>CM035843.1:160529283-161729283 GCA_020510985.1 Pholidichthys leucotaenia | reverse complement strand
AGACTGAAAAGGAGGCAGCAGTGAACAATGCTAACACCAGCTTAACTGAGGATGCTAATAAAAGCCTTAACCCTGCACTTGTTGCCTTGCTTGAGCAACACAGAATGTCCATAGCTGCTGATTTTAAAGCTTCATTTGAACTTATTAATGGTAAGCTGGACAAGATTCAAGCAGATGTAGCAAACCAGGAGCAACGCATTGGCGACCTTGAAAGCAACGCGGAGGACGTCAGCCAGCGCCTAGCGGCGCTTGAAGCTACGTGTGAGTCAATGCAGGAGGAGAACAAGCTTTGGAAAAACAAACTTTCTGACCTGGAGGGAAGAAGCAGGAGGCTGAATATTCGTCTGGTGGGTCTGCCGGAGTCCTTTGATGTGGGTCCACGGCCATCTGAATTTTTTTCTCGGCTGTTGGTGGACGTCTTTGGCACACAAACTTTGCCATCTCCCCCAGAGCTGGATAGATCCCACCGCAGCCTCACGCTCAAGCCGGGTCCGAACGGGAAGCCGCGTGCTGTTATTATTTGTTTCCACCGGTTTCGGACCAAAGACTTGGTGATGGGAGAAGCGCGGAGACGCCGTGGGACTTTGGAGTATCGTGGACATAAACTTCAGTTCTACGAGGATTATAACGCCGACGCTCAGAAGCAACGAGCCGAATATAAGGAGGTTATGCCCGAGTTGTACAAGAGAGGTTTTCGTCCTTCTCTTCTCTTCCCCGCCAGGCTCCGGATAACTCTTCCAGACGGCAAAAACCAGTGGCTGGCGTCCGTCTCGGAGGCCACCCGCTTCATGCAAACCATGGAGAGAAATCAGCGATTTTCGCCCTAAACTGGACATTCCTGGGTTGACCAAGTACCACACTGGACTTCTTGATTACTACTTCATTAAAGCTGCACTTACTGGACATTGATGCATTTTTAGATGTTCAAAACAAGGTAAAATTGGCTCCCTATACGTTGTTGTTTACTTAATTATTTTATTTTATTTTTTTTTTTAGGGTAAAATGTTCATACTATGCAGGATTGAAGCCAGTTGTATGGGAGTATTGTGTTAGGATGAGAATAGAGCAGGAGATGGAGCGGTTGCGGTTTTTTGCAACCGGCTGGAGTGTTGTTATAGGTTTGGTTGTTTAATTTTTTTTTTTAAATTTTTTTTTTTTGTTATGGATTTATTTACACCACCCTCACCCCCTCCCCTTTTTATTTTTTTTTTACCCGTACCTCACCCCATTCGTTTTTGGGCTACGCAACACAATATATAAATTTTACTCTTTGAATGAATAGTAATCTTACTTTGGTAAGCTGGAATGTGAAGGGGTTGAACCATCCAATTAAACGAAAGAGAGTCATGTCACGTCTAAAGCAGTTTAAGCCTGGGGTACTGTTTTTGCAGGAAACCCATTTGCAGGATTCCGACCACTTGCGTTTGTCAAAATGTTGGTCAGGACAATTTTTTCATTCAAATTTTAAAGCTAAGGCCAGGGGTGCTGCTATTCTTATTGATCGAAATATCCCATTTATTCCCTCTAATGTTGTATTAGATAAAAATGGACGATTTGTAATAGTATCAGGTAAACTTGGCAATAAACATGTCACCTTGGCTAATCTGTATGCGCCGAATTTTGATGATGTACACTTTTTTCGCAACCTTTTTTCGCAGCTTCTAGATTTAAATACTCATTCTCTAATTCTTGGGGGTGACTTTAATTTGTATATGGATCCGATCTTAGACCGCTCATCCAAAACCTGCTAGTCTTAATAAATCTGCAACTTATGTTAAGTCTTTTCTTGAGGAATATAGCCTTACAGACCCTTGGCGTTTTTTACATCCTTACGGCAGGGACTATTCTTTTGTCTCTCACGTACACCACACTTATACCAGAATAGATTATTTTTTTGTTGACAATTTATTAATTAATAACCTTAGCTCTTGCAGTTATGATAGCATCTCGGTTTCTGATCATGCCCTTCTTGTACTTAAAATGATCCTCCATGGATGTGACTCCATGAGAAAGCACTGGTGACTGGATCCATTATTACTTACAGATGAAAAATTGGTTGTGAATATTTCTTCTAAAATTAATTTTTTTTTTGAAAGAAAATAAAACTCCTGGTATGCCAAACAAAACGATATGGGAGGCCATGAAGGCATTTCTTAGGGGGGGGATTTATTTCATTGGCAGCATTTAAAAGACGATCCACAATACAGGAACAGAAGGCTATTTTAGATCAAATCTTGGACATTGACAGACAATATGCTCAATCTCCATCACCCGCTCTGTACAAGGAAAGTATGACATTACAAACTAAACTTAATTTACTTTCTACTCGACAAATTGAAGGTTGTTTAATAAGAAACAAGAGTGAATTTTATGAACATGGCGAAAAAACCGGTAAACTTCTAGCTAATCAACTGCGTGGTATTAGAGCTAAGCAAATTATTACTGGAGTTAGGACAGATAAAGGAGAGGTGACATCTGACCAACAAGTGATTAATGATATTTTCAGGTCATTTTATTCCAAATTATATACCTCAGAATATACAACAAACTTAAAGGATTTGCAAATTTTTTTTGATTCTATTGATATCCCTTCGATTTCCTCAGAATCTCGGCAAATTCTAGAAGCTCCCATCACAAAAGAAGAAATTCAGCTGGCAATATCATCCATGCAATCAGGAAAATCTCCAGGACCTGATGGGTTTTCCGCTGATTTTTTTCAAAAAATTCTCTGACGATCTTGCCCCTTTCCTTTGTCAAGTTTTTAGAGTCGCTTGACTCCGGTACACTTCCTCCTTCATGTTATCAGGCCTGTATCACTGTGTTGCTTAAAAAAGACAAGGATCCTGTTGATTGTGCTTCTTACAGGCCTATTTCCTTGTTAAATACCGATGTTAAAATTTTGTCAAAGTTGTTAGCTTCAAGGTTGGAAAAGATTCTTCCTTTTATAATTTCACAGGACCAAACCAGTTTCATTAAAATTCACCATTCTTTTTTTAACTTGCGGCAGTTGTTTAATATTATTTATACTCCTCACCACAACATACCTGAATGTCTTATTAGTTTGGACGCTGAAAAGGCATTTGATAGGGTTGAGTGGGAGTATTTGTTTTTTACTTTGGAGAGGTTCGGTTTTGGTCCTTCCTTCTGTTCCCGGATTAAACTTCTCTATGCTAGTCCTTTAGCTTCAGTGTTAACCACTTGCACTCCGGGCAATTTTCCTAAAAATGCCAAAAAATAACGTGCCCAAAGTAAATCGAAAGCTGTTATTCAACCCTTTGCAGCATCTTCATGGGGTTGGTCTCATTCAAAAGAAAACACTTTGAATTTTTTGGCAAAAAAAACAATCTCTCTACGTGCTCCGGCCACTGAGTTACAGTCATCTAAACATACTGAACTTGAAAAAAATAAATTTGGACACGGTGTTTTTTTGGATACAAATGCTTGCAAATAACACACAGCTGTCCGATCCGGCTGGAAAATGCAACAGAAATGTAGAACCAAGTGTTTTCCAGCTGAGATCCAAATTTGGTAACAATACCACAAAAAATGAATATTTTACACAGCTTTGTTCTCAGGCTGTTCCCAGGCGTTTTGGAACTGTGCCAAATTGTGCCAAATGGCACAGTTTGGAAAAACATCTGTAACTTTTGAATAATTCAATGTAGAATCTTCATTTTAGGCTCTAATGAAAGGTCACACTCAGGGCTGTGTCTGTGTGTGTGTGTGTGTGTGTGTGTGTGTGTGGGCGGGGGGTCGTCCCCCCCCCCCGCTACCAAGGACCGAGTTCGGCCCTCGCTACATGACGGATTACACTCCTTGCATGTTTTCACAGCGCCCCCCCCCCCCCCCGCTACTGTGTGTGCGTGTGTGGGGGGGAACCGTGAACGGACCGTGGACCGTGAACCGTGAAAAATAAATTTGGACACGGTGTTTTTTTGGATACAAATGCTTGCAAATAACACACAGCTGTCCGATCCGGCTGGAAAATGCAACAGAAATGTAGAACCAAGTGTTTTCCAGCTGAGATCCAAATTTGGTAACAATACCACAAAAAATGAATATTTTACACAGCTTTGTTCTCAGGCTGTTCCCAGGCGTTTTGGAACTGTGCCAAATTGTGCCAAATGGCACAGTTTGGAAAAACATCTGTAACTTTTGAATAATTCAATGTAGAATCTTCATTTTAGGCTCTAATGAAAGGTCACACTCAGGGCTGTGTCTGTGTGTGTGTGTGTGTGTGGGCGGGGGGTCGTCCCCCCCCCCCGCTACCAAGGACCGAGTTCGGCCCTCGCTACATGACGGATTACACTCCTTGCATGTTTTCACAGCGGCCCCCCCCCCCCCGCTACTGTGTGTGCGTGTGTGGGGGGGAACCGTGAACGCCCCCCCCCCCTCGCTACAGAAGAGGGCCATCGCTACATGATGGAATAGACTCATATGCTTCCCCCCGCGGACCGGGGGGTGTTCGGACCGTGAACACCCCCCCCCACTCCTCTTCTGCAGCGGGGGGGGGGGCGTTCACAGTCCGAACACGGCAAATGAACCGTTTATCGCGGCGCACGCACTTCGTACTTCGTGTGCACTACAGTTGTAATTTACCGATCGGTCAAAAGTCATTTTTGGATTACAGTTTTCAGGGATAAATAATAATTTAGCTTATAACACCTTACCTCTTCAAAGCAGCAGAGTCGTGGCGAACATCTCTTTCCCATTGTCAGACGAACGCGACGCTGCTCCGCTCGTGGATCCCGATCAAAACATAATTCCATTATTGCCGTTTTGGCGAATGATTTACGACTTTTGTCGTCGGCCTCCGTCGGTCTATGATGACGGAAGAGAATCCTAAACGTCTATTCTGCTGGAATGATGCAGGTCCCACTTGTGGGTGGTCTCCATGCTGCTGGGTGAGCCTGGGTCTGTAGCAGGTTCATCCAGCTTCCTTTGTTTTCATCTGCTGCAGCAGTAAATCTCTCTTCACCAGCCCGAATTTCTGTGCTTCAATTGGCTCGTGCATTCAAAGTAGGCGGGTCCTCCTTCCTAGGTTTTCATTCATTGGCTCTTCAAGGTTTCAGAAACCCAATTCAAGGTTCTTATTAGTCGAATGAGAGGTCAATCAGATGAACTAATCTGTTCGCGGCTGTGACTGCAGCTTTTATTTTCAGTGGCGCTTGGAGGCCACACCACCTACATCACCACCATCATGCGTCCAAATGCGCACGAGTGCGCTCTCGTGCGCCCTAGGACGCAGAGACTTGCCCGCCCGCGGAACAACGGAGTGCAAGTGGTTAACTAATTGTCGCTATTCTGACTATTTTAGACTTTACCGTGGTACGAGGCAAGGCTGTCCTTTGAGCCCGTTGCTCTTTGCCTTGGCAATTGAGACGTTAGCTATTGCAATCCGTGGGAGCCGGGACTTTCTAGGCATTTGTAGGGGTGGCATCAAGCATAGGGTTTCACTTTATGCCGACGATCTTTTACTATTTCTCTCCAACCCACTTACTTCATTACCCGCTATACTTAACATTTTGGATAGTTTTAGTAGGTTTTCTGGTTATAAAATTAATCTTAATAAGAGTGAATTGTTTCCGATTAATGAAAAAATTCGAGTTCAGGATCTTGAAAATTTTCCTTTCAAGGTTGTTATTGATCATTTTAATTATCTTGGGATATGTGTTACTAAACAACTTAATTACTTGTTTAAAAATAATTTTCTCCCCTTATTTGACCAGTGCAAGCTAATACTTTCCAAATGGTCCCCATTATCCTTGTCTTTAATTGGCAGAATCAATTCTGTAAAAATGATGTTACTTCCAAAGTTTTTATATTTGTTTCAATGTCTCCCCATTTTTATTCCTAAATACTTTTTTAAGTCTTTGGACTCTCTGATTACCTCATTTATTTGGAATGGTAAACATCCGAGATTGAGGAAAGTTTTTCTTCAAAGACCCAAATCAGTGGGTGGCATGGCTCTGCCTAACTTTCAATATTACTACTGGGCAGCAAATATCAGGTGCATGTTATATTGGAAACATTTCTATCTGGAACCCAAATCACCCATTTGGATCCTTATGGAGTCACATGTGGACAATCAAACCTCCCTACCGGCAGTTTTAGGTTCACCACTTCCCCTTGCTTTGTCTACACTGGCCATCAATTATTGATAGTGCATTTCATATATGGCACAGAAAAGGTTTAAAATCTTTTGCGGATTTATATTTTGATGGTCAATTTGCAAGTTTTTCTCAACTTTCCACTAAATTTCACATCACTTCTTCACATTTTTTCCGCTTCCTTCAGGTCAGACATTATGTGCAAACCATGACAAAACAATTCCCTCAAAAACCTTCTGATAATCCTCTAGATGATTTTTTATTAGTTAAACCAACTTCTAAGGGGGTAATATCAGTTTTATATAATTTAATTTCAAATTTACAATCTTCTTCTCTGGCCGCTATTAAATTGAATTGGGAACAAGATCTTAATTTTACTTTTACTGATGAACTGTGGGACTCTATTCTTGGCCAGGTTCACACTGCATCAATGTATGCTCATCACACTCTTATTCAATTTAAGATTGTACACTGGGTGCACCTGTCCAAGGTTAAGTTAGCACGTATTTACTCGGATATAGACCCAACTTGTGAAGAGTGTGGTAGCGCTCCTGGCACTTTGCTTCACATGTACTGGTCCTGCCCATCATTGATGAATTTTTGGCATTCTGTTTTTATCACTATGTCTGAAGTCCTGCAATATCAAATCAAACCTGATCCATTATGCGCCATTTTTGGTGTGGCTCCAGAACTTGTCTTGCCAAATTCCAAATTAAAAGTATTCAAATTTTCATTATTATTGGCTAGACGTGCTGTATTACTGAAGTGGAAAGACTCTTCGCCCCCTTCACATTTACAGTGGATAAAAGATATGATGTCCTGTTTGGATTTAGAAAAAATCAGATATACAGTTTGTGGCTCTGAAAACAAATTCTATAAATTATGGCGCCCGTTTCTTGATTTCTTTGAAAGACCCACAATTATAGTTTCTGAGTAGCTCATATCCCCTTTACCCCACCCCCACCTCACACACACAATTTTTCTTTTTGTATTTTTTTTATTATTGTTTATTTAAAGGTTTTTGTGTTTTGAAGCATCCACATTTGTTAGTTTTAAATTTTAGTTTTGCACTGTTTGGTTAAAACAAAAATGAAAATTTCCAATACTTTGTATTGTATTGATACCTCAATTAATAATAATAAAAAGACCTTTGAAAGAAAGAAGTAATGTACAACCGAAGCTTGAATATTGGAATACTGGGCCAGTTGGGGTCCCATCCAGACATCCTGTGGACTTTTTACTGGTGTCATCCTTCTGTCCTCTGTCTGCTCTTACCTCTCCTGGACCCTCTGCCTGAACACTTTCCTGTCCTTGGCTCCTCTCTTCCGTCTCATCTTGCCCTCTCTGAGCTCTGTCTAATTCAGGTTCTCTCTCTGTCTATGGTGGTATACAAACAGGTTAGAAAATACCAAGTGGCATGTTTTGTCCTGCAGGAATTTTTTTTATCATCGTTTACATAAATGACAAAAATATGTGTATTTCTTGGATTTGTATTCTAGTGTTTCTTTTTTTCCATTGAGAAAGAGTAGGAAAGGAAGGGGGACAAAACATTCATAATAGTAATTTACTCATGCATACCCGTATTTTTTTGGACTATAAGGCGCACTTAAAATCCTTTAATTTTCTCAAAAATCGACAGTGCGCTTTATAATCCGGTGCGCCTTATGTATTAATTCTGGTTGTGTTTGCTGACCTCGAACCGATTTTATGTGGTACACGGCGCTCAAAAATCTGTCAAAAATGTTTTAGTACGACTTTGGTAAGCTATGAAGCCGAACCGCTTGATGGATTGTCGGAGCATTACGGTAGTCAGGAGCCTCGCGGAGTAATATGTGCTTCAACATAATGGCCAGATGGCTTTTTCCACAAATCTCCATCCCGATTGATCTGCCACTCCATGCGCGCCCATCTCACCGATACTGTCAAAACCCAAGTGAAGCAAACTAATTCGGAGCTTGCCATCATTCCGGGTGGATTAACCAAAGAACTCCAACCGCTATATTGGTGTCAACGGGTCGTTCAAAGTTAAATTGCTAGCGAGTTACGCCACTATCTGCCAATGGATCGTGGATGGAAACTGCTCCTGTTTAGCTGTAATTAATATTCAAAAATGATATTTTCGGGACGAAAGAATTCAAGCGTCCCGGCATTTGTTTGCATCGTTTACTTCTCGGGGCTGCCGCCGGAGAGCGAGCCGTATTGAGTACCGAGCGAGTACCGAGCAAGTATTCTGGCCAATATGGCGATGTAAACAGCCACGGACCAAAAAAACGTACATTTGCTCGTGGAACAGGTCATTCACACTCGCAGACAATCGCGCTATATGTGTCTATAATGACTATAGATAGGATTTTCTTTCCATGCACACACAAAAAAAAAATAAAAAAATTCCCAGATCCGACTACCTCGCAAGGTAGTCGATACCCAAAAGCTGATGGTGTATAGAACACATATATTAGGATTTGTATGTGAAATTTCACCATCAAAACTGCTCTTGTTTAGCTGTAAACGGGAGCAGTAAATACGGCTGTAAATACGGCTCGCTCTCCACCGGACAGCGAGTATCGAGTACCGAGCGAGTATTCTGGCCAATATGGCGATGAACAGCCACGGACTAAAAACGTTCTGCCTGCTCGTGGAACAGGTCATTCACACTCGCAGACAATCACGCTATATGTGTCTATAATGACTATAGATAGGATTTTCTTTCCATGCACGCAAAAAAATTTTTTTTCCCGGCTCCAACTACCTCGCTTTAATGCGCTTTATAATCCGGTGCGCCTTATGTATGAAAATAGACCATCAAATAGACCGTTCGTTGATAATGCGCCTTATAATCCGGTGCGCCTTATAGTCCCAAAAATACGGTACTTAAATTATATGATCAGAGGTTGTTACAGTAGCCAGAAATTCAATGTAAAAGCAGTGCTTTGAAATTAATAATTAAAAGTAGACAACCAAACATTTCTAGTTGAGTTAAGGGTACAAAGAGCACTCACTTAAAAACTTGAGTAATGACTTCAGTCTTGAAGATTTGAGGTTTTTGTCCAAAATTTATCACAATTTTCTTATAGTTTTCTACTTTTCTCTGTAAATTTATCTAAATTTGAAACCATTTTCCTCATTTGTAATTTCTTCTTGTAAAACTGACTTTTTTTTTGTACATTTGAGACTTTATTATAAATTTGTGGATTATTTTATGGCTAATTTTTGTCTTTTTTTTTAAATTACAGTTTTTTAATAAATTTGAAACAGACTGTGGTAATTTTTTTACTTTTTCCTTGTAACAATTTACATTTTTTACCGTAATTTTGCAGAGCCAGAACAATAATTTAACTCTGATTTTAAAGAAAAAATATTAATAAAATTGTATTTAATGAAATAAATTAACATAAATGACCAAGGATGCAGTTATTTCTGTTATAATATTTAGATAGATACATACTTTATTTCGAACAAAAAAGTAAAAAAAAACCCAAAACAAATGACAAGTGCAACAAAGTGACAGTATACAGTGTTCGAAAGGGAGAAGGAAGAAGTGAACACTTATTAACCACTTGCACTCCGGGCAATTTTCCTAAAAATGCCAAAAAATAACGTGCCCAAAGTAAATCGAAAGCTGTTATTCAACCCTTTGCAGCATCTTCATGGGGTTGGTCTCATTTAAAAGAAAACACTTTGAATTTTTTGGCAAAAAAAACATAATCTCTCTACGTGCTCCGGCCACTGAGTTACAGTCATCTAAACACACTGAACTTGAAGAAAAAAAAATTGGACACAGTGTTTTTTTGGATACAAATGCTTGTAAATAACACACAGCTGTCTGATCCGGCTGGAAAATGCAACAGAAATGTAGAACCAAGTGTTATCCAGCTGAGATCCAAATTTGGTAACAACACCACAAAAAATGAATATTTTACACAGCTTTGTTCTCAGGCTGTTCCCAGGCGTTTTGGAACTGTGCCAAATTGTGCCAAATGGCACAGTTTGGAAAAACATCTGTAACTTTTGAATAATTCAATGTAGAATCTTCATTTTAGGCTCTAATGAAAGGTCACACTCAGGGCTGTGTCTGTGTGTGTGTGTGTGGGCGGGGGGTCGTTCCCCCCCCCCGCTACCAAGGACCAAATTCGGCCCTGGCTACATGACGGATTACACTCCTTGCATGTTTTCACAGCGGCTCCCCCCCCCTCGCTACTGTGTGTGTGTGTGTGGGGGGGAACCGTGAACGGCCCGTGAACGCCCCCCCCCCTCGCTACAGAAGAGGGCCATCGCTACATGATGGAATAGACTGATATGCTTCCCCCCGCGGACCGGGGGTCGTTCGGACCATGGCCCCCCCCCCTCGCTCCTCTTCTGCAGCGGGGGGGGGGGGGGCGTTCACGGTCCGAACACGGCAAATGAACCGTTTATCGCGGCGCACGCACTTCGTACTTTGTGCGCAGTACAGTTGTAATTTACCGATCGGTCAAAAGTCATTTTTGGATTACAGTTTTCAGGGATAAATAATAATTTAGCTTATAACACCTTACCTCTTCAAAGCAGCAGAGTCGCGGCGAACATCTCTTCCCCCATTGTCAAGACGAACGCGACGCTGCTCCGCTCATGGATCCCGATCAACATAATTCCATTATTGCCGTTTTGGCGAATGATTTACGACTTTTGTCGTCGGCCTCCGTCTATTCTGCTGGAATGAGTGCAGGTCCCACTTGTGGGTGTTCTCCATGCTGCTGGGTGAGCCTGGGTCTGTAGGAGATTCGTCCAGCGTCCTTTGTTTTCATCTGTTGCAACAGTAAATCTCTCTTCACCCAGCCAGAATTTCTGTGCTTCAATTGGCTCCTGCGTTCACAGTAGGCGGGTCCTCCTTCCTAGATTTTCATTCATTGGTTCTTCAAGGTTTCAGAAACCCAATTCAAGGCTCTTATTAGTCAAATGAGAGGTCAATCAGATGAACTAATCTGTTCGCGGCTGTCTCTGCAGTTTTTTTTTCAGTGGCGCTTGGAGGGCACACCACCTACACCACCACCATCAATATCCTTATCATGCGTCATGCGCACGAGGGCGCACGAGCGCGCTCTCGTGCACCCTCGTGCGTCATAGGACGCAGAGACTTGCCCGCCCGCGGAACAACGGAGCGCAAGTGGTTAATTCAGAATCAGAAAGCTTTATTGCCAAGCATGTTTACAGTGTAAACAAACAAGGAATTTGACTTGACATTGGGCGCGCGATAAGCGCCTCCAATGACGTGGCTGCCATGAGGGCGCCTGTCATCAGTGGAGGGTAAAGAGGGGGAATGGGGGAGGGAATGACACAATAGGCAGAGAGAAAAAACACAGTTAATCAAAATAAAGATTACATAGATAATCCAAATTGTGATTACATAGAAAAAAACCCTCTAAGCACAATTAGCAGACTAATACAGATCACACAACACAAAGGAGCGAAGAGAGACTAGTGTGTGTGTAGTCAGCATGTAAATAATAATCAGTGTGAGTGCAGTGTTGAATGTATCAGTTGCTGATGTACAACAAAGGGGGCGCCTCCTGGCAACGGATAGTTGTTATGTTCATGTATACAAAACACAGATAAGCATGTCCCAGAGTCTCTCTCTCTCTTTGTGCATGCCAGATGGCAAAGTTCTGTTTTAGACACATGATAGCGCTGTCCTTGAAGAGTCCGGTCTGCTGAACAACAGCAATTGATGTTAATTGTTTGGGTTAAGAAGAAGCCAAACTCTCTTCTGTTTAGTCTTCATCCAGGAGGAGAGGGCGCCGAATCAAGGTCAAAGGCACAGTTCACTCAGAGCATAGAATTTCCATCTCTCTTGCGATTCTGTGCTTCATAATTTCCATATACAGGCTTTAAAATCATTCCCTGGAGAGCACCAGCGACTCCAGATGTATACCACCTACTGAATCAGCCACCATTCAGTTCACCATTGCCGCTATCAGTGCACTCCCCAACTGGTCGAATTTGTTGTTGAAGGAGCTTTGCCGGGTCCGCATTTTGATCAGCTCTCCCAACTTCTTTAATTTCTGATACATCAGGAAACTCCAGAGCCAAAATAGAAATCCTGTGATCAAGCCAAACAAATAGAGATGTCTTCCGCATCCCAGTCGAATCACACAGACACATGAATTCCCAATTGTCCATGAGTCCACTTGGGCTCCCTCTAGCCCGATCTTCTTTTGAAGTGGTGTCAATCGCATATAAAGCCCACCAAATCCCACCAAATCCATAATTTTCCATTTGGAATAAGATTCAGCCAGAAGAAGAGCGACACAGACACAGACAGAACAGCAAGCTGGGATCAGTAAGGGAATGGGAGGTGGGAGAGGGAGAAAAAAGTGTCTGCTCTCTCTGAAAGCCACTTATTAATTCCATCTCCTCTTTTCCATAAATACACCCATGTGAAATATATTCAATTTACCACATTTAAGACCCCAAGTAAACAATTAACTATATTTTGTACATATCAACATTAACACCCATCCATCCCAACATACACACAGTCCATACATCAAAACCAGCCCCAAACACCACAGATATATACAGCATTGTCCCACCCACCATTCCATAGTGTCCCAGAGTGAGCATAGTGAACCGTACATATAAATACTACCCTCCTAACATATATTCTTTAAGCAAATAATGTTTATACCTCTTTTTGAATTGATTTCTGTTTGTACATAGTTTCAGTTCCAGCTCCAGACTGTTCCACAAATCCAACCCACAGACAGATATGCACATACTTTTCTTAGTTGTTCGTATCTTAGGTTTTGTAAAGTTTAAGTCTCCTCTCAAATTATAATCATTGTCTCTTTTTTTGAATATTTTTTGTATATTAGTTGGGAGTTGATTATTAATTGCCCTGTACATGACTTGTGCTGTCTTAAATTTAACTAAATCGATGAACTTTATGACACCCTGGTATCTCCCGGCTGGTGGAGCTCCTCCAGCGATCCTTCTAGTGGCCTGGACTCCGGAGTGACGTCACCAACTACGTCTGTGCCTGTCCCTAGTGCGCAACGGGTAAGACCTCAACCTCCCCCCCAGCTGGTCTCCTCCATCCACTGCCGGTCCCCGGGAAGCCCTGGTCTCATGTCACCCTGGATTTCGTCACCGGCCTCCCCACGTCCAACTCCTACGACACCATTCTGACCATAGTGGACCGGTTTTCCAAGGCGGCCCACTTCGTGCCGCTCCGTGGCCTCCCTTCGGCGCGAGAAACGGCCGACTTGTTAGTTCAACATGTGGTCAGGCTGCATGGGATCCCGGTAGACGTCGTCTCTGACCAGGGGCCTCAGTTCGTGTCCAGGGTCTGGAAATGCTTTTGCAACGCACTGGGGGCCACAGTGAGTTTGTCCTCCGGCCACCACCCACAGTCTAACGGGCAGTGCGAGCGTACCAACCAGGAGCTGGAAGCGGCATTGCGCTGCGTCTCCTCTTCTAGTCCTTCTTCCTGGAGCACCTGTCTACCCTGGGTGGAGTACGCCCACAATTCCACCTTATCATCGGCCACGGGAATGTCTCCTTTCCAGGCGTCCCTGGGGTACGACCCCCCGTTGTTTCCCGAAGAAGAAGGTGAGGTGGCAGTTCCCTCTATCCAGGCTCACCTTAGACGCTGCCGGCGCATTTGGACCAAGACGCACCAGGCGCTTTTACACACGGCGGCGCGCAACTCCAGAGTTGCTAATCGCCACAGGAGAGCCGCTCCTTGCTACCAGGTGGATCAGCAGGTTTGGCTGTCGACCCAGGACATCAACTTTAAGGCAGAGAAGAAGAAGCTGGCTCAGCGCTTCATTGGACCCTTTGCTGTGACCAAGGTAATCAATCCGGTGGCTGTGCGTTTGGCTCTCCACTCCCCCTCCGTGTCTGTCCAACATTCCACGTCTCCCGTATCAAGCCCGTTGTTTCTGACCCTCTCTGTCCTCCTCCCAGAGCGCCTCCTCCTCCCGGTGGCAACCCGGCGTGGGGGGTCACTTCCATCCTGGACTCCCGCCCCCGGGGTCGCAGACTCCAGTACCTGGTGGACTGGGAGGGGTATGGCCCTGAGTGGAGGTCCTGGGTGCACCCTTCCTGGGTGCTGGATAAACATCTCATCACGGAGTTCCACCAGGTGCACTCAGATAAGCCAGCGCCGGGAGGCGCTGCTCGGGGGGGGGGGGGGGGAGTACTGTCACAACTCGCTCTCGCCCATCATCAGTTCCAGCGGTGCGCACACCTGCGTCTCATCAGCCGTGGACTATTTAACCCACTCTGCCTACAGCCTCAGTCTAGAGCCGTCTGCTCGTCTACGCTCCCAAACTCCAGTGCATGACCGTCTCTCCCCGGCCTGCGCCATCCTTCACCCAGCACGTAAGCTGTACATTTCCTTACCTGCTCTTCAGTCTCTCCCCTGCGCACAGGTGGATCCTCCAGGCGGCGGATTTCCTCATCCTCGCCTCTACCTCTGCAGCGCTCTCCTCTCCTCGCCGAGGGCGCACCGGAGCGCTGTCCCCCAGGCAGAAGTCCTGCGTCAGCCAACACCAGCCACTACAACACCTGTGCACGTAAGCAGCACACTAAGTGTTAACCCCCATGGGGTGTATGACTGTCATTAACCTGCATCTCTGCTCTGCCCGTAGGGTTGCCTGGCTGCACGGCGAACTGTTCCGCTCTCGGTGCTTCCTGTTCACCATCAATCCATCCACACCTCTCACTCACGCATCCAAACACTCTCTGTTGTTGAATAAAGCTTTGAATCTAACTCGAGCCTGTGTGCGTGTTCCCTGAGCCCAATATCATGTCACACACACACACACCGACAACCTATGCTTTACTATCAGTTTGGAACTCATCAATAGGACAGGGTGATAAAGTCTGAAAGGGTATCTGGAGATATTCACAGTGTATAAATGGTGTCCTTCCAGATTTTTGATATGTGAAATAAGAAAAATCCTGGCTTCAAACGAATGTTTGGATGTTGCAAAATTTAAAAGGCCTGCATTTGAAGAGGTAGAACCTGTGATTAAATCGTCATTAGCTACAAAGGCTCATAAATCTGAAGGAAACAGTTCATTCAGCCAAGCTCTTTATGGGGGTCCAATTGCAGTGTTAAACATTCATTGAGCCTGGTTACATGAACACAATAAACCAATGACTGGGAATAAACCGATAATGGCACTAATCTTTTCTCATGTTTACATGCACTGAATAAACGATTATTGTAGGGTAAATCACTTAAGTTAATGACCGCAATTATATGGCCTTTATCAGATTATTCTGTTTACATGACCACTTGAATAATCAGATAACTCCAGAAAACCAATCATAACCAGTTTATTCATGTATATGTAAACATGTTCATTGATTCACCAGCTCCACATAAAATGCACAACTGGATCCCTGCTGCATTCAGGTGTACAGTGGTTATTGTCCAAGATGTGGTTTTCCTCCTCAATATTGTGCATAATACTGTTGACGAAAATGGAAATCCTTTAAATATTTTTTTAATCAAACAATCAAAATATGTATTAGCCTAGAAAGTGGGGACAAAAGCTGGATAGAAAGAAAACACAGCAACAGCTGCTCATATGGTCCACTTGACATGCAATTGCTTCAAAAATTCAGTTAAAATAAAGGTTAGTTATATATTTGACAAAGATGTTGCAGCACTTACACTTTTGCAACAAAATAAAACCTGGGCACAGCTAATCATCGGTTCAGGCATAAAACTTTCCTTCACTGGTACACTAGCGAGAGTATGGATGAGATGGAGTTCACAGAGGCAGAGAGCAACATGAACGGCCAGGTGTCAGAGTACCAGCAGTACCAGGACGCCACTGCAGAGGAGGGCGAGTTTGAGGAGGAGGGTGAGGAGGAGTTGGCCTAAACTGGACCAAAATTCTGTTAACCTGTTTGTCTTCCCCTGTTGCTGTGTCCACACGTCTAAACCCCGACATCCACATGTCTCTTAAAACATAAATTAGCTTCTTTTTTTTAACTTATACACATTTGACCTTTATCTAAAACTTGTGAACCTCGGACTTTGTTCTCTCAAATATATCATTGTTCTCCAACATTTGCACCTCATTTCTTCAAAATTGGCAAACTTTTCTCAAAGGTAAATCAAATTTTTTCCTCTGAGATTGTGGACTCTTCAAAGGCATCTGGCTGCTGGATTCCAGCACACCCAAGCAATGCAGCCTCAACAAATCAAAACATAATAAATGTAAACACAATGTAATAATTATGTAATGGTATAGTCTGCAGGTTCCTCTGAGGGACGGATGTTTTTTTTTTCCACACATGGGGAGTTGTTCGGAGCTCCGTGTGCAGGGATGTAGAGTGATGATAATCAAGTCAGTGGCGGTAATGCACCTGTAAGCTGGTTGCCAACCGCCAATCAAATCTGAAAGAAGAAGATTTGTCTTCCGAGAACAGCAGCAGCAGTCACAGACAGTGAGCAGAAACGCTGCTGGAGGTGAAACAGTTGCCTCTCTGTTGCAGCAACACACACACACAAACAAATAAACAAAAGGTGACAACAGCACTGTCCATGACCATGTACGTGCTATGAACATCCTAGTAAAACGTATGGCTGCAGCCAACAGCCATAAATAGAGCTTGCTCCTGCAGTAACTGGTAGGTGTCGGTCTTGTTACACATCTTCTGCTGCTCATGTATGAATTAGTATGCAGCACCGGAGACCTGGCTTTGTATGGTCTTGTTTAGACTGATGTAAAATAAAGCAACAAGTGGAACAAGAAATGGAAATGGAACAAGACTTGCGGTCGGCCTCGGAGAGATTCTGGCAAACTGTCCGGCGGCTCAGGAGGGGGAAGCAGCTTCCTGTCCACACTGTGTATGATGCGGATGGGGCGCTGTTGACTTCAACTGGGGATATCGTCGGGTGGTGGAAGGAATAGACGACTCGCCTATCACAGGGGCTGAGGTCGCCAAGGTGGTTAAAAATCTCTTTGGTGGCCAGGCCCCGGGGGTGGACGAGATTCGCCCTGAGTACCTCAAGGCCCTGGATGTTGTAGGGCTGTCATGGTTGACAAGCCTCTGCAACATTGCGTGGAGGTCGGGGGCAGTGCCTTTGGCATGGCAAACCGGGATGGTGGCTCCTCTCTTCAAAAAAAAAAAAAAAGGGGACCGGAGGGTGTGCTCCAAGTTTAGAGGGATCACACTCCTCGGCCTTCCTGGGAAGGTATATGCCAAGGTACTGGAGAGGAGAGTCCAGCTGTTGGTCGAACCTCAGATTCAGGAGGAGTAATGTGGTTTTCGTCCTGGCCATGGCACACTGGACCAGCTCTTTACCATTTGACCGTGTCCCTCGTGGTTTTTCGTGGGGGGTGCTTCGAGAGTATGGGGTATCGGGCTTGTTGTTACGAGCTATTCGGTCTCTGTACGACTGTTGTGAGAGTTTGGTTCATATTGCCAACACTCAATCGGACTCATTCCCAGTGAGAATTGGACTCCGCCAGGGCTGCCCTTTGTCACTGATCCTGTTCATAACTTTTATGGACAGGATTTCTAGGCACAGCCAGGGAACGGAGGGTGTCATGCTTGGTGACAACAGGATCTCATCTCTGTTGTTTAGAGATGATGTTGTCCTGCTGGCTTCATCCAGCAATGACCTACAGGTCTTACTGGTACGGTTTGCTGCTGAGTGTGAAGCAGCTGGGATGAGAATCAGTACCTCCAAGTCCGAGTCCATGGTCCTCAGCCGGAAAAAGGTGGATTGTCCTCTCTGGGTTGGGGACAGGCTCCTGCCCCAAGTGGAGGAGTTTAAGTATCTTGGGGTCTTATTCACAAGTGAAGGGGAGAATGGAGCGAGAGATTGACAGATCGGGGCAGCATCTGCAGTGATACAGATATTGTACCGGTCTGTTGTGGTGAAGAGGGAGCTGAGCTCTAAGGCAAAGCTGTTGATTTACCAATCTATGTTCCTACCTTCACCTATGATCACGAGCTTTGGGTAATGACCAAAAGAATGAGATCACGGATACAAGCAACTGAAATGAGCTTTCTACATAGGATCGCTGGACTCACCCTCAGTGATAGGGTGAGGAGCTCAGTCATCCGGGAGAGGCTCAGAGTAGAACTGCTGCTCCTCCACATTGAAAGGAGCCAGTTGAGGTGACAGACAGACAGACAGACAGATAGATAGATAGATGTACTTTATTGATCCGAAACTGGGAAATTACAGTGTAACAGCAGCATGACAGTAGACAACCAAACAACAGAAACACACACATGACAGACAAACGGATTACCGATGGAAAGTAAAACTAACACGACTATAAAAAACCTATATACATCATAGCTTAATATATGATGACCCGTATAAACACATGAATCATCCCATTGCACAAAGAAGGACTATCAGGAGCAGAGTGAAAATGTGAGGTACCAGTTAGTCTGTAACATGCAGTGTGGCAGCATAGCTATAACCAGAATACAACATCATAGTGAGCTATTGTACAGTGAAATTGCAAGTGGCAGGAAAGATTTTCTGTACCTGGCCGTTCGACAGCGAAGCTGTAGTAGTCTACTGGAGAAAGTGCTTCGCCGTCTATCTAGTGTGTGGTGGAGGGGGTGATCAGGATTGTCCATGATGGATCGCAGTTTATTTAGTGTTCTCCTCTCCACCACTGTCTCAAAGGTCTCTGGTCTGAGACCAATTACAGAGCCAGCCCTCTTGATAATCTTGTCAAGTCTGTTGGTATCTCTGGCCCTAATACTGCTACCCCAACAGACAGCAGCAAAGAAGATGGCGCTGGCGACAACGGTCTGGTAGAAAAGCTCCAGCATCCTGCTGCACACGTTGAAGGATCTCAGCTTTCTCAGGAAGTAGAGTCTGCTCATCCCCTTCTTGTGCGCAGCATCGATGTTGGATCTCCAGTCCAACCCGCTGCTGATCCTGACACCCAGATATTTGTAGTCCTGAACCACTCCCACATCCTCCCCCCTAATCTGCAGTGGCTGAGAACGCGTCTTCCTCTTCCTGAAGTCAATCACCATCTCTCTGGTCTTGCTGACATTCAACCTCAGGTGATTCTGCTCCGTCCACTCCACAAATCTGTCTACCAGTGCCCTGTACTCCCCCTCCTCTCCTCCTCTTATACACCCCACAACAGCTGAGTCATCACAGAATTTCTGCAGGTGGCATGACTCAGTGTTGTACTGAAAGTCAGTGGTGTATAAGGTAAAAAGAAAAGGAGAGAACACAGTCCCCTGTGGAGCTCCTGTATCACTAGCCAGCACTCCAGACAAGACATTGCCCAGCCGGACAAACTGTGGTCTGCCTGTCAGGTAGTCAGTAATCCAGGAGATCACAGAGCTGTCAACCCCCATCACCCGCAGCTTCTCACCCAGCAGCAGTGGCTGGATGGTGTTAAAGACACTGGAGAAATCAAAAAAAGGGATTCTCACAGTATCTCCTCCACCATCCAGGTGCAGATGGGCTCGTTGCAGCAGGTAGATGACAACATCTTCAACTCCTAAATGGGGCTGATATGCAAACTGCAGAGGGTCCAGCCACGTCTTCACCTGCGGCTTAAGGTGGGCTAAGACCAGTCTCTCCAGGACCTTCATCACATGAGATGTGAGGGCAACTGGTCGATAGTCATTCAAATCCAATGGAGATGACTTCTTGGGGACAAGAACCAGGCAGGATGTCTTCCACAGCACCGGTACTCTCTCCAGACTCAAGCTCAGGTTGTACACCTGTTGTACTACAGGTGTTTCAGTACCGGAGCTAGTTGGTTGGCACAGGTCCTCAGGGTCCTGGCGGAGATGCCATCAGGGCCCGAAGCCTTCCGCTGACGGAGTCTCTCCAGCTGTTTCTCCACCTGATCTGTAGTCACCGTGAAGTGAGGGAGGGTCCTGGTGCCCCCTGAGAAGGAGGAGGGGGGAGATGGAGAGAGGTTCTGCACAGGAGGATGGTTGGGGAGGGTTGTGTGGGGGTCTGGTTGTGTTGCTGGGGTGACAGACTGTGAGGTGAACCTATTAAAAAACAGATTCAGTTCCTCAGCTCTCTCCTGGCTCCCAGATGGCTGCCCGACTCTCCCCTTGCACCCAGTTATTGGTTTCATTCCCTCCCACACGTCTTTAGTGTTGTTTTGCCTGAGTTTATCTTCCAACTTCCTCCTATAATTGTCGTTGCACCTCCTCAGCATCTCTCTCAGCTCATGCTGCACTCCCCTCAGCTTCTCCTTGTCTCCAGCCCTAAAAGCTCTCTTCTTTTTGTTCAGAAGTGCTTTCAGGTCACTGGTGACCCATGGTCTGTTGTTGGAGAAGCAGTGTACAGTCTGAGCTGGCATGGTTGTGTCTTCACAAAATCTAATGTATTCTGCGATGCAGTCAGTCATATTATCTATGTCCACCCCATGTGGTTCACACAATATGCTCCAGTCTGTCGTCTCGAAGCAGTCCTGTAGTGCATCAGCAGCCTCCTGTGTCCACCTCCTCACAGTCCATGTATAAGCAGGCTGCCTTTGGTAGAGCTGTGGCACTATATGCATCACTGACATTGGCATACAGTAAATCCAGTCTTTTGTTCTCTCTGGTGGGACAGTCAACAAACTGGTGAAAGTTTGGTAGTATTTTTCCCACTGAGACATGGTTAAAATCACCTGTGATGGCCATGAATGCATCTGGGTGCTTCTCCAGTAATGTGGCTGCAGTGGAGCTGATAACGTCACAGGCCACCGCTGCGTCAGCTGACGGAGGGACGTAGACGATAAAAATGAAAGCACACTTCATTTCTCGTGGCATATAATAAGGTCTCATACTAACAACCAGCAGTTCAATGTCCGGGCTGCAGCACTTTTCCTTCACATAAATGTGTCTAGGATGACACCACCTTTCATTAACAAGAAGTGCCAATCCTCCTCCCCTTTTTTCTGCTGCTTTTCACGTCTCTGTCCCCCCCGTATAGTCTTGAAGCCAGGTATTGCTACGTTTACATCCGGGATCTGTGAGTGTAACCACGTCTCCATAAAACACATGATACTACACTCACGATACTCCTTTTGTGTCCTGACCAGCGCTGTAAGCTCATCTGGGCATCTGATCAGGATGCCTCCTGGACGCCTCCCACTTGAGGTGTTTCAGGCATGTCCCACTGGAAGGAGTCCCCGGGGCAGACCCAGGACTCGGTGGAGAGACTATGTCTCCCAGCTGGTCTGGGAATGCCTTGGTATCCTCTCTGAAGAGCTGGAGCAGGTGGCTGGGGAGAGGGAAGTCTGGGCTTCTCTGCTTGAAGTGGTGGCTACCGGAGTAGGTAAAACACAATCTCGTTCTACTGTACATGATTGGTTGTACGGTTGTACGGTTGAATGACAATAAAGGGTGATTTAATTTGAACTGCTGCCTCTGCGACCCGGACCTCCTGAAAAGCAGTAGAAGATGGATGGATGGATGGATGGATGGATGGCTGGCTGGATGGAAGCACATGTACATTCTGTGTGTGGGGACTCCGTGAAGTCAGCTACTCAGTCCATGCTAATGTGTTAGCCCTGGCCTGCTAGCTCTCTGAGATGCAAAATTATTATTAAAAATACTCAAAACATGACCCCCCCCCCCCCCCACACACACACACACACACACACACACACACAGAAGTCTGTATTTGTCCCTAAATTGAGATCACCACAGTCTGTCCTACAGATGCCAAAACTCAGCCGTCAGTGACGCAGAGCCGGACATCTAAAACCCATCCAGATCCAGTACCGTTACTGGTACTGAGTTCTCATCAGAGCACAGCCGTAGGTTCCCACACTCAGCCATAACAGAGCTGTCTACACATCCGGGTCCTTACATGGGAACACGCTCACCGCAAGAGCGGAGATAAGAAAAACTGTCAGTTTGCCATTGAAACAATACGGCATATCAATGTTATGACGAGCTTTCACTGCAAGACTGGATCAGATATGATCAAAAACTTTAAATGTGTGATCTCAACAAGTGTTTCTATCGTCTACCAGCCAGTACCTGGAAGAATGATCCAACAGAGTGGCCAGAAACCTTTTTTGTATACCTTTATTGATCCCCAGATGGAAATTCAGGGCATTCACCTAGATGGATGAAGCAGCCACGGTACAACACCAATCCCTTCACCATTCACACACACATTCACACCAAGTGCCACTTTAGAGTCTCCAATTAACCTAACCTGCATTTTTGGCCTGTGGGAGGAAACCAGAGTCCCTGGGGTCAACCCACTCATACATGGGGAGAACATGCAAACTCCACTGATGGTCAGGGGTGGGATCAATCCTGTGACCTTCTTACTGTGCTGCCACTGTGATAACCACTGCACCACCGAGCTGCCATATATATATATTTATTGATATTTGTAACGACAAATAGATGTGACAGTTTGGCTGTGTATTGGCAGAACACTCTGATAATAGAGAATAAAATTGTACCTGCTGTGAAATCCCCAAAACGCCGTCATGTTTAGGTTTGCAAAATATATCCACCGGAGCTCACAGGAAAAACAACCTGTTTATTTACACTTGTTGGCCCTGTTAATCCCAACACTTTGTTTCAGCTCGACAGAGCTTCGATCCATTTGTCAGCAGGTGAGTGTCAGTCTTATTTTTGAACTAGTTTAATTGCAGTGTTGATATGTTTACTGTACTCTGAGGCTGATTAGCAGCTCAAATTGGAATTAACACTCCTACCGAGCTGACACGTTTCTATGCTAATGCTATTCTAGCTATTAACTCCCTCTGATGCAAATTGGGGTGTTTTTCGCATGTTCGCATTAACTGTAAGGGCAGACAAGTTACTTTTTAATGATAAATAATTGTCAGTTTGGTAAACAGACATACCTGCAGCAGGAGCAAGCTTTATTTGTGGCCAGACGGAGACAGAGGTCTTATCATCCCTCAGGCAGCCAACTCACGAAGAGGCAGCCAACAAAATCCTCCTTTGGTAATCTCTGCTGGCCAATGTCAATCTAAAAAACTGGTATTTTGACTGCTATCACTATCTTTCATAAGATAGTGAGGGCTACATGAGCCAGTTGGACACCATTTCGACATTTTCTTTGGTTAAATTTTGCCATTTCCATAGAAATGCATTGAAATCGTCATTTGTTGATACCTCGCCATGCCGTTAGTGCACGTTCATGACATCAGTGACGTAAGCATTGACAGCCCTATCAGCGGTTCTGTTGTCTACCTGGGTTTTCTAGTAAAACTGTAGTTGTTAGTTTAGGTCAAAGTGTCAGGAAGCCACAGGTAGTGATGGGATGAACAACACTGGTGCGTCAGCACTGTGCCGAGCGCACAAGAGTGAAACCCCGTATTGACGTGTGTATCGCTTTAAGAAAAAATCATGTGACCGATACAGGAAGTGTGTCGTTTGGATGTGCCGCGCCAAATTGTGTTTATAAGGAAACAAACTGTATTGACATGTATTGTTGTAGATTTGTTGACTGGAGATGAAACTGTTTGCTGTTGCTGTGTCTGTTGGATTTTTGCTTGCCCTCACCTTGTTCAACTTCTGACTTCATGGATCGTTCCAATAAGAAGTTTTCCCCGGAATCATTTTGATGGCAAATAAGGTAAATCTTTTTCTCCTTTGGGCATTGTTTACTGTTAGTTTTTGAATTAAATATGTTTCTACTCTTTTCTGTAAGAGGTTTGAATTGTTTTCAGATAAATTAACTTTTTATTTTATTGTAGGTGAAGTGTCGGCTCTGCTCCACAGAGCTATCTTACATCAATAAGAGCACTTCATCAGTGCTGTGGCATTATAGAGCTCGGCATGGCAATGAAGAATTGGCAGATACTCGTGTGAGTACCCCAGGTATGTTGAAATTCTCACAAAAAATTTGAATTTTCAAAAATAGTTTATTACACACAAAAGGCTTTGTGTGACTCTGTAATATTGTTTGTAAAAATTACAGTCCTTTAACAAGCTTTAAACAAAATATTTCCTTTTGGCTTGCAGTTCCTAACAAGCAAGCAGTGTTTGAGGCTGTGGTCAACATGATCAAAGACTGTCAGCCACTCACCATTGTTGAAAATGAGGGATTCAGGGAGCTCCTGATGCTTATTGCACCCTCATATGTTCTACCAAGCAGGAAGGTATGTGTAAGAAATACAGTGGGGTAAAAAAGTATTTAGTCAGCCACCAATTGTGCAAGTTCTCCCACTTAAAAGATGAGAGAGGTCTCCAATTTTCATCATAGGTATACCTCAACTATGAGAGACAAAATAAGAAAAAAAAAATCCAGAAAATCACATTGAAGGATTTTTAATGAATTAATTGGTAAATTCCTCGGTAAAATAAGTATTTGGTCAATAACAAAAGTTCATCTCAATACTTTGTTATATACCCTTTGTTGGCAATGACAGGGGTCAGATGTTTTCTGTAAGTTTTCACAAGGTTTTCACACACTGTTGCTGGTATTTTGGCCCATTCCTCCATGCAGATCTCCTCTAGAGCAGTGATGTTTTGGGGCTGTCGCTGGGCAACACGGACTTTCAACTCCCTCCAAAGATTTTCTATGGGGTTGAGATCTGGAGACTGGCTAGGCCACTCCAGGACCTTGAAATGCTTCTTACGAAGCCACTCCTTCGTTGCCCGGGCGGTGTGTTTGGGATCATTGTCATGCTGAAAGATCCAGCCACGTTTCATCTTCAATGCCCTTGCTGGTGGAAAGAGGTTTTCACTCAAAATCTCACAATACATGGCCCCATTCATTCTTTCCTTTACACGGATCAGTCGTCCTGGTTCCTTTGCAGAAAAACAGCCCCAAAGCATGATGTTTCCACCCCCATGCTTCACAGTAGGTATGGTGTTCTTTCTCCTCCAAACACGACAAGTTGAGTTTTTACCAAAAAGTTCTATTTTAACAGAGACAGGATGAAGATCTTCAACGCTGCACGTGCTAAAGGAGAGATTAAACACCAGGACCAGCAGGTGCGGTTCTACCCAGATTTGGCCACAGGAATCCAGCAATTGAGGAAGCAGTTTGATCCCATACGTAAGGAGCTGCGCAACCTTGGGATTCGTCATGGTGTAATCTATCCTGCGAGACTGCTGACCACGTATGAGGGCAGAACCCACATTTTCAAGACCCCAGAGGAGGCGCAGGAGTTCATCAAGAAGATCAAAGAAGAAGAAGAGACTGGTGGGAGCTAAGCATGAACAAAATATAAGGTAGAATAATTAAGCATTTGCACAGGCATCTGACTGACTTGAAGTAAATAGTAAGTTTACAAAATATAGATTGTATTATATATTAAAAAAACAAAACAAAAACAAAACAAACAAAAAAAAAACTATGATGTACAAAGTTATTAAAAATTTTGGAGTTAAGTTGGAAAACTACAGAGGAGAGTTAATGTTACGTCATTAAAAGCAGTAGAGTTAGGGTGATTGGGAGGATGAAGAAGGAGTGGCTTAGGCTGTTCCCCGTGGGTGTGGAACGGTCGATGGCTATATCGGGAGACAGAATTTTTCTTTTGATTTTGGGGGGTTTGCCACAAGTGTGGGAAGGGGAAATTTGTTTGTGTGTAGTTTGTAGGATGAATGTTCAACCACTCATGTTTTTGCTTCTCTGTATGAGCATGTTTACACTGCAAGGTAATCCTAAACTCTCTATTGATCATGGACCAAAGTGTTAATCTTAATTTAACTTCATGGAATTGCAGAGGTCTACAAAATTTAAAAAAACTTAAACAAGTTATGAATAAAATAAAGGACATGGGTTCAAGAATTGTGTTTTTACAAGAAACTCATCTGATAGAGGAGGATGTTAAAAGAATTAGGAGTAGATGGCAGGGAAGTGTATTCACCTCTTCATTTTCATCCCGAGCCAGGGGAGTTATGACTCTCATACATAAATCAGTTCCTTTTCAGGTGAAAAATGTAATTGGAGACAAATTTGGAAGATATGTAATCATTCAAGGTTCTTTGCTATTAGAAAATATAAATCTTGTGAACTTATATGGTCCCAATATAGATGATCAGAAGTTCTTTGCTAATTTATTTCTCATCTTATCATCACTTACAGGGCAACATATAATAGCAGGGGATTTTAATTGTACATTGAATCCAGGTGTGGATAGATCAACAGGACTGGATTGTACGCACATTGGATGTAGGATGACTATTAATCATTTTATGAAAGAATTGAGATTGTTAGATATATGGAGAGAAATGAAACCACAAGTTAAAGCCTATTCTTGTTATTCCAGTACCTACAAGACATTCTCACGTATTGATTATTTTTTGATTTCCACAGAATTAAGGTCCAAGATTCAAAACTGCTTTTATGATAACATCGTGATTTCTGATCATGCACCCTGTTGTCTAATATATGTAGATAAAAAATTGACAAAGGAATCAGGTAGAAGGCAATTTCAGCATAAATGGCTTCAGGATGAGGAATTTGTCAAGTATATAGAAAAACAGATAGACGAGTTCTTTGACATCAATACTACACAAACATCAGCATGTGTAAAGTGGGAGGCTTTCAAAGCTTTTATTAGGGGACATATTATTAGTTATACAGGATCAAAATCTAAGAAGACTCGAGAGGAGAGAGCTAAATTGGAACATAAAATAAAAAGTCTTCAGGAAAAAGTGTATGCAGGAAGTGACCCAAGGTTGGAGAATGAATTACTGATTTTGAGAGCTGAATACGACAAAAAATCAGCGAATAGAGCTGCCTCGAGTCTTCTAAGATTGAAACAATCTTTTTATGAACAAGGTGAAAAATCAGGAAAATTATTAGCATGGCAGATTAAACAATTGGAAATTAAAACACCAATTACCAGTATTATAAGTAACGGACAGGTAGTTATAGATCCTTTAGAAATTAATAGAGCCTTTAGAGATTACTATGAAAAATTATATGATACCAAAAATGAACCTGATTTAACAAAACTAAATGGGTTTTTGAACGAACTATCTATACCGTGTATTTCAAATGAAAACAGGGAGATATTGGAGTCTAAAATTAGTCAAGAAGAAGTTGGGTTAGCCATTGATAATATGAAATCAGGAAAAAGTGCAGGACCAGATGGTCTTCCAGTTGACCTTTATAAAAAATTTAAGAATAAATTAATAAAACCTTTTTTGGAAATGGTTTTAGAAGCATTTCAAAATAATAATTTACCATCATACATAAATAATGCCTTAATTATACTGCTGCCAAAACCAGGTAAGCCCTCTAATAAATGTGAAAATATGAGACCAATAAGCCTATTAAACGCCGACCTTAAGATAATCTGTAAAATTTTAGCAAGACGAATACAAGAAATTTTACCAAATATTATTAATCGAGATCAGAATGGCTTTATAAAGGGTAGACAAGGCTTCCATAATGTAAGAAGACTATTTAATATTATTTATTTTAATAAAGAAACACCGGCTACAGCTCTCCTATCACTGGACGCCGAAAAGGCCTTTGATAGAGTTGAATGGCCCTTTCTTTTTGAAGTCCTACAAAGGTTTGGACTTGGAAATAATTTCATAAAATGGGTTCAAATAATATACAATAATGCTACAGCAGAAATCCTAACAAATAACAATATTTCAAAACCAATAAAAATCAATAGAGGATGTCGACAAGGCTGTCCACTTTCACCTTTACTGTTTACTATGGCAATTGAACCTTTAGCGATAGCGATACGTTTACATTCACAAATATATGGAATTAAAGTTGGATCAACAGAACATAAAATCTCCCTGTACGCCGATGATATAATTTTGTTTATGTCGAATCTAAAAAAATCAATTCCAACCTTGTTGAATTTAATAAAGAATTTTGGGGAAATATCAGGATATAAAATAAATAAAACTAAATCTTCAATATTAATGCTAAATGAGACCCAGAGAAATTACCCAGCCCCTGAGGTAAATCAATTCAATGTTGTAAATCAGTTTAAATATTTAGGAATCCAAATTATGCCTAAGCTAGAATCAGTCGCCAGCGTCAACTATGAAGCCTTAATGTCAGATATCAATGAGTTAACTCAGAGATGGATGTCACTACCAATGTCGATGATCGGGAGAATCAATATACTTAAAAGTAATATTTTACCTAAAATACTTTATTTATTTCAATACATTCCCTTATCACCACCTTTAGATCTATTCTCAAGAATAAAAAAAAAGTTAGTGGAATTTATATGGAACAACAGGAGGGCTAGATTACGTTTGTCTTTATTATATTTACCATTTGATCGTGGAGGTCTGAAATGTCCAAATTTTATGTTGTATTATTGGTCGGCACAACTGAGGTCTATGACATATTATTTTTCATCAAATGATCTCCCTCACTGGACTGAAATGGAATCATACAATTTACCTTTACCTCTTCCCATATTCATATACTCAGATTCGGCAAAAAAATTACAAAAACAAGTTAAAAATCCATTTGTAAAGCATATGATCAAAATATGGTGTGAAGCTAAAAACTATTTAAAAGAACCACAGTTATTGTCACAATTTAGTCCAATATGGGGTAATCAATATTTTAAACCAGGGAGAGCGGACGCTGTATTTAAAGTATGGAATTTAAAAGGGATACAAAAGATTCAGGATTTATATTTGCCATGTGCAGACAACATAATGTCTTTTGAAGAGCTGAGGATCAAATTTAATCTCAATAGAACACATTTTTTTAAATATCTTCAACTTAGAAACTTTATTCGATCAAATCAAAATAAAGCTCTCACTCGACCTATTTATTCATCCTTGGAAAAAATGATGATGAAAGATAGTAAAAGAAAGGGTATTATTTCAGAGTTTTATAACTCATTGACACTATCTTCAAGTGAAAATTCACTGAAAAGATTAAACTACTGGAAAGAAGATCTGCAAATTGAAATTTCAGAGGAACAATGGGAATTGGCTTGTACAGAAGCTCAAACCAAATCAATAAATGCACGCCTTAAATTGATACATTTCAAATGGTTAATGCGGATGTATGTTACACCGGAGGAGTTAAATAGATATAACAAAAATATACCAGATACATGCACAAAATGCATGGAAAGTAAAGGAACCTTATTTCATTGTTTATGGGAATGTAGATTAATAAGAATGTTTTGGGAGGAGGTGAGGGTAACAATTGAAAAAATAATCTCAAAACAAATCATATTGAATCCTAAACTGTTTTTGTTGGGTCTGTACCCAGAAAAGCATAATTTCAATAAAAGTGAAAGAACATTCATAGACCTCAGTTTGCTTAATGCCAAAAAATGTATTGCACTATTATGGAAAAAGACTCATAGACCAGATGTGACTCAGTGGTTAAGACAGATGTTAACAAACCTTCCATTAGAAAGAATAACATATATACTGAAATCAAAGGAAATTGTGTTTGAGAATATATGGAGACCTTTTATTGATTATGTAAAAAATTTAAACATAACTCTTGAAGAAGAAGGTGAATGATGTGTGTGGACCTTGTAAATTCCAAACTGGTGAACATAATATGTATACTAATGTATTGGATTGTCTAGACTAAACAGAGGAGCATTGTTGAAGACTTGATTTTGTTGGTGGTTGTTGGTGTTTTTAGGGCATTTTTTTTTTTTTGTAGTACTTTAGTGTTAGTGTTTGATTGTTTGTATCATGTTTGTTAAAAAAAAAAAAAAAAAGGTTCAATAAAGATATTGTGGAAAAAAAAAAAAGTTCTATTTTGGTTTCATCTGACCATATGACATTCTCCCAATCCTCTTCTGGATCATCCAAATGCTCTCTAGCAAACTTCAGACGGGCCTGGACATGTACTGGCTTAAGCAGAGGGACACGTCTGGCACTGCAGGATTTGAGTCCCTGGCGGCGTAGTGTGTTTCTGATGTAGCCTTTGTTACTTTGGTCCCAGCTCTCTGCAGGTCATTCACTAGGTCCCCCCATGTGGTTCTGGGATTTCTGCTCATCGTTTTCGTGATCATTTTGACCCCACAAGGTGAGATCTTGCGTGGAGCCCCAGATCGAGGGAGATTATCAGTTGTCTTGTATGTCTTCCATTTTCTAATAATTGCTCCCACAGTTGATTTCTTCACACAAAGCTGCTTACCTATTGCAGATTCAGTCTTCCCAGCCTGGTGCAGGTCTACAATTTTGTTTCTGGTGTCCTTTGACAGCTCTTTGGTCTTGGCCATAGTGGAGTTTGACTGTTTGAGGTTGTGGACAGGTGTCTTTTATACCGATAACGAGTTCAAACAGGTGCCATTAATACAGGTAACGAGTGGAGGACAGAGGAGCCTCTTAAAGAAGAAGTTACAGGTCTGTGAGAGCCAGAAATCTTGCTTGTTTGTAGTTGACCAAATACTTATTTTACTGAGGAATTTACCAATTAATTCATTAAAAATCCTTCAATGTGATTTTCTGGATTTTTTTTTTCTCATTTTGTCTCTCATAGTTGAGGTATACCTATGATGAAAATTGGAGACCTCTCTCATCTTTTAAGTGGGAGAACTTGCACAATTGATGGCTGACTAAATACTTTTTTGCCCCACTGTATATGGTTGAATTAATTAATGAGTACTGTCATGTCATACATATATATTCATAATGTATTCCAGTATTTGTATGGTTATTTTTAGGCCATCAAGGACTTGGTGAGCCAGAAATATCAGGAGGAAAAGGAGAAAACAAAAAAGGACCTCCAGAGCGTCGTTGCTGTTAGTTTAACAGCTGATATGTGGACGTTCATTAATATGGAGGCATAGCTTGCTGTTACTTGCCACTATGTGGACAAAGAAAGCCATGAACTCCGTTCATCAGTCTTGGGAGTGCAGCATTTTCCTCAGAAACACACTGCACAAAACATGGCCACACCTTTATCAACTCGCACTTAAATTTTTATGCACACCATCTTCATCTGTACCCTGTGAAAGAGTTTTTTTCTAAGGCAGGGGAACTGGTGTCTAAGAAGAGAAATCATTTGCCTTGGAGCAAAGACTACAAAAACTTCTGTTCCTCAATAAAAATGTATGAATGAATCCATTTTTAGTCTGTTATTTCATATGACTGAACACTTATGTATGAATTTTTTTGAACTTAAGTTAAAAATTTTAACTCTGAATTTTATTATAGACAAATTTGCTATATTTTACATACCAACTCATTTTAGCATTTACAAAAACAAGGTTTTAAGCAAATTTTAAACTCTTCTCATAAACAAATTAACTCAGCAAACAAATTGAGCAAATGAAATTATACAACGATGACATCATATTTTAAGTAAAAGACTAGCAATTAAATAAAGATTAAATATTATTTCACAGGCTGATGTTGGGTTTGCAGCATGTAAGCTTTTCCATCTTGTTTTCATTTTGTTTACCTGCAATGATTTTAGAACTACTGCAGAGGTCACTATTGAGTGACCAACACAGTGTCAATACAGTGCCAACACAGTTTGGGTAATGTGTCAATACACTCCTTGAGGTATCATCATCCCATCACTAGCCACAGGTTTGATCCACCTGTAGCAGTGAACAGATTTTGAATCCAGATTCATTCATCCATCTTCTTCCGCGAAATCCTTTTCAGAGTTTTCTAAAATCTCATTCAGTCCCACATACCTGTTGTGTGGATTTGTATCTGCAGGCAGCAGCAGAGACGAAGAAAAGTCTTTAGAAAGCAGAAACGGAACCAGAACCTTCTCCGTGTCAGTGCTGTTGTCGTCTTATAAATGTTCCTCACATCTGTTGGTGACTCACAAGTCTTTTTAACAGTTTTACAGAAATTCTCTGCTCGCCTCCTGCCTCAAAGCACCACTGGTCTCGCCACCATCTTGAGTCAATTTACGCATGCGCCAAAGTGACGACACAAAGATATGCACTCGCAGTTGCCTCGTCACGTGGTTCATGGAGCTCCACCTCGGACACAGTCCAAAGACAGATAACACAACGTTGCAAAAATAATTTTTTTTTTTGTATGTCGTCTGTGTTTTTTTCAGCTGATTTAAGACAATTTTGCACCGCTGAATCCGAAAATGACATCCGTTTCTCTCGATCTGGTCAGGTTTTTGTCCTACGTTGATTTATACAAAATCTTCTGGTCGAAGCCATTTAATTCACCTGTAAAATAAAAATACCAATTAGTCATAAATTGGCGCATGCAAACGCTTCAGAGTTCGAGAAATTTCAAGAAATAAAGAATTTTTCATCATATAAAGCGAAAATACCCATACATGTAAACAAAAACGTAAAAAACGTGGCCATAGTTCAAAAGGTTGACCATCCATCCATCCATCCATCTTCTACCGCTTTTCCGGAGGTCCGGGTCGCGGAGGCAGCAGTTCAAGCAGAGAAGCCCAGACTTCCCTCTCCCCAGCCACCTGCTCCAGCTCTTCAGAGAGGATACCAAGGCATTCTCAGACCAGCTGGGAGACACAGTCTCTCCAGCGAGTTCCGGGTCTGCCCCGGGGTCTCCTCCCAGTGAGACGTGCCCGAAACACCTCAAGTGGGAGGTGTCCAGGAGGCATCCTAATCAGATGCCCATACCACCTCAACTGACTCCTTTCAATGTGGAGGAGCAGCAGTTCTACTCTGAGCCTCTCCCGGAAGACTGAGCTCCTCACCCTATCTCTGAGGGTGAATCCAGTGATCCTATGGAGAAAGCTCAATTCAGCCGCTTGTATCCGCGATCTTGTTCCTTCGGTCATTACCCAAAGCTCGTGACCATAGGTGAGAGTAGGAACGTAGACTGACTGGTAAATCGACACCTTTGCCTTAGAACTCAGCTCCCTCTTCACCACAACAGACCGGTACAACGTCCGCATCACTGCAGATGCTGCTCTGATCCGTCTGTCAATCTCTTGCTCCATTTTCCCCTCATTCGTGAATAAAACCCCAAGATACTTAAACTCCTCCACTTGGGGCAAGAGCCTGTCCCAAACCCAAAAAGTTGACCTGATTGAGCAAAACCAATGTGATTTTTGGATTCAGCACATCAAAATTGTCCTAAATCAGATACAAAAACTTAGACACTAAATTTGGTGTCGACCTGTGTAATTTTTTTCACACATAAGGAGTTGTTCAGAACTCCTAATACAAAGATACAGAGTGATGATAATCAAGTCAGAGGCAGTAATGCACCTGTAAGCTGGTTGCCAACCGCTAATCAAATCTAAAAGAACAAGAAGTTCCAAACAACAGCCTTTCTATAATAGTGTGTGAATGGCAACTGTGACAATCTGCGGTATTAACAGCATTTTATAGCTATATTAGGTAAATATTCAGAACACCTATCGGTCGGTACATTGTTTAAACTTATAACAAACAGATTTACATGGATTATGATATAAAGAGCAGCTTTAAAAAGACTGTCAAGAGTATGTTTTGGAGGGAAGAACTGCTGATTCACACTGATGAAAGCTGCAGTGTAAATATCACTGCCTAGCTGTGCAGCCTTACCCTATATTATGGCTTCAGTGGACTGATGACTGAATTATCAACTTTTGAAAATAGTGGGTTATTTTGTAAGATGAGGCAGAATTATGTTAATTGAAAATATGTAGTAAAAAAACTGCTGTCAGTCAGTTTAATGTGATTTAGCTAAGTTACTAGAGGTTGTGCACTTTACTCCTAAACCTTTCAAGTTAGAAAAGGTTTTCTTTGCGCAAATGTAAATATTGTGGGAGTAGTTTTCCCTCAGACTGAAGGGCATGACAGATTAAAGGTGCTGGGGGGCAAGGGGAATTGTCATGGGGGGTTGATATGCCAATACAGCACCTCAGGTAGCGGAGGAGTGTTAATATAAAAGAGTGCCTGCAACCTGTGTTTTTACTGTTTTGGATTCTGGTGGATGTGAGAGGGAGAGAATAAAGTTTCATCTGCTCTGGACGCTCGGCCTGGTTTTTCATCTCTCCACACTGGTGACCCTTGACGCACAATGGAACGTGAAGCGAACACCCCGGAGACGACCCGGATGGGACGTGCCAGCAACGCATGCGCCGTTTCGGTCAAACTCCCAGACTTTTGGCTACACGACCCGAAGTCTTGGTTCCTTCACACCGAGGCCCAGTTCGCACTCCGGGGAATAACGGCAGATGACACCAGATACTACTACGTGGTTGCAGCACTGGACGCACGCACAACCCAGCAGGTGGCGAGCCTGCTCCAACAGCCTCCAGCCCGTGACAAATACGGTGCTCTCAAAATCGCACTGACCTGGCGCTACACGCTCTCGGACTGCGAGAGAGCGGAGAGGCTCCTGGCGCGCTCCGACTTGGGAGACAGGTCAGCGGTCGAATTGATGGAGAAGATGTTGGCGTTGATGGGCACAGATGACGGGCATTTCCTCTTTGCCCACCTTTTCCTCCGGAACCTCCCGACAGCGGCCAGGGCGGTCCTTGCCAATTCGCCGCTGCTGGCTGCACGCAACTACCGGGCTCTAGCCCAAGAGGCAGATCGGATCATCCTCACCACCAGAGCCCTCACAGTGAACGTAGCGGCGTCGGAACCCAGCGAGACAGCAAGTGGAAGTGAGGAGCCAGCGACAGTGGCTGCAGCGGAGGACAAGAAGCACCGGAGAGACACGCTCTGTTTCTACCACTGCCATTTTGGAGAGGACGCATGCCAATGCGTGCCACCGTGCCAATTCAAGCCCTTGGGAAACGCCAGGGCCGGCAGTCGGTAGCAGCTGTTACCGCCGGTGAAGCAAGCAAGCTGCTCTATGTGACAGACTCACGCTCGAGGAGACGGTTCCTCGTGGACTCCGGCTCCCAAAAGAGCCTCATCCTGCCATCCTACGCAGACCAGCTGGCAGGAACTAGCGGCCCCGAACTGACGGCCGCAAATGGCTCAGACATTAAGATTTTTGGTGAGGGGACACTGACTGTATCCTTGCACGGCCGTACATACCAATGGACATTTGTCAAAGCAGCATGCAGCTTCCCCATTTTAGGTGCTGATTTTTTGTGTGCACACGGACTACTAGTCGATGTTGCTAACAGACGCCCGATTAACGCAATGTCTTTTGATTCTCTCCCCTGTACAGTTCGAGGAACCGGGCCCACAACACTAGCCAACGTCACAGCTCCAGGGGGTAAGTTCCACACACTACTCACCCAGTTCACAGCACTCACGGTCCCAACGTTTTCGGCGACCGTCACTAAACACGGGGTGAAGCACTTCATTACCACCACGGGGCCGCCCGTTTTCGCACGACCTTGGTGCCTGGATGCAGCTAAACTGGCCATAGCGTGCAAGGAGTTTGCCAATTTGGAAAAGTTGGGCATCATCAGACGCTCAAACAGCCCATGGGCATCCCCGCTACATATGGTTCCTAAAGCCGAGGGATCGTGGTGACCTTGCAGTGATTTCCGCAGATTAAATAACGCCACAGCGCATGACCGCTACCCCATCCCGCATATTCAGGATTTTTCTGTTCACCTCACCGGGGCGCACATTTTTTCCAAGATAGACCTGGTCCGCGGTTACCACCAGGTCCCGGTGCGTGCTGAGGACATACCTAAAATGGCAGTAATAACCCCATTTGGTCTATTTGAGATTTTACACATGCCTTTCTGGTTAAAGGGCGCGGCACAGACATTCCAACGCATGATGGATGCGGTGTTGCGCGATCTGCCGTTTGTGTTCGTCTACCTGGACGACATCCTGGTGGCCAGCGTGTCCGAGGACACGTAGCCCACCTCAGGACAGTTTTCCAGAGGTTGGAGGAGCATGGGTTAATAATGAACCCGACGAAGTGCCAGTTTGGGGTGACAGGAATTGATTTTTTGGGCCACCGCATCTCACCGGAGGGCGTGATACCTTTGCCGGACAAGGTCCGTGCAGTGGCAGATTTTCCCCGGCCTCAGACGGTCAGGGCGCTGCAGGAATTTTTGAGGATGGTTAACTTTTGCAACCGTTTCCTCCCCCACGCAGCCCAGCTCATGCAGCCATTGTATGCCGTGCTTAAGAAACGGAAACCGGCGGACAGAGTCGACTGGACTCCTGAGCAAGAGCAGGCATTTTCCGAGGTTAAAACAGCCCTGGCGAATGCCGCACTGCTGGCACACCCGGACCCAGTGGCTTGGATAGCGCTTACTACCGACGCCTCGGACGTGGCCACAGGGGCCATCGTGGAGCAGCACGTCGCTGGTTCTTGGCAGCCACTCGCCTTTTTTAGCAGGTCTTTGCGCAACAGTGAGCGTAAATACAGGGCGTTCGACAGAGAGTTACTGGCTCTCCACCTGGCCATACGCTACTTCCAGTTCTGGCTGGAAGGGCGCACCTTCACTGCGTTCGTGGACCACAAGCCGCTAACGTACATGATGGCCAAGGTTTCAGAACCATGGTCGGGCAGGCAGCAGAGACAGCTGGCCACGATCTCGGAGTTTACGACCAACATTCAGCATGTGGCCGGTAAACTCAACGTGGTGGCGGACTGCCTCTCGCACACATTAGTGGCCCCAGTCTATGTGGGGATAGATTACATGGCCATGGCCGCTGAGCAGATCAGCGATGCGGACGTTTGCGCGCTCCAGTCTGGACCAACAGGGTTAAGGCTGGAGAGCAGTGTACTGCAGGACAGGGGGGCCCCCCAATCTGTGACGTCTCCACGGGCCGCCTGTGCCCGGTGGACCCACGTGCTTGGCGCCGCCGCATTTTTGAGTTGGTTCACTCCCTGGCGCACCCAGGAGTGCACACGTCAGTCAAAATGGTGGGAGCGAAGTTCATCTGGCCGAGCCTGCGCAAACAGGTGAAACAGTGGGCGGCAGCCTGCGTAGCATGCCAACGAGCCAAAGTGCACAGGCACACAAAGGCCCCCTTGGAGCCATTCCATATCCCAGCTAAGTGTTTTGACCACATTCACGTGGACCTCGTGGGCCCCCTCCCACCATCGCAGGGGTTCACGCACCTCCTGACAGTGGTGGACCGCACCACGCGCTGGCCTGAAGCTGTCCCGCTAGCTTCCACCGCATCCACAGAAGTTGCATGCGCTTTTTTGACGACATATGTGGCACGTTTCGGCGCCCCTTCGGACATCACGTCCGATCGGGGCTCGCAGTTTGTTTCCGACCTCTGGTCCACCATGGCCTGGAGCCTGGGCATCACAATTCATCGCACGACTGCGTACAACCCCCAGGCCAATGGGTTATGTGAGCATTTCCATAGATCGCTTAAAGCAGCGCTCAGGACTTCGCTTATGGATGCAAATTGGGTAGACCGCTTGCCGTGGGTTCTATTAGGGTTGTGTTCAGCACTGAAGGAGGATTTGACAGCCTCCCCAGCAGAGCTGGTTTTTTCCCAGCCGCTGTGGCTCCCCAGGGATTTTTTGCCAGATAACCCTGCGCCGAACACCGATCCATCCCCGTGTTCACGGCATAGCGCAGGGGCAGGGATGGTACCCGGCCCACCACTATTTTCCCTGCGCTTTTGTGCCAAAGACCTTGAAGGATGCGTTGTTCGTATTTGTCAGGCACGATGCCCACCGGACCTCATTGCACCCGCCCCAAGATGGCCCGTTCAGAGTGCTGGAACCCGGGGACAAACATTTTGTGTTAGACTTGGGGGGTTGCCGGGAGACAATCTGTATACACAGGCTTAAGCCTGCCTTTGTTTTAGCAGACGAACAGGTGGTGTTGGCCCGAGCTCCTCAGCGCGGAAGACCCCCACTGAGAACTCCCCAGATAAAGGAATCGTCAGATCAGTCACACGAGCATGCTGAAGGTGTCCCCCCCCCATTGTCCTCCCACAGACGGACGCACCCCCAGGAAACCCCCACCGGCACAGCAATGCCTCGGAGCCGAAGATCTCCCGTTACAGCAGCTATGGACGGAGGCTGAAGCCCAAAGGACATGAGGGTTATGGCTCAGTCTGAGAGTCTTGGGGGGGGGGGGGGGGGGGGGAGTAGTTTTCCCTCAGACTGAAGGACATGACAGATCAAAGGTGGTGGGGGGCAAGGGGAATTGTCATGGGGGGTTGATATGTCAATACAGCACCTCAGGTAGCGGAGGAGTGTTAATATAAAAGAGAGTGCCTGCAACCTGTGCTTTTACTGTTTTGGATTCTGGTGGATGTGAGAGGGAGAGAATAAAGTTTCATCTGCTCTGAACGCTCGGCCTGATTATTCATCTTTCCACAATATAACACATTAGTGCCTCTCAGTAAATTTGAATATTGTGAAGAAAAATTGTAATTCAAAATAAACTTTCATATGTTCAATATTCATTACAGGCACAAGAAAATATTTCAAGCCTTTTTTAAATTCAATTTTGATTATAGTTTTTGAAATTAAAATGAAAAACATGATGTTCTATTTACTGAGATGTACTAGTAAATAAAAATTACACTGGACTCTGAAAACTAGTGACTCAGCAGGGTGGAAAATACTAAATAAAAGAAGAGGCCTTTGTCACACAATATAGTCAAGGTGCAACAGTCTGTTATATGAAAATATTCAATGTAGTACAAATCCCATGAAATTGTATTTTGTAAAATAAAAATTAATAAAAATACAAAGACGTGCTCTCATTTTCTCCTTTTTCACTCTGAACTTCTGCCTGACAAATTACTGTCAGCTAATATCAGTGAGCAGCATGTTGGCATTATTGCCTCCTCTTCCCGGTAGTGACTGGGGTCACATAATTGAATTTATTCAATAGATAACAACAGCACAGTGATTCAAATAAAAGCAAGCCTTTTTTAATTATTTTTTTTTATTCATCCATATTGCAACATCACATAATTGTGGAAAATTAATATTTTCCTTCCTTTGGCTCCCCGTGTCCTTCCAGATAAATTTTAAGGTTCTTTTACTGGTTTATAAATGTCTGCATGGTCTTGGGCCTTCTTATTTATCAGAACTACTTTTAACATATGAGCCCCCACGGCCCACATCTGTGGAATAGCCTGCCGGAAAACATCAGTGATGACAAGAGTATTCTTGTTTTTAGAAACAGGCTCAAGACCAACTATTTTTAACTTCACTTTTGATTAGTTTCCTATTTTAATTTTCATAATTTCTGATTTTAAACTTATTTTATGTTGCTCTTGTTATAATTATTCACTTTGTTATTAAATACTATTACATTTTAAACTTTGAGTTTAAATGGTGTGCGTGTTTATGATTATCATTTCATTAACAAATTATGTATCCTGTCCTCACTCTAGTGTTTCATCATGGGGAGCCCTCCCACAGGGAGTTGCCTGGTTCGCGCTGGCCTGTGACTGACCTGGCCGGCTCAATGCCTGGTCTTGGGTGGTGGCAGAGGTGGTGTCCCTGTAGCTGTGGACTTGACACTTCCCTTGTGTTGATGGCTCCCAAAGATGGTGCTTCTACACCTGGATCCTTGGCACTCGGCTATGTCTCACATTGATGAGTGTGTGCGAGTGTGTGTCTGTCTGCTTGTACGAGGTTGGGTGGGTGAAGGGGTGGGGTGGGAAGGGGTGTACAGAGGTGTGGAAAAAGTGTTTGCCCCGTTCCTGATTTCTCTTTTTTTGTATGTTTGTCACACTTAAATGTTTCAGATCATCATACAAATATAAATATTAGACAGAGATAACTCAAGAAAACACAAAATGCAGTTTTTAAATGAAGGTTGTAGGACCTTGGGGAAGTCAGATTATTTAGCACCTCAGACAGAGACAGTGAATAACCATGGGAGAACAATGCCCAGGGAGTTCCTGGGCATATAGCCACAAGGAGTCAGAGACATAGGGGGTTGAAGGCAGTGTAATGTAAATGTCATGCTGTGTGATGAGAAACTTCCATGTAAATGTGTGAAGAGTGACTTGGGTTAAAGAGGAGAGAGCTTGCTGTAATGATTCAGTCTCTTCTGCGCTTGTGAGATGTGAGTGTGTAATAAATCGTCTGTCCATGAATCCATCTCTTTATTAACACACTCCACACTGGTGACCCCAGACGAATTATGGAGCACAAGGCAAGAACCTCGGAGCCGGCCCAGTCGGGAAGCCCCAGCGACGCAGCAGCCATCCCACAGACAGCCCGGACTGGAGCCCCCAGCAACGCGTGCGCAGTTTCAGTCAAGCTACCGGACTTCTGGCAGCACAACCCGCGCTCTTGGTTCCACCGCACCGAGGCCCAGTTCGCCCTCCGGGGAGTAACGGCAGACGACACCAAATTCTACCATGTGGTAGCAGCGCTGGACGCCCGCACAGCTCAGCAGGTAGCGAGCCTGCTCGACCAGCCTCCATCCCACAACAAATACGAGGCGCTCAAGGCTGCGCTCACCCGGCGCTACACGCTCTCGGAATGCGAGAGAGCAGACAGGCTCCTGGGGCGGACCGAGAGGAGATGGTTCGGCCGTTCACCTGATGGAGAAGATGCTGGCGTTAATGGGCACAGACGACGGGCACTTTCTGTTTGCCTACCTTTTCCTCTGGAACCTTCCAACAGAGGCGAGAGTGGTTCTGGCCAATTCGCCGTTGATGGCCGCGTGTGACTACCGTGCGCTAGCCCAGGAGGCAGACAGGATCATCCTCACCACCAGGGCGATCACAGTCAACGCGGCGGAGCCCAGCGAGATGACCAGAGGAGGCGATGAGCCACCGACGGTAGCGGCAGCGGGGGCCAAGGAGCGCCAGAGAGACACGCTCTGCTTCTACCACCACCGCTTCGGAGAGAACGCGCACAGGTGTGCGCCACCGTGCCAGTTCAAGCGCTCGGGAAATGCCAAGGCTGGCAGTTGGTAGCAGCTGTGACCACTGGTGAAGAGAACAAGCTGCTCTACATGACGGACTCGCGCTCGGGGAGACGCTTCCTCGTCGACACCGGAGCCCAGAAGACCGTCATCCTGCCGTCCTACGCTGACCGGCTGGCAGGACCTAGCGGCCCCGGACTTGTGGCAGTAAACGGCTCGGAGATTAAGACGTTCGGTGAGAGAACACTGGCCTTATCTCTACATGGCCGCTCGTACGAGTGGACTTTTATCATAGCAGCACTGTGTTGCCCGCTCCTGGGCGCTGATTTTCTGTGTGCACATGGTTTACTTGTGGATGTTGCTAACAGGCGCCTGGTTAATGCACTGTCCTTTGAATCTCTCCCCTGTATAGCTCAAGGGACCTGACCAACAGCACAAGCCAACGTCACAACTCCAGGCGGTAAGTTCCACGCACTGCTCACTCAGTTCCCAGCACTCATGGTCCGGACGTTTTTGGCGGTCATCGCTAAACACGGGGTGGAACACTTTATCACCACCACCGGGCCGCCCATTTTTGCAAGACCTCGGCGCTTGGACGCAGCTAAACTGGCCATAGCGCGCGAGGAGTTTGCCAACCTGGAAAGGTTGGGCATCATCAGGCGTTTGAACAGCCCATGGGCATCCCCGCTACACATGGTCCCTAAGGCTGAGGGATCGTTGCGACCGTGCGGTGATTTCCGCAGGTTGAACAACGCCACAGCACACGACCGCTACCCGATTCCCCACATACAGGATTTTTCCGTTCACCTCGCCGGAGCACGCATTTTTTCCAAAATAGACCTGGTCCGCGGTTACCACCAAGTCCCAGTGCGCGCGGAGGACATACCCAAAACAGTGGTAATAACCCCGTTCAGCTTATTCGAGTTCCTGCGCATGCCATTTGGGTTAAAAGGCGCGGCACAGACGTTCCAGCGCATGATGGATGCAGTGCTGCGCGATCTCCCGTTTGTGTTCGTCTACCTGGACGATATCCTGGTAGCCAGTGCGTCCGAAGACGAACACGAAACCCACCTCAGGACGGTTTTCCGGAGGTTGAAGGAGCACGGGATAATAATCAACCCGGCGAAATGCCAGTTCGGCGTGACGGAGATTGATTTTTTGGGGCACCGCGTCTCCCCGGAAGGAGCGATCCCGTTGCCCGACAAAGTGCACGCCGTGGCGGATTTTCCCCGGCCACAGACGGTCAGGGCGCTGCAGGAATTTTTGGGGATGGTGAACTTTTATAACTGTTTCCTTCCCCGCGCGGCGCGGCTCATGCAACCATTGTACGCCGCGCTCAAGAGACAGAAACCCGCAGATAGGGTCGAATGGACCCCGGAGCGAGCATTCTCGGAGGTTAAAGCAGCCCTGGCAAACGCCGCACTGCTGGCGCATCCGGACCCGGCGGCCCGGATAGCGCTCACCACCGACGCTTCAGACATGGCCATAGGGGCTGTCGTGGAGCAGCGCGTCGCCGGGGCTTGGCAGCCACTCGCCTTTTTCACCAGAACTTTGTGCAACAGCGAACGTAAATACAGCGCGTTTGACAGGGAGTTGCTGGCTCTCCACTTTGCCATACGCCACTTCCAGTTCTGGCTGGAAGGGCGCAGCTTCACCGCGTTCGTGGACCACAAACCACTAACGTTTGCAATGGCCAAGGTTTCAGAACCGTGGTTGGGCCGGCAGCAGAGACAGCTGGCCGCGATGGTTTACTACCGATATTCAGCATGTGTCGGGTAAACTGAATGTGGTGGCGGACTGCCTCTCGCATGCCGTGGTGGCCCCGGTCTACGTGGGGATAGATTACGCAGCCATGGCCGCGGAGCAGATTAGCGATGCAGATGTGCGCGCGCTCCAGTCTGGACCAACAGGGTTAAGGCTGGAGAGCAGGGTGCTGCAAGACGGCATGCCTCCCCTAATCTGCGAGGTTTCCACGGGACGCCCGCGTCCGGTGGTCCCAGTCGCGTGGCGCTGCCGCGTGTTTGAGTCGGTTCACACTCTGGTGCACCCAGGAGTGCGCGCGTCAGTCAAAATGGTGGGAGAGAAGTTCGTGTGGCCGAGCCTACGCAAACAAGTAAAAGAGTGGGGTGCAGCCTGCGTGGCGTGCCAACGAGCCAAGGTACACAGACACACGAAGGCTCCCTTGAAGCCGTTTTGGGTACCGGCCAAGAGGTTCGACCATGTTCACGTGGACCTTGTGGGCCCCCTCCCGCCATCACAGGGGTGCACGCACCTCCTGACAGTGGTGGACCGCACCACGCGCTGGCCAGAAGCAGTCCCGCTGGCAGCAACCATGCCCACGGACGTGGCACGCGCTTTTTTAACAGCATGGGTGGTGCGACGTCCGACAGGGGCCCTCAATTTGTTTCCGACCTCTGGTCCACGATGGCCCGCAGCCTGGGTGTTGCAATTCATCGCACAACCGCGTACAACCCACAGGCCAACGGGTTATGCGAGCGTTTTCATAGATCACTGAAAGCAGCACTCAGGGCTTCACTGACGGATGCAAATTGGGTGGACAGGTTGCCGTGGGTTTTATTGGGGTTGCGCTCCACGCCAAAAGAGGATTTGGAAGCTTCCCCGGCAGAGCTTGTTTTTGCGCAGCCCCTACGGCTGCCCAGGGAATTTCTGCCAGATAATCCCGCGCCGGACAGCTCTCCGTCTCAGCTTTTGCAGCGTAGCACAAACACAGGCACACTGCTGGGCCCGGTCCACCACTGTTTTCCGCGTGCTTTCGTGCCTAAAACTTTGAAGAACACGGAGTTCGTGTTCGTCAGACATGACGCCCACCCTATGATGGACCGTTCAGAGTGTTGGAAACAGGGGATAAGCATTTTTTGCTAGACTTGGGGGGTAGATGGGAGAAAATTGGCATAGACGGACTCAAACCCGCCTCTGTAGCGGCGGACGAGCAGGTGCTGTTGGCTAGGGCCCCTCGGCGTGGAAGACCCCCACGGAGAGCTCCCCAGAGAAACGATTCACTAGAGCAGCCACACGGACAGAGTGAAGCTCCACCCCCCCTCGCCACGGCTCACCAGCAGTCAGACACACTCCCAGCAGCCCCCCACTGGCACAGCAGCGCCACGGAGGCGGTAAACCCCAGTTGCAGCAGATATGGGAGGAGACTGAAGCCAAAAGAGAGTGTGGACTGATGTTCTGTCTTAAGATGCTGGGGGGGCGGTGTTGGACCTTGGGGAAGTCAGATTATTTAGCACCTCAGACAGAGACAGTGAATAACCATGGGAGAACAATGCCCAGGGAGTTCCTGGGCATAAAGCCACAAGGAGTCAGAGACATAGGGGGGTTGAAGGCAGTGTAATGTAAATGTCATGCTGTGTGATGAGAAACTTCCACGTAAATGTGTGAAAAGTGACTTGGGTTAAAGAGGAGAGAGCTTGCTGTAATGATCCAGTCTTTTCTGTGCTTGTGAGATGTGAGTGTGTAATAAATCGTCTGTCCATGAATCCGTCTCTTTATTTACACATTCCACAAGGTGTTTTTTTTAAAGGAAAAACAAATCCAAACCTACATGGCCCTGTGTGGAAAAAGTGACACCCCCCCCCCCCGTTAAATCAGAAATTAACTGTGGTTTATAACATCTTTGGAAAGCTGAGTTCAATTTCTCGAGCCACACCCAGGCCTGATTACTGCCACACCTGTTCTCAATCAAGAAATCATTTAAATAGGACCTGCCTGGCAAAGTGAAGTAGCACAAAAGATCCTCAAAAGCTAGACATCATGCTGCAATCCAAAGAAATTCAGGAACAAATGAGAAACAAAGTAAATGAGAGCTATCAGTCTGGAAAAGGTTATAAAGCCATTTCTAAAGATTTGGGACTCCAGTGAACCACAGTGAGAGCCATTATCCACAAATGGCGAAAACATGGAACAGTGGTGAACCTTGCCAGGAGTGACCGGCCGACCAAAACTACCATCATCCAAGAAGTCACAAAAGACCCCACAACAACATCCAAAGAACTGCAGGCCTCACTTGCCTCAGTTAAGGTCAGTGTTCATAACTCCACCATTGGCCTGCATGGCAGAGTTCCAAGACGAAAACCACTACTGAGTAAAAAGAACATAAAGGCTCCTCTCAGTTTTGCCAGAAAACATCTTGATGATCTCCAAGACTTTTGGGAAAATACTTTGGACTGACAAGACAAAAGTTGAACTTTTTGGAAAGTGTGTGTGTCCCATTACATCCAGCATAAAAGTAACAGAGTATTTCAGAAAAGGAACATCATACTAACAGTAAAATATGGTGGTGGTAGTGGTAGTGTGATGGTCTGGGGCTGTTTTGCTGCTTCAGGACCTGGAAGACATGCTGTGGTAAATGGAACTACGAATTCTGCTGTCTACCAAAAAATCCTGAAGGAGAATGTCAGGCCATCTGTTTGTGACCTCAAGCTGAAGTGCACTTGGGTTCTGCAGCAGGACAATGATCCAAAACACACCAGCAAGTCCACCTCTCAATGGCTTAAGAAAAACAAAATTAAGACTATGGAGTGGCCTAGTCAAAGTCCTGACCTGAATCCGATTGAGATGCTGAGGTATGACCTTAAAAAAGCGGTTCATGCTTAAAAACCCTCCAATGTGGCTGAATTACAACAATTCTGCAAAGATGAGTGGGCCAAAATTCCTCCACAGCGTTGTAAAAGACTCATTGCCAGTTATCACAAACACCTGATTGCAGTTGTTGCTGCTTAGGGTGGGTGGCCCAACCAGTTATTTGGTTTAGGGGGCAATCACTTTTTCACACAGGGCCATGTAGGTTTGGATTTTTTTCCCCTTAATAATAAACATCTTCATTTAAAAACTGCATTTTGTGTTTACTTGTGTTGTCTTTGTCTAATATTTAAATTTGTTTGATGATCTGAAACATTTAAGTGTGACATACAAAAAAATGAGAAATCGGGAAGGGGGAAAACACTTTTTCACACCACTGTAATTGTGTTTTTTTTTTTAATTTGTAAAGCACTTTGTGTTACAATTTTTTTTTGTATGAAAAGTGCTATATAAATAAAGTTTTGATAGATAAATTGTATTTTGATGCCAAAAACAATGAAATCCTAAAATGTTCACAGATCAGGTTCTCAGCATGATTTTTTTGTGCAGCTTATGGATGCATAAATCAAGCTGAGAACATGATCCAGATGTTTGGGTTCCCAGCAGACAGAAAGGAGGAAAAAATGTCTGTGACAAGTTAGCAGAAACAGCATGACTTTAATGAAAGAGTACAACAACAGAAAACTTTATGCTGTACCTTTATTTCCACAATGCATTTCCATCTCCAAGCTCAAGCATTTATGACTGCACATAAACTGTAATTTTTTATGCTGAAGCAAAACAATATTAATGAGGAAATTAAACTGAATCCATGACCTTTACTGCATGTGATGACAGACCACATGTACTGTTCTCAAAATAACTTTGGTATGAATATGAGTCACAAAAATATCTGAATTCTATGAATATGTCACAGCACCTGTCCTGTAACACTAGTACATCCATGTTGTCATTTCAGAGGTTAAAACTTCTGTAGAATTAATTTAGTTTAGTGTCAGAGTCATTTAACTATTTCTACACAATACTGTGTTCCCTTTTACTCTGACAGCTTAATCATCATCAAACCACAGCTACATCATCATTCCACTGTTCCAGCTGCCCCACAAATCCTTACTGTGGTATCACTGCTCACAATAATTAAGACTCCACCAGCCCGGATGGTCACTGCTCCAGTCTCCAACAACCCTCTATCAGATGTAGAGAAATGACAAAAAAAAAAAAAACAACAACACATCACTGTGCCTTAATACTTGATAATTCCTGCCCAAACAGAAAGGTTTTTCTCACAAGTCCAAGCCTTTTCTCTTTTAATTCTACTACTTTTATTTGTTTCTCCTAAATTTGAATAATTTTTGCATAAATTTGCTACTTTTCATATGTTTTTATATTGTGTCACAACCCGGCTCGAGGATGGACAAAGAAGGGAGACCACACGGAGGTGCAATTTAAACACAAGTTTATTTTTAAGAAAAAAAATATGAAAGTGTCCGTAATGATCAGTGGTGACTGTGAGTACTGGATGCATGAAACAAACAAAGAAAACAAACCAGTCATTGGTTAACCCAGTAACCATATGCCACTGTCAGGGCTGCAACCATGCCCAGTGGTAAACCCAAAACCAAAAGGCCACAGGCCACAGACAACACAGATGGGGGCCACCAGCACAGCCCCGACCAAACAACAGACAGCAGGCAGAGCGCAAACACAACAGAGGGCAATCGGCCTCTGTGGGAGCCAAAAAGCTGCTGACAAGTGCGCAGGTGTGGCTTATATAGGGAACCCCCAGACCAGGGGCAGTCCTTCACAGCTCCACCTGCAACACAAAAAAACCCCACACAGAGGACCCACTCCAGGAAGAAGCGGGGTCATAACCCCCCCCCCCCCCACACACACACACACACACACAAAGAATGGACTTCCCATTGGGAAGGCCAGCACAAACAGACTTATAAACAACTATTCATACAAATATTCATTATCCAACAATAAATATTCCCAATGTTCTTTATTTATTATTTAAAGTTTTCTATATACATTAAAAATACTACAAATCTACTATTTCTGTTACCACGTCCTGGTATAGACACCCAGCCAACCCATCAAAGCCCCTCAGCTACCCAGCAACTCCGGCGCCTGGAGAAACAATTTAAGAGTACAGACAAGCTAAACAGATGGCATAGGTAACTATGGACAAGATTTTTTTCAGTCTATCACCTAGGAACTCGGTGCTCTGGACAGGGCATCTGCGACAACATTCTCCGAGCCTTTGATGTGTTGGATGTCCAAATAGGAGGTCTGTATAAAAACAAAAACAAACAGATCAGTCAGAAACAGTAACCTGTAGTCCATAGACTAATAGGAAATAGATGTCCTTCAGGAGGATGACCAAAATCCAGGGTCAACAGGACAGAAGAAAAAAACTGCCAGGAGGCTGGCCCAAATCCACAGCCAACCAGACAAAACAGAGGTGCCCATCAGGAGGATGGCCACCATCAAAATCCAGCAAGACAAACAGAGGTTTCAGCCTTGGAGCAAGGTGGCACAGCAAAAAAACATCATTTATGCAGGTTTTGCAGTGACTCAGTTTTCTTCAACTCACCCTGCAACCTACACTCATCAAGAGCCACCATGATGTCATCATCTAAAACATGCACCTCCCCAAACACTCCAGCAGCTACTAAACTCGCAGACTGCTGAGTCACCCCCCCCCCCCATTCAAAAACCAGCTTTCCCTGGGAGTAATCTGATTTCAACAGATTAACCTGGGAAAGCTGCATTTCCTTCTTATGTTCAGGTGTAAATGAACAAACTTCATCAGAAACCAATTTGACAGGTTCTTTAACAGTGTCATCCAGAGACACTGACTGTCAGGAACAGCTGAAAAAAATGACGGTTCCTGCTGACAGTTTGTCACCGAATCCAAATCCTCTGACACATCAACTGGTCTGACTGATGAATCACAGTTGAAAGCACACAAGGAGGCTCCACACACAGGTTTTCAGAATTAACATAATTAATCAGAGTGGCCAACACCACAGGTGTCATTGTGCATGCTGGAACCAATTCACAGACATTCTGAGCGTGCACCATCACTGAAACAGAGGGAACTGGGTGTAAATTAGAGGAAACATCACCTGAATGCACACAGCCAACCTGTCCGGAACCAAATCAGCATCACCGGCAGCGCCAACACTCAGTCTAAGTCTCTCCAATCGTGCCCATCTCCATTCTAACTCCCACAGTAACAACTCATTCCGTTGCTCAAAAGTTAATCTGGCAACATTGCTGGTCAAACGCCCTTCAGCCATGATAAACAAGTGTTATGCACACGCCAACACGTACAAACAAATTAGACTGATGTCTAACAATAACTCTCACCAATGCAACACTCTGCTCAACAACCCAAAACAATTAATTCATGCTCCAGACACACCTACACAAAAAAACCACAACAAACAGATTTACAAATTAACAGCCACTCACCAACCTCTGTGTCTCCCCAACAGGTGCGTGTCTCCCGGCAAACGCCACACAACAATGAACGCTGACACCACAAAAGGCCCTTTTCCACTAGCCTCACTTGGCCCTACACCGCACCACTCAGCCCGCTTTAGCCGCTTTTCCACTAGCCCCAGCACTGGTTAGCAGGTACTTTTTTCGTACCTGATCCAGGGCAGGGTCTAACCGGGCTGAGTAGGGCTGAGTAGGGCTGATATGACTTTAAGAGACTGGTCGCCGCTGATTGGTCAGGTTGTAACGTCATGAAAGCGACTTTTTCTGCTGAATTTACTCCACGACCGCCATTTGTAATTGTTCAGCAGTGAACACAGTGCGCCCCTTTAATACGGTATATTATATTAATATACTGTATAATATACTTATATAATAATATACTCCTAATATTATATATTAGGAGGTGCGCAATTTTCTTTCTATATTAGGCGACGATCGCATCCAGCGCAAGTTGGACGGATCTACTCGAAATGCAGGTGTCCAAGCAGATGGCTTCCCAAGGGCACATCCGTACTGCCAAACAGTGTCGGGAGAAGCTGAAAAAGCTGAAAAGCGATTACCGAGCAGTGAAGGACCACAATGCTCCAAGTTCAGCGGATGGAAGGAGTGGAAGTGGTTCGCTGAGAGACATTGGGCTCCACACGGTCACAGTCACGGTCACGGCCCTTGGAAACCGTGGATGGTGAGTGTTTATTTGATATTGCGCATCTGTTCGCCACTTGATCCTTTCTGTGCCAAGCTCACTGTTTTTAAGAAATAGGAAGGTTGTTAGATTGTGGGTAATGGTTGTTACTGAGGCTTGCCTATTGTTTTGCAGCCAACTGCAGATTCACGCTTGCTTTGTGTTAAGTATTAGCGCGAACAAAACGCTGAATTACGCTTATTGTATTCCGGTTAAAAACTTGAGAGTGTTGTGTACATGTTGCACTTTGGTGTTAAGTTTTAAATTGCGTGCATTTTCTTTCTAGAATCACATTTCATATCACAGGGGTCCATCTCAGTGGAGATGACTGACACAGCGGACTCTCCTGGCGCTGCGTCTGCGTGTGCGTCTACCGGAGCGCCAGCTGGATCAGCTCCACATCACCAGCTCCATCTGGATCACGTTCACGTGCCGGTAAGGCACAATAACCACGATTTTTTTTTTTGGTTGAAACAGGTCCAGCAGCGGAAACCAGGGTCGAAAATCCATCCATCCATCCATCTTCTACCGCTTAATCCTTTACAGGTCGTGGGGGGGCTGGAGCCTAACAAGTTATGTACCAAATTGATTAATGCAATTTCCTGTAGCTGCATATTAATTAATTGAAAATGTCTTTTTAAATGTGCTAAAAGGTTATTCTTTGGTCTTCACTTATCGGTGTTCCACAACCATTTTTAGGTGTGGTGATTGGTGCTGTTGTAACTCCTGTTTTAGACAAACAAAGTGCATGAACTGCCGTTGAAATCAACATGCTTCAATGAAATGCTTCGCGTCAGCTGACTGTATTAACCCATTCAGATTTCTGCAGCCACACTACAAGCAGCTAGTTTAAACATTACCCATCCATCCATCCATATTCTTAATCCTTTTTAGTTTTGCAGGGGGGCTGCAGCCGAAGACAGCACCCTGCGTGTTGCAAAATCTGCTCTACTGAGGGGCAGCAACATGACAGTTCAGCTTATATACAGCAATGAAGCATAATATAATAGTGACATTCCACCACAGACTTTCACCCGTGTAATTCCATAATATATGTAGTGATCCAGCTTTAACGACCATGCCTTTCTGTCTTTCCATCTAGGCAAGACGAAAACAGACAACTCCCATCGCTGACCTTACATTAGCGATGGTCAACATGCATGACGAAGAGATGTGGCTCTTGGAACGGCAACATGACCAGCGGCAAGAATCAGGAGTACATGCAGCATTTGCGACAGGTGGCTGCAGATGTGCGGGCAGATGCGCGTGAAGCCCTGGAGCAGGACGCTGCGTTACGAAGGGAAGAGCTCGCAGAGATGTCATCGCCCAGTCTGTTTTTTTGTTTGTAGATTTTGCTTCGGGAATAAAATTGTATTGTTTGCATCAAAAGTCTGGTTTATCTGTTATGACACCGTATGAGAAAAGCCAATAATTACATACACATTCCATTCTCTGTTCACTCCACATGCTGCTGTTCATCAGGTCAGGTGTATAGCCTTCTAATGGTAATTTAATTTTTAACAACACAACGAAACGTAATGTCTTGGTAGGTTTTTTTTTAATTTTAAACAAATTTGCAATGCTGAATCCATTTCTCTTGAACAGGTACATTTTTTATGTTATAAGCAGTTGTACAGGTGTGCTTGAACTTGTAGACACTGATAAAGTTAAGTACGTGTAAGATGAATGTTGCATCGCCAGTCAAAATTTAATAAATTAAGAAGGAATCTAGCAAAAATTTGGCACTAATAACAGTAGACAGATCGGACAAGGATACACAACTGTGTTTTTGTTGCACACAACTGTTGTCACCAACAAGTGCAAAATTTATATTCCCTTTTCCCAAAAATTAAAAATCAATTTGTAAGTAAAAGTGGGAGACCTTTACATGGGAAAATATGACATGTATCAGCACATGATTTATAGTTCAATTTGCATTTCCACCTAAGCAAAAGTGGCTTGTCGAGCTGGATTTTTGTGAAGATGGCCTGTGCGGTGTTTCTGCATGTAATTACATACCTGTCAAGTGATATGGTTTCGCCGTATTTTAATACGGGGAAAATGCAATTTTAGCAAATACGGGCGTATTGCCATTTCTGTACGCCAAAGAGAAAAATATACGGGAAAAAAATTTGAGAGTGTGGGGAGGAACACGTTGTGTGTGACCCCCACAGCGTACAGGGCTGTCAGAGCGCTCAGTGTGAGCAATTATCACAACAGAAGTGTGGACTCATCATTAGGCTGATGGCTTTGCACCTTCTTAACAGATAAGCGTTATGAACAAGAGGACAGGTAGATGGACCATGCACAACATTTTATTTACAAAAAACATTTTTGAAATAGGTATGCACATAAATGTGGACAAAATAGACAAGTATTGCATCACATGTTATATTGTAACGTGCAGCTCGACGTCCCACCGGGAGGTTCTCCCGGAACCTCCCGGAACTCACACCTCCCGCTCCAGAGTCCCGCACTCTACCTGTGTCGCCAATAGGGTCAACCCACTTGTCAAGCCAAGTAGGGTGCTTATATTGAGTTCGCTACAATATCACCACCCTGCTCCTCTGCTCTCTGTGTCGCTGCCACCACTGGTTCATCTACTGCATCATCCAATGTAGTGTCAAACGTCTCTCCATGACTCTCACACAGATTGTGCAGAGCACAACAAGTCAGCACCATAGATTTCACCAGTTTCATGTCACAGTCATTCCTCCTTCCTTCTCTCCTCGTCATCAGCCATGTTTGTTGTGGAGGATTCAGTCGCGTGTGTTTCACGTCACGAGGGTGTGGCGCCGCCTGCTGTTCAACAAATCCCACCCACAGCAGGTGTGCCAGCAGGTGCGCCAGCAGTAGTTGAAAAGCAACTGAGGCCGAACCGAACCGAAGTGAGTAGAGCCGGGTTTTCAAATCGGGGCTGAGCGGGGCTAGTGGAAAAGGGCCTAAAGACACCACAGCCATTCGCTCATTCACAAAAATGCTGTCCACGCCTCTACTCACATGTGAGCAGATTGCACAACTAGACCAAACTGGAACTGGGCAACAAACAAAAAGAAGTGTTTCCATACAAAAAAAAGACACACTGGAAACTCTCCTCCCTGACTACCTAGTCACAGAAACCCATCTACCTAATGTAGACCCTAGTCTTCATGCAGTTACAGGCAGGAGGATCTTTACTCATGAACCCACTGGGGCTGATGAGCAACTGCTACGCAGCGACTCACAGAATTCCTGCGGAAGTGGCCCGAGACCGTCTTCACCGCCACTCTGAACCAAAGACAGTGAACCCCCTAATGGAATTCATTGTTAAGCATAACAGGAGAAATTTCCAGTGATATCAAAACCAAATAAATGGAAACCACTTACCTGATTTAACCCAGTTAACAAACAAACAGACCAATCCACCAAACAAACAAACAACCTCCTACTTCCACAAATAGGTCCACTCAAAAACAAGTGAATGAGCAAACGGGTCCGGATTCAAAAATGGATCCAAGTTTAAACAGATGAACTGCATTCAAACAAACAGACAAGCTCCCATTCTCTCACAAATGTGTCCAAGCTCAGACAGACAACCCCAGGTTCAAATAAACAAACAGACAAGCCCCCCACTTTGTCCTTTTATAAACGAGTCCAAGGTTCAAATCGACAAACCGGAATCAGACAGATGGACAAGCTCCCATCCCATCACAAACGGACCAAAGTGGAAACAGACGGTTCCGAGTTCAGACGGCCGGACGAGTCCCCATTTTGTCCTATAACAAATGGTTTTGAGGCTCAAACAGACGCAGATTCAAACAAACAGACAGACGAGCCCCCTCCACCATAGTCCTGTTATGCTGCTAATGCTATGACAATACTATGAACAAGGTAATAAGTCACATCTGCTCTGTCACAAGTTTGTATGTCATGTTCCATCATGTAATGCTACCACCCATCTCTAATGTCTCTCAGAAACTGAGCCTTCACCCAATAACTGTACAACAGATTTTCGAAATAAGGGCTGACCCGGCTAGCTAGATGAGCTAGCACAGGCTAATAACGATTGCAAGTTTATGAGCTTTTACTGCACATAAACAAGAAAAAAGCTGGCAAAAAAAAAAAAAAAAAAAAAAAAAGATCACAGACTACAGAATCTACCTGTTAACTTAAGTGGTAAAATGACCAAAACAACAGCCATTCATTAACTTACCCAAGATTATTAAGCTGACACTATGGTCTGGGGGATGTTCCAGTGTTGGGAACTATTCATCCCTCCATGACCCACGTGACTTCCTGTACAATAATATTACTAGTAAGAAAATGGTAGCAATTTGTGGAGATTTCAATATTGATCTACTTAATCCACATCAACAAAATGTAGTTACAGAGTTCATGAACTCTATGTACAGCATGAGTCTATATCCCACAATAACACATCCCAGTAGAATCACAGCTCACTCTGCTACACTTATTGACAACCTGTTTGTCAATGTTCTCGACAAGAAAATAGAAAGTGGATTATTGATAAATGATATAAGCGACCACTTGCCAATCTTTGCACTTATCCATGGCCACACAGGGCCCAACCCAGAAAAAATCTCAAAATCGTTCAGACACAAATCACCAAACGCAATCAGTTCTTTTAAAGAGGACTTACTGAAGCAAGACTGGACAGAAGTCTATGTATCAGATGTAAATGAAGCCTATGACACATTTATAAACATTGTAACCACTCTTTATGAAAAAAACTGCCCATTAGTTAAAAAAAAGCTTAAACACAAATTTACTGACAAACCATGGCTAACCAAAGGACTACAAAAGGCGTGTAAAAAGAAAAATTTATTATATAAAGCTTTCATAAAGAAAAGGACAAAAGAAGCAGAGCAGCGGTATAAAACATACAAAAATAAGTTAACATATATAATAAGATGTAGTAAAAGAGACTATTACAGTAAAGAACTGGAAAAAAACAAAGACAATATTAAAAATACATGGACAATAATCAACAGTATCCTTGGAAATAAAAGCAGAAATACCAGCTACCCAACTAACATTCCAAAAAATAATAAATCGACTCCGAATGTGAATATAGCTTCACCTGCAGATGAATTTAATAATTTTTTTGTTAACATTGGACCTAAACTGGCCCGAGAAATACCCACTACGGTGCCAACAGGTGATTCAATATGCAATAACACTGCTGTAAAAGACACCATCTTCATAAAGAACACAGACGAAAGAGAGGTCATTGAAATTGTTAAATCGTTCAAAAGTAAAACATCTACTGACTGCGATGGTATTGATATGCTACTAGTCAAAACTGTTATCGAATGCATAGTGAAACCACTGACGTATATCTGTAACCTGTCTCTCCAATCAGGTATATTTCCCAATGCAATGAAAATAGCTAAAGTAATTCCGATTTACAAGACAGGCGACAGAGGGGAACTCTCCAACTACAGACCAATTTCACTATTACCGCAATTTTCCAAGATACTTGAAAAAATATTCTATGAGAGAATTGACAACTTCATACTGAAGAATGATTTATTGTGTGAGCAGCAATATGGGTTCAGACACAAAAGAACAACAGCATATGCCTTAATGGAATTTACAGAAAAAATATCAACAGCCATTGAAAATAAAGAGTATTCAGTTGGAGTATTCCTGGATCTTAAAAAAGCATTTGATACAGTAGATCACAATCTATTATTAAAGAAACTACAAAATTGTGGTATCAGAGGGGTAGCACTGTCCTGGTTAAGAAGTTACTTAAAGAATAGATATCAGTTTGTATGTGTTAACAACAAAAACTCAGAGCTACTGAAGGTCACCTGTGGAGTCCCACAGGGTTCAGTTTTGGGACCATTATTATTCAATATGTATATAAATGATATATGTAAAGTTTCAGAAAAAATGGACTTAATATTGTTTGCTGATGACACTAACCTGCTATGCAGTGGAAACAATTTGGAACAACTTCTGGATACACTCGGAAAGGAATTAGGAAAGCTGAAACTGTGGTTTGATTCAAACAAATTAACGCTCAATTTAAGCAAGACAAAATTTATAGTCTTTAACAACCATCACAACTACCCAGTACCCAAACTCAGTGTAAATGGTGTAGAGATTGAAAGGGTATCCGAAACTAAATTCCATGGAGTAATAATTGATAACAAACTGTGTTGGAAGCCACATATTAATTATATAAAAGGTAAAGTATCCAAATCAATTGCAATATTACACAGAGTGAAAAATTTGCTGAATCAACTCACACTATACACCTTGTATCATTCATTAATACTCCCATACATGACATATTGTAATGAAGTATGGGGAAATACATATAAAACAAACATATATCCACTCTTTATGCTTCAAAAGAGAGCTATTAGAATAATCAACAAAGCAGCTTACAGGGATCCAACAAACCCACTTTTTCTTAAACAAAAAACTCTCAAGTTGAAAGATCTGATCGACTTTAAAACCGCAATAATAATGTTCAAAGTGAAGAATCTATCACTGCCCGCAAATATCCAAAAGTTGTTCCAAACAAGGGAGAAACGATATCACTTCAGAGGAACATGTATATTTCAAAAGCCTACAGTGAGAACAACTACCAAGCAACACTGTATTTCAGTGCAAGGTGTCAGATTATGGAACGATTTTGGACCTGAATTAAAATCATGTACAAAGCTTGGACAATTTAAACAAAAACTAAAGGAAGAAATACTCCAAACATATTTACAAGACGACATGTAAACTCACATAAGGATTGACATTTCCAGCCTGTGTTGTGTTATAGCTTAGTTTTTCTTTTTTCTCTGTGACACTATGTCTTTTGAATAGTAACCGCTTAACTTAGACTAGCTCAGTTTTCTTTTTCTCTCAGTCATATTTTGTCTTAGCCTTGTTTTAAATTGTAATCGCTCTTGTCTTGTTTTCTCTTTTTTCTCCTTTGAATTCTTGGATGGAATATGGGTGGGCAATATAAGCTGCGGCTTCAGCCATCACCCATTTCGGATAACTCACGTGGAATTGTATAGTAGAAGGAGTCTTTGTCTAATTTGACCTTGTTGTTATATTATACAGTTTCTTTTAACCTGTAATGTACTATCCGAAATAAATAAATTCATTCAAATAAATTCATTCATTCATTCATTCATAAATAAATAAATTCATTCATTCATAACTTCCGCCTTTCACAGTTTCTATAGAAGTCTACTGGAGTGTCACAATGCTCAAATTATACAGCACTGGTCCCACTGTTGCCATAGTTACCTGCAGCAGTCAGACTGGGTTAATTTTTTTTTCCAAATGAATTTGTGCAGTAAAATAAAGTCCAGAGAAGAGCAGAAGCAGGAAGAGAAGAAAGAAAAGTTTTGACTGTAAGGCTTGAAAGAATTCTCTGTTTTTGGCTGAGGTACAAATATACAAGTGAAAAAATATACATCACAAAATTAAGATAAATTTTTAAAAAAGAGCACTCTGAGGCAAGTTCAATACCCCCGTCTCGGTTTTCTTTGAAGTTCTCAATATGTCACTGAAGGAGAGCAGTTTTCAACTCCTCCACATAATGACTGGGGCAGAACCAAATGATCATAATCTTATCATCAATGAATACACAACCTGGGTACCAAATCTGGCGACTCTCGAGAGCGTTACGCATTCTATAGTAAGAGGACATAGGGGGACTTCCGGTTATGGCTGCCACGTAAGACGGACGTGTCTCACTCTGCTCTGCTCCTGGAGAAAAAAATCGGCAAATAACTCTCTCATTTGGGACAGAACGTATCCCAGCGTTTGGGCGAGGATATGTCGGCGAAGCCTAAGGCTGGAAAACCAGTTAAAGGAAAAAGCGAGCCGCCGAAACAGTCCAAATTAACGGACTTTCAGGTCTGTGACGCAGCAAATAAAACTCCATATATGGCGGAGGAGGCTGGCAACGGTGCGATGTCTGCGGGGGGAGGCGCAGATGCGCTGATGGCTGCCATGAGTTCAATGAGAGCGGACTTTTCCTCTAGATTTGATGGGATTATGACAGCGTTGGAAGGAATAAGAAAGGAATTGGGTGACTGTGTAGAACGAACGGCGCAGATGGAGCTCCGTCTCGCTAGTGCTGAAGATGACGTCACCCGTCTTCAATTAAAGGTGCGCACTTTGGAAAAAAAAAAAAATCTCTGGAAAATAATATTTTGGATTTGGAATCTCGGTCGAGACAGAATAACTTGAGGCTGGTGGGTCTTCCAGAGGAATCAGAAGGTCGGGACGTATGTTCCTTTCTGGAAAAGTGGATTCCGGAGGTGCTGGGCAGCGAGGAGTTGCAATCAGCAGTGGTTCTGGAAAATGCACATCGTATTGGCCCACGGAGAGATAAGGGACCGCCGAGGACCTTAATTATGAAGTTTCTTAGCAACAGAGACAGGATGAAGATCTTCAACGCTGCACGAGCTAAAGGAGAGATTAAACACCAGGACCAGCAGGTGCGGTTCTACCCAGATTTGGCCACAGGAATCCAACAATTGAGGAAGCAGTTTGATCCCATACGTAAGGAGCTGCGCAACCTTGGGATTCGTCATGGTGTAATCTATCCTGCGAGACTGCTGACCACGTATGAGGGCAGAACCCACATCTTCAAGACCCCAGAGGAGGCGCAGGAGTTCATCAAGAAGATCAAAGAAGAAGAAGAGACTGGTGGGAGCTAAGCATGAACAAAATATAAGGTAGAATAATTAAGCATTTGCACAGGCATCTGACTGACTTGAAGTAAATAGTAAGTTTACAAAATATAGATTGTATTATATATTAAAAAAAAACAAAAACAAAACAAACAAAAAAAAAAACTATGATGTACAAAGTTGTTAAAAATTTTGGAGTTAAGTTGGAAAACTACAGAGGAGAGTTAATGTTACGTCATTAAAAGCAGTAGAGTTAGGGTGATTGGGAGGATGAAGAAGGAGTGGCTTAGGCTGTTCCCCGTGGATGTGGAACGGTCGATGGCTATATCGGGAGACGGAATTTTTCTTTTGATTTTGGGGGGTTTGCCACAAGTGTGGGAAGGGGAAATTTGTTTGTGTGTAGTTTGTAGGATGAATGTTCAACCACTCATGTTTTTGCTTCTCTGTATGAGCATGTTTACACTGCAAGGTAATCCTAAACTCTCTATTGATCATAAACCAAAGTGTTAATCTTAATTTAACTTCATGGAATTGCAGAAGTCTACAAAATTTAAAAAAACTTAAACAAGTTATGAATAAAATAAAAGACATGGGTTCAAAAATTGTGTTTTTACAAGAAACTCATCTAATAGAGGAGGATGTTAAAAGAATTAGGAGTAGATGGCAAGGAAGTGTATTCACCTCTTCATTTTCATCCCGAGCCAGGGGAGTTATGACTCTCATACATAAATCAGTTCCTTTTCAAGTGAAAAATGTAATTGGAGACAAATTTGGAAGATATGTAATCATTCAAGGTTCTTTCCTATTAGAAAATATAAATCTTGTGAACTTATATGGTCCCAATATAGATGATCAGAAGTTCTTTGCTAATTTATTTCTTATCTTATCATCACTTACAGGGCAACATATAATAGCAGGGGATTTTAATTGTACATTGAATCCAGGTATAGATAGATCAACAGGACTGGACTGTACGCACATTGGATGTAGGATGACTATTAATCATTTTATGAAAGAATTGAGATTGTTAGATATATGGAGAGAAATGAAACCACAAGTTAAAGCCTATTCTTGTTATTCCAGTACCTACAAGACATTCTCACGTATTGATTATTTTTTGATTTCCACAGAATTAAGGTCCAAGATTCAAAACTGCTTTTATGATAACATCGTGATCTCTGATCATGCACCCTGTTGTCTAATATATGTAGATAAAAAATTGACAAAGGAATCAGGTAGATGGCAATTTCAGCATAAATGGCTTCAGGATGAGGAATTTGTCAAGTATATAGAAAAACAGATAGACGAATTCTTTGACATCAATACTACACAAACATCAGCATGTGTAAAGTGGGAGGCTTTCAAAGCTTTTATTAGGGGACATATTATTAGTTATACAGGATCAAAATCTAAGAAGACTCGAGAGGAGAGAGCTAAATTGGAACATAAAATAAAAAGTCTTCAGGAAAAAGTGTATGCAGGAAGTGACCCAAGGTTGGAGAATGAATTACTGATTCTGAGAGCTGAATACGACAAAAAATCAGCGAATAGAGCTGCCTCGAGTCTTCTAAGATTGAAACAATCTTTTTATGAACAAGGTGAAAAATCAGGAAAATTATTAGCATGGCAGATTAAACAATTAGAAATTAAAACACCAATTACCAGTATTATAAGTAACGGACAGGTAGTTATAGATCCTTTAGAAATTAATAGAGCCTTTAGAGATTACTATGAAAAATTATATGATACCAAAAATGAACCTGATTTAACAAAACTAAATGGGTTTTTGAACGAACTATCTATACCGTGTATTCCAAATGAAAACAGGGAGATATTGGAGTCTAAAATTAGTCAAGAAGAAGTTGGGCTAGCCATTGATAATATGAAATCAGGAAAAAGTGCAGGACCAGATGGTCTTCCAGTTGACCTTTATAAAAAATTTAAGAATAAATTAATAAAACCTTTTTTGGAAATGGTTTTAGAAGCATTTCAAAATAATAATTTACCATCATACATAAATAATGCCTTAATTATACTGCTGCCAAAACCAGGTAAGCCCTCTAATGAATGTGAAAATATGAGACCAATAAGCCTATTAAACGCCGACCTTAAGATAATCTGTAAAATTTTAGCAAGACGAATACAAGAAATTTTACCAAATATTATTAATCGAGATCAGAATGGCTTTATAAAGGGTAGACAAGGCTTCCATAATGTAAGAAGACTATTTAATATTATTTATTTTAATAAAGAAGCACCGGATACAGCTCTCCTATCACTGGACGCCGAAAAGGCCTTTGATAGAGTTGAATGGCCCTTTCTTTTTGAAGTCCTACAAAGGTTTGGACTTGGAAATAATTTCATAAAATGGGTTCAAATAATATACAATAATGCTACAGCAGAAATCCTAACAAATAACAATATTTCAAAACCAATAAAGGATGTCGACAAGGCTGTCCACTTTCACCTTTACTGTTTACTATGGCAATTGAACCTTTAGCGATAGCGATACGTTTACATTCACAAATATATGGAATTAAAGTTGGACCAACAGAACATAAAATCTCCCTGTACGCCGATGACATAATTTTGTTTATGTCGAATCTAAAAAAATCAATTCCAACCTTGTTGAATTTAATAAAGAATTTTGGGGAAATATCAGGATATAAAATAAATAAAACTAAATCTTCAATATTAATGCTAAATGAGACCCAGAGAAATTACCCAGCCCCTGAGGTAAATCAATTCAATGTTGTAAATCAGTTTAAATATTTAGGAATCCAAATTGTGCCTAAGCTAGAATCAGTCGCCAGTGTCAACTATGAAGCCTTAATGTCAGATATCAATGAGTTAACTCAGAGATGGATGTCACTACCAATGTCGATGATCGGGAGAATCAATATACTTAAAAGTAATATTTTACCTAAAATACTTTATTTATTTCAATACATTCCCTTATCACCACCTTTAGATCTATTCTCAAGAATAAAAAAAAAGTTAGTGGAATTTATATGGAACAACAGGAGGGCTAGATTACGTCTGTCTTTATTATATTTACCATTTGATCGTGGAGGTCTGAAATGTCCAAATTTTATGTTGTATTATTGGTCGGCACAACTGAGATCTATGACATATTATTTTTCATCAAATGATCTCCCTCACTGGACTGAAATGGAATCATACAATTTACCTTTACCTCTTCCCATATTCATATACTCAGATTCGGCAAAAAAATTACAAAAACAAGTTAAAAATCCATTTGTAAAGCATATGATCAAAATATGGTGTGAAGCTAAAAACTATTTAAAAGAACCACAGTTATTGTCACAATTTAGTCCAATATGGGGTAATCAATATTTTAAACCAGGGAGAGCAGACGCTGTATTTAAAGTATGGAATTTAAAAGGGATACAAAAGATTCAGGATTTATATTTGCCATGTGCAGATAACATAATGTCTTTTGAAGAGCTGAGGATCAAATTTAATCTCAATAGAACACATTTTTTTAAATATCTTCAACTTAGAAACTTTATTCGATCAAATCAAAATAAAGCTCTCACTCGACCTATTTATTCATCCTTGGAAAAAATGATGATGAAAGATAGTAAAAGAAAGGGTATTATTTCAGAGTTTTATAACTCATTGACACTATCTTCAAGTGAAAATTAACTGAAAAGATTAAACTACTGGAAAGAAGATCTGCAAACTGAAATTTCAGAGGAACAATGGGAATTGGCTTGTACAGAAGCTCAAACCAAATCAATAAATGTACGCCTTAAATTGATACATTTCAAATGGTTAATGCGGATGTATGTTACACCGGAGGAGTTAAATAGATATAACAAAAATATACCAGATACATGCACAAAATGCATGGAAAGTAAAGGAACCCTATTTCATTGTTTATGGGAATGTAGATTAATAAGAATGTTTTGGGAAGAGGTGAGGGTAACAATTGAAAAAATAATCTCAAAACAAATCATATTGAATCCTAAACTGTTTTTGTTGGGTCTGTACCCAGAAAAGCATAATTTTAATAAAAGTGAAAGAACATTCATAGACCTCAGTTTGCTTAATGCCAAAAAATGTATTGCACTATTATGGAAAAAGACTCATAGACCAGATGTGACTCAGTGGTTAAGACAGATGTTAACAAACCTTCCATTAGAAAGAATAACATATATACTGAAATCAAAGGAAATTGTGTTTGAGAATATATGGAGACCTTTTATTGATTATGTAAAAAATTTAAACATAACTCTTGAAGAAGAAGGTGAATGATGTGTGTGGACCTTGTAAATTCCAAACTGGTGAACATAATATGTATACTTATGTATCGGATTGTCTAGACTAAACAGAGGAGCATTGTTGAAGACTTGATTTTGTTGGTGGTTGTTGGTGTTTTTAGTGCATTTTTTTTTTTTTTGTAGTACTTTAGTGTTAGTGTTTGATGGTTTGTATCATGTTTGTTAAAAAAAAAAAAAGGTTCAATAAAGATATTGTGGAAAAAAAAAAAAAAAGAGGACATAGGGAATTCTAACTTTGACCTTTTGACTCCAATCCCATTGTCAAGTTAGGGTGTAAGCCAGGGGTGTCCACTCATGTGCCATGGAGGGCCAAGGCCCTGCAGGTTTTCTCTTCTACCCAGTCTCTTCAGCAGGTGTTTTCACTGATCAGCAATCAGTGGGAAGAAATTCAGTGAAATTTGCTGCTGAAGACACTGGCTGGAGGTAAAGCCTGCAGGGTCCTGGCCCTCCATGGCACATGATTGGACACCCCTGGTGTAAGCCATCCAAGATTTGTCTTAGAGACAACGATCTGTCCAGGGTGTACCCTGCTTCTCGCCCAAAGATGCTGGGATAGGCTCCAGCCCCCCCGTGACCCGAAAAGGATTAAGCGGAAGAAGATGGATGGATGGACAACTATGGTATTGATTTGAAAGCCTACTGCATTTCTTTCTGTAGTTACCATGTTTACAAGACTTAAGGAAAAACTGACCTCTGACCGTAAACTCAAGGTCTATAATTCATGCAAAGATCATCCGATCAGAGTCAAATTACAATATGCACATCATCAGTGTAATGTTATTTAATTTATAATTATGATCAGGTATAAAGATTATTTAATTTCATTTAGTGGGGTGTGTGGGGAAGGGAATTTGCCTCCCAGTTCACCCACACACACCAGAAAACAATATATATTACTCATTGGGGCACCAGATCACCTCTTTCTCGGTGAATAATTAATGATTAATCTTATACCTAAAATTGATCAATAAATTAATTAATAAATCAATAAATTAATAATCAGTCTCAAAATATTAGTGAATTCGATACTGGGGACTTAGAAACCAGACACAGATAAAGAATACTCAACTACTTCTCTCATTTTACAGATTTACTAAATGAACTCTGATTAAATGATCTTACATTCAAGTAACTTGTGAGCAGGTGAAATAATCATCATTAACCATCACATTACTTGTAACTGGGATAATGAATAACCGAATGTGAACACTGGTAAAACCATGAAACTTCAGCATGAATTTGGTTGAAATGGAGGACAGAGTAAAATTGGACGTGAATTTATGAAGAAAATTATAACTAATCATAGAAATTTCTGGACTATTCTAAGAAAGTAAAAATGGAATTTTAATAAAAGAGTTACTATTAAGTTCTCTAATTCTGTATCTGATCAGATTTCTGAATTATTTCCAAATTTTAGACAGGTCATTCAGCAGATGAAAACAAAGAGAAATGGGTCATTATTGCTCACATGAATCCAGGTTGAAGTTCTGTTGTTGAGGCTCCTCCTGAAGCTTTATTTGCAGATGGTGCCAGAGCCTGAATATCTTACCAGCAGATATTTGGGAAAGACACAGCAGCTTTCAACGTCCACAGTCCAGCAGTCATAAGTTGAGGTTCTGACTGCTATAATAAGCTTCGTCTTCACTCAGTTAACATCGGAGTTCCTTCCAAATGTTTAATGTGTTTAATTAGTCCATGATATTCAGTTTAGTTATTTTATCTTCCTCAGTTTCTTTGCTCCATCTGATTGCCAAATTTATCATAAACTTTAAAAATTTCCTTTTCTGTATGTGAAACGTTATTTTCACCAACTACAAACAATATCATTTATTTACTGTTTAATTTCCAATACCCACTTATTATAAAATACTTTTCTGTTTAGTTTCCATCAAAACAATGGGGATTAATTTGTGATCAGAAAGTGGAGAATATTATGTGAAGACCAGGTGAAGACTGGAACCAAGGAGCTTAAAAAGTAGGAGGGAAATGAAGATCCCTTCTTCTTTGTGGGAGTAGGTCAGTAGTGCTCTGCTCTAAGCGGCTGTGGTGTAAAACAAAGCTTCAGGCTCCTTTGTTACAAAAATGCACATAAATGTTTCCGCTAGCATGAAATGATAGGCGTGGAAATGGAGCTTAAGTACATGGGTCTGCGTATGCGCGAAGATGCAGACATACGCAAAGATGCAGGGTAGCCCGTCTCAATAAGCAGCACAGAACTACAGAACACCTGTTTTGACCAGGGGCCTCATATAAAGGGTGCGCACGCACAAAAACACGGCATACCTCGATTTTTACGCACACAGTGGGATGTATAAAAACAAACGTGACTTGAGAATCTGCGTGCCGAGCCTCAAAGTTTCCACCTGCCGTGAGAAGTTGCAGCTGTCCGCAAAATTCTGTTTGGCTCTATCAGGTGGGTCTCAAACTGCAAAACAACTGAAACTCACAGAATGTGTTGAAATAAGGTTTCCACTTCAGTTAAAATTATTTGTCTATGAATTAGTCTGTGAAAAACATTTTTATTACACGATTTATCTCATCTCTTGGCTCATTGAGTGCAGTGAAACCCAATGAATAATAACTAATTAACCTGCCTCACTCATGGACCAGCCAGTTCTGCTGTTAACTGGATCCTGTTTTTGTAAATGTGTCATTTTGACCTCAAGAAAAAAGGAGAGATCCTATGGGTTAACGTTGAAAAAAAAGGAGGACCATGAGGAGTTCGGGGCTGCAGTTTACCCAGATTTCCAGGGACCCGTAACGGATTCCTCCTCTGACATTTTGGTCTCTTCAGACCTCGGGAAGTGGGTCGGGGGAAACTGTTAAAACACCTGTTGTCTTCAAGTCATTTTGACCTGAAGACAACAGGAGGATCCCCAGCGCGATCCGTGCTGTACCTTGGAGGTTATAACTTGGAAATAAAAGGTCTTTATATTGCACAGCTCTGTGTGTTCCTCCTGGCTGTCGTGCGTAATTTGGATTCTGACACAGATTTGGTTTGTAACTTGTATAAATTCAGCTGTAAGATTGGAGTGGTATTCAGTGGTCTTTATTTATTTTATTTGTTGTTTATTTTACTCAGTAACATCATGTCTGTCTGTGCAGATTACCGAGGGCTTTCTTTCACAGCAATTTTTTTTGTGTGTCAGCACCCCTTCCCCTCGCGTCACCCCAGCAACACTGTCATTGAGTAGTGAGCTGTCTATTAACTTTAATGCCAGACCATTTTATTTTATTACCTCCGCCAAGAGGAGGTAATGTTTTTTAGTGGCATTGGTTTGTTGGTTTGTCTGTTACCAGCAAAACTCAAAGTTATGAACAGATTTTGATGAAATTTTTCGGAAAGGTGTGTAATGGCAAGGAGAACAGATTAGATTTGGGTGATAATCCGAGAGTGCATACTTCCACCAGGGGCTTTGTTTGTATGTGTGCAGCAGGATTACTCAAAAACTACTGGATGGATTTGGATGCAATTTTCACCAGAGGTGGTTCTTGAGCAACAGAGGAATCCATTACATTTTGGAAATGATCTGAGAATGCATACCTCCGCCAAGGCTCCTATCTTCTCACAGAGTGATGGCAACAATACTCCAAAACTAATGGACAGACTTTGATGCAATTTTCACCAGAAGTGGCTCCTGGCCTACACACAAACCCATTATATTTTGGAGGTGATCCATGACAAACGGAAGGAGCCTTGGTGGAGGTATACGTTCTCTGAGTGCTTTTCTAGTTTTATTTTATTTCAGTCTGAGCCATCTGCATTAACTGCCATTGTAACACCAGTCCACTCGGTAAACTTACATTTATTGTTGATTCCGGAGGGTCAGACCAAAATATAATATTTTTTTATGACCTCCACCTCTGTTATCAACATCTCAGCATCACACTCCGTCAAATTTTTATTATTACCTCCACCAAGGAGGTAATGTTTTTGCCGTTGTTGGTTTGTTTGTTAGTTTGTCTATTAGCAACATAACTTACAAAGTTATGAATGGATTTTGATGAAATTTTCAGGAAAGGTGTGTAATAGCATTGGGAACAGATGATTACATTTTGCTGATGATCTGAGAGTGCATACCTCCACCAAGGGCTTTGTTTGTATTTGTGCAGCAGGATTACACAAAAACTACTGGATGGATTTGGATGAAATTTTCACCAGAAGTGGTTCTTTGGCTAGAGATGAACCCATTACATTTTGGTGGTGATCCATAAGTGCATACCTCCACCAAGGCTCAATCTTCTAGCAGTGGCTTAGCAGGATAACGCTAAAACTACTGGATGGATTTTGATGAAATTTTTACCAGAGATGTTTCTTGGGCTGCAGAAGAACCAATTAGATTTTGGAGCTGATCTATGTGCGTATATCTCTACCAAGGTCCCATCCTGCAATGTATGGTGGGATGGAGAAAGGGAGGTACGGACAGATGAATGGACAAAGGGAGGGAAGGTAGGAGCCTTGGCGAAGGTATGCATTCTCCGAGTGCTTTTTTAGTTTTTATGTTGCACCTTCCCACAGGACTGACGAGCATAGTTTGACAGAAGAATGACAGAAAAGGTGTTTTTAATTATTTGTATAGTCATTGGTGGGAAGAAAGAGATCGTGCACGTGCACTGGTTTTCATGGTGAAGGCCCGTTCAGAGTCCCTCCTGGGAGAAAACATTTGCGTTCTGTAGACTGCATCTGCGTACACAGCAGTATTGGGATGCATAAAAGAAAAGGAGCGGAGAATCTGGCGTGCGCACAGGTTATACATCTGAAAACTTCTGTGCGCACATAATATTCAAATTTTGTGAGCATGTCATCTTTCAATATGAAAGCTGCGTAATCCTTTATACATGAAGCCCCAGATCACCGCCGTACGTTCCGACACAGCCTTCAGCCCAATTCATAATGGCAAAGACTTGGACTTCCGGTTATGGCTGCCACGTAGGACGGACGTGTCTCGCTCTGCTCTGCTCCTGGAGAAAAAAAATCGGCAAATAACTCTCTCATTTGGGACAGAACGTATCCCAGCGTTTGGGCGAGGATATGTCGGCGAAGCCTAAGGCTGGAAAACCAGGAAAAGGAAAAAGCGAGCCGCCGAAACAGTCCAAATTAACGGACTTTCAGGTCTGTGACGCAGCAAACAGGGCTCCATATATGGCGGAGGAGGCTGGCAACGCTGCGATTTCTGCGGGGAATGGCGCAGATGCGCTGATGGCTGCCATGAGTTCAATGAGAGCGGACTTTTCCTCTAGATTTGATGGGATTATGACAGCGTTGGAAGGAATAAGAAAGGAATTGGGTGACTGTGTAGAACGAACGGCGCAGATGGAGCTCCGTCTCGCTAGTGCTGAAGATGACGTCACCCGTCTTCAATTAAAGGTGCGCACTTTGGAAAAAAAAAATAAATCTCTGGAAGATAATATTTTGGATTTGGAATCTCGGTCGAGACAGAATAATTTGAGGCTGGTGGGTCTTCCAGAGGAATCAGAAGGTCGGGACGTATGTTCCTTTCTGGAAAAGTGGATTCCGGAGGTGCTGGGCAGCGAGGAGTTGCAATCAGCAGTGGTTCTGGAAAAAGCACATCGTATTGGCCCACGGAGAGATAAGGGACCGCCGAGGACCTTAATTATGAAGTTTCTTAACAACAGAGACAGGATGAAGATCTTCAACGCTGCACGAGCTAAAAAAGGAGAGATTAAACACCAGGACCAGCAGGTGCGGTTCTACCCAGATTTGGCCACAGGAATCCAGCAATTGAGGAAGCAGTTTGATCCCGTACGTAAGGAGCTGCGCAACCTTGGGATTCGTCATGGTGTAATCTATCCTGCGAGACTGCTGACCACGTATGAGGGCAGAACCCACATCTTCAAGACCCCAGAGGAGGCGCAGGAGTTCATCAAGAAGATCAAAGAAGAAGAAGAGACTGGTGGGAGCTAAGCATGAACAAAATATAAGGTAGAATAATTAAGCATTTGCACAGGCATCTGACTGACTTGAAGTAAATAGTAAGTTTACAAAATATAGATTGTATTATATATTAAAAAAAAAAAACAAAAACAAAACAAACAAAAAAAAAAAAAAACTATGATGTACAAAGTTGTTAAAAATTTTGGAGTTAAGTTGGAAAACTACAGAGGAGAGTTAATGTTACGTCATTAAAAGCAGTAGAGTTAGGGTGATTGGGAGGATGAAGAAGGAGTGGCTTAGGCTGTTCCCCGTGGGTGTGGAACGGTCGATGGCTATATCGGGAGACAGAATTTTTCTTTTGATTTTGGGGGGTTTGCCACAAGTGTGGGAAGGGGAAATTTGTTTGTGTGTAGTTTGTAGGATGAATGTTCAACCACTCATGTTTTTGCTTCTCTGTATGAGCATGTTTACACTGCAAGGTAATCCCAAACTCTCTATTGATCATGGACCAAAGTGTTAATCTTAATTTAACTTCATGGAATTGCAGAGGTCTACAAAATTTAAAAAAACTTAAACAAGTTATGAATAAAATAAAGGACATGGGTTCAAGAATTGTGTTTTTACAAGAAACTCATCTGATAGAGGAGGATGTTAAAAGAATTAGGAGTAGATGGCAGGGAAGTGTATTCACCTCTTCATTTTCATCCCGAGCCAGGGGAGTTATGACTCTCATACATAAATCAGTTCCTTTTCAAGTGAAAAATGTAATTGGAGACAAATTTGGAAGATATGTAATCATTCAAGGTTCTTTGCTATTAGAAAATATAAATCTTGTGAACTTATATGGTCCCAATATAGATGATCAGAAGTTCTTTGCTAATTTATTTCTCATCTTATCATCACTTACAGGGCAACATATAATAGCAGGGGATTTTAATTGTACATTGAATCCAGGTGTGGATAGATCAACAGGACTGGATTGTACGCACATTGGATGTAGGATGACTATTAATCATTTTATGAAAGAATTGAGATTGTTAGATATATGGAGAGAAATGAAACCACAAGTTAAAGCCTATTCTTGTTATTCCAGTACCTACAAGACATTCTCACGTATTGATTATTTTTTGATTTCCACAGAATTAAGGTCCAAGATTCAAAACTGCTTTTATGATAACATTGTCATCTCTGATCATGCACCCTGTTGTCTAATATATGTAGATAAAAAATTGACAAAGGAATCAGGTAGATGGCAATTTCAGCATAAATGGCTTCAGGATGAGGAATTTGTCAAGTATATAGAAAAACAGATAGACGAGTTCTTTGACATCAATACTACACAAACATCAGCATGTGTAAAGTGGGAGGCTTTCAAAGCTTTTATTAGGGGGCATATTATTAGTTATACAGGATCAAAATCTAAGAAGACTCGAGAGGAGAGAGCTAAATTGGAACATAAAATAAAAAATCTTCAGGAAAAAGTGTATGCAGGAAGTGACCCAAGGTTGGAGAATGAATTACTGATTTTGAGAGCTGAATACGACAAAAAATCAGCGAATAGAGCTGCCTCGAGTCTTCTAAGATTGAAACAATCTTTTTATGAACAAGGTGAAAAATCAGGAAAATTATTAGCATGGCAGATTAAACAATTGGAAATTAAAACACCAATTACCAGTATTCTAAGTAACGGACAGGTAGTTATAGATCCTTTAGAAATTAATAGAGCCTTTAGAGATTACTATGAAAAATTATATGATACCAAAAATGAACCTGATTTAACAAAACTAAATGGGTTTTTGAACGAACTATCTATACCGTGTATTCCAAATGAAAACAGGGAGATATTGGAGTCTAAAATTAGTCAAGAAGAAGTTGGGCTAGCCATTGATAATATGAAATCAGGAAAAAGTGCAGGACCAGATGGTCTTCCAGTTGACCTTTATAAAAAATTTAAGAATAAATTAATAAAACCTTTTTTGGAAATGGTTTTAGAAGCATTTCAAAATAATAATTTACCATCATACATAAATAATGCCTTAATTATACTGCTGCCAAAACCAGGTAAGCCCTCTAATAAATGTGAAAATATGAGACCAATAAGCCTATTAAACGCTGACCTTAAGATAATCTGTAAAATTTTAGCAAGACGAATACAAGAAATTTTACCAAATATTATTAATCGAGATCAGAATGGCTTTATAAAGGGTAGACAAGGCTTCCATAATGTAAGAAGACTATTTAATATTATCTATTTTAATAAAGAAGCACCGGATACAGCTCTCCTATCATTGGACGCCGAAAAGGCCTTTGATAGAGTTGAATGGCCCTTTCTTTTTGAAGTCCTACAAAGGTTTGGACTTGGAAATAATTTCATAAAATGGGTTCAAATAATATACAATAATGCTACAGCAGAAATCCTAACAAATAACAATATTTCAAAACCAATAAAAATCAATAGAGGATGTCGACAAGGCTGTCCACTCTCACCTTTACTGTTTACTATGGCAATTGAACCTTTAGCGATAGCGATACGTTTACATTCACAAATATATGGAATTAAAGTTGGACCAACAGAACATAAAATCTCCCTGTACGCCGATGATATAATTTTGTTTATGTCGAATCTAAAAAAATCAATTCCAACCTTGTTGAATTTAATAAAGAATTTTGGGGAAATATCAGGATATAAAATAAATAAAACTAAATCTTCAATATTAATGCTAAATGAGACCCAGAGAAATTACCCAGCCCCTGAGGTAAATCAATTCAATGTTGTAAATCAGTTTAAATATTTAGGAATCCAAATTATGCCTAAGCTAGAATCAGTCGCCAGTGTCAACTATGAAGCCTTAATGTCAGATATCAGTGAGTTAACTCAGAGATGGATGTCACTACCAATGTCGATGATCGGGAGAATCAATATACTTAAAAGTAATATTTTACCTAAAATACTTTATTTATTTCAATACATTCCCTTATCACCACCTTTAGATCTATTCTCAAGAATAAAAAAAAAGTTAGTGGAATTTATATGGAACAACAGGAGGGCTAGATTACGTCTGTCTTTATTATATTTACCATTTGATCGTGGAGGTCTGAAATGTCCAAATTTTATGTTGTATTATTGGTCGGCACAACTGAGGTCTATGACATATTATTTTTCATCAAATGATCTCCCTCACTGGACTGAAATGGAATCATACAATTTACCTTTACCTCTTCCCATATTCATATACTCAGATTCGGCAAAAAAATTACAAAAACAAGTTAAAAATCCATTTGTAAAGCATATGATCAAAATATGGTGTGAAGCTAAAAACTATTTAAAAGAACCACAGTTATTGTCACAATTTAGTCCAATATGGGGTAATCAATATTTTAAACCAGGGAGAGCGGACGCTGTATTTAAAGTATGGAATTTAAAAGGGATACAAAAGATTCAGGATTTATATTTGCCATGTGCAGACAACATAATGTCTTTTGAAGAGCTGAGGATCAAATTTAATCTCAATAGAACACATTTTTTTAAATATCTTCAACTTAGAAACTTTATTCGATAATGGCAAAGACTTGCTGGTCCGTGAATGAGCACAGTGGACACATTCGTCCGCAAACCCTAGGCAGAGGGTGAGTACTGACCAACCGCATGCTGGCCCCAAAAAGTGACCGCGCATACAAGAACGCAGTGGTCGCAGTGAACTGCACATGTGCCAGGAAACTCCTGACACCTTGAAACCTCAAAATAAACGTTGTGCATTCTTCTACTGTGAAGTGGCTCGTCTGTCAATTTTTCACCCAGAACACCAAAACAGTAAATTATATTCCTACCTGTTTTGTTACTTTGTATTTGTCCATAGATTGTGACAGCAGCTGTTAAAATGTTTTAATTTATTATCACTGTGCATGTGCAAAACGCGGCTGCTGAACGGTAGCTGCAGTGGTTCAAAAACAACTCTGAATATTGTGTACGCAAGTCTGCAGAACACAAACATTATCCCCTCAGAGGGACTCTGAACGGACCTTTAATTGGCCTGGTTCTGTTAGGCCAAAGTGTCAGGAAGCCACAGGTTTGATCCACCTGCAGTGGAGGGCTGTCTACACTTACGTCACTGATCTCATGAACGTGCACAAAGGCGCGTTGAGATATCAAAAAAATGACAATTTCAGTGCATTTCTATGGAAATGTTAGCTAAATTTAACCAAAGAAAATGTCGAAATGGTGTGCAACTGGCTCATGTAGCCATCACCACCTTATGAAAGATGGTGCTAACAATCAGAATACCAGTTTTTTAGATTCACATCGGCCAGCAGAGATTATCAAAGGAGGATTTTGTGGGCTGGCTTTTCATATGAGTTGGCTGAGGGATGATATGACCCATGTCTCTGTCTGGCCACAAATGGAGCTTGCTCCTGCTGCAGGTATGTCTGTTTACCAAACTATGACTCTTATTTATCATTAAAAGTAACTTGCCTACACTTAAAGTTAATGTGAACATGCGGAAAACACCCAAATTTGCATCAGAGGGAGTTAATAGCTAGAATAGCATTAGCATAGAAATGCTTTGGTTCAGTAGGAATATTAATTCCAATTTGAGCTGTTTATCAGCCTCAGCATAAACATATCAACACTGCAATTATACTAGTTTAAAAATAAGGCTGACACTCACCTGCTGACAAATGGACCGAAGCTCTGTAGAGCTGAAACAAAGTGTTGGGATTAACAGGACCAACGAGTGTAAATAAACAGGCTGTTTTTCCTGTGACCGCCGGTGGATAAATTTTGCAAACCTAAACATGACGGCTTTTGGGGATTTCCACAGCAGGTACAATTTATTTTCTATTATTGGAGTGTTCCACTAATGTATAGCCAAGCTGGCACGTCTATCACCGTTACAAATATCAATAAATACTATTTCTGGACACTCTTATGATGTTGTTCATAGGACGTTATTATTGTGTGACACAGGTGGTGGCTCCACCTTTCCGGTTCTGCTGCCACCCGGGGTATAAGAGGGCTGTGGGGAAGAGGGGCGGTCTCTTTGACCACCTCTCAGCCTAGAAGGAGCACCTCTGTATAATCTGTGAGTCTATAATAAAGTCCTGTCTAGTTCACCATTGGGTCTTGTCATTGGTCCACAATTTACATACATAACATTTGCAGGGATGGCAACAGGAAATTCTGATTTCAGCTGAAATCTAATTTGGTCGATTGACTTATGGGGGGGCTGGGGGGGCGCAGCCCCCCTGAAGCTGGGAGGTTTTCAGTAAAACAGAAGTAATTTAGACTGAAAAAAATTATAAAAAAAAAAAAAATACGAGACTTAGATAAATCATTAAATTTAATGAAAAGTTAACTTACTTTTTCTTCAATGTTGTCTCACTGTCTTTAGTCCAACATATTTAACAGTTCTATAAGAGTTTATTACACTATTTACACTGGTCACCAAGTCACTTCTAATGTGAAACTTTCCTCCTTTTGGCAGCAAGCTGTGTCAGTCTCTGAACTTTGAACTTCATCTCCTTTTCTGGTTTCTTCAGAAATTGTCCGAGTGTTTCTGTTACCTCGTCAAACTTTGAGCCAATTTTCACCTTTACCGTCAATTTTCCATCCATCCATCCATCCATCCATCTTCTACCGCTTTTCCGGAGGTCCGGGTCGCGGAGGCAGCAGTTCAAGCAGAGAAGCCCAGACTTCCCTCTCCCCAGCCACCTGCTCCAGCTCTTCAGAGGGGATACCAAGGCGTTCCCAGACTAGCTGGGAGACATAGTCTCTCCACCGAGTCCTGGGTCTGCCCCGGGGTCTCCTCCCAGTGGGACGTGCCTGAAACACCTCAAGTGGGAGGCGTCCAGGAGGCATCCTAATCAGATGCCCATACCACCTCAACTGACTCCTTTCAATGTGGAGGAGCAGCGGTTCTACTCTGAGCCTCTCCCGGATGACTGAGCTCCTCACCCTATCTCTGAGGGTGAGTCCAGCAATCCTACGGAGAAAGCTCATTTCAGCCGCTTGTATCCGCGATCTCGTTCTTTCGGTCATTACCCAAAGCTCGTGACCATAGGTGAGAGTAGGAACGTAGATTGACTGGTAAATCGACAGCTTTGCCTTAGAACTAAGCTCCCTCTTCACCACAACAGACCGGTACAACGTCCGCATCACTGCAGATGCTGCTCCAATCCGTCTGTCGATCTCTCGCTCCATTTTCCCCTCACTCGTGAACAAGACCCCAAGATACTTAAACTCCTCCACTTGGGGCAGGAGCCTGTCCCCAACCCGGAGAGGACAATCCACCTTTTTCCGGCTGAGGACCATGGACTCGGACTTGGAGGTGCTGATTCTCATCCCAGCCGCTTCACACTCAGCGGCAAACCGTCCCAGCAAGAGCTGTAGGTCATTGCTGGATGAAGCCAACAGGACAACATCATCTGCAAACAACAGAGATGAGATCCTGTGGTCACCAAGCATGACACCCTCCATTCCCTGGCTGCGCCTAGAAATCCTGTCCATAAAAATTATGAACAGGACCGGTGACAAAGGGCAGCCCTGGCGGAGTCCAACTCTCACTGGGAATGACTCCGACCGAGTGTTGGCAATGCGAACTAAACTCTCACAACGGTCGTACCCCCTCATGGATCGTCACCTTATCGTGGTGGGGGGGTTTGCGTGCCCCAGTGATCCCAGGAGCTATGTTGTCCGGGGCAATTTGCCTCTGATAGGGTCTCCCAAGACAAACTGGTCCTGGGTGAAGGGCCAGACGAAGAACGATCCAACAGACTCTCATGATAAATTGTATATCAAGGATTCAGTGTACCCCGCCCGGTATGGGGTTACCGGGGCCCCACCCTGGAGCCAGGCCTGGGGGAGGGGCTCGAAGGCTAGCGTCTGGTGGCCGGGTTTCCACCCATGGGACCCGGCCGGGCTCAGCCCGAAGGAGTTACATGGGTCCGCCCTCCAGTAGGTTCACCACCTGCAGGAGGGATCATGGAAGTCCGGTGCTATGTGGATTAGGTGGCAGTCAAAGGCGGAGACCTTGGCGGACTGATCCCAAGCTTTCTAAAACCGTCAATTTTCTCTCAAGCCAATTCCATCGGAACTTATTTTTGACACTTTTGTCTATTTCTAGCACTGATGACTCTTGATCCTTCGATAAAAATCTCATAATTCCGCTGAAAACAATACCGAAAGCTCAAAATTCCAACACGAACCAGGGATGTGATTTGGAGTTGGGGAAATTATCTGAAAATTCAGCAGGGGGTCTGGGGGACACAGTCCCCCAGCAGGGTCCAGGGCAGAGCCCCATGGGGGGGGGGCGAAGCCCCCCAAAGCTCCTGGGTTTTTATGATTTTTAAGTACCAGAACTGTGCTTAAATGACATAAAACAAACAGCTGAATGCCACTTATTACTGTATAATAAGATAAGATAAGATAAGATAAGCCTTTATTAGTCCCACAACGGGGAAATTCCAGGATTGCAACAGCACAGGGATAGCAACACTCAGAGCAACAATCAGAAAGCAAGAAAAAAAAACAAGCAAGCAAGAGCAGCTAATATACATATGTACATATTTTTTTTTCCACAATATCTTTATTGAACCTTTTTTTTTTTTTTTTAACAAACATGATACAAACAATCAAACACTAACACTAAAGTACTACAAAAAAAAAAATGCACTAAAAACACCAACAACCACCAACAAAATCAAGTCTTCAACAATGCTCCTCTGTCATGGAGGGCCAGGACCCTGCAGGCTTTACCTCCAGCCAGTGTCTTCAGCAGCAAATTTCACTGAATTTCTTCCCACTGATTGCTGATCAGTGAAAACACCTGCTGAAGAGACTGGGTAGAAGAGAAAACCTGCAGGGCCTTGGCCCTCCATGGCACATGAGTGGACACCCCTGGCTTACACCCTAACTTGACAATGGGATTGGAGTCAAAAGGTCAAAGTTAGAATTCCCTATGTCCTCTTTTTTTTTTTTTTCCACAATATCTTTATTGAACCTTTTTTTTTTTTTAACAAACATGATACAAACCATCAAACACTAACACTAAAGTACTACAAAAAAAAAAATGCACTAAAAACACCAACAACCACCAACAAAATCAAGTCTTCAACAATGCTCCTCTGTTTAGTCTAGACAATCCAATACGTAAGTATACATATTATGTTCACCAGTTTGGAATTTACAAGGTCCACACACATCATTCACCTTCTTCTTCAAGAGTTATGTTTAAATTTTTTACATAATCAATAAAAGGTCTCCATATATTCTCAAACACAATTTCCTTTGATTTCAGTATATATGTTATTCTTTCTAATGGAAGGTTTGTTAACATCTGTCTTAACCACTGAGTCACATCTGGTCTATGAGTCTTTTTCCATAATAGTGCAATACATTTTTTGGCATTAAGCAAACTGAGGTCTATGAATGTTCTTTCACTTTTATTAAAATTATGCTTTTCTGGGTACAGACCCAACAAAAACAGTTTAGGATTCAATATGATTTGTTTTGAGATTATTTTTTCAATTGTTACCCTCACCTCTTCCCAAAACATTCTTATTAATCTACATTCCCATAAACAATGAAATAGGGTTCCTTTACTTTCCATGCATTTTGTGCATGTATCTGGTATATTTTTGTTATATCTATTTAACTCCTCCGGTGTAACATACATCCGCATTAACCATTTGAAATGTATCAATTTAAGGCGTGCATTTATTGATTTGGTTTGAGCTTCTGTACAAGCCAATTCCCATTGTTCCTCTGAAATTTCAGTTTGCAGATCTTCTTTCCAGTAGTTTAATCTTTTCAGTTAATTTTCACTTGAAGATAGTGTCAATGAGTTATAAAACTCTGAAATAATACCCTTTCTTTTACTATCTTTCATCATCATTTTTTCCAAGGATGAATAAATAGGTCGAGTGAGAGCTTTATTTTGATTTGATCGAATAAAGTTTCTAAGTTGAAGATATTTAAAAAAATGTGTTCTATTGAGATTAAATTTGATCCTCAGCTCTTCAAAAGACATTATGTTATCTGCACATGGCAAATATAAATCCTGAATCTTTTGTATCCCTTTTAAATTCCATACTTTAAATACAGCGTCTGCTCTCCCTGGTTTAAAATATTGATTACCCCATATTGGACTAAATTGTGACAATAACTGTGGTTCTTTTAAATAGTTTTTAGCTTCACACCATATTTTGATCATATGCTTTACAAATGGATTTTTAACTTGTTTTTGTAATTTTTTTGCCGAATCTGAGTATATGAATATGGGAAGAGGTAAAGGTAAATTGTATGATTCCATTTCAGTCCAGTGAGGGAGATCATTTGATGAAAAATAATATGTCATAGATCTCAGTTGTGCCGACCAATAATACAACATAAAATTTGGACATTTCAGACCTCCACGATCAAATGGTAAATATAATAAAGACAGACGTAATCTAGCCCTCCTGTTGTTCCATATAAATTCCACTAACTTTTTTTTTATTCTTGAGAATAGATCTAAAGGTGGTGATAAGGGAATGTATTGAAATAAATAAAGTATTTTAGGTAAAATATTACTTTTAAGTATATTGATTCTCCCGATCATCGACATTGGTAGTGACATCCATCTCTGAGTTAACTCATTGATATCTGACATTAAGGCTTCATAGTTGACACTGGCGACTGATTCTAGCTTAGGCACAATTTGGATTCCTAAATATTTAAACTGATTTACAACATTGAATTGATTTACCTCAGGGGCTGGGTAATTTCTCTGGGTCTCATTTAGCATTAATATTGAAGATTTAGTTTTATTTATTTTATATCCTGATATTTCCCCAAAATTCTTTATTAAATTCAACAAGGTTGGAATTGATTTTTTTAGATTCGACATAAACAAAATTATGTCATCGGCGTACAGGGAGATTTTATGTTCTGTTGGTCCAACTTTAATTCCATATATTTGTGAATGTAAACGTATCGCTATCGCTAAAGGTTCAATTGCCATAGTAAACAGTAAAGGTGAAAGTGGACAGCCTTGTCGACATCCTCTATTGATTTTTATTGGTTTTGAAATATTGTTATTTGTTAGGATTTCTGCTGTAGCATTATTGTATATTATTTGAACCCATTTTATGAAATTATTTCCAAGTCCAAACCTTTGTAGGACTTCAAAAAGAAAGGGCCATTCAACTCTATCAAAGGCCTTTTCGGCGTCCAGTGATAGGAGAGCTGTATCCGGTGCTTCTTTATTAAAATAAATAATATTAAATAGTCTTCTTACATTATGGAAGCCTTGTCTACCCTTTATAAAGCCATTCTGATCTCGATTAATAATATTTGGTAAAATTTCTTGTATTCGTCTTGCTAAAATTTTACAGATTATCTTAAGGTCGGCGTTTAATAGGCTTATTGGTCTCATATTTTCACATTTATTAGAGGGCTTACCTGGTTTTGGCAGCAGTATAATTAAGGCATTATTTATGTATGATGGTAAATTATTATTTTGAAATGCTTCTAAAACCATTTCCAAAAAAGGTTTTATTAATTTATTCTTAAATTTTTTATAAAGGTCAACTGGAAGACCATCTGGTCCTGCACTTTTTCCTGATTTCATATCATCAATGGCTAGCCCAACTTCTTCTTGACTAATTTTAGACTCCAATATCTCCCTGTTTTCATTTGGAATACACGGTATAGATAGTTCGTTCAAAAACCCATTTAGTTTTGTTAAATCAGGTTCATTTTTGGTATCATATAATTTTTCATAGTAATCTCTAAAGGCTCTATTAATTTCTAAAGGATCTATAACTACCTGTCCGTTACTTATAATACTGGTAATTGGTGTTTTAATTTCTAATTGTTTAATCTGCCATGCTAATAATTTTCCTGATTTTTCACCTTGTTCATAAAAAGATTGTTTCAATCTTAGAAGACTCGAGGCAGCTCTATTCGCTGATTTTTTGTCGTATTCAGCTCTCAAAATCAGTAATTCATTCTCCAACCTTGGGTCACTTCCTGCATACACTTTTTCCTGAAGACTTTTTATTTTATGTTCCAATTTAGCTCTCTCCTCTCGAGTCTTCTTAGATTTTGATCCTGTATAACTAATAATATGTCCCCTAATAAAAGCTTTGAAAGCCTCCCACTTTACACATGCTGATGTTTGTGTAGTATTGATGTCAAAGAACTCGTCTATCTGTTTTTCTATATACTTGACAAATTCCTCATCCTGAAGCCATTTATGCTGAAATTGCCATCTACCTGATTCCTTTGTCAATTTTTTATCTACATATATTAGACAACAGGGTGCATGATCAGAGATCACGATGTTATCATAAAAGCAGTTTTGAATCTTGGACCTTAATTCTGTGGAAATCAAAAAATAATCAATACGTGAAAATGTGTTGTAGGTACTGGAATAACAACAATAGGCTTTAACTTGTGGTTTCATTTCTCTCCATATATCTAACAATCTCAATTCTTTCATAAAATGATTAATAGTCATCCTACATCCAATGTGCGTACAATCCAGTCCTGTTGATCTATCTATACCTGGATTCAATGTACAATTAAAATCCCCTGCTATTATATGTTGCCCTGTAAGTGATGATAAGATAAGAAATAAATTAGCAAAGAACTTCTGATCATCTATATTGGGACCATATAAGTTCACAAGATTTATATTTTCTAATAGCAAAGAACCTTGAATGATTACATATCTTCCAAATTTGTCTCCAATTACATTTTTCACTTGAAAAGGAACTGATTTATGTATGAGAGTCATAACTCCCCTGGCTCGGGATGAAAATGAAGAGGTGAATACACTTCCTTGCCATCTACTCCTAATTCTTTTAACATCCTCCTCTATTAGATGAGTTTCTTGTAAAAACACAATTTTTGAACCCATGTCTTTTATTTTATTCATAACTTGTTTAAGTTTTTTTAAATTTTGTAGACCTCTGCAATTCCATGAAGTTAAATTAAGATTAACACTTTGGTTTATGATCAATAGAGAGTTTGGGATTACCTTGCAGTGTAAACATGCTCATACAGAGAAGCAAAAACATGAGTGGTTGAACATTCATCCTACAAACTACACACAAACAAATTTCCCCTTCCCACACTTGTGGCAAACCCCCCAAAATCAAAAGAAAAATTCTGTCTCCCGATATAGCCATCGACCGTTCCACACCCACGGGGAACAGCCTAAGCCACTCCTTCTTCATCCTCCCAATCACCCTAACTCTACTACTTTTAATAACGTAACATTAACTCTCCTCTGTAGTTTTCCAACTTAACTCCAAAATTTTTAACAACTTTGTACATCATAGTATTTTTGTTTGTTTTGTTTTTGTTTTGTTTTTTTAATATATAATACAATCTATATTTTGTAAACTTACTATTTACTTCAAGTCAGTCAGATGCCTGTGCAAATGCTTAATTATTCTACCTTATATTTTGTTCATGCTTAGCTCCCACCAGTCTCTTCTTCTTCTTTGATCTTCTTGATGAACTCCTGCGCCTCCTCTGGGGTCTTGAAGATGTGGGTTCTGCCCTCATACGTGGTCAGCAGTCTCGCAGGGTAGATTACACCATGACGAATCCCAAGGTTGCGCAGCTCCTTACGTATGGGATCAAACTGCTTCCTCAATTGCTGGATTCCTGTGGCCAAATCTGGGTAGAACCGCACCTGCTGGTCCTGGTGTTTAATCTCTCCTTTAGCTCGTGCAGCGTTGAAGATCTTCATCCTGTCTCTGTTGCTAAGAAACTTCATAATTAAGGTCCTCGGCGGTCCCTTATCTCTCCGTGGGCCAATACGATGTGCATTTTCCAGAACCACTGCTGATTGCAACTCCTCGCTGCCCAGCACCTCCGGAATCCACTTTTCCAGAAAGGAACATATGTCCCGACCTTCTGATTCCTCTGGAAGACCCACCAGCCTCAAGTTATTCTGTCTCGACCGAGATTCCAAATCCAAAATATTATTTTCCAGAGATTTATTTTTTTTTTCCAAAGTGCGCACCTTTAATTGAAGACGGGTGACGTCATCTTCAGCACTAGCGAGACGGAGCTCCATCTGCGCCGTTCGTTCTACACAGTCACCCAATTCCTTTCTTATTCCTTCCAACGCTGTCATAATCCCATCAAATCTAGAGGAAAAGTCCGCTCTCATTGAACTCATGGCAGCCATCAGCGCATCTGCGCCTCCCCCCGCAGACATCGCACCGTTGCCAGCCTCCTCCGCCATATATGGAGTTTTATTTGCTGCGTCACAGACCTGAAAGTCCGTTAATTTGGACTGTTTCGGCGGCTCGCTTTTTCCTTTACCTGGTTTTCCAGCCTTAGGCTTCGCCGACATATCCTCGCCCAAACGCTGGAATACGTTCTGTCCCAAATGAGAGAGTTATTTGCCGATTTTTTTCTCCAAGAGCAGAGCAGAGTGAGACACGTCCGTCTTACGTGGCAGCCATAACCGGAAGTACATATTACTATAAAATATATATATACACACACACACACAGACACACAGTGCAGAGCATTGTAGCTGGATGGAATAAATATATGAATATATGAACACACAGTGCAGAGCATTGTAGTTAGATGGAATAAATATGTAAATATATAAACACCCACAGTACGGAGCATTGCAGCTAGGTGGAATAAATATGCAAGTATATAAACACACACAGTGCGGAGCAATGTAGCTAGATGGAATAATATGTAGATATATAAAAACACAGTGCGGAGCATTGTAGCTAGATGGAATAAATATATAGATATATAAATATAAACACACCCAGTGCTGAGCATTGTAGCTAGATGGAATAAATATGTAAATATATAAACACACACAGTACAGAGCATTGTTGCTAGGTGGGATGAAACAGCATAACCGTCTATTTAGTTATCCTACATGGTATGATTATGTGCCCATACATATTCTCACCCTCCATAGCGACCGGTATGTTCCTAGTTGTATGCCGGAGAGGACCATTGTGTAAGTCTATTGCATCTTTTGCATTCAAAAAAACTATTAGTTTGTTACGTCTTTTTGCTATCTCTGCGAGCAGCCCTGCTTAGGTTGTACAGTCTGACAGCCGTTGGTAGGAAGGACCTACGAAACCTCTCGGTTGTGCACCTGGGATGATGTAGTCTGCTGCTAAATGAGCTCCTCAGTGCATCCAGTATGTCCTGCATAGGGTGGAACTCGGACTCCAGCAGAGATGACATAATATTGACTTATGTTCCAAGAAGACAGCATTCCTAAACTAGAAAAGCACTCGGAGAGCGCAGACCTCCACCAAGTGCCACAGTTCCCCCCATACAGTGTTTAACATCATAAATATTAATCCTCCATTTATTTTGTGTAACTTTATAGATTCCTTGACCATGAAAAAAATGCCATTCGCAAGTGGCATATATTAGCTATACTGTGATGCTTGTTGCGTGTTTATAGCTTCATTTGTTCTTTTAAAAATTTCAAAGGTTCCCTATTTTTAAATTTTTTTGCATCATTATCCAGATTTATTCCATTTCCTCAGGTCTTAAATGTCTTGTAGAAGCTGTTGAAAACTTGTCCTGTATTATGCAAATTACTGTGATTCCCGTTTTGGAAATCCCAATAAGTAAAAAAATTCCTGGATCCAGACAGTGATCCAGATCACCACCAAAATCTAATCATCTGTAGGATACCCCATTTCTGACAATCTCTGAAAATTTCATGAAAATCCGTCCATGACTTTTTGAGTTATCTTGCTAACAAACAAACAAACAAACAAACAAACAAGACAGACAGACAGACAAACCAACGCCGATGAAAACATAACCTCCTTGGCGGAGGTAAATATTCCAACAAGCATTATCCATCACATGCTTTAACACTTGATCAAATCAAAATCAGTTAATTTTATCTATTCCATAATAGAAATAAAATTCCAACATACCATTACTTTTTATAATTTCAGCATTCATTTCAGATCACCAGTTTCAATCTCCATTGAGACTTGAGCAGTTCATTTTGCACAATCACTGATGTAGCCAAGTCTTAGAAATATTCAAAAGTTATGAGTCAATGTCCACTGTGCACTGTCAATTTCAAACTGTTTGGAATCATACAAGGGGATGGTTAACTTTTATTACCGTTTCCTCCCCCGCGCAGCCCAGCTCATACAGCCGTTGTACGCCGCCAGTAACAGAGAGTTAATGGCTCTCCACCTGGCCATACGCCACTTCCAGTCCTGCCTCAAAGGGCGCACCTTCAATGCGTTCGTGGACCACAAGCCGCTAACGTACTTAACATACTTTATCTTCCTGGAAGATAAAATAAAGTGGAATTCAGCGAATTAGCAGAAAATCACATCCCTGAGAACACGCCGCCATAAATTTTTGAAAAAGCATACAACGAGCCATTTGATTGGTCCAATCATTCGCAACTATCCAATCGCAGGGCTGTTTACAATACAGCAGTAGCTTGAACACAACACATCTGGGTTATCGTGGGAGACGACTTCTGGGGAAGCGCCGAGTGCTTATGTAATTGTGTTGATTTTCGCTAAAATCGGTAACAATAAGGTACCTTACCACTCTAAAATTTTCTCAACGGATTTAGACGATTCACAGAAATGATCAATTTGAAAATAAATTGGCGGAAATCCGTGGATCGGCCGAAAATTGCCATCCCTGCATTTGGCGACAAGGATAAAAATATAGATGCTGGTCTGTCTACAATTCAGACGTTTTTGGAGTCTCCAGGAGAGCCTCCGGTACCTTGGGCGAGATGGTTCACCGCATTCCAAAACTACTTGGTGGCACTGAACCTTGGTGAACTGAAAAAGATACGGGCTCAGGCAATTCTGGTCCATAATTTAGGTATGAAAGGACAGCATGTCCTTGCGATCTTGGGTGCTAGCGATAGCTTCGAGGATGTTGTTGAGCTAATAGCACAACATTTTCACGCCCCTGTGAACGTCATCGTCCAGAGGATTCCGTTTCGGCAGCGCCGCTAGTGGACTGGCGAGTCGGTGCAGTGATGGGTTGCGGACCTCCGTCAGTTGGCCGGGGACTGCCAGTTTGGAGCATTAGAGGAAGAGATGGTCCGCGACCAGCTGGCAGAGCACACGCTTTGCTCAACGGCACAGTCAAGACTCCTCACACACTCAGGCGAACTGACGTTGACCATGGCTATCGAGATAGCTCAGCACTGTGAAGCAGCGGACAAACTGTCACGTGACCTCGGTGAGAGAGCTATGCTGCACTGCTCTGAATCACAATCAACGGCGCAATCTGTGGACCTGAACAGCAATGATAGCAAGCTGGAGCAGGAGGAATACACTACGGCTGTGAAGATAAGGTCCGCCCCGGGATCACCCAGATGTCTGGGTTGTGGGTCCACTAAGCACTGGTACAAGACTAGAGAATGTCTGGCAAGAGGTAAATGCTGCGGCAAGTGTGGACTCCTGCACCATTTTGCCAGGGCCTGTAATAGGTTTGAGCGAGGGGAACAGCGACACAAAGTGGACACCCCTGGTCCAACTCCTACGGTTATTCACTCCGTCTCTACAAGTACCGATGGTCGTACGTATTGTAAGATGAAATTGGATGGAGTGGAGGTGTCGTTGCCAACTGACATGGGCACAGAGAGGTCCACGTTGAATTGGCCTACTGTGAGGAGTTTTTTCCCGTACTACCAAGTGAGAGGTCATTCAGCGCCCTTATGTAGGTACAGAGGAAACAGACTGGCCATTGTGGGTTCAGTGGAACTGACAGCTAGGTACAAGTAGGCGGCAGTCTCCAGCCTGAAATTCTTGGTGACTGCCAGTGGTGAGAATATTATGGGCTGTGACTTTTTTTATGGACTGGACTTTACAATGACCAGTGGTGTGGGCAAAGAGTTGTTGGGCTGTGGTTTGTGGGACTGGCTGGTCCCATGAGTGGTGGACGATGCTGTATGGGACGAACCTTGGCCTAGTATTCTGGAAGATGAGCAGGACCAACCCCATCCAGGGCCATTGCGGGAGGGTTCCTGCACCAGAGCCCAAGTTACCCTAGCTGAGGGAACTGGGCGGCGCGGTGGGACGCCCGTGATGGCGGGTGGCACCGAGTGGAGGGCCCATTCTGCTTCCGGAGTTCGGCTGGGAGGTACTGAGAAGCAAGGGGTCACAACGGCTTCACCAGCAGCTGAAATGAAAGCCAGTGGGGCAGGACCAGCTGGCACAGTGAAACAACGTGCCACTCAGGAACACCGGAAGCCGAGTCAGGCTCCTCTAGGGGTCGCTGATGTGGTCCGACCCAGAGAGGAGACCGGGTCGAGAGGGGTTCGTGGAAAGCGCGACAGGAGGACCAGGGGCGGCTGCAGGTGGGGGCTGTTCGGGAAGACGGTTACCTTGAGCTGTCTGACAGCTCATGGAGACATCCCAACAAGCTGTGGCGCACCAATGACGAAAAGGAGGTGTCTGGGCTTCGACGTGGGTCATCTTCGGGCGCGAAGAGAAGAAGACGGCCACCTCCGGGGAGTGGTTTCTCTACTGAGACTAACTGGTAGTTGGGGGGGGGTGCAATGTGTTCAATACATGTTGTTAGTAAGTAAATTGCCCGGGTTATAGTAGTTAAGCATGATGTTGAAATGAGTATTATTCAAGTTGTTTATGGATTTTGTTTATGGAGATATAACCTGTTTGTATATATGTTCGGTTATGGGGATTGTTTTGTGGTACTTATTTTAGGAGCACAGCAATTTCATGTTTAGAGGACTATATTCTAGCAGAAACAGCAGAATAATCCGTCTCGCCTTGTGGGGGTGGGACGGTCGTCCACCTGTCTCCTCCCAGCCTTAGTTATATTGTGTGAATGCGGTAGGCCCTGATATATTTCTGTTTATTTTAGTGCGTGATTCGGGTTCTAATTTTGGGTGGGTCTTGATTGTATGTGTGGGTTTTGGACTTTTTTTTGAAGGGGGGGTGATGTTGTTCACAGGATGTATTATTGTGTGACACGGGTGGTGGCTCCACCAGGGCTGTGGGGAAGAGGGGCGGTCTCTTTGACCACCTCTCAGCCTAGCAGGAGCGCCTCTGTATAATCTGTGAGTCTATAATAAAGTCCTGTGTGGGCTATATTAATCATAGATCCCATAACCTACATATGTTGAAGCATGTGAGAGTGTTTAGTGATTACATATGTAAAGCGACTTCACACCTCAGAACAGGACAAAGGGTCTCAACCGCCAGTGAAGATCAAAGAGCATCCCAGGCGCTGCGGTGGAGACCGGATGGGTTGCCCTGACCCCCCAGGGCCAGGTGGAGGAGTACGAAGACAAAAGAGGGGATTAAGATAGTGAGGGATGTCAGCTTTTGATATGCATGTCTTTTGTTATGTGCGAGTATAAGTTCGTAGAGCCGAAGGTGTTCGCTCTCTTACTTCTTCTGCTGCTGCACCTAGATGAGACTTGTTAGAGGAGCTGATAATAAACTTTGGTTTATGAATCACATCGCCTCGTTATTTCAAGCTCCTCTACACTGGTGACCCTGACGCGAGAATGGACCAGAGGCGTTCCCCCGCGATCGACTCATCTGTGGCGACCCAGGCAGACGCCGGCGCCCATGCAGACAGGGGAACAGATGGACGACGTTCCCCCACGGCAGAAGTGATAGAGAGGGCTCAACCGAGCACCAGCGCCGCGGAGAGAGCCGAAGCAAGGCACTCTCACCCTGCGGACACATCAGTGACGGTCCACACAAACGCCGTCACTGTCAACCTGCCGGACTTCTGGCAGGAAGACCCCGCCTCGTGGTTTCAGCAAGCTGAAGCCCAGTTTGCACTTGCGGGCATCACGGCTGACGATACAAAGTTATATCACATCGTCGCCAAACTCGACGCCGCCACTTCGAGATGTGCGCGGAGCATAATCCAGTGGCCGCCGGCCCAGGAAAAATATAAAGAACTGAAAGCGACCATCGTGGCAAATTACGTCCCCTCAGCCGAGGAGAGAGCCGAGAGGATCCTGGCGGTCTACGGCCACAGAGGAGGCAGACCCAAGGCCCTCATGGAGGACTTGCTGCAACTTAAAGAAGAGGACAATGACAACTTCCTCTTCCATTTCATATTCCTCAGTACGCTGCCACCACACATGAGAGGGACTCCTGCCAACATGCGCTGCAGCACCCAGCAAGACTTCCGCACGCTGGCTCACGAAGCTCAACGGCTCGTCAAAGCCTGCAAGGAGCAGACACCCACAGCAGCATCCGCAGACCTCAACGCTGATGTCCGGAGCCACAAGGAGCCACAAATCACCGAGCAGAATCAGCCCGCGGTGACAGCGACACGGCCAGGACGCAACAGACGGAGCGACGTTTGTTATTACCACCACCGCTTCGCCGAGAAGGCTTACAAATGCGTTCCCCCCCTGCAAATTCACGATTTCGGGAAAACGCCGAAGCCGAGAGCCGTTAACAACGGCGGTTCTCGGCGAAAAAAGCAAGCTTTATATGTGACGGACGGACACACCGGCAAGCGGTTCCTTATCGACACGGGAGCTCAACTAAGTTTTGTCATGCCCTCCCAAGCAGACCGGGCCATGGGCCCCCGGGGCAATGGAGCGGTGGCAGCCAACGGCTCCATCATCGACACTTTTGGCGAAAAGAGTCTTCCCCTCTGCATCCACGGCCGCAACTACAGATGGACATTTGTTGTAGCGGCGGTGAGTTTTAACTTGTTGGGCGCAGATTTTTTGTGTGCACATGGGTTATTAGTTGATCTAGCGAACAGACACTTGGTTAATGCACTGTCCTTTGCTTCTATTCCCTGCTCAGCTCGACTTTCTCCACCACCCATGCAGGCTAGCGTCACCACAGCAGGAGGTAAGTTTGATCAACTCCTCACCCAATTTCCAGCACTCACAATTCCCAAATTCTCAGCCACAGTAGCTAGACACGGGGTAGAACACTTTATTCCCACAACGGGCCCACCCATATTCGCCAAAGCTCGGCGCTTAGACTCGACCAAGCTCGCCATAGCTTGGGACGAGTTTACCACCCTTGAAAAATTAGGCATTATCAGACGCTCGAAAAGCCCCTGGGCGTCACCACTTCACATGGTCCCGAAATCTGACGGTTCTTGGAGGCCGTGTGGCGATTACCGCAGATTAAACAATGCGACAGCGCATGACCGCTACCCAATTCCTCACATTCAAGACTGTTCACTACATCTGGCGAGTGCGCGCATTTTTTCAAAAATAGACCTGGCCATAGGGGCAGTTGTAGAACAACACGTCAGCGGAATCTGGCAACCTTTGGCATTCTTCAGCAAATAGCTAAACCAAACTGAGCGTAAATACAGCACTTTTGACAGAGAGCTACTAGCGCTCCATTTATCCATCCGCCACTTCCAGTTCTGGTTAGAGGGGCGGTGTTTTACGGCTTTTGTAGACCACAAACCGCTCACCTTTGCTATGGCTAAAATTTCCGAACCGTGGTCAGGCAGGCAACAAAGACAGCTAGCTGCGATTTCAGAGTTCACCACAGACATTCGACATGTGGCAGGCAAACTTAACGTGGTAGCAGACTGCCTCTCTCGCGCTGTGACATCGCCAGAGCGCGAGGAGACAGATTATACTACCTCAGCCGCGGAACTCTTCGCCAACGCGGACACATACGCAGCACCAATCCACGCAGGGATAGATTATGCAGCCATGGCAGAGGAGCAAAGTAGTGACGCGGACGTGCGCGCACTCCTGTCTGGACCAACAGGTTAAGGCTGGAGAAAAGGGGTTTACGCGACGGTGTGCCCCCCCCTAATATGCGACATCTCAACCGGCCGACCTCGCCCGTTAGTTCCAGCTGCATGGCGCCGCCGTATTTTCGACTGAAGCACACCCAGGTGTGCACGCTTCAGTTAAAATGGTCGCCGAAAAGTTTGTGTGGCCTGGCCTGCGCAAAAACGTAAAAGAATGGGCAAAGACTTGCATTTCTTGTCAGCGCGCCAAAGTACACAAACACACAAAAGCCCCTCTGGAGCCTTTTCGAATCCCTGCTAGAAGGTTCGACCACGTTCATGTCGACCTCGTGGGGCCACTACCTTCCTCCCAAGGTTCACACACCCGTTAACAATGATAGACCGCACCACGCGCTGGCCAGAGGCAGTCCCTCTGGCGTCAACCACAGCGGAGGAAGTCGCTCGCGTTTTTTTTGACAAACTGGGTGGCACGTTTCGGCGTCCCATCGGACATCACGTCTGATAGGGGGCCTCAATTTGTCTCGGAGCTTTGGTCAGCCATGTCCAGCAGCTTAGGGGGCAACAATTCACCGCACCACCGCTTATCACCCTCAGGCTAATGGGTTATGCGAGCGTTTTCACAGATCTTTAAAGGCCGCCCTCAGAGCCTCACTAACGGATACAAATTGGGTAAATAAACTTCCCTGGGTTTTATTGGGGTTGCGTGCTGCGCCCAAAGAGGATCTAGACGCCTCCCCAGCAGAATTAGTTTTTGCACAACCTCTCCGGCTCCCAGGTGAATTTTTACCAGAGAACCCAGAGCCAGGGCATCTTCCTGCCCCGAGGTTTTTTAGGCAGCAACGGACCGGACTCTCTCCCAGGACCGGCACATCACTCTTTTCAACGGGTTTTTGTCCCCCAAGCTTTAAAAAACACTGAATTTGTTTTTGTTAGGCATGAAGCTTTAAAACCAACCTTCCGCCCACCATACGATGGGCCATTCAGAGTGCTGGAACCTGGTGATAAACATTTTGTGCTTGATTTTGGGGATAGAAAAGAAACAGTCAGCATTGACAGACTTAAACCTGCCTTCTTGTTGAGAGACGAGCCTGTACGGTTGGCGAGAGCACCTCGGCGGGGTAGACCCCCCAAGAGAAAAGACTCAGCCCCCCTGCAGGGAACAAATAATCACTCTCCTTCCCAAGCTGCAGATTCCTTACAGGAAGGTCCCACCAGGACGCCCAAGCGGACCCACAGCAGATTCGGGAGAAGATTAAAACCCAGACGGCACAGAGACTGATGCAAACTACTCAACAGTTGTTCACTAATTGTGCTGTAACAGTTTAGGACTGACTTGTGATATTACTATGCTGTTATGATTACCACTGAACTCTCTTAGGAGCATGGCTGCTGGAAAGTTTCTTCTGTGTCAAGAGGTGTAGCAGTTAGTATGTCATAATAATTATCTTAAACTGTGAATTTTTCTATTGTCCTTTTCTTAGTCGTTTGGGGGGGGGGGCTGTGGGCTATATTAATCATAGATCCCATAACCTACATATGGTGAAGCATGTGAGAGTGTTTAGTGATTACATATGTAAAGCGACTTCACACCTCAGAACAGGACAAAGGGTCTCAACCGCCAGTGAAGATCAAAGAGCATCCCAGGCGCTGCGGTGGAGACTGTATGGGTTGCCCTGACCCCCCAGGGCCAGGTGGAGGAGTACGAAGACAAAAGAGGGGATTAAGATAGTGAGGGATGTCAGCTTTTGATATGCATGTCTTTTGTTATGTGCGATTATAAGTTCGTAGAGCCGAAGGTGTTCACTCTCTTACTTCTTCTGCTGCTGCACCTAGATGAGACTTGTTAGAGGAGCTGATAATAAACTTTGGTTTATGAATCACATCACCTCGTTATTTCAAGCTCCTCTACACCTGTCTAGTTCACCATTCGGTCTCGTCATTGGTCCACGTTTTACATATGTAACAACTCTGTTGAATCATTGTTCCACAAACTGGCTGGTAGACGGCAGCAACACTTTTTGGGATCACAAAGTTAAAGTTTTTGATCATATCTGATCCGATCTTACAGTGAAAGCTCGTCATAATATTGATATGCCGGATTGTTCCAATGGTAAACTGCTGGGTTTTCGCGCTTCCTAGGTTTGCGCGTTCACATGCAAGTACCCGGATGTGTAAACAGCCCAATGGTGAACAGATTTTTCTAGGGTTTTTCTAAAGCCTCATTCAGACCATTATAGTCCCACATACCTGTTGTGTGGATTTGACGAAGAAAAGTCTTCAGAAAGCAGAAACGGAACCAGAACCTTCTCTGGGTCAACGCTGTTGTCATCTTACAAATACTCCTCACATGTGGCCCACAAAAGTCTTTTTAACCGTTTACACGCAATTCTCCGCTCGGTTCGGCCTCAAAACTCACTGGTCTCGCCGCCATCTTGAATCTTCTTCTTCTTGGTAAGACAGACGAGAGGCATCAGTGACGTATTGCTGCCCTCCACAGTTCATACCTCAGGTTGGCAGCTGGATCTCAAATTCTCCCAGACAACCCAGTTCTGTGCAGAAACTCCAACATTTTTAAAAAAAAAAAAACTTTACTCCAGCTTTCCAGGTTCATCAAAGTGTGCATGTTAAAAACAATTTCTCCAGCGGATCCCAGCTCTCTCAACAGTTTCCTCCGTTGACTGACCTACTTTTTACAGTGGATTATGACATGGTCACTGTTTCCATGCTTCCACAGTCACATTTGCCATCAGGGTGTTTTTCTATCAGAGCCAGCCCACTTCTAAGCCCACAGTACCCAAGCCTCAGCCTGGTTAAAACATTTGAATCCTTCCTTTAACAAGTGAAAGTGTGTTAACATTACACTACATCAGCTTCTGTGTGGACAACACCGTACCCACCAAGACCATATGGTGTTGCTCGAACAACAAACCCTGGATCAACCCTGAGATAAAAACACTTCTGAGAGAGAAGAAGAGGATCTTCAGGTCGGGGAACAGGGAGATGCTGAAGTCCGTACAGAGGGAGCTGAAGAGGAAAGATCAGAGAAGGCAAAGACAGCTTCAGGGAAGAAGATGGAGGATAAGCTGCAACAGAGCGACATCGGCGGGGTCTGGAGAAACCTTAAAACCCATCTCTGGGCTCCAGAATACCTCCTCCCAGGCCACGGGGGGGGGGGGGGGGCAGGGAGTGGGCGAACAATCTGAACCTGTTTTTTAATAGGTTTGACCACCCGCCCTCCCCCCCCCCCCCCCCCCCGACTGCAAACAACCACTGCTGCCTCTAACAGTCATTGAGACCTGCTGTCCACACCCCACTCCACCAACACCACCCCCTCCCAGCACACAGCCCCCTAATCTGACCCTCACTAAGACCAGGTGAGGACGGAGGTGAGAAGATCAAGGCGAGGAAGGCCTCGGGACCAGACGGCATCAGCGCAAGCTCCTCAAGTCCTGCGCAGACCAGCTGTGTGGACTGTGGAGCACATCTTCAACCTGAGCCTGAAGCTGGGGAGGGTACCACAGTTGTGGAAAAACATCTTGTGTGGAACCTGTACCAAAGACTTCCCACCCCAAAGACCTGAACAGCTACAGACTAGTGGCCCTGACGTCTCACATGATGAAGACCCTGGAGAGACTGCTCCTTGCTCATCTCTGCCCCTGGTGGGACCAGCGATGGATCCACTCCAGTTCGCCCTACCAGCATGGCATTGGGGTGGAGGATGCAGTGATCTTCCTCCTTCACCGTTCCCTGTCCCCACCTGGAGAAGCCCGGGAATGCGGTGAGGATCATGTTCTTTGACTTCTCCAGTGCTTTCAACACCATCCAACCGATGATCTTGAAGGACAAGCTGCTGTGCGCAGGAGTGGACCAGCACCTGTCATCATGGATCCTGGACTACCTCACTAACCGGCCACAGTTTGTGAGAACTCGGGATTGTGTGTCTGGCTCGATCATCGGCAGCACGGGGGCCCCCCAGGGAACGGTTTTGGCTCCCTTCCTGTTCACCCTTTATACTGCGGATTTCTCACACAACACAACACACTGCCATCTACAGAAGTTCTCTGATGACTCTGCGATCGTCGGCCTCATCTCCAACGGAGATGAAGCTGAGTACAGAGGAGTTATCCAGGACTTCGTGGACTGGTGCCATCGGAACTACAGTACCTCCAGATCAACGCGAGGAAAACTAAGAGCTGGTGGTGGACTACCGCAGACAAGGACAACCCCTCACAGCACCAGTAACATACAGGGAACAGACATTGAGATGGGTGACATCCTACAAGTACCTGGGTGTTCATCTGAACAATAAACTAGACTGGTCACACAATACCGACTCACTCTACAAGAAGGAACAGCGCAGGCTGTTCCTACTGAGGAGGCTAGGTCTTTTGGTGTACAAGGGGCGCTGCTGAAGACATTCTACAACACGGTGGTGGCATCAGCCATCACTTTTGGAGTGGTCTGCTGGGGCAGTGGCATTACAGCAGCCCGATAGGAAGAGACTGAACAAACTGATCAAGAAAGCTAGCTCTGTCCTGGGGCAACACCTTGACCCAGTGGAGGAGATGGAGAGAAGGATGGTGGCTAAACTGTCATCTCTGCTGGAGTCCGAGTCCCACCCTATGCAGGACGTACTGAACACACTGAGGAGCTCATTTAGCAGTAGACTACATCATCCTAGGTGCGCAACCGAGAGATTTCGCAGGTCCTTCCTACCTACGGCTGTCAGACTGTATAACCTAAGCAGGGGTGCTCGCAGAGATAGCAAAAAAAAAAAAAAACGTGACGATCTAATAGTATTGAATGCAAAAGACGCAATAGACTTACACAAATGGTCCCCTCCAGTATACAACTAGGACAATATCAGTCGCTACGGAGGGTGACAATATATATGGGTACATATTCATACCATGTAGGGTAACTAAATAGACAGTTATGCTGTTTATTCCATCTAGCTACAATGCTCCGCACTGTGTATATATATTTATATATTTATGTGTACATACTGTATGTATATTCACTGCTCTTATTTTTCTTATCTTCTTAATTATTGCTCTGAGTGTTGTTATCCCTGTGGTGTTGCAATCCTGGAATTTCCCCATTGTGGGACTAATAAAGGCTTATCTTATCTTCATGTTTCTCAACTTGTCTGTGTATGTTATAATATCTTTCACTCTCCTCATTTTCCCATGCTTTTTCCCACTGCTTTTTTATTGATTTATTGATGCTTTCCACAATTTTCAGGAGGACCATACTGCAGAGTAAATTATAATTCTTCCTTTTGTACTCCCATTTTTGCAAGTCTGTCAGCCCATCATTCCTCTCTACTCTCACATGCGCTGGAACCCACTAAAACCCACCTCACACCCTGCTCTGTGAAGTCTGAACAATGTAAGATATATTTCTGTAAGTAGAGCTGGTCGTGCTTTGGGGTTTAAATTCTTTGATCGCTAATAAAACTACTGAAAAATCACTGCATATGACTGAATACCTTGGCTGCCACGGTGTGGCGCAGTGGTTTTAACACTGTGGCAGCACATTTTTACCCTCGGCCGGGGGATCGCGGGGGATCATGAGATCGTGGGTTCGATCCCAGCCCCCGACCAACAGTGAGCTGTGTGGAGTTTGCATGTTCTCCCCGTGTTGCGTGGGTTACTCCGGGATTTCTCCGGTTTCCTCCCGCACACCAAAAACATGTAGGTTTAGGGCGCTCGCGCACGCAGCGACCAGCAGCCGGTGGCTTGTCACCAGACTGCAAACCAAGTCTACCTACGGGTACAAATAAGTAACAAAAAAAAAAAACAAAAAAAAAACAAAAAAAAAAAACCTTCTATTCTGTTCTTCAACCCACCAAAGTGCCGATAAAGCTGCCACCATTTTTGCTGAGAACACACACATGTGGTCTGATATTCACACCCCCTTTTCAAATCTGAGATCAGGAATAAAACCTCCAGATGCCACCCTCCCATTCTCTGAGCTCTTTGATCCATCTGTATATATTTATAAATATTTTTTTCCAATGATTACTTAAACGGGTCTGCACCTCCTTCACCATTTCTCCTGATGTTTTCCTCATACCATTTTTAAGAATGCTAAGCTCAATTCTGGTTCTGGGAAGATCTATGGAGGCCACATCTGACCAGCAGACTAGAGGACACATGTTAGCATTAAAAATATTCATTTGATCTGCTAGTGATTTAACCTTGTCAATAAAATTAGTTCTACTCCTTGTTGACCCCATGAACTCCCAATGCTGTTTCAACATATTTTCAGGAAAGACTTCATCCCGTCCTTTTCTTCTTCTTTCGCCTGCTCCCTTTACGGGTCACCACAGTGGATCATCTGTCTCCATCTCCCCCTATCCCTTGCATCTTCCTCTGTAACACCAACCCTCTCCATGTCCTCCTTCCCTACATCCATGAATCTTCTCTGTGCTCTTCCTCTTTTCCTCCTGCCTGGCAGCTCTGTTCTTTGTCCAATATCTCCACTATCCCTCCTCTGCACATGTCCAAACCATCTCAGCCTTCCCCTCTTACTTTGTCTCCAAACCACTCAACCTGAGCGACTGTCCCTCTGATATACTCATTTCTAATCCTGTCACTCCCAATGAAAATCATAGCATCTTCAACTCTGCCAACTCCAGCTCCACCTCCTGTTTTTTTGACAGTGCCACCGTCTCCAAACCATACATCATAGCAGGTCTCATTACTGTCTTGTAACTTTTCCCTTTCACTGTTGCTGCTACCCTTCTGTCACAAATCACCCCCGGCACTCGTCTCCACCCACTCCACCCTGCCTGCACTCTCTTCTTCACCTCTCTTGTGCATTTTCCATTGCTTTGGATGGTTGACCCCAGGTATTTAAACTCATCTACTTTCACTACCGCTACTCCTTCCATCTTCGCTGTTTCACCTGCCTCCCTCTCATTCACACACATGTATTTTGTCTTGCTTCTACTGATTTTCATTCCTCTTGATCAGAGCACACCTCCACCTCTCCAGGTTGTCTTCCATTTGCTCCCTACTCTCACTACAGATCAGAATGTCGTCTGCAAACATCATGGTCCACGGAGACTCCTGCCTGACTTCATCTATCAGCCTGTCCATCACCATGACAAACAAAAAGCGACTCAGAGCTGATCCCTGATGTAATCCCACCCCAACCTTGAATCTATCTGTCACTCCTACAGCCCACTTCACCACCGTCTCACTGTCCTCATACATATCCTGCACCACCCTCACAGACTTCTCTGCTACTTCTGGCTTCCTCATACAGTACCACACTTCCTCTCTTGGCACCCACCCTATCATCTGCTTTCTCTAGAGACACAAAGACACAGTGCAACTCCTTCTGACCTTCTCTATACTTTTCCATCAGCACTCTTAGAGCAAACATTGCATCTGTAGTACTCTTTCTTGGCATGAAACTGTATTGCTGCTCACTGATTGTCACCTCTCCTCTTAACCTGGCTTCAACAACTCTTTCCCATATCTTCATAGTGTGGCTGATCAATTTTATGTCTCTGTAGTTACTACAGCTCTAAGCATCACTTTTGTTCTTGAAGGCATCCTCTCACTCTCCAAGATTGTGTTAAACAATCTGGTTAAAAAGTCCACTGCCATCTCTCCTAAACATCTCCATACCTCCACAGGTATGTCATCTGGACCAACTGCCTGTCCGTTCTTCATCCCCTTCAAAGCTGCCCTCATTTCCGCCTTGCTAATCCTCGGGACTTCCTTGTTCGCCATCTTTCCTTCATCCATCCTCCTCTCTCTCTCATTTTCTTTATTCATTAACTGTTCAAAGTACTCCTTCCACCTTCTCAACACATTCTTGTCATTTGTTAGTACATTACCATTTCTGTCCTTAATCAACCTAACCTGCTGCACACCTTTCCAGCTCGATCTCTCGGTCTAGCCAGTCGATACAAGTCCTATTCTCCTTCCTTAGTCTCCAGCCTCTCATATAACTCACTATATAACTTCTCTCGGTGCCACACCAGTCGGCTGCCTTTTGCAACAGCGGCTCGATTCCGAGTTTTTTTTTTCCCTTCCTCTCTCTTTTGATCACTTTTTTTTTCACCCCACTTATATCACGGACACACAGATCGTCCCAAATGTCTCCTGAGCCGGTGGACGGAGCCACTGTTTATAGCAGGATTCGATACAACAGGAAGAGCTGCTAGCATTTAACCGCCACCCGGTCCCCACTGGAAAAACTCGACATACCGAGAGAACTGAGGCGAAAACGCCGCGGCTGACCGGGTGGAGTAAGGCGGAGGACAAAAAATATAAGGTACAGACCCTCCCTTCCATCTGTTGTCATGGGAAATGTACGGTCGATACTGGGAAAGTTAGATGAGCTAGCGGCTATCTCCCGTTATGATAGCACTTACCGGGAGTGCTCTCTCCTTTTGTTTACTGAGACGTGGCTAACTGAACTAGCAGCAGATGCTAACATTGAGATGAGAGGGTTTTCACATGATACGAGCGACCGAACACCAGAGAGTGGCAAAACTAGGGGCGGGTGGAGTGATAATGTATGTTAACAACACTGGTGTAGACCGGGACATATCACTGTTAAACAACGACACTGCAGCAAAGACATTGAGTTGCTAGCTGTTAGCATGAGGCCTACATATCTCCCGAGAGAACACTCACAACGTGATCTGCATTGTTGTTTATGCAAATCCGACGGCGAACGCTGGGACAGCGCGTGACGTCATCCATTCAGTAACCAGCAGGCTGCAGACAGAACACCCAGATGCTCTTCTCCTCATCTCAGGCGATTTCAACCACGTTTCACTGTCTCCCATTCTGCCCACTTTCACCCAGTATGTCACATGCCACACTAGAGACAATAAAACACTGGATTTGTTCTACGCAAACACTAAGGAGGCGTACACCTCATCACAACTTCCCCCACTTGGGAGATCGGATCACAACTTGGTTCATCTCCGACCGGTGTACAAACCCCTAGTGCACAGACAACCTCCGGCCATGCACACTGTGGAGTTATGGTCTGAGGAGACAATGGACACTCTAAAGGACTGTTTTGAAGCCACTGCCTGGAAGCAGCTCTGCGATCCACATGGTGAGGACATCGATGGCCTCATTCACACCTTCACGGGCTACCTCAGCTTCTGTGTGGACAAATCCGTTCCCACCAAGACCATACGGCGTCACTCAAACAACAAACCCTGGATCAACCCTGAGATAAAAACACTTCTGAGAGAGAAGAAGAGGATCTTCAGGTCGGGGAACAGGGAGATGCTGAAGTCCGTACAGAGGGAGCTGAGGAGAAAGATCAGAGAAGGCAAGGACAGCTTCAGGAAGAAGATGGAGGACAAGCTGCAACAGAGCGACATCAGCGGGTCTGGAGAAACCTCAAAACCATCTCGGGGCTCCAGAATACCTCCCCCCAGGCCACGGGGGGCAGGGAGTGGGCGAACAACCTGAATCTGTTTTTCAATAGATTTGACCAACCGCCCTCCCCCCTGTCTGCACAACAACCACTGCTGCCACTAAGAAATCAAGTCCTGCTGCCCACTCCCCACTCCACCAACACCCCCCCCACTCCCAACACACCGCCCCCCATCCTGACCCTGACCAAGACCCAGGTGAGGACGGAGCTGAGGAAGATCAAGGCGAGGAAGGCGTCGGGACCGGACGGCATCAGCGCAAAGCTCCTCAAGTCCTGTGCAGACCAGCTGTGTGGGATTGTGACGTATATCTTCAACATGAGCCTGAAACTGGGGAGGGTACCACAGCTGTGGAAAACATCTTGTGTGGTACCTGTACCAAAAACTTCCCACCCCAAAGACCTGAACAGCTTCAGACCGGTGGCCTTGACGTCCCACTTGATGAAGACCCTGGAGAGACTGCTCCTTGCTCATCTCCGCCCCCTGGTGGAACCAGCGATGGATCCACTCCAGTTCGCCTACCAGCATGGCATTGGGGTGGAGGATGCGGTGATCTTCCTCCTTCACCGTTCTCTGTCCCACCTGGAGAAGCCCGGGAATATGGTGAGGATCATGTTCTTTGACTTCTCCAGTGCTTTCAACACCATCCAACCGATGATCCTGAAGGACAAGCTGCTGCGCGCAGGGGTGGACCAGCACCTGTCATCATGGATCCTGGACTACCTCACGAACCGGCCTCAGTTTGTGAGAACCCGGGGACTGTGTTTCCGACACGATCATCAGTAGCATGGGGGCCCCCCAGGGAACGGTGCTGGCTCCCTTCCTGTTCACTCTTTATACTGCGGACTTCTCACACAACACAACACATTGCCATCTACAGAAGTTCTCTGATGACTCTGCGATCGTTGGTCTCATCTCCAGCGGAGATGAAGCTGAGTACAGAGGGCTTATCCAGGACTTTGTGGACTGGTGCCATCGGAACTGCCTCCAGATCAACGCGAGGAAAACTAAGGAGCTGGTGGTGGACTGCCGCAGGCATGGGCGGCCCCTCACAGCACCAGTAAATATACAGGGAACAGACATCGAGATGGTGACATCCTACAAGTACCTGGGTATTCATCTGAACAATAAACTAGACTGGTCACACAATACTGACGCACTCTACAAGAAGGGACAGCGCAGGCTGTTCCTGCTGAGGAGACTCAGGTCTTTTGGTGTACAAGGGGCGCTGCTGAAGTCATTCTATGACACGGTGGTGGCATCAGCCATCACTTTTGGAGTGGGTCTGCTGGGGCAGTGGCATTACTGCAGCCGATAGGAAGAGACTGAACAAACTGATTAAGAAAGCTAGCTCTGTCCTGGGGCAACGCCTTGATCCGATGGAGGAGATAGGAGAGAGAAGGACGGTGGCTAAACTGTCATCTCTGCTGGAGTCCGAGTTCCACCCTATGCAGGACATACTGGATGCACTGAAGAGCTCATTTAGCAGCAGACTACATCATCCCAGGTGCACAACCGAGAGGTTTCGTAGGTCCTTCCTACCAACGGCTGTCAGACTGTACAACCTAAGCAGGGCTGCTCGCAGAGATAGCAAAAAGACGTAACAAACTAATAGTTTTTTTTTGAATGCAAAAGATGCAATAGACTTACACAATGGTCCTCTCCGGCATACAACCAGGAACATACCGGTCGCTATGGAGGGTGAGAATATGTATGGGCACATAATCATACCATGTAGGATAACTAAATAGACGGTTATGCTGTTTCATCCCACCTAGCAACAATGCTCTGCACTGTGTGTGTTTATATATTTACATATTTATTCCATCTAGCTACAATGCTCTGCACTGGGTGTGTTTATATTTATATATCTATATATTTATTCCATCTAGCTACAATGCTCAGCACTGGGTGTGTTTATATTTATATATCTATATATTTATTCCATCTAGCTACAATGCTCCGCACTGTGTTTTTATATATCTACATATTATTCCATCTAGCTACATTGCTCCGCACTGTGTGTGTTTATATACTTGCATATTTATTCCACCTAGCTGCAATGCTCCGTACTGTGGGTGTTTATATATTTACATATTTATTCATCTAGCTACAATGCTCTGCACTGTGTGTTCATATATTCATATATTTATTCCATCCAGCTACAATGCTCTGCACTGTGTGTCTGTGTGTGTGTGTGTGTGTGTATATATATATATTTTATAGTAATATGTACATATGTATATTAGCTGCTCTTGCTTGCTTGTTTTTTTTCTTGCCTTCTGATTGTTGCTCTGAGTGTTGCTATCCCTGTGCTGTTGCAATCCTGGAATTTCCCCGTTGTGGGACTAATAAAGGCTTATCTTATCTTATCTTATCTTATATGCCTTTTCCTTTGCCTTTGCCACCTCTCTCTTTGCCATGCGCCTAGATTCCAAATACTCCTGTCTACTTTCTTCATCTCTCTGACTATCCCATTTTTTCTTTGCTAACCTCTTCCTTTGGATACTTTCCTGTACCTCCTCATTCCCCCACCAAGTCTCCTCGTCTTCCTTCCTTTGTCCACTGGATACACCACATACCTTTCTACCCATTTCCCTCAATACTTTTGCTGTACTTTACCAGTCATCTGGTAATTCTTCCCTACCACCCATAGCCTGTATCAACTCTTTCCTGAACTCTGTGTGACCTTCTTCCTTCTGTAACTTCCCCCACTTAATTTTTGGCTCTGCCTTCACTGTTTTCCTTTTCTTGCTTTACAAAGTCATCCTACAGACTACCATCCAATGCTGCCTAGCTACATTCTCCCCTGCCACCACCTTGCAGTCTCCTATCTATTTCAGATTTCTCCTTTTGCATAAGATGTAGTCCACTTGTGTGCACCTTCCCCCACTCTTGTAAGTCACCCTATGCTCCTCTCTCTTCTTGAAGTATGTGTTCACCATAGACATTTCCATCCTTTTAGCAAAATCCACAACCATCTGTCCTTCCACATTTGTCTCCTTAAGACCATACCTACCCAGGACCTCCTCATCACCTCTGTTCCCTTCACCTACAGTCATGTGAAAAAATTAGGATACCCTGTATAAACCTGTGTGTTTTTTAACATATTTGGACATATGGATATTTAATATCAATGTTTAAAATACTGATATGAGATTCATGTAATACAACTAAACAATTAAAAATGAATTAAAGATTTTTTTTTTCAAATTTTCTGTAAAATATAATTCTAAACAAATAGTGAGGAATAAGTTAGGATGCCCCCATTTTTTTAGGACACCCCCACATTCATTCCCACTTAACCACTTGCACTCCGGGCAATTTTCCTAAAAATGCCAAAAAAAAACCGTGCCCAAAGTAAATCGAAAGCTGTTATTCAACCCTTTGCAGCATCTTCATGGGGTTGGTCTCATTTAAAAGAAAACACTTTGAATTTTTTGGCAAAAAAAACATAATCTCTCTACGTGCTCCGGCCACTGAGTTACAGTCATCTAAACATACTGAACTTGAAGAAAAAAAAATTGGACACAGTGTTTTTTTGGATACAAATGCTTGTAAATAACACACAGCTGTCCGATCCGGCTGGAAAATGCAAAAGAAATGTAGAACCAAGTGTTATCCAGCTGAGATCCAAATTTGGTAACAATACCACAAAAAATGAATATTTTACACAGCTTTGTTCTCAGGCTGTTCCCAGGCGTTATGGAACTGTGCCAAATTGTGCCAAATGGCAGAGTTTGGAAAAACGTCTGTAACTTTTGAATAATTCAATGTAGAATCTTCATTTTAGGCTCTAATGAAAGGTCACACTCAGGGCTGTGTCTGTGTGTGTGTGTGTGTGGGCGGGGGGTCGTCCCCCCCCCCCGCTACCAAGGACCAAATTCGGCCCTCGCTACATGACGGAATACACTCTTTTTTTTTTCCTTGCATGTTTTCACAGCGGCTCCCCCCCCCCTCGCTACTGTGTGTGTGTGTGTGTGTGGGGGGAACCGTGAACGGACCGTGAACGCCCCCCCCCCTTGCTACAGAAGAGGGCCATGATGGAATAGACTGATAGACTGATATGCTTCCCCCAGTGGACTGGGGAGCGTTCGGACCAAGGAGCGGGGGGGGGGGGGGCTTCACGGTCCGAACACGGCAAATGAACCGTTTATCGCGGCGCACGCACTTCGTATTTCGTGCGCAGTACAGTTGTAATTTACCGATCGGTCAAAAGTCATTTTTGGATTACAGTTTTCAGGGATAAATAATAATTTAGCTTATAACACCTTACCTCTTCAAAGCAGCAGAGTCGTGGCGAACAGCTCTTCCCACGCGTCAGACGAATGCGACGCTGCTCCGCTCGTGGATCCCGATCAACATAATTCCATTATTGCCGTTTTGGCGAATGATTTACGACTTTTGTCGTCGGCCTCCGTCTATTCTGCTGGAATGAGTGCAGGTCCCACTTGTGGGTGTTTTCCATGCTGCTGGGTGAGCCTGGGTCTGTAGGAGATTCGTACAGAGTCCTTCTGCAGCAGTAAATATTGCTTCACCCAGCCAGAATTTCTGTGCTTCAATTGGGTCCTGCGTTCACAGTAGGCGGGTCCTCCTTCCTAGATTTTCATTCATTGGCTCCTCAAGGTTTCAGAAACCCAATTCAAGGCTCTTATTAGTCGAATGAGAGGTCAATCGGATGAACTAATCTGTTCGCGGCTGTGTTTGCAGATTTTTTTTTCAGTGGCGCTTGGAGGGCACACCACCTACACCATCACCATCAATATCCTTATCATGCGTCATGCGCACGAGGGCGCACGAGCGCGCTCTCGCGCGCCCTCGCGCGCCCTCGTGTGTCATAGGACGCAGAGACTTGCCCGCCCGCGGAACAACAGAGCGCAAGTGGTTAAAATGGCTAAAAGAAATATTAAAAAAAAATGCAAATAAAAACAAAAACAAGGTTAGACATAGATATGTGAACATTTCTTAATAAAGGACTGAATATTTAATGGGGTATCCTAATTTTTTGACATGACTGTACATGTCCATTAAAGTCCGCTCCAATCAGCACACTCCCCCCTCTGGGAACACTCTCTACCACTTCATCCAACTTATTCCAGAATTTCTCTTTCTATTCTACCTGACATCCAACTTGTGGGGCATACACACTGACCACATTCAACATCACACCTTTGACTTCTAGCTTCAAACCCATGATTCTGTCTGACTCCCTCTTTACCTCCTAAACACTCTTCACATACTCTTCCTTCAAGATTACTCCTACTCCATTTCTCTTCCTATCTACATTATGGTGGAACAGTTTAAATCCACCTCCAATGCTCCTAGCCTTACTTCCCTTCCATCTGGTTTCTTGAACACACAATATATCTACCTTTCTTCTCTCCATCACATCAGCCAACTTTCTGCCTTTACCAGTCATAGTCCCTACATTTAACGTCCCTACTCTCACCTCCACACTTCTACCTTTCCTCCCCCCTCTCCTCCTCGATTTTCGACCAACAGTAGCCCAATTTCCACCAGCACCCTGTCGGTTAACAGCACCTGTGGCAGTTGTTGTTAACCCAGGCCTTGACCGATCCGGTATGAAGGTCTCATATGTCATCATCCGCATGATTGATTTGGCAAAGGTTTTATGTCGGATGCCTTTCCTGACATAACCCTCCCCATTTACCTGGGCTTGGGACCAGCATTAGGAGTACACTGGCTTGTGCACCCCCTGTGGTTGCAAAATCCAAGTTCGTACCTTCTTAATTGCAAAGGCATTTCACCCATTTCTGTAAGAACAGCTGGAATGGGAGTGGTACAGAATGCCCCACTACACACTGTGACGCCCCCCTCCATGAGTAACTGGTCAGTGGTGCAGGTCCTGACACCATAGAGTACACTTCCGTTACTCACTGAAAGCTAATGAGGAATTCCTCTTTGGCTCAGTGGTAGACCAGGAGGTGTTGTGATCATGGTGCCATGGGTTCAAATCCCAGCCTGAGACATAAGGTGTAGGTCTGCCTTGCTGTGAGCAAAAAGAGACCAGGTGAATGTCTACCTTCCCTAAGACAAGGATGAAAATGACTAGGTTCGTCCACCTTGGTGTAGGGGCTAAGATGGACTCGAAAAATCGCAGGATTAAAAATAGGTAATTCTGGCCTTGGCCCAGAAAATGGGTCGTAGCAGAATTAGTGGCAGTGGTGGGATTGGACACCTGCACCACTTCCTTGGGAAGGGGGGGTTATGGCACCCTCCATAAGTAATTGGTCAGTGGTGCAGGTCCTGACACCATAGAGTACGCCTATGCTACTAGCCAAGAGCTAGTGAGGAATTCCTCTTTGGCTCAGTGGTAGAGCAGAAGGTGTTGGGTTCATGGTGTCATGGGTTCAAATCCCAGCCTGGGACATAAGGTGTAGGTCTGCCTTGCAGTGAGCAAAAAAAGACCAGGTGAATGTCTACCTTGCCTAAGGAAAGGGTGAAAATGACTAGGTGCCTCCACCTTGGTGTAGGGGCCGAGATGGACTCAAAAATCCCAGGATTAAAAATAGGCAATTCTGGCCTTGGCCCAGAAAATGGGTCATAACAACACTCTTAAGCTGGATTCATGCTGCCCCTCCGCTGTCTGCATACGTGCAAACCTCGTGTGAAGAAATTTATGTCATCGTCTTCACTCCGCAAGTGTACGCAGGACTCTACCATGGACGACTGCGTGCAGCCTGCCCACGATCTGAACACGGTGACAGAACATGCGCAAGACTGAACGTCCCATTCACGAGATGGCGCTATCAACACAGCATACAAAGAAAAAGTAGACGAGGAAGACGATGAGAAGGTGGAAGATGAGAATAAACATACATGAATCCTTTTGCAGCAGCAGCAACTTGAGCGGAGAAGAGCACTGGAAAATTGTAATTCCGCCTTTTCCTTGAAATGACACCATTATTGTTGCTACAAAAAAAAAATGTGCGTCACTCTCATGTTTCATAGCCAGTGAACAAACTGGTGTGCTAGCGCATTTACGCTACCCATAGGGCTGGGGGGAAACTACAAATAACAGTTGTGCACATGCATCAACTGCTTGGCCTGGTAGATGAAAAAAGTGAGCATGTACAACGCCGTGTGCGCACCGGGCTCATCCAAAGCAGATTCATGATTTTTTCACACTTTCCACAAATTTTGTCAATGTGAGTTTTCCATGTTAATCTTTGGGCCAGCCACATTCCAAGGGTCATCTTGAATAGAGGTATACATGCGCCAAAGGGACGTCAAAGCCTTTCTAAAAAATGGGATTTTTCCAGAGGAAAATCTACCAGAAGCATCATTAAAAATGGGAGTTTACATCAGCTGATCTTACTTGTTACAGTTTGTTCATATACAAATAAAAAGTTAGTTAAAAATGTTTTGAAAAATATCAAATTTATTACGTACATGTATATATGTATGTAAAAATTCACAAGTGTTAGCTTTATGACAAAATATAAAAATAAAGCTTTTTGTTACTCCCAAATTTACAAGGCCACAAATTTAAAAGAAAATATTTATTATTGGAAAAAACTGTAAAATCATGTGGAAAAAGTAGCAGCTTTACCATACAGATAAAAAGTCCCAAGTTTCTATAAACAGGTGTACTGTTGTGCAGCTACAGAACTCTACCAGAGGGTAGTCTGTACTGGTAGGTGATTCTATACAAACATACTGGGATGAATTTATTCATTTTTTCTCTGGAAATTAAAAATTCTACAGTTCATATTCAGCTGTAAAATGTAGACCATATTCATTCAAATGCTGGTCAATCATCATTTAGGATGGCCCTCAGGTGATATGGTAAACTGTCCTGTAATAATATTTTAAATGCTGATAGCTAAGGTGCAGATATCATGCATTCCTATTGCAAATGCATTAAATGAAAGATAAACATTTACAAAAAAAGAAGCCACAAAATTACCAATGAGTTACAAATGTACAAGTTTAAAAAAATCACATTACAGAATAAAAGCAAAAATTAAAAACACTCCACATTTGAGACAAGTAGCAAATTTATTGTCTGTAAAAAAACTCAAGTAAAATGTTACAGATAGCAGTAAAGCTATGGTTTTGCTGCACCACATTTTGCCTCATTAAACATAAAATTATCACAGTTGCAACATTCCAATCTTATTTAAAAATACTGAGTTGTCAAACAATGGGAGGGAAAACTTCTGAATAGAAAAAAATGCCTCAAGATGCAATGTTTTAGAATCAAAGCCCTGAATCATAATCGAATCATGAGGTGCCTAAAGATTCCCACCTCTAATTCGGACCTCAGCTGTGGAGAGGACCGATTTACCGGACCTCTGCTCTAAACAGTCCTGGTGGTGTTAACTTTTGATGTTTTGGCTATTATAAAGACACCAGCATTAGTGGAGACTTGCGGTCTGGTTTTAGGCAGCTGTATGTAGCCCATTAAAGACTACCAAACTGATTTATATTTACATGATAGCTTCAACAATTTACACAACATTTCATTCACAAAGTAGCGACTTAAACCTGAAAATAAAAATCTACAGATGTTGGTGTACTACAGCTCCTCATCTGTGAGTTCTCATGTAGCAACTCCAACTCGTGGCTTTTCACTGTTTTATTTATTTGCATCTCATTTCCTTACAAGTGCAATGGGCCCCAGCCAGGGGTCTATGATTACACTTTAAATTAAAAAGCTTTGTATCCAAGGGCTCTCTTTAAGATAGAGACTGTTTCCTCTGATTGCTGAGATCTGTAATTTCACAGATGCTAGGGCATCCGGGTATTGCTTGTAGATATTTTTTCAAGTTCTTCTTAACCATCCAGTTGCTCCCACCACCACAGGTATAATATCTGCATCCTGCAGATTCCAGGTGCTTCTTAGGTCGTTTTTGAGGTCTTGATATTTTGTTATTTTTTCTCTTTCTGCTCTGTTGAGGCCGTAGTCGTTTGGTATAGTTACATCGATTAATTGGGCAGTTTTGCCCTTTTTGTTCAAGATAACTATGTCCGGTTTTATTGCTCCTCCTTCAATGTGTCTTCCAGTTGGGATTTCCTTGTCATAAAAGATGGTAATATCTCCGTTGGAGCTAACTGGCTCTGGATCGTGCTCCCATACTGGTCCTTTTACTTCTATTTTGAATTCTTTGCATATTTTCCAGTGTATATAACGGCAGATCTTGTTGTGGCGAGCAGTGTAGTGTCCATCGGCCATGAGGACCTGGCAGCCGGAGAGCAGGTGGCTTACACTCTCCACCGCTACATGACAGAATCGACATTTGTCACTCTGTGACAATCCTGCCATTTTTTTAAAACCATTCGTTAGAAGTCCCTGGTCTTGTGCTCCAACCACTAGTCTCTCCTCGTCGTACCCCAGATCTCCATTCCTGATCCAGCGCAATGTCTCTTCCCTATCAATATAATCCCTATTGAGTTCCTCCTGGAAACGTCCTGCTCGCTTATGTTGTTTCCATCTTTCTTTTCTTTCCTCCTGTGTCCTTTTGCTGTATTTTTCTCTCGTCTTTCTAGCTATTTTTGTTGCTGGGTTTTGCTGACTGGCTTTCATGTTATCTAATAAATCTGCTGCAAAGGTCTCGGCTTGTTTAGTTATAGATGCGTTAATACTGAGGGTTTCGTGATGTTGGGTGACCTTTTCCATCGTCTCATCATTAGCGCTTTTTAGGTATTGACCAATGCTTATTATTGTTGCCCTGTAGGCCTGGTTCATTTCAATTAGGCCCAGCCCTCCCTCTTTACGTGGCATATATATCCTATCTAGGCATTGGTTTCTGTATGTTACCTTATGAAGGGTTAGGGTCTTCCTGGTCCGAACATCCAACTTATCCAGTTCCCCTTGTGGCCAGTCTATCACCCCAAATCCATATGTGGCAACTGGTACTGCCAACTGGTTTATTGCAGTGATCTTATTTTTAGGTGTTAAATTTGATTTACAGATTTTCTTTAGGCGATGTTGGTATTCTTTTTTGACCATTTCCCTCATTTTTCTGTGTTCAATAGTTGCGTTTTCTTCAAAGCCCAGATATTTATATGCCGATTCCCCTGCCAGGTCTTTGATATGCTTATTGTCTTCTATTTGGATATTTTCTGATGCCGTTTTCTTTCCTTTTTTTATTGTACATTTTGCACACTTGTCAAGTCCAAATTCCATGGAGATGTCTTTTGAAAACATGTGAACGGTACTGACAAGTTGATTCAGTTTCTGTTCAGATTCTGCATAGAGCTTGAGGTCGTCCATGTAGAGTAGATGATTCACTCTCTTGCTCCCTTTTTTTGTTCTGCCTTTGCTTAAGTCATACCCGATGTCAAGGTCTGATAAGATTTTGCTTAAGGGGTCGACACAAAGACAGAAGAGCAGTGGCGAAAGGCTGTCCCCCTGAAATATTCCTCGCTGGATCCTGATGTCTGGAATTGTTATTTGTCCTTCTTTGTGGTTAAGTGTAATTGTAGTTTTCCACTTAGCCATCTGGACCTCCAGAAAAGTTTTAATCTCTGGGCTGATGTTATACAGCTCCAGACAGCGTATTATCCAGGAGTGGGGGATGCTGTCGAATGCCTTTTTGTAGTCGATCCACGCCACGCTTAAATTTCTCTCACGCCTCTTGCAGTCTTCCAGGATGGTTTATTAATGAGTAGTTGTTCTTTGGCTCCCAGCTTATTTCTTATGCAGCCTTTTTGCTGTGGCTGCAAGTAGTTTTCTGAGTCCAGATGTTCATAAATGGCCTCAGTAATGATTCCTGTCAGCCATTTGTATGTGGTCGGGAGGCAACAGATGGGTCTGTATTTATTGACTTGTTGGGTTTCAAGACTCTTGGGCAGGAGTATGGTGTTTCCATATGTGAGCCACTCTGGTGCTTCTTCCTCTCCCCCAACAAGTCGGTTAAATGCCTCTGCGTAGTGTCTGTGTAGTGCTGTTATTTTTTTGAGCCAGAAGTTTGGTATTTTATCTATTCCAGGGGATTTGAAGTTAAGGTATTTCCTGATTTTTTCTTGAGCTGTTTCTTCTGTGATTTTTAATGAGGGCATCTATTGTTTTCCTTTATTTTTCTCAGCAATGGTTTGAATCCAATTATTATTTTATGTTGAACTGGGTCCTCAAACAGATTTCTCCAGAATGTTTCCAGTTGGGTTTTCTCAGGAGGTACCTCTACTTCAATAGTTTCATCTATCAACCTCCTGTAGACTTGCTTTGGGTTCTGTGCAAATAATTTATTTATCAGTTTTGAGTTCTCTCTCCGTTGCCTGTTTCTGATTTGAGCTGCTAGGGCCTTGACTTGCGCCTGGTGCTCTGCTATTTTTCCTATTATTTGCTCTTTCCTAATGTTGTATTTTTTTTGGATTCTGTTGATTACTCTCAGTAATTTAGTATTGCAGTTTTGGTTCTGTATGTAGTAAGTCATTTGAGAAATTTCTGCCCTAAATTGATTAATTTTTCCTTGAAGTTTATTTTTCCAAATGGGTGTAGAGATTTTTGTTTTGGTTTGACGTTCAGTTTTTTCTTTATGCTGTGGAGCTAGCTTACTCTGCACATACCACGCTGCACCAAAGTTTATGCAGTTAAGTTCTGTCAAACTGACCCCCTGAGGTACAAGGTCACATAGGCCTCTGTTGACCTTTTGCAGTAGTAATTTGAATTCTTTATTCTCTTTAAGCTTAATTAATTTAGGACGTTCTTTCATTGTCATTTTTTTTGTTTCTTCTATTTTGTTGGCAAGTTCCTCTTCCATTTCTAGTTGATGTTGGCTCATTTCTATTTGGGGGTTGATCTGTTTCCTTATTGGATCCTGGTCGACACTCCCCCTTGTTGCTTCATCAGGATGTTCTGATTCTGAGCCAGAAGTTGCAGGGGATTCGCCTGGGTGGCCTGGTGGCACCTCTGTAGGGTGTGTTTGACAAGGTTGTTCCAGAGGTTTTTCAGTTAGTGGTAATGGTAGTGGACACTCAACTGGGCAGATGTTATTCTGTGCCATTTTCCTATTTCAGTGTGCATGTACTCCAATTGTTGCTCTGTGAAGTACCTTTGGGTGAGGAAGTTGTGTCTCTGGGTTGTGAGTTTGGCTCGGGGTACGCCAGCTTTATCCGGGCAGTGATGGAAAAAGATTCGCTGCCACTCATTGCATCGTTCCCGCTGGTTGCTGTGTTTCATCTTGGCGTACTCGGTTGCCCATATTAAAACCCATCTTTCCTCCATGCTCCACTGACTTTGTTTGTATTCTTGTTGTTCAAATAGGTTGGCATCTTGATAATCTTTTATTGCTTGGGCTTCATATTTGATCTTTTCTATTTCTTCTTGTTGTAAGTATTTTGAGACCTGAGAGACTATAGATGTTAATTTGGAGGTGGTGGTGGCTGCTTTCTTTTCTGGTGGTAGCTCGGATTCTCTGATCTTCTCCTCAAATACATGCTTTTTCCTTCTGCCCCACTTCTCATACCTTGAATAGGCGTAGCAGGACAGAATAACTTTCTTCTCATCAAGGGACCATTTTACAGTTTCTTCTTTTCTTGTATACCGTTTAGTCCTTTTTTGATCTTGTTTGATCAAACTGATTTATATTTACATGATAGCTTCAACAATTTACACAACATTTCATTCACAAAGTAGCGACTTAAACCTGAAAATAAAAATCTACAGATGTTGGTGTACTACAGCTCCTCATCTGTGAGTTCTCATGTAGCAACTCCAACTCGTGGCTTTTCACCTGTGTGACTTCTCATATGTATTTTCAAAGAAACACACTGAGTAAAACTTTGCCCACATGTTTTACAAGAATACGGCTTCTCACCTGTGTGAATTCTTGTGTGAACTTTCAAAGAAGAAGGTTGAGCAAATCTCCTCCCACATGCTCTGCAAGAATATGGCTTCTCACCAGTGTGAATTCTCAGGTGACTTTTCAAATGACCACGTACACTGAAACTTCTACTGCATGTTTCACAAGAATATGGTTTTTCACCGGTGTGAATTCTAATGTGAGCTTTCAAATTTGCACGTTGTTTAAAACTTTGCCCACATATTTCACAACAATATGGCTTCTCTCCTGTGTGAATTCTTGTGTGTTCCTTCAATTTTGCACGTTGACTAAAATTTTGCCCACATATTTCACAACAATATGGCTTCTCACCTATGTGAATTCTCATCACATGTTGCTTTAAATGTCCTTGTTGATTAAAACTTTGTCCACATGTTTCACAAGAAAACGGCTTCTCACCAGTGTGAATTCTCATGTGTTGTTTCAAATTTCCATGTTGATTAAAACTCTGCCCACATGTTTCACAAAAAAACTGCTTCTCACCAGTGTGACGAACGCTCATATGATTTTTCAAAAATCTCTGTCGATTAAAACTTTGCCCACATGTTTCACAAGAAAACAGCTGATCACCTGTGTGAGTTCTCATATGTCTCTTCAAAGAACTATTTAAAGTGAAACTTTTCCCACATGTTTCACAACAATATGGCTTTTCACCTGTGTGAATTCCCATGTGTGTTTTCAAGGAACTATTTCGATTAAAACTTTTCCCACATATTTCACAAGAAATCAGCTTCTCACCAGTGTGAACTCTCCTGTGTCTTTTCAAACTACTACTTTCTTTAAATCTGTAACCACATATTTCACAAGAATATGGCTTTTCACCAGTGTGAATTCTCATGTGAGTTTTCAAATTACCATGCTGTGTGAACCTTTTTCCACATGTTTCACAAGAATAATGCTTCTCACCAGTGTGAATTCTCATGTGAGTTTTCAAATGAGCATGGTCAGTGAAAGACTTCCCACACGTTTCACAAGAAATCATCTTCTCACTAGTATGACTTCTCCTGTGTCTTTTCAAACTACTACTTTCTTTAAATCTCTGACCACATGTTTCACAAGAATACGGCTTCTCACCAGTGTGAATTCTCATGTGAATTTTGAAATTACCATGTTGTGTGAACCTTTTCCCACATGTTTCACAAGAATACAGCTTCTCACCAGTGTGAATTCTCATGTGAGTTTTCAAATTATAATGGTCAATGAAACGCTTTCCACATCTGTCACAAGAAAGTGGCTTCTCACCAGTGTGAATTCTTAAGTGTTTTCTCAAATGACTACTGTCAGTGAAACTTTTCCCACATGTTTCACAAGAATATGGCTTCTCACCTGTGTGAATTCTTATATGTACTGATAAACCACTCCTCTTACTGAATCTTTTTCCACACATGTTGCACACATGTCGCTTCTCCAATGTGTGCCATTTCTTCTTTTGGGACTCATTATTAAAGTCTTTGTCATTAACACAACATTTTACAGACTTTTCACATGTATCAGTATCACATTGATTCTCTGACATGGAGGCGCTGTCTACACTGTTACTGTCAATTCCACTTCTTTGAAGACTCTTCTTTGTCTCTCCATGTTTACTTGATCCTGGGTTTACATTCTTACCTGCTCTTTGGTCTTGGCTCTCAGTGTCAGGAGAGTCGTGAGAGAGGAGCTGCTCACCGTTTGGTTCAGGTTTACTGTTGTCATTGCCCTCATCAATAGGAGTCACCATGAAGGTATCAGTCTCTTGTTTCAGTTGAAAGTGTTCTTCCTCTTTCACCTGTGGAGCATCTTGTTCCTCCTGGTCCAGAATGGAGTTCCTCTTTTGATGATAGAGCTGCTGGACAGTGAGAATCTCTTCCTCCTTACAGTCATGTAGCCACGGAGCATCTGGAGGGACAAAGAGACAAGAAAAATGCTAGGAATAGAAACCCCCCCACAAAGAATAAATACACTAGCTGGCCAAAAAAGTCATCACCTGGTAACAAACAGTAATTTTCCTTATTTATCTATAAATGCAGCATTTCTCTGTCTGTGTGTCTGTTCCACGCATATCTCTTGAACCGTTCATCAGATTGACCTAAGGTTTTATACATGGTTTCCTGAGATTACGAGGGTGTGCATCCCCGAGTATTGAGTTGCTCAGTCAAAATATGTAATTTTTATCAATAAAAGTTTAGCCACCGCTCTGTCACTGCTCTGTGTCCCTTCATGCCCTGGCTTCAAGAAGTGTGGGCGGGGTTTCAGATCGACTCCGTGCTGATTGGATAATATGCAGCACCATGACCTGTCAGTCACCACAGTGTTCCCTGGACAAAACAAGGAAGTGAAAAATGACAAATTTGACTAGAAAAACATTATACTGAAGATTTAATGCTTAAAAAAAATTCTACCATAAAGTTGCCGTGATTGCACAGGTCTAAAGGATAATTCGGCATATGTGCAGAACATGAGGTACGTGAGCAGACTGGACGGAGCGTCAGCAGACCGGGTCTGACAAATCAACACAGAACATGCCGGGAGAAGCAGTGGCCAGACATGACCTGGCTCAAAGGCATGCTAACTGATGGTGATTAAAAAAAAAGAAATTATTTTCAATAAAGTGAAAAAAAAAGATAACGCATGGAGTGTGCTTTTGCCCTGAGGCTGATTTATCATGGAAAACAGCTGAGTTCTGTGGTTCGAGCAATCAGCTGATTGGATCCACCTCCTCCGGTGTTCTGACATTTCGGCATATCTATCAGAACAGCTGATATACGTACAGGACATACAAGAGAATTGAAATAGCATTTCTCTCTCTCTTCAGTAGTGTGCACAATATAAAAAAAGGAATAAGGCTGGAAAAACGACAACAGCAGTCCATGTACAGTCATGCTACCCATAGTGCAAATAACGACAAAAGATAGACTTTAAGGTTTAATGCTTAAAAAATTATATCATAAAGTTGCCATGATTGCGTAGGTCTAATGGATAATTCTGCATGAAGAACACAAGGTGCGCGGGAGGAGGGGGTGGGGGCAGCAACTGAACTGTGGATCGCAGTCCTTCGCAGGCACATGGGTAAAGCAGCAGCCAATGGGTCTCAAATATTTGTAAATGCGTCCCGTTACAGTACTGCATGAGTTTATTGGCAATACACAGAAGAAATTCAATATTACACTGAACTCCATCACTGAACAGTGATATAAACTAAACTAAAGTAATTATAATGATGACTGAACAACTCCCATTCCCCAAAGTGAAGATACACTATTATCTTGACTATAAGTGATAAATGGTCTAAATGGGTTAGGACGTGCTGGGGTGGAATGCAGAAATAAGCACCTACATTTCCACTGAAATACCCCACTCATAGCACAGTGTCTCTCCAATAGCCTATCCTAACCAAATCCTACTGTCTGGCTTCTCGTGTCGACCCTGTTTTCACTAAATGACAGAGGGTGTAAGCGAGTCTCTGGCACTATAACCAGGCTGCTCCGGGTAGGTGGGGCTCGTCAGACTGGGGTGTCAGTCCACCTAGGAGAAGGACCACTCTGATTTCAAATCCAGGCAGGTGGTGCCCGTTAGCCTTGGCCGGCAAACTACCTAGGAGAAGGTAAACTCTGATTCCAAACCTCCGCTGCCTTGTGGCTATACCTGATCACAGGAAAGGCTTCGGGAATAATCGCCACCACAGAAACCCCGACAGGAGGGTCCAAAAGAATCCTCACCCTCCGTATGAAGACATCATCGGGCTTTGTGAACATCCTTTCTGTGTATGCCCCGACCCTCACGTCTACCACAGAGGCCAAAGATCAGTTCTACAAGGCTCTAGAGGAAGTGCTGTCTAGAATCCCCCGCTCTGAAGGCTTATTTTTGCTAGGCGACTTCAACAGTCGCGTCGGAGAAGACTGGCAAGCGTGGCCATCCTGTCTTGGCCACTTTGGCATAGGCAGGATGAACGAGAGTGGACAGAGGCTGTTGGAATTCTGTTGTCATCACGGCCTATGCATTACAAACTCCTACTTCAAGTGTAAAGAGATGAGGAAAGTGTCTTGGAAACACCCCTGGTCCCGTCACCGGCACCAGCTAGAGCTTGTCATCACCAGAAGAGCAAACCTCAGCAGTGTTCTTCACACGAGAAGCTATCACAGCGCTGATTGTGATACAGATCATTCCCTTGTTGCCAGTAAGGTCAGACTGAAGCCAAGGAAGATCCACCATGCCAAGACTAAGGATCGCCCCCGCATTAACACGTGTGGAACTTCCGATCTGATCAAGGCTCAGACCTTCGCTGACAGCCTTCAGAGGAAACTTGAAGCTCACCTCCAGTCCAATATCCCAGGTGACGTGGACGCCAAATGGAACCACTTTTGCAACGCCATCTATGACTCAGCCATGACCTCATTTGGAAAGAAAGAACGCAAGAATGCTGACTGGTTTGAGGCTCACTGGGATGAAATGCAGCCAGTCACAGAGGCCAAAAGAAAAGCACTGCTGGCTCACAAGGAAAATCCTTGCCCTGGCACACGCGACACCCTTCGAGCAGCAAGGAGCAAGGCCCAGCAGATTGTCCACCATTGTGCCAGTGAGTACTGGCAGAACCTGTGCACCAACATCCAGGTAGCTGCCGATTGCGGATATGGCAAAGGAATGTATGAGTGCATCAAAACAGCTATTGGCCCCACAAGCATCAAAACAGCACCGCTCAAAGCTAAGACAGGCGAAGCCATCACCGACAAGAGCAAGCAAATGTAGCGATGGGTCGAGCATTATCTTGAATTGTACTCGACCCAGAACATTGTGACAGACGTTGTCCTCGACGCCTTGCCTGGCCTACCAGTAATGGAGGAGCTTGATGAAATGCCCACGCTGGAAGAGCTCAGCAAAGCCATAGACTGCCTCGCCTGTGGCAAGGCTCCAGGGAAAGACGGTATCTCCCCAGAAGTTCTGAAACATGGGAAAACAGCCATCTTACAACCACTATATGATCGCCTCTGCCTTTGCTGAGAGCAAGATCACTTTTCCCCAAGATATGAGAGATGCCAACACAGTCACGCTGTACAAGAACAAAGGCGACTGCAGTGATTGCAACAATTACTGCGGCATCTCTCTTCTGAGCACAGTTGGCAAAGTTTTTGCTCGGGTCACCCTGTTCCACCTGCAGAGCCTTGCTTCGCAAGTCTATCCTGAGTTCCAGTGTGGCTTTAGAGCCGGAAGGTCCACAGTGGATATTGTCTTCTCCCTCCGTCAGCTGCAGGAGAAGTGTCGAGAGCAGCAGCAGCAGCCAATGTTCCTTGTGTTCGTGGACCTGACCAAGGCCTTTGACTAAGTTAGTCGAAGCGGGCTCTTCCAGATCCTGCGAAAGATCAGTTGCTCATCTCCTCCTTCCACATGGACATGGATAGTACTGTTTGCTTTGATGGAGCCACCTCAGATGGCTTCCCAGTCAGCAGTGGAGTGAAGCAGGGTTGCGTTCTAGCACAGACTCTCTTTGGGATTTTTTTCTCAATGCTTCTCCACTACGCCTTCGCCAACTGTCCTGAAGGTGTCTACGGCCGCACAAGATCAGACGGAAAACTCATCAACATCGCAAGACTTCGTGCTAAAACCAAAGTTTATGAGGTCCTCATACGTGAGCTGCTGTTAGCAGACGATGCTGCTCTAGCACTGCATAGCGAGGAGGGCCTGCAGCACCTGGTCGACAAACTGTCCCACACCTGCAAGGAGTTTGGGCTCATGATCACGTGATTATCTGATCACGTGATGGTTCACCTCATTCCCACATACAGACAGAGATTGAAGCTCACTAAACCTGTTGTGAGCACTACGAAGATACGGACCAGTGATGCTGAGGAGAAGCTGGAAACGTGCATGGAAATATCTGACTGGGGCATGCTTAAAGGAGCCACGCATGATCTGGATGAGTACACGGACACTGTGAACTCATATATCCACTTTTGTGAAGAGAACATTCTTCCATCACGCACCAGGGTGAGTTACTCTAATGACAAACCCTGGTTCACAGCTAAGCTCAGACAGATCAGGAAGGAGAAGGAAGCAGCGCTGAAAAGTGGAGACAGGGACTGCTACAGGGAGGTTAAATATCGGTTTAACAGAGAGCTGAAGAGGGCTAAATCTGTGTACTCAGAGAGACTCCAGCAGCAGTTCACTGCTAATGATTCGGCTTCCGTGTGGAGAGGACTGAGGCAGATCACCAACTATCGGCCTCAGGCTCCTAAAGGTCAGGATGACAAAGCCCTTTGTCAGAGACTGTCCCAACACTATGCCCGTTTTGACACCTCGTCATCTGTGTCCAACTCCCCCCTCCCTCCAGCTCCACAGCCTCCACATTCCCTACTTCATTTAAGGCACCCCCCCCACCTCCCCCCCTCCCCTTATCATCAGTGAGCAGGATGTGCTCAACAGTTCTCCAGACTGAACCCGCGCAAGGCCCCCGGCCCAGACGGCGTGTCTCCCTCCACCCTGAGACTCTGTGCGAAACAGCTGGCTCCTGTATTCACAGACATTTTTAACACCTCCCTTAAGTTATGCCACGTGCCATCCTGCCTCAAATCCTCCACCATCATCCCTGTCCCCAAGAAGCCACGGATCACTGGACTTAATGACTACAGACCTGTAGCGCTCACCTCTGTAGTCATGAAGTCCTTTGAGCGCCTGGTCCTGTCCCACCTCAAGTCCATCACCACCCCTCTCCTGGACCCGCTGCAGTTTGCCTACCGAGCCAACAGGTCTGTAGACGATGCAGTCAACCTGGCCCTCCACTCCATCCTGCAGCACCTGGACTCCCCGGGAACCTACGCCAGGATCCTGTTTGTGGACTTCAGCTCCGCATTCAACACCATCCGCCCCGCTCTGCTCCGGGACAAGCTGTCCCTGCTCAACGTGCCTGACTCCCTCTGCAGGTGGATCATCGACTTCCTGACGGACCGGAGGCAGCATGTGTGGCTGGGAAAGACTGTCTCAGACTATACTAGCATCAGCACCGGATCACCCCAGGGCTGTGTACTTTCCCCCCTACTCTTCTCCCTTTACACCAACTCCTGCACCTCCAGCCACCAGTCTGTCAAGTTGATCAAGTTTGCGGACGACACCACCCTCATCGGGCTCATCTCCAACGGCGACGAGTCCGCCTACAGGAGAGAGGTGTCCTGGTGCAGCAATAACAACCTGCAGCTGAACGCTCTGAAGACAGTGGAGATGATTGTAGACTTCAGGAAAGTCACTACTCCTCTGCCCCCCCTCACCCTCTCAGGCTCTCCCATCACCACTGCTGATTCCTTCCGCTTCCTAGGCACTACCATCACCAGGGACCTCAAATGGGAGCTGACCATCAGCTCACTCATCAAAAAAGCCCAGCAGAGGATGTTCTTCCTGCGGCAGCTGAGGAAGCTCAAGCTACCCACCAAGATGTTAGTGCAGTTCTACACAGCCATCATCAAGTCCATCCTCACCACCTCCATAACCGTGTGGTACGCAGGAGCCACTGCCAGGGACAGACTAAGGCTGCAGCGCGTCGTGCGCACTGCTGAGAAGGTGATCGGCTGCAAGCTCCCATCTCTCCAGGATCTGTACATCTCCAGGACCCGGAGGCGTGCTGGCCGGATCATAGCCGATCCCTCACACCCTGGTCATGTACTGTTTGCCCCCCTCCCCTCTGGTAGAAGACTTCGGTCCATCCAGACTAAAACCTCCCGTCACATGAACAGCTTCTTCCCCTCTGCCATTAGACTGCTGAACACTAAGTGACTCTCGTGCACCATGTACAGCAGCTCAACCAGACTCATGTCAATCATCACTGTTTTCTTCCTGCATTACCGACTGCACTATATAGTTCTCCACAGTATCTGCTGCTGGCTAATATATATTTTAACTGTTGACCAGTATCACTTAATCTTATCCTACACTTTATTACATGTATAGTTTATTTCTCTTATCTTATCATGTTTAATGTTGCAGCATTGTACCGAGACAAATTCCTAGTTTGTGTACTACATGAACAATGGCAATAAACCTGATTCTGATTCTGATTCTGATTCTGATGATCAGCCTCAAGAAAACCAACATCATGGCGCAAGATGTTGTCTTCTCTCCCGTCATCACCATTGGCAATACACAACTGGAGGTTGTGGACACCTTCACCTATGTAGGGTCCACTGTTTCAAACATGCTCTTGCTGGACACTGAGATCAGCTACAGAACCGCCAAAGCAGCTGCTGTCATGGCCAAACTCAACAAGCGTGTGTGGAACCAGACCAAGCTACTCGTCTACCAAGCTTGCGTCCTGTCCACTCTCCTGTACGAGAGCAAGTCCTAGACAGCTTATGCCAGGCAGGAGAAGCGGCTAAACAGGTTCCATCTCCGCTGTCTTTGGCGCCTTATGCGCATCAAGTGGCAGGACAGAGTCCCCAACACTGAGGTCCTTGAGCACGCTGACTTGCTAAGCATCCCTGCATTTCTCAGCCAGAGACAGACTCTGGTGGCTTGGCCACGTGCACCGCATGGAGCCTGAGCACCTGCCGAGAGAAATCCTTTACGGAGAACTGCAGGTGGGCGTCCGCCATGTGGGCCGACTGCTGTTGTGTTTTAAAGATGTCTGCAAAAGCAACATGCGGTGTGCGCAGATCAACGCCAATAACTGGGAGGTTATTGCCAAAGATCGAGTCACCTGGTGCTACAGTGTTAAACAGGGTGTTTTCAAGATGGAAGCAAACATGAGAGTCCAAATGGCGACAAAGCGTGCGGCGAGGAAAGAATGCGCAGCATCAGCACATGCACCATCAAACTTCATCTGCGCCAACTGCTCCAAAGAACTGCCACTGACGGATTGGGCTGTACAGTCATTCCAGGCGCTACTCCAACCCTTGACGCGCTAACCATCGCCTCTTCGAGACGAGGATGCCAGAGAGAGAGAGAGAAGTGATAAAAGATCAGACAAATAAGTGATCTGACAAACAAATAACAAGGGAACTGAAACAGTCGCTAATATTGGATGTCCCATTCATTTTCAACATTTAGGTATTCTGTAATTAATATTCACACAATCAAATAAATCTTGGTGCCATTTACTCCCTTTTATACTGTATTTGTCAAAGTCTAACATGTGATTGCCTACATATAGGCTACACCTCTTTGTATTCCACTTTCAAACACAGCCTACATTTGGGCCTGTAAAGCCTGATTGGGATACCCATTTCAGACAGGAATACTTGCTTTCTACAGGCAATGCACTAGTATTTTAAATGGAAGTCAGTTTGTAAGTGTGTGAATGCCATTCTGACAAATCGCTCTTTCTCTGGCCCTTCACTCAGGACCTGTTTGCCTTGGAACACCCTACCAGGAGCAAATTTCTCCCAACAACATACGTAGCTCCTGGGATCACTACGGCACATAAATCTTGTCAGTAAATTCTCCACTTGTTAGTATATAATCATAAACCTGCTGCCCATTATTTCCAACTTGATCTTATGGTCTAGTCAATTGTTACGAGTCCTTTTCTCCTTCCTTGTCCTTCTCTGTCCAGCTTCACAATGAATTCACTATATGCATTTTCCTTTGCTACCCCGCCCCCCCGACATAAACCTAGATCCTGTCTACTTTCTTTATATTCCTGACTATTTTATTTTTTATTATTATTAGAAGTTTGTCATAGTATGAAAACACAGCATAGCAACACCTTGTTGAAACCATGATTGTTTTCACTACATTAAAAGTAAGTTAAATGTAAAAATCATCACTCCTAAAAACAAAGTTACTTATAATACAGTTTAAAAGCACAGGGATTAAAAGAGAGTTCAGGTCTTTTGGTTTTACTCCTGGGTACAACAAGTTCTCTGGGCTGCCAAAGAGAGTGAACATCTGCGGGGCAGCAGACAGGAAGCTCTGCAAAGGTGAAGAGCTGTCCCTCAGAATATTGGTGAAGGTACTTAGAGTAGCCTCATCTCGCTGCTCGCTTAAGGTTGGAAGAGAGGAATGTGGGATGCCAATTATTCTACAGCACCATGTCTGTACACTCTCCAACTCTTCAGAGAGACCTTTTGTCAGACCTCCCCAAACTGGACTGGCATATTCTAGAACCAGACGAATGAAGGTCAGATAGATCTGATCACACATGACAGGTGCCGATTCTTCATGAAAAGTCTTTAAAACCCAGGCAGAAATGCAGTCCGGTCCAGCTGCCTTAGATGCATTAACTTTACGGCATCTGGTTTTGACTTACCCAATGCTCAGACATGGAACGATGGCCGCTGTCAACAAATGACTGATTTCCTCCACAGATGGCAGCAAGTGATCCACCTGGTCCCATACTAAAGCAAAATGCTCAGCCAACATGTCACACTCAAGCTACAATGTGTTGGAGTCTTGTGAGACAGCTGCTGCCCAGCCTCCTCCATTCAAGAAAAACATGCAGCTGCCCCTGGAAGCGCCACCTAGAGGCACAACTATGGGTTGTACACTATCCCCCTTTTTTCAATGCCAGCCTCTTCCTTTGAATACTTTCCTTTACTTGCTCATTCCACCATCAGGTCTCCTTTTCTTCTTTCCTCTGTTCAGAGAATACACCACATACTGTATAGTGGTGTGAAAAAGTGTTTGCCTCCTTCCTGATTTTTTTCTATGTTTGTCACACTTACTGTAAATGTTTCAGGTCATCAAACAAATTTAAATATTAGACAAAGATAACACAAGTAAACACAAAATGCAGTTTTTAAATGAAGGTGTTTGTTATTAAAGGTAAAATATCCAAACCTACATGGCCCTGTGTGAAAAAGTGATTGCTTCCCCGTTAAAACATAAATTAACTATGGTTTATCACATCTTTGGAAAGCTGAGTTCAATTTCTCTAGCCACACCCAGGCCTGACTCCTGCCACACCTGTTCTCAATCAACAAATCACTTCAATAGGACCTGCCTGATAAAAGTGAAGTAGACCAAAAGATCCTCAAAAGCTAGACATCATGCTGTGATCCAAAGAAATTCAGGAACAAATGAGAAACAAAGTAACTGAGCTCTATCAGTCTGGAAAAGGTTATAAAGCCATTTCTAAAGATTTGGGACTCCAGCAAACCACAGTGAGAGCCTTTATCCACAAATGGCAAAAATATGGAACAGTGGTGAACCTTCCCAGGAGTGGCCGGCTGACCAAAATTACTCCAAGAGTGCAGCAACGACTCATCCAAGAGGTCACAAAAGACCCCACAACAACATCCAAAGAACTGCGAGCCTCACTTGCCTCAGTTAACGTCAGTGTTCATGACTCCACCATAAGAAAGAGACTGGGCAAAAATGGCCTGCATGGCAGAGTTCCAAGATGAAAACCACTGCTGAGCAAAAAGAACATAAAGGCTCGTCTCAGTTTTGCCCGAAAACATCTTGATGATCCCCAAGACTTTTGGGAAAATACTCTGTGGACTGACGAGACAAAAGTTGAACTTTTTGGAAGGTGTGTGTCCCATTATATCTGGCGTAAAAGTAACACAGCATTTCAGAAAAGGAACATCACACCAACAGTAAAATATGGTGGTGGTAGTGTGATGGTCTGGGGCCGTTTTGCGGCTTCAGGACCTGGAAGACTTGCTGTGGTAAATGGAACCATGAATTCTGCTGTCTACCAAAAAATCCTGAAGGAGAATGTCCAGTCATCTGCTCGTGACCTCAAGCTGAAACGCACTTGGGTTCTGCAGCAGGACAATGATCCAAAACACACCAGCAAGTCCACCTCTGAATGGCTTAAAAAAAAACCAAAATGAAGACTTTGGAGTGGCCCAGTCAAAGTAATGACCTGAATCCGATTGAGATGCTGTGGTATGACCTTAAAAAGGGGGTCCATGCTCAAAAAACCCTCCAATGTGGCTGAATTACAACAATTCTGCACAGATGAGTGTGTCAAAATTCCTCCACAGCACTGTAAAAGACTCATTGCCAATTATCACAAACGCTTGATTGCAGTTGTTGCCATTTACCTGTTGTTCTTATTAAAGACAAAAATAGAAAGGAGATGTTTTTACCTTCTTTACATGTTTCGACTGTTCACTGCAGCCTTCATCAGAAGTGTCAGTTGATTGCTGCGAGGTGTCATTTTATCAGCTGACTTTCGTAGGTGGGGCCAGCCCAGCAGACCTGTCAGATCCACCGAGCCAGCCCTGCTTTCCGCCATCCGATGGTCTCTGGAGAATGTGGTCCCAGGTGTGGGAAAACATAAAGGCCTCGTCATCCCAGTTCATGCTATCTTTTCCCTGCTTCCTGATTTCTATGGCCTTTTTGATCCAGCGTTTGTGTCTGTTGCTCTCTGATCCAATAATTTTTGCGTTGTTCCAGTCCATGATGTGATTATTTCTTTTGCATTGATCTGATATTGCTGATTTTAATGTTTCTTGTTCTGCCTTTTCTTTTTGTAATCTTGTGAGTCGTCCTTGTGTTTCCTTCTCACATTCCTTCTGGTGTTCTTTTTTCCTTGTGGTGAATGATCTTCCGGTTTCTCCAATGTAGGTTTTGTTGCATGATCTACATGATATTTCATATATTACATTGCATTTTTTGTCTTGTTCTATTTTGTCCTTGGGGTGTACTAATAACTGTCTCAATTTTTGTGTGGTTTTACTGCTGTGTTAATTTTGTATTTTTTCATGATCCTTGGAATTGGTTCTGTTATCCCTCGGATGTATGGTATAGTTATGGTGTCCATGTTTTTGATTTCGGCTTTTGTTCTGTGTCTTGTTTCCTGTTTGTTTTCTTTGTTTTTGACTTGCTGTTTCCCTTTGTTTATGACCCATACTGGATATTGGCAGTGTATAAGTGCATGTTTTATGTGGTTTTCCTCCTCCTGTCTGTCTTCTTGGTCTGTGATGATGGTGGCCCGCTCATATAACGTCCTGACAACTGATAGTTTGTGTGCTGTGGGGTGTTCTGATGTCCATAGTAGGTATTGATCCATGTGGGTTGAATGAATGAATGAATGAATGAATGAATGAATGAATCTTTATTTCGGATAGATTAAAAGTAAAGATTAAAAAGAAACAGAATAATATAACAAAGGGGAAAAAAATCCAACAAGGTCAAATTAAACAATAACTCCTCTGATTATACAGTTCAACATAAGTTATCCAAAATGGGTGATGGCTGAAGCCGCAGCTTATATTGCCCACCCATATTCCATCCAAGAATTCAAAAGAAAAACAAAACAAGAGCGATTACAATTCAGAACAAAGCTAAGACAAAATGTGACAAAAAAAAACCTAAGCAACAACACAACCAGACTGGATATGACAATCCTTATGTGATTTTACATGTCATCTTGGATATATGTTTGGAGAATTTCTTCCTTCAGTTTTTGTTTAAATTGTTCAAGCGTTGTACATGATTTTAATTCAGGTCCAAAATCGTTCCATAATCTGATTCCTTGCACTGAAACACAGTGTTGCTTGGTGGTAGTTCTCACTGGAGGTTTTTGAAATATACATGTTCCTCTGAAATGATATTGTTTTCTCCCTATTTGGAACAGCTTTTGGATATTTGCGGGCAGTGATAGATTCTTCACTTTAAACATTATTACTGCATGTTTAAAGTCAACCAGATCTTTCAACTTGAGAGCTTTTAATTAACCCCTTTCACTCCGGGCAATTTCCTAAAAATGCCAAAAAATAACGTGCCCAAAGTAAATCGAAAGCTGTTCTTCAACCCTTTGCAGCATCTTCATGGGTTGGTCTCATTTAAAAGAAAACACTTTGAATTTTTTGGCAAAAAAAAAACATAATCTCTCTACGTGCTCCGGCCACCGAGTTACAGTCATCTTAAACTACTGAACTTGAAGAAAATAAATTTTGGCCACGGTGTTTTTTTGGATACAAATGCTTGCAATAACACACAGCTGTCCGATCCGCTGGAAAATGCAACAGAAATGTAGAACCAAGTGTATCAAGCTGAGATCCAAATTTGGTAACAATACCACACAAAATGAATATTTTACACAGCTTTGTTCTCAGGTAGTTCCCAGGCGTTTTGGAACTGTGCCAAATTGTGCCAAATGGCACAGTTTGGAAAAACGTCTAACTTTTGAATAATTCAATGTAGAATCTTCATTTTGGGCTCTAATGAAAGGTCACATTTAGGGCTGTGTCCTGTGTGTGTGTGGTGGGGGGGGGGGGGGTTGCCCCCCCCCTCGCTACAAAGGACGGAGTTCGGCCCTCGCTACATGACTGATTACACTCGTTGCATGTTTTCCACAGAAACACTGTCACAGCGGCTCCCCCCCCCCTCGCTACTGTGTGTGTGGTGTGGGTGGGGGGGGTTGTCCCCCCCCCTCGCTACAGAGGACGCCATCGCTACATGACGGAATAGACTCATATACTTCCCCCCCGCAGACGGGGGGCGTTCGGACTGTGAACGCCCCCCCCGCTGCAGAAGAGGAGCGGGGGGGGGCGTTCACGGTCCGAACACGGCAAATGAACCGTTTATCGCGGCGCACGCACTTCGTACTTCGTGCGCCGTACAGTTGTAATTTACCGATCGGTCAAAAGTCATTTTTTGATTACAATTTTCAGGGAGAAATAATAATTTAGCTTATAACACCTTACCTCTTCACAGCAGCAGAGTCCTGGAGAACTTCTCTTCCCCATTGTCAGAGGAACGCGACGCTGGTCCGCTCGTGGATCCCGGTCAAAACACAATTCCAATATTGCGGTTTTGGTGAATGATTTACAACCTTTGTCGTCGGCCTCCGTTGGTCTATGATGACGGAAGAGAATCCTAAACGTCTATTCTGCTGGAAATGAGTGCCAGGTCCCACTGTGGGTGTTCCCCATGCTGCTGGATCTGTAGCAGGTTCGTCCAGCGTCCTTTTTTTTCCATCAGCTGCAACAGTAAATCTCTCTTCACCCAGCCCGAACTTCTGTGTTTCAATTGGCTCCTGCATTCACAGTAGGCGGGTCCTCCTTCCAAGGTTTTCATTCATTGGTTCTTCAAGGTTTCAGAAACCCAATTCAAGGCTCTTATTAGTCGAATGATGAGGTCAATCAGATGAACTAATCTGTTCGCGGCTGTGTCTGCAGCTTTTTTTTTTCAGTGGCGCTTGGAGGCACACCACCTACAGTGGGGCAAAAAAGTATTTAGTCAGCCACCAATTGTGCAAGTTCTCCCACTTAAAAGATGAGAGAGGTCTCCAATTTTCTCATAGGTATACCTCAACTATGAGAGACAAAAATGAGAAAAAAAAAATCCAGAAAATCACATTGAAGGATTTTTAATGAATTAATTGGTAAATTCCTTGGTAAAATAAGTATTGTGTCAGCTACAACAAGCAAGATTTCTGGCTCTACAGACCTGTAACTTCTTCTTTAAGAGGCTCCTCTGTCCTCCACTCGTTACCTGTATTAATGGCACCTGTTTGAACTCGTTATCAGTATAAAAGACACCTGTCCACAACCTCAAACAGTCAGACTCCAAACTCCACTATGGCCAAGACCAAAGAGCTGTCAAAGGACACCAGAAACAAAATTGTAGACCTGCGCCAGGCTGGGAAGACTGAATCTGCAATAGGTAAGCAGCTTGGTGTGAAGAAATCAACTGTGGGAGCAATTATTAGAAAATGGAAGACATACAAGACCACTGATAATCTCCTTTGATCTGGGGCTCAACGCAAGATCTTTCCCCGTGAGGTCAAAATGATCATGAGAACGGTGAGCAAAAATCCCAGAACCACACGGGGGGACCTAGTGAATGACCTGCAGAGAGCTGGGACCAAAGTAACAAATGCTACATCAGTAACACACTACGCCGCCAGGGACTCAAATCCTGCAGTGCCAGACGTGTCCCCCTGCTTAAGCCAGTACATGTCCAGGCCCGTCTGAAGTTTGCTAGAGAGCATTTGGATGATCCAGAAGAGGATTGGGAGAATGTCATATGGTCAGATGAAACCAAAATAGAACTTTTTGGTAAAAACTCAACTTGTCGAGTTTGGAGGAAAAAGAACACCATACCTACTGTGAAGCATGGGGGTGAAAACATTATACTTTGGGGCTGTTTTTCTGCAAAGGGACCAGGATGACTGATCCGTGTAAAGGAAAGAATGAATGGGGCCATGTATCGTGAGATTTTGAGTGAAAACCTCCTTCCATCAGCAAGGGCATTGAAGATGAAACGTGGCTGGGTCTTTCAGCATGACAATGAACCCAAACACACCGCCCGGGCAATGAAGGAGTGGCTTCGTAAGAAGCATTTCAAGGTCCTGGAGTGGCCTAGCCAGTCTCCAGATCTCAACCCCATAGAAAATCTTTGGAGGGAGTTGAAAGTCCGCGCTGCCCAGCGACAGCCCCAAAACATCACTGCTCTAGAGGAGATCTGCATGGAGGAATGGGCCAAAATACCAGAAACAGTGTGTGAAAACCTTGTGAAAACTTACAGAAAACGTTTGACCTCTGTCATTGCCAACAAAGGGTATATAACAAACTATAGAGATGAACTTTTGTTATTGACCAAATACTTATTTTACTGAGGAATTTACCAATTAATTTATTAAAAATCCTTCAATGTGATTTTCTGGATTTTTTTTTCTTATTTTGTCTGTCATAGTTGAGGTATACCTATGATGAAAATTGGAGACCTGTCTCATCTTTTAAGTGGAAGAACTTGCACAATTGGTGGCTGACTAAATACTTTTTTTCCCCACTGTACATCATCACCATCAGTATCTCTATCATGCGTCATGCGTCCGAGCGCGCACGAGTGCGCTCTCGTGCGCCCTAGGACGCAGAGACTTGCCTGCCCGCGGACCAACGGAGCGCAAGTGGTTAAGAAAAAGTGGGTTTGTTGGTTCCCTGTAAGCAGCTTTGTTTATTATTCTAATAGCTCTCTTCTGAAGCATAAAGACTGGATATATGTTTGTTTTATATGTATTTCCCCATACTTCAGTACAATATGTCATGTATGGGAGTATTAATGAATGATACAAAGTATATAATGTGGGTTGATTCAGCAAATATTTCGCTCTGTGTAGTATTGAGATTGCTTTAGAAATTTTACCTTTAATATAATTAATATGTGACTTCCAACACAGTTTATTATCAATTATTACTCCAAGAAATTTAGTTTCAGATACCCTTTCAATCTCTACACCACTTAAACTGAGTTTAGATACTAAGTTGTTGTGATGGTTGTTAAAAACTATAAATTTTGTCTTACTTAAATTGAGCGTTAATTTGTTTGAATCAAACCACAGTTTAAGCTTTCCTAATTCCTTTCCGAGTGTACCCAAAAGTTGTTCCAAATTGCTTCCACTGCATAATAGATTAGTGTCATCGGCAAACAATATTAAATCCATTTTTTCCGAGACTTTACATATATCATTTATATACATATTGAATAACAATGGCCCCAAAACTGAACCCTGTGGGACTCCACAAGTAACCTTTAGTAACTGTGAGTTTTTGTTACCAACAGATACATACTGATATCTATTCTTTAAGTAACTACTTAACCAGGACAGTGCTACCCCCCTAATACCACAATTTTGTAGTTTCTTTAATAATAAATTGTGATCCACTATATCAAATGCTTTTTTAAGATCCAGAAATACCCCAACTGAATAATCTTTATTTTCAACGGCAGTTGATATTTTTTCTATAAATTCAATTAGAGCAAATGCAGTTGTCCTCTTGTGTCTGAACCCATATTGCTGCTCACACAATAAATTATTCTTCATTATGAAGTTGTCAATTCTCTCACAGAATATTTTTTCAAGTATCTTGGAAAATTGCGGCAATAGTGAAATTGGTCTATAGTTTGAAAGTTCCCCTCTGCCACCCGTCTTGTATATCGGAATTACTTTAGCTATTTTCATTGCATTGGGAAATATACCTGTTTTGAGAGACAGGTTACAAATATACTGTACATCAGTGGTTTCACAAAGCACTCGATAACAGTTTTGACTAAGCGCATGTCAATACCATCACAGTCCGTAGAGGTCTTACTTTTAAGTGATTTAACAAATTCAATGACCTCTCTCGTCTGTGTTCTTTATAAAAATGGAGTCTTTTATAGCAGCGTTTTTGCTTATTGTATCACCCGTAGGTGCCGTAATGGGTATTTCTCGAGCCAAATTAGGACCAATGTTAACAAAAAAGTTATTAAATTCATCTGCAGGTGAAAATGCATTCACACTCTGAGCCGTATTACTTTTGGAAAAATTGGCTGGGTAGCTTGTATTTCTGTTTTTATTTCCAAGATAATTGTTAAGTATTGTCCATGTTTTTTTAATATTGTCTCTGTTTTTCTCCAGTTCTTTACTGTAATAGTCTCTTTTACTACATCTCATTATATATGTTAACTTATTTTTGTATGTTTTATACCGCTGCTCTGCTTCTTTTGTCCTTTTCTTTAGAAAAGCTTTATATAATAAATTTTTCTTTTTACACGCCTTTTGTAATCCTGTGGTTAACCATGGCTTATCGACAAATTTATGTTTAAGCTTTTTCTTTACTAATGGACAATTTTTTTCATAAAGAGTGGTTACTACATTCAGAAATGTGTCGTAGGCTTCATTTACATCTGATACATAGACTTTTGTCCAGTCCTGCTTCAGCAAGTCTTCTTTAAAAGAACTGATTGGATTTTGTGATTTGTAGCTGAACGATTTTAAAAATTTTTCTGTATTGGCCTCCGTGTGGCCATGGATAAGTGCAAAGGTTGGCAAATGGTCACTTATATCATTTATCAATAACCCACTTTCTATTTTCTTATCAATAATATTAACAAACAGGTTGTCAATAAGTGTAGCAGTGTGAACTGTGATTCTACTGGGATGTGTTATTGTGGGATATAGACTCATAATGTATATAGAATTCATGAACTCTGTAATTACATTTTGTTGATATGGATTTAGTAAATCAATATTGAAATCTCCACAAATTACTACCATTTTCTTACTAGTAATATTATTGTACAGCTCGACTAATTTATCTCTGAATGTCTCAATGCAAGTTCCCGGCGTTCTATATATACAACTTATAATTAGATTTTTTGTTTTATCTTAGTCAGTCTCAACAGTAACACATTCCACAATCCCTGGTAGTGCAAAGGACATTCCATTTACAAGCTTACACCTATACAGGTCATCAATATACAGTGCAACACCACCACCCTTTTTTTGAGATCTGTTAATATGAAACACCTGATATCCCTCTATTGCCATCAGGGGAGCCTGCTCTTCATTAAGCCAAGTTTCAGAGACTTCAATGGCTGTAAATTTTCTGTCTAGCTGTTTTAAATAGTCCTGAATCTGTGGAAAGTTTTTGTTAAAACTTCTGCTGCTGAAGTGTATTATTGATAGTTTACCATCTAGTTGCACTTGACTTTTGAATTGCTTTTCAGTGTAATATTCACAATGGTTATGAATATTATTGAAAAAGTGGTTATCAGGATCAATATCATTCTCCATCTCTTGTAGTTTATGTTCAGCATAATGGCATATTTTCAGAGTTTGAATTTCCTCACTCTGTGTCAAATGACTTCCTCCAACTGGGGATAATTGATGTCTACTCAAGTCAGTCATAAGTTTTTTTTTTTGTTTTTTTTTAAAGGACATTGACATGATATATCAAAAGAACTATTCTTGCCGTGAGTGTGGATATGGATTATCATAGTCTCTTAATTTTCTTAATCAGTGTTCATCTATATTTATTTAAGTCAGTAATCTCTCTGATTATTATGGTCTTTGCTTCCTCAGGTGTTCCATTTAGTTTGATCCAAACTCTACAATTTCTTGTCCATGTTGCCTGTATCTTATTTTGTCTTTTCAGCATCCGTGCTTGACGTGCTATTTCAGCATTAGTTTTTGTTAGATGTTCATTTAGGTAAACTTCTGTTCCCCGTAGCTTTCTGGCCTGCCTCAGTATGTCATTCTTTACCCTTCTGTTCACAAAACGCATCACAATTGATTTCTTTGTTTTATTATCCTTTCTGGGTAAAGCATGACAGGCTGAAATTGCATTTGCTTCGACCTTTATATTTCTACTATCAAGGAACTGAAGCACCTGGTTTTCCAGGGAGACTGATTCGCCCAGGGGAGCATCCTCACCTCTCATTCCTGTTGTAGCATGAGCATATGATTGATATTTAATGTCTAGTCAACTTATAATTAGATCATCCATACGAGAATATTGTTCAAGATCCTCGACGCGTCGCTCCAAGTCTGCAATATTTTTTGTCTTTTTCCTTAATTGTTAATTTTAATTCTCGGACTTCTTCCATTAGCCCTAATATTTTAGCCTGCTGACTAGCCACTTTGGACAGTTCTTCTGACAAGAAGTTCAGAGATTTTTTGATCTCTTCCATTTCCTCCTTCTTTGGTGGCATTTTTACTGACCTGTGGATAGTAAAACAATCTCTGCTGGTGTCGCCAGTATCCGATCCGACCGACCTCGAATCCAGCTGGGCCTCAGCTAGCCCCCTCCTTAAAGCCGCCGTAACCGAGCTCCTGTCCAGCCGGGGTACCGGCAGCTCCTCCACCGAGTCCTGCCGCCGCTGTAGCTGAGCTCCGATCCTGCTCCTGTCCAGTTGGGGTCCCGGTAGATCCTCCGCTGAGCCCCGCCACCTACCGCCATCTGCCTCAGGAGTTCCTCCACCGCGCCCGCCTTGCTGCAACTGGGCTCCGACTCCGGCTCTTATCCGGCTGGGCCCCAGTGGTCCTCCACTGGTCCCCGTCTCCCACCACCGCTGCACTTGAGCTCCGATCCGGCTCCCATCCAACTGCTGCCTCGGCTAGTTCCTCCAGTGAGCCCCTATCACCGGGGACAGAGTCGCTTCTCTGTGTCGGTGCTCGGTGCTACGACTAGCTATGGCGTTAGCTATATCGATAGCGTTAGCCTAGCAGACGCTTCAGGTAAAGCGTAGCAGCGAACCACGAAAAGAAACGCCAATCAGTTCACTCACGAATGAGAGCAGTCCCAAAAGTCCAATTCTCAAAGCGAGCGCAAAACAACTCTTCAAAACAGAGATCGAGTCTAACCCCCGAATCCAGACCGGCTGAACCACAACTAAAAAAATTTATTTAAGCTGAGCCTGCAAGACTGAGACCACTCACTCCGCAATCTTGAAAAAAAAACAACAAAAAACTAGGTTTCACAGTAAGACAGTAAGACAGTATAAAACACAGTAAGACAGCTGTGTTTTATATTAAACTATTTTCCTTCTTGCAATACTCTTAACTTTAGTGTGTGTTTTAAACTTGCTCGTTTGCAATAACTCGAGCCATCCGTTTCAAAGTGAAATGCCGGTTCTACGTTGTCGAAGCCATGAAGGGCTTAAATGACATTAACATCCGGTTTAACCTCTGGATTATCTTAGCAACTTTGAGCCTTTTGTGGTATACCGACATGGCCATTTTATACAAAGGTGGACTCTCCAACACTTGAGACTTTTAACTGGAACAGCAACCCCTTAAAGACGAAGCCAAAGCAAAATTTTTAACATTTTGTATGGAATCTGGTCTGTCTCATGAGTGGTAATTGGAATGTTTGAGTGCAGGTATCTGCAGGCAGAACTTCATTAAGGAATCCAAAGATTTTTATTCTTAAACGCTCCCAGTTGTATTCAGATTGATTGTTTTTGTTCAAGTCTTAATTAAGTTGGTTGCAAACACTCTGCTTGTTTGAATTAAGCTCTAAATGCAATCAAATGAAATTGTATGTTAAATGGCATATTGTATGATTTAGGGTAGTTAGAAATGTACTTTAAGTCTTCTTCTTCTTCCGCTTAATCCTTTTCGGGTTGCAGGGGGGCTGGAGCCTATCCCAGCATCTTTTTGGGCGAGAGGCAGGGTACGCCATGGACAGATTGCCAGTCCATCACAGGGCCAACACAGAGACACAGACAACCATTCACTCTCACAGTCATACCCAAGGACAATTTAGAATCCCCAGTTTTGGTGACAATTAACCTAACTTGCATGTTTTTGGCATGTGGGAGGAAACCGGAGAAATCCCGGAGTAAACCCACGTAGACACGGGGAGAACATGCAAACTCCACACAAATCACTGTTGGTCGGGGGCTGGGATCGAACCCAGGATCCCCTGGCCAAGGGTGAGCTGTGCTGCCGCAGTGCTAACCACTCCGCGGCGCGGTGGTGGAGTACTTTAAGTCAGTAAACATTATTCTTAAAATGATATTTTAAAAACTCAAAGCAATCAGAAAGTGGCCATAAGGACTGGAAGAGAAGCGGAAAAAAAAAAAAAAAGAAAAGAAAAATCATCCATCCATCCATCCATCCATCCATCTTCTACCGCTTTTCCGGAGATCCGGGTCGCGGAGGCAGCAGTTCAAGCAGAGAAGCCCAGACTTCCCTCTCCCCAGCCACCTGCTCCAGCTCTTCAGAGGGGATACCAAGGCGTTCCCAGACCAGCTGGGAGACATAGTCTCTCCACCAAGTCCTGGGTCTGCCCCGGGGTCTCCTCCCAGTGGGACGTACCTGAAACACCTCAAGTGGGAGGCGTCCAGGAGGCATCCTAATCAGATGCCCATACCACCTCAACTGACTCCTTTCAATGTGGAGGAGCAGCGGTTCTACTCTGAGCCTCTCCCGGATGACTGAGCTCCTCACCCTATCTCTGAGGGTGAGTCCAGCAATCCTACGGAGAAAGCTCATTTCAGCCGCTTGTATCCGCGATCTCGTTCTTTCGGTCATTACCCAAAGCTCGTGACCATAGGTGAGAGTAGGAACGTAGATTGACTGGTAAATCGACAGCTGTGGTCTTAGAACTAAGCTCCCTCTTCACCACAACAGACCCGGTACAACGTCCGCATCACTGCAGATGCTGCTCCAATCCGTCTGTCGATCGACTTCGCTCCATTTCCCCTCACATCGGAAACAAGACCCCAAGATACTTAAACTCCTCCACTTGGGGCAGGAGCCTGTCCCCAACCCGAGAGGGACAATCCACCTTTTTCCGACTGAGGACCATGGACTCGGAGGTGCTGATTCTCATCCCAGCCGCTCACACTCAGCGGCAAAACCGTCCCAGCAAGAGCTGTAGGTCATTGCTGGATGAAGCCAACAGACAACATCATCTGCAAACAACAGAGATGAGATCCTGTGGTCACCAAGCATGACACCCTCCATCCCTGGCTGCGCCTAGAAATCCTGTCCATAAAAATTATGAACAGATCGGTGACAAAGGGCAGCCCCTGGCGGAGTCCAACTCTCACTGGGAATGACTCCGACCGAGGTGTTGGCAATATGAACCAAACTCTCACAACGGTCGTACAGAGACCGAATAGCTCGTAACAACAAGCCCGATACCCCATACTCCCGAAGCACCCCCCACAAAAATCCATGAGGGACGCGGTCAAATTCAATTCAATTCAATTCAACTTTATTTATATAGCGCCATTTCACAACAACAGTCATCTCATAGCACTATCAACTGTAGGGAGGACCCCCACAGTTGCAGAAAGACCCCAGCAATCAGGCGATCCCCTGTGAGGCAAGCACTTGGCGACGGTTGGAAGAGGAACAACTCCCTTTTAACAGGAAGAAACCTCCAGCAGAACCAGGCTCAGGGAGGGGCAGTCATCTGCTGCGACTGGCTGGGGGGTGAGGGGATAGAGAAGAAGAAAAGAACAGACATGTAGAGAGCAAACAGCACGATGGGGACTCAATCTATGGGAGAGAACAAACAAATGTTAATGACCAGCAAAAAAAAAAATATTTCATAGAGAGTGAGGAAAGGAGTGAGGCCCAGTGCATTACTGGAGGTCCCCCGGCTGACTAAACCTATTAGCAGCATAACTAAGGGAGGGTTCAGAAACACATGATCCCTCCCTAATTGTAGGCTATATCAAAAAGGTAGGTTTTAGCCCTATTCTTAAAAACAGAGATCGAGTCTGACTCCCGAATCCAGATTGGCAGCTGATTCCACAGGAGAGGAGCTTGATAACTGAAGGCTCTGCCTCCCATTGTACTTTTGGAGATTCTAGGTATTACAAGTAAACCTGCATTTTGGGAGCGTAGTGCTCTGTTAGGATGATACGGTAGTATCAGATCTTTTAAATAAAAAGGAGCCTGATTGTTTAGAGCTTTGTAAGTAAGAAGAAGGATTTTAAACTTAATTCTAAACTCTATGGGAAGCCAATGAAGGGAGGCCAGAACCGGAGAGATATGATCTCTCTTTCTAGTACCTGTTAAAACTCTTGCTGCAGCATTTTGGATCAGCTGAAGACTTTTTAAAGATGTTTTAGGACAACCTGATAATAAAGAATTACAATAATCTAATCTCGAGCTAACAAAAGCGTGGATCAGCTTCTCAGCATCACTCTGAGACAAGATGCTCCTAATCTTGGCAATATTACGCAAATGATAGAAGGCAGTCTTAGAAACAAATTTAATATGTGAATTGAAGGACAAATCCTGATCAAAAATAACTCCAAGGTTCCTCACAGAGCTATTAAGAGAAAGAGTAACTGCATCCAAACTGAAAGTTTGATTTGGAAAGGAATTTCTAAGGTTTTTTGGACCAACAAGAATGACTTCAGTCTTATCTGAATTTAATAGCAGGAAATTACAAGTCATCCAAACTTTGATTTCCTTAAGACAGGCTTCTAACTTGGCTAATTGATTAGTATCATCTGGCTTCATTGACAGGTATAATTGTGTGTCATCTGCATAACAGTGAAAATGTATACAGTGCTTTCTAATAATGTTGCCTAACGGAAGCATATATAAACTAAAAAGAGTAGGGCCAAGCACAGATCCCTGTGGAACTCCATGACTAAGCTTTGAGCTGAGAGAAAACTCATCATTTACATGAACAAACTGGAACCTATCAGATAAATAAGATCTAAACCACTGCAACGAAGTTCCATTAAGTCCAACATAGTGTTCTAATCTATCAAGTAGAATATTATGATCAATAGTATCAAAAGCTGCACTAAGATCTAAAAGGACAAGTACAGAAACTAGTCCATTATCAGATGCAATGAGGAGGTCATTAGTGACCTTCGCTAAGGCTGTTTCAGTGCTATGATGGATTCTAAACCCAGATTGAAACTCCTCAAATAAACCATTTCCCTGCAGGTGGTCAAATAATTGCATAGCAACAACTCTTTCGAAGATTTTTGAAATGAAAGGGAGATTAGAGATTGGTCTATAGTTAGCTAAAGCTCCTGGATCTAGCGTTGGCTTTTTGAGTAAGGGTTTAATTACAGCCGTTTTAAAAGCCTGCGGTACATGGCCTAAAGTTAATGAAGAATTGATTATATGAAGAATAAAGCTACCAATAAGTGGGAAGACTTCTTTAAATAACCTGGTAGGAATAGGGTCTAAAAGACAAGTTGAAGGTTTGGATGAGGAAACTATTTTGTCTAACTCACAAAGGTCGATTGGAGTAAACTCATCAAGACAGACATCAATAGAAGGAGTTGTAGTAGTTACAGTATTTAAGTTAACTGTGGGAAGAATCTGATTGATTTTATCTCTGATGGATGAAATTTTATTATTGAAAAAGTTCATAAAGTCCTGACTAGTAAGCTCTAAGGGGATGCTAGGATTGACAGAGTCCTGACTCTTTGTCAACCTGGCTACAGTACTGAAAAGAAACCTGGGATTATTCTTGTTCTCTTCTATTAATGCAGAGTAATAACTCGTTCTAGCTTTTCTAAGAGATTTTTTATAAATTAAAAGATGATTTCTCCAAGCTAAATAGATTTCATCTAAATTAGTAGAGCGCCATTTTCTTTCTAATTGACAGAGTCTTCTGTTTTAAGCTACGAGTTTCTGTGTTGAACCAAGGAGTTAAAAATCTCTGATTAGACTTTTTCTTTTTTAAGGGGGCCACCAAGTCTAGAGCCTGATGCAGAAAAGCTGAAACACTATCCACCATGTTATCAATTACAGAAGGAGCAAGCTGTCTATAGCTTATTTCCGTTGTGTTGACACATGGCATCGAGGAAACAATCTGCATAAATTTGGAAACAGCATCATCTGAGAGGCATCTACTGTGATAATATTTTTCTTTAGGAGCCAAATAGTCAGAAATAGTAAAATCAAAGGTTTAACAGACAATGGTCTGACTGTACAGGGTTATGAGGAGACACTACAAGATTTTCTATTTCTATGCATATGTCAGAACAAGTCCCCATGTATGGTGGAGGTAATGAGTAGAATTTCCTACTTTCTGAGAAAAACCCAATCGAGTCGTAATATTGAATTAAAAGCCACATTAAGGCAGTCACTATCTACATCCACATGTATATTAAAGTCCCCTACTATAATTATTCTATAGATTTCAGCACTAAATCAGGCTAAGAAAATCAGGAAATTCGGATAAAAAATCTGAATAGGTTGATGGGGTGAACGATAAAACTATGGCAAATAAAATTGGGTTTTTAACCAGTGAATTGCTAAAGTGCCCAATACTGAGGACCAGGCGCCTCAAGGAATTATAACATGTTTTTTTTGCTTTACATTAACTAGTAATTTGGGAAAGGTAAATTGATGCTACTCCTCCTCCACGACCAGACTTCTGGGATTTTGACAGTTTAAATAACCAGAGGGAGTTGATTCATTTAAACCAACATAATCCTCTTGTCCTAACCAAGTCTCTGTAAGGGAAATTAAATCAATCTGATGATCAATTAACAGATCATGGACTAACAGAGACTTGGGAGTTAGAGACCTAATATTTAATAAACCACATTTAATTTTTAAATTATGAGGAGGAACAGAGGCCAAATCATTCATATCAGAGGCTTTATGTTTAATTTGAGTTTTTCTTACCAATATTTTGCTTTATCACTTTGGGATGCTTATACATTATATTTTTATTTACTTTGGAGGGAGCAGACAACGATTCTCTGATGGGGAAGACAGGGGCTAAGCTGAGGGGTGGCGGAATGAAGAGGAGCTGCAGAGAGGCCCCCCGTGTAAGACTGCGACTCTGCTTCCTGGTCCCAACTCTGAGTAGTCATGGTTTTGGAAATTTGGATAAAAAAGATGCCAGATTGTTAGATAAATGAGAAGCACCATCCAAAGTGGGATGAATGCTGTCTCGTCTCATAAGACCCAGGTTTTCCCCAAAAAGAGCTCCACTGTCAATGTAGCCCACGTCATTTTTAGGACACCACACAGACAGCCAGCGGTTCAAGGATGACGAGCGGACCTAAACATGTCATCACTGGTCAGATTGGGGAGGGGCCCAGAGAATACTACAGTGGCAGAACATCGTTTTTGCAAAGTCACACACCGATTCTACATTAAGTTTCGTGACTTCCGACTGCCGGAGACCGGATGTCATTAATGCCGGCGTGAATAACAATTGTGGAATATTTACAGTTACTTTTAGCCAGCATTTTCAAATTTGACTCGGTGTCGCCTGCTCTGGCCCCAGGAATGCATGTGACTATGGCCGCTGGAGTCTCTAGGTTCACGTTTCTGACTACAGAGTCGCCAATGATCAGAGTTTTTTTCCTCAGCGGGTGTGTCGCTGAGCGGGGAAAAACGATTAGAAACGTGAACAGGTTGGCGGTGAACCGGGGCTTTGCGACTAGGCTTCCCTTCTCACCGTCACCCACCCAGTCTCCTCGCTGCTGAGGAGAGCCGAGGGACCGCTGACAGTGGGGACCTAAGCTAGCTAGCTCCGCTGCAGCTAATGGGCGTCCGTCGAGATTAACTGGCGCAGACGGTGTTTCAATGCAGCGGAGCCGGGGATTCCAAATCAGACAACCTCGCCTCGAGCGCCTCAAAAAGACAACATTTTGTACATTTACCGTTATCACTAAAAGAGGCAGAGGTGTAGCTAAACCATCTGACAGAGAGAGCACACCAGAGGAGAGGAAAGAGAGCTAGTAGCCATAGCTAGTGGCTCGAGAGCTGGGAGAGCAAACCACACAGGCAGACAGCAAAACAGGAAGTGACGATACGTTACCACAAGGAAGTTGACGATCAAAACCTCTGAAGGCAAACCCTTCAAATGCCTTCTCCAAGTCCACAAAACACATGTAAACTGGTTGGGCAAACTCCCACGAACCCTCAAGAATTCTCGAGAGGGTAAAGAGCTGGTCCGATGTGCCACGGCCCAGGACGAAAAACACACATGCTCCTCCTGTATCCGAGGTTCGACCAACGGGCCGGACTCTCCTCTCAGTACCTTGGCATAGACCTTCCCAGGGAGGGCTGAGGAGTGTGATCCCTCTAAAGTTGGAGCACACCCTCGGTCCCTTTTTTGAAGAGAGGAACCACCACCCCCGGTTTTGCCATGCCAAAGGCACTGCCCCCCCGACCTCCACGCAATGTTGCAGAGGCGTGTCAACCATGACAACCCAACAACATCAGGCCTTGAGGTTACTCAGGCGAATCTCGTCCCACCCCAGGGGCCCGGCCCCCAAGGAGATTTTTAACCACCCTTGGCGACCTCAGCCCCTGTGATAGGCGAGTCATCCCCCTCGTCCCCAAACCCCCTGCCTTTCCTCTGTGGAATGCGTTATCAGTGAGATTGAGGAGATCCTCGAAGTATTCCTTCCACCGCCCGACGATATCCCCAGTTGAAGTCAACAGTGTCCCATCCGCACCATACACAGTGTGGACGGGGAGCTGCTTTCTCCTCCTGAGCCGCCGAACAGTTTGCCAGAATCTCTTTGAAGCCGACCGAAAGTCTTGTTCCATGGCCCTCACCGAACTCCTCCCATACCCCGGGTTTTTGCTTCAGCAACCACCCGAGCTGCACTCCGCTTGGCCTGCCGGTACACCTCAGCTGCTTCGGGAGTCCCACAAGCCAACCAAGCTTGATAGGACTCCTTCTTCAGCTTAATGGCCCCCCTCACCACTGGTGTCCACCACTTGGTTCGGGGGTTGCCACCACGAGATGCACCGACCACCTTGCGGCCGCAGCTCTGGGCTGCCGCTTCAACAACAGAGGTGGAGAACATGGCCCATTCAGACTCCATGTCTCCAGACTCCCTCGGAATGTGGATGAAGTTCTTCCGGAGGTGGGAGTTGAAGACCTCCCGGACAGGGGCCTCAGCCAGATGCTCCCAGCACACCCTCACTATACGTTGGGTCTACCAGGTCTGAATGGCTTCCTCCCCTGCCCATCGGATCCAACTCACCCCCAGGTGGTGATCAGTTGACAGCTCTGCACCTCTCTTTACTCGGGTGTCCAAGACATACGGTCCGCAGGTCTGATGATACGATAACAAAAATCGATCATCGACCTGCGACCTAGGGTGTCCTGGTGCCAGGGTGCACATATGGACACCCTTATGCTTGAACTTGGTGTTCGTTAGGACAGACTGTGGTAAGCACAGAAGTCCGATAACTGAACACCACTCGGGTTCAGATCGGGCAGGCCATTCCTCCCAATCACCCCCCCTCCAGGTTTCACTGTCGTTGCCCACGTGCGCATTGAAGTCCCCCCAGTAGGACAATGGAGTCTCCAGGAGGAGTACCCTCCAGCACCCCAGTCACAGACTCCAAAAAGGGTGGGTACTCTGAAACATCATTTGTGCCTATGCACCAAATGATGGTCAGGACCCTTTTCCCAACCCGAATGCGCAGGGAAGCAACCCTTTCGTCCACCGGGGAAAACTCCAATATAGGAGGCAGCAAGGTGGGGAGATACAAGAATAACCCTCCCCTGCTCGTCGCCTCTCGCACCGGGGCAACTCCAGAAAAGGCCAAGGCTCCAGCCTCCTCTCCAGGAGACTGGTTCCGGAACCGGAGCTGTGTGTTGAGGTGAGGCCGACTATATCTAGCCGGTTATCGCTCAACCTCGTACACCAGCTCAGGCTCCTTCCCCACCAGAGAGGGTGACATTCCACGTACCAAAAGCCAGTTTAGAAAGCTTGGGATCAGTCCGCCAAGGTCTCCGCCTTTGACCACCACCTATCCACATAGCACGCGGACCCCATGATCCCTCCCTGCAGGTGGTGGACCCACTGGAGGGCGGGACCCATGTAACTCCTTCGGGCTGAGTCCGGCTGGGTCCCATGGGTGGAAACCCGGCCACCAGACGCTAAGCCCTTCGAGCCCCTCCCCCAGGCCTGGCTCCAGGGTGGGGCCCCCGGTAACCCCATAACCGGCGGGGTACAACTGAATCCTTGATATACAATTTATCATGAGAGTCTGTTGGATCGCTCTTAGTCTGGCCCTTCACCCAGGACCAGTTTGTCTTGGGAGACCCTATCAGAGGCAAATTGCCCCCGGACAACATAGCTCCTGGGATCAACTGGGGCACGCAAACCCCCCACCACGATAAGGGTGACGATCCATGAGGAGGATCAGCAAAATCAAATTTAAATCAGCAAAATTTAAAACAATGTGTCATGGGTTTAAAGTTTCCCCTGAAGTTTATGGTTCCTGAAATTGTGACTTAGATTAACCACTATAATTCAATAAGTGACTCTGTGAAACACTCATGGCTGCTCTGTTCATTCACAGACCAGAAAATTCATGCTGTTATCCTGTTAAATCAGAAGGGAATCTTCATTCTTCTGCATGTTCTTTTATTGTTTAAAATTATGTTAACAGGTCTGAGGAGTTGTTAGTTCCTGGCCAGCAGGTCAGTTGTGGGGGATGGGGAGGGAATCAGTGATGCTGTTAAAGCCACGTCACCCTTTACCCTTTGCTTTCCATCTCAGCAGCAGCTCTGTTTGAATTGTCCTCAGAAGGGAACATGTAAATCAACAGAGGTGTGAAGTTTGGCCAGCTGTTCGCACTGATGTCATGGGGGGGGGGGTGATCTGTTGGGTGTCATGGGGTGTCATGTGTTTACTCTTCCTGGGTTAACTGGATTATTTCTGCTGCTGGGATCACCTATTCCTCTTCTCCTTTTCCCTGCTGATTAATGCAGATCTGCAGGATTTAACACCTCCGAACGCCACCGCTTAGTTCCTGCTCACGGCTGTCTTTTAAAAAAATGGCCAACACACGCCAATTTATCACAATCCTTTTTCCATGTAAATTAGAAACATTCTTTGGTAAATGTGAGGATATTTTCTCATAAATTTGCAGGATTTTCCTGCAGAATAGAGCCATTTTACTCAAATAAGCAGCTTCTTTACTTGAAATTTACAGCTTTTTATTATTCATAATTTTGCAGCTTTTTCCTCATGAAATTAAAACTTTTCCTTACTCTTGAATTTGCAGTTTTAAAAAAAAAGCTTCAACTTGCAGCATTTTAACTCAAATCTTATATCTGCAGCGATTTTAGGTTGTAAACAGTTGGAAATTTACACCTTTTTTAGTCTTTTCGCTAAAGTTGCAGCTTTTTACACAGAAAAATTCCACTTTTTGGTCAGAAATTGGCAGCTTTAACTGAGACTTAGATCCCTTTTTGTGTGTGTGTGTGTGTGTGCGTGTGTGGTGTGTGAGGTCAGGCATTGGCTTGCTTGCTACCGGATAACCATGAGCACCGGTACTACCTGTCTCATGGGTTGGGCCGTTGGCGACTCAACCGGCATCCCTGCCCTTCCGAGGGTGTAGAGCACAGGTGTCAAACTCATTCCATGGAGGGCCAAGACCCTGCAGGTTTTACCTCCACCTAGTGTCTTCAACAGGTGATTTTTCTGAATTTCTTCCACTGATTGCTGATCAGTGAAAACACCTGCTGAAGAGACTGGGTGGAAGTAAAACCTGCAGGGTCTTGACCCTCCATGGAATGAGTTTTGACACCCCTGGTGTAGAGGGTGAAACAGGGCATCCTGGCAGAACTAAAAACAATATCTGCCACAGGTCTGTGGTGGACCACTCCCAGTTACACAGGGTGAGACTGGACATCCTGGCAGATAAGCACATCTGCCGCAAGGTCTGTGATGGACTGTGCCAGTCGGTGCATTGTGACATGCACTACACAAAGAGCAGAGATAACAAATCTATCATCTGGTCAGTCACTGCAACAGATAATGGAGTCAGTTTGTCTTGGCTTGTCCTTGTCACTGATAATACCTTTATCTGCCCAGAATGTGCTGCTAGTCCAGCAAAAGCTAGCAGTACTCAAATACTTTGCAAGCAGTTTCATGAAATGGTCCAATCAGAAAGCAACTCATACTGGCTCGGACGTTGCCCGGGGCTTACAAGGTCCCGCACTGATCTGTTCACAATCCGACAGGCAGTGAAAAGTAAGCTAGGAGCAGGAAGACAAAAGAAGAGGAAAAACAGCAACCTTGTGTGTAGCAGAATGGAATGTACACACTCTGTTGGACAGAACAACATCACAGCGCCCAGAAAGACAGACCGTGCTTGGGGCCCTGGAAATGAACAGGTACAATGTAGACATAGCTGCACGTAGTGAAACAAGATTGCCTGGATATTACAGCTTTGAAGACCATGGGTACATCTTCTTTTGGAGTGGGAGATCAACTCAAGAAAGTAGAGAAGCAGGAGTGGGCTTTGCAGTTAGAAAGGAGATAGCAGCAATGCTTGATGAGGAACCGGTGCCAATCAACGATAGGATAATGACTATGAGACTCCCACTACAGCGTAAGATGTATGCCACATTCATCAGTGTATATGCCCCAACAATGACCCAACACAGAGGAGGTGAAGGAAGAGTTCTACAGTGATTTACGTGAGACTACCAGGCGTGTACCGACTGATGACAGGCTGATACTCATTGGAGATTTTAAATGCCAGAGTTGGTTCAGACACTGAGAAATGGAAAGGAGTGCTAGGCAGTTATGGAGTAGGCAAGTGCAATGCTAATGGAGAACTTCTACTTGCACTATGTTTCAGAGTACAACCTTGTGATAACCAACACTCTATTTAAGCACAAGGACACACACAAGAAGACATGGACGCACCCAAGATCCAAGCACTGGCACTTATTAGACTACATCATAGTCAGGCAGAGAGACATAAGGGATGTATTGGACACCAGAGCAATGAGAGGCGCGGACTGTGGCACTGATCATGTTATGCTGAGATCTAGATTAAGGATTTGAAGACGAAAACAGCACTGCAGTATGGTGCGAAGCCACCACAGAAGCTAAACACTAGTGCACTGAAAGGCCAAAAGAAGCAGGAAGAACTTGGCACAGGAAATGGATGAAAACTTGAAAGACTGGGACAGCAACAACTCAGAGAATAGCATAGAAGAGAAATGGGCAACACTGAAGGATACGGTGTATTAGACTGCGAGTGATGTATTAGGCCACCCTGAGAGGAAACATCAAGATTGTTTTTTTTTTTGTTTTTTTTTGTTACTTATTTGTACCCGTAGGTAGACTTTGGTTTGCAGTCTGGTGACAAGCCACCGGCTGCTGGTCGCTGCGTGCGCGAGCGCCCTAAACCTACATGTTTTTGGTATGCGGGAGGAAACCGGAGAAATCCTGGAGTAAACCCGCGCAACACGGGGAGTAACATGCAAACTCCACACAGCTCACTGTTGGTCGGGGGCTGGGATCGAACCCACGATCCCCGCGGTCCCCCGGCCGAGGGTAAAACTGTGCTGCCACAGTGCTAAACCACTGCGCCACGTGCAGCTCAAGATTGGTTTGATGAGTCATGATGAACACCTGAAGAAACTACTAGAAGCGAGGACTACAGCTAGGCAGGAAAACCTACAGTGTAACACAAGGTCGAAGATGAAGAAATACTCAAAGGCTCAGAGTGAGCTACAGAAGTACACCAGAGAGATGAAGTCCAACTGGTGGGATGAAAAAGCGGAGGAACTCCAAACTGCAGCAGACAGGAAGGACATGAAAACATTCTTCACAGGTTTGAGAGAAATCTACGGCCCTAAACCAAGAGGATTGATTCAACTAAAGGCTATGGATAGTGAAACGGTTTTGCAGGAGAAAGACAAGATCCTGGACAGATTTGCAGACCACTTTGACCAACTACTAAACAACCCTGAGATCTCACTGAAGAGGCTAAAGAAGCTCTAGTGCAGCGACCAGCTGTATCAAGTCTGGATAACCACCAAATTTTGATGAACTAATGGCAGCTATCAGGACAACACAGGATGGTAAAGCTCCAGGAAGGGATGGAATTCCAGCAGAAGTGTGGAAATTTGGTGGTGTTCAGCTGACCAACTGCCTGCACAAGCTCATCCAAGAGATATGGGATGCCCAGAAGTACCTCAAGACTGGAAGGATGCAAGTATTGTGCCTTTGTTCAAGAAAAGTGACAGGAAAGATTGTAGAAATTACCAAGGTATATCACTGCTAGCCACTGTTGGTAAGATTCTCTCACGTTTACTACTTAACAGACTCAGTGAACACATCTTGCAGAATGTACTACCAGAAACCCAGTGTGGCTTTAGAAGTGGAAGAAGCACAATGGACATGATTTTCTGCTTGAAACAGGTTCAAGAAAAGTGTATTGAACAGAACATAAGATAAGATAAGATAAGATAAGCCTTTATTAGTCCCACAACGGGGAAATTCCAGGATGCAACAGCACAGGGATAGCAACACTCAGAGCAACAATCAGAAGGCAAGAAAAAAACAAGCAAGCAAGAGCAGCTAATATACATATGTACATATTACTATAAAATATATATATATACACACACACACAGACACACAGTGCAGAGCATTGTAGCTGGATGGAATAAATATGTAAATATATAAACACCCACAGTACAGAGCATTGCAGCTAGGTGGAATAAATATGCAAGTATATAAACACACACAGTGCGGAGCAATGTAGCTAGATGGAATAAATATGTAAATATATAAACACACACAGTGCAGAGCATTGTTGCTAGATGGGATGAAACAGCATAACCGTCTACTTAGTTATCCTACATGGTATGATTATGTGCCCCATACATATTCTCACCCTCCATAGTGACCGATATTTTCCTAGTTGTATGCCGGAGGGGACCATTGCGTAAGTCTATTGCATTCAAAAAACTATTAGTTTGTTACGTCTTTTATGTAGTCTTCATAGACTTCAGAAAAGCCTTCGATACTGTTTCGCGACAAGGACTTTGGGCAGGTACTCAAGAAATATGGTTGTACAGAGAAGTTTGTCAGCCTGATCGAGGCACTCCATACAGGTATGCAAGCAAACGTGACAGTGAGTGGTTCAGTATCTAAGATTTTCAGTAAGCACGGAGTGAAACAAGAGTGTGTGCTGGCACCCTACACTCTTCTCGCTATATCTGGCAGCCATGCTTGAGGTGGCCTTCAAAGACACTTCAGAAGGAGTATACATTCAAACAAGGAAAGAAGCAGACTTGTTCATTGTGGCACAGTTTTAAAGCCAAGAGTAAGACATCGATAAAGGTAGTAAGAGAAATGCTCTTTGGCGACGACAGTGCTCTAGTTGCACACAGTGTGGAAGACATGCAATTTTTACTGGAGAATTTGCAAGAGCAGCTAGCCAATTCAGCCTCCAAATCAACATCAAGAAGACAGAGTGCCTTTATCAACAACCAAAGTTCCAATTATCAACATCACTACCAGAAGAGATCAGCATTGGTACAGAGCCACTAGTCAAGTGCAAGACTTTCAAGTACCTAGGGAGTACTGTTTCAGAGAATGCTAGGCTGGAGGATGAACTACCTCTCAGAATGGGAAGAGCAAGCGCTGTGTTTGGAAACTTGAGGGAGAGACTGTGGAACAATTGACATGTATCTATCCATGTGAAATGCAAAGTGTACAGAGCGACAGTACTGGCTACTCTATTGTACGGTGCTGAAACTTGGACTGTCTACAGAGTGCAGGTGAAGAAACTCCAAGCGTACGTGATGAGACACCTTCGAGCCATAATGAACATCTCACGGAAAGACAAGATAACCAACACAGAAGTGTTGAAACGAGCTGGTCTACCATCAATGGAGGACATGCTAATACAGATGAACCTGAGATGGCTCGGACATGTTGAGAGGATGGACCACCAGTGTCTCCCTCAGCAGTTATTCTACTCACACTTATGCAAGGGCAAACGCAATCAGGGTAGACCAAGGCTCAGATTTAAAGACACTGTAAAAAGAAACTTGAAGAAGTTGGACACAGACAGGAGTTCCTGGCAGCGGAAGGCTAAGGACAGAGCTGTGTGGAGGAATCTGATCAGACCTAAATGAAACAGTCATTGTTGCCCACGACAGACTGCTATGATGATGATGATGATGGGTTGGTTTCCTGTAGACTGTGATTTTTATACTGCCGTCATCGTTATGGCGGATTTTCATGTCCAGAAAGGCTATGGTGCCATTTTCTTCCTCTTCGTGTGTGAATTTTATATTCCCAGTGCTGTCCGTGCTATTCAGATGGTCAGTGAGTTCTTGTGTGTGTCCTTTCCTTATTTTCTCCAAAATGTCATCCCACGTATCTCTTCCATAGGGTGGGTTTATACTGTGTGGGTGCTGTGTTGATGGCTTCGTTTTCCAGATCCTCCATGAAAACAAACTGCCCATGATGGCTGATCGTGGGTTCTCCCATTGCAAATCATTCTTTTTGTCTGTAAATTTTTTCTCTGCATTGAAAATAGGTGGATTTTGCAACAAACTGTAATAGTTCAGATATGTCGTCAACTCTGAGATTGGTGCGTCCTTTTTAGGGTTCTGTCATTTAAGATAAGATAAGATAAGATAAGCCTTTATTAGTCCCACAATGGGGAAATTCCAGGATTGCAACAGCATAGGGATAGCAACACTCAGAGCAACAATCAGAAGGCAAGAAAAAACAACATCTCGTAAACATATGTCCATATTACTATAAATGTATATATATAGACACACAGTGCATAGCATTATGGCTGGTGGATGTGCAGCAGAAAGTCTAAGCTCTCTCTCCGCGGATGCAGCGGGCCAGCTGGAAGTCTTTGGGCATGATGGTGACCCCCTTAGCGAAGAAGAGACCACCAGGTGGGTCTCGCTGGTCTCCTGCAGAGCCATGACGGCGAAACTCAGGAAAACGCAGGACGGTCTTGAAGTCCTGAGCGATCTCCCTCACCAGGCGCTGGACGGGGCAGCTTACGGATGAGCAGCTCCGTGGATTTCTGGTAGCGACGGATATCTCTCTCAGAGCCACGGACCTGTGACGGCGAGGCCTCTTCACTCTGACGGTGGCCAGAGCGCCTCTCCGAGCAGCCCTGTGGCTAGCTGTCTCCTGGGGGGCCTTCTTCCTCCAGTAGATTTTACGGGCGGTACCTGCTTGGTTCTTGCCTCGCTCTTTATTATTCTGTCTTATATTTCTTCTCAAGCCGCCTAACTCCAGCCCGGCACCCGCTTCGTTTTCGCTACAGCTCCGGTATGTCGAGTTTCCCCATTAGCACCGGGCAGCGGCCAAGGTGCTAGCTAGCACTAGCTCCTCCCCGCTGTAACGTCTCCCGCTGCAAACCGTGGCTCCGTCCGCCGACCCGGGAGACCCCCGGGGCGATCCGTGCGTCCCGTGATATATATACAGAGTGAAAGGTGTAGAAAGAAGAAGGAAGATAAAAAAAAAAAGGCTGTTGCAACAGGCAGCCGACTCGTGTGGCGCCACCGGTCCGGCGGAACCGGAACCGGAAAAAAAAGGTATTCTTTCTGAGGTATTCTTGCACTATGTGTAGTGTTGACCATCAAACAGGGGTCTTTGTGAATAATGAAATGACATCATGTGAAATGAGGATCTCATCTGATTCGATTTTCATATTTTTGAGTTCTTGTGCCAGCTCTTTTGAGTTTTTGCAGTGGTATTCTGATAGTCCAAGTAGGGGTTTGATGATTTCAACCAGGGCTTTTGATAAGTTGTATGTAACTGATCCGATACTGTCTATTATTGGCCGCAGTGGGATATCCTTCTTATGTATTTTTGGGGTTCCATAGATCCGGGGGGTGATGCTAGCTGTGGCTATCAGGTGATCGTATGCATCCTTTGTGATTTTTTTGCTTTCTGATTGGAGTTTAAGAAGGGCTTTTAACATTTTTTTCTTTTCTTCTGTGGGGCTTGTTTTTATGATTTCATATGTCCTGCTGTCTGCCAACATGGTTTCCATCTGTTTTTCATATGTTTCCATGTCCATTACTACTGTGGTTCTGCCTTTATCTGATGGGAGGATTGTGATAGTTTTATCTTTCTTGAGTGAGTTTAATGCTTTTTCTTCTCCTTTTGTAATGTTGCGCTGTGGTAATTTGCCGTTTGAGGATCCTTGCGACTGCGTTTTGGAGTGTTTCTTTTCCCTCTTGGTCCGGGATTTTTTCACATGCAAGTTCTGTTGCGAGGGATGTACTCCTTCAAGGGGGGTTTTTTGGCTGGTGTGAGGTGAAATTCAGTCCTCTGCTCAACACTTTTTTCTCTGTGTCCGTGAGTTGTCGTTTTGATACGTTTTTGACCCACTAGTGTTCATTTCCGTGTTTGTCTTCGTCCGTTCTTCTTTCTGTGAGTTTTTCTAGTTTCTTTAAATGCGGTTTTTTCGTTATAGTGAATTCCTGTCGTGTTCTGTTTTAACTCTGCTTCTATCTGCTCTGCGTTTCCTGGTCGGTCGGGTAGTGTTCCTTGAAAATGTCCATTTCCTCCTTGATCTGGTTGTTGATTTCTGTCCACTTTGTTTGCCGTCATTCTTATCTGTTCTTTGATCAGGTCTTTCCGTGGCTTTATTGATAATTTACTCTCTGCGTTTTTGGTTGGGATTGGATTTTTTATGTTGAGGCTTGCTGGTGTGACATCCTCATCTCTGCAACGGAGGTTAAATCTCAGGTGGTTTCTGTATCGTGCCCGTGTTTTTTCCAATTTCCAACGGCGGACGTCTTTGATACCAATTTTGTCCATAACTTCCACGTAATAGCTCAAGTAGGTTCATTTTGTCTTCTTTTAATTATTTACCTTTTGTTCTAATTAAAGACAAAAATAGAAAGGGACAGAACAAAAGCTGAAATCAAAAACAAGGACACCATAACTATACCATACATCCGAGGGATAACAGAACCAATTCCAAGGATCATGAACAAATACAAAATTAACACAGCAGTAAAACCACACAAAAAATTCAGACAGTCATTAGTGCACCCCAAGGACAAAATAGAACAAGACAAAAAATGCAATGTAATATATGAATATTACATGTAGATCATGCAACAAAACCTACATTGGAGAAACCGGAAGATCATTCACCACAAGGAAAAAAGAACACCAGAAGGAATGTGAGAAGGAAACACAAGGACGACTCACAAGATTACAAAAAGAAAAGGCAGAACAAGAAACATTAAAATCAGCAATATCAGATCACTGCCAAAGAAATAATCACATCATGGACTGGGACAACGCAAATATTATTGGATCAGAGAGCAACAGACACAAACGCTGGATCAAGGAGGCTATAGAAATCAGGAAGCAGAGAAAAGGTAGCATGAACCGGGATGAGGGGGCCTTTATGCTTTCCCACACCTGGGATCACATTCTCCAGAGACCATCGGACGGCGGAAAGCAGGGTCGACTCGGTGGATCTGACAGGTCTGCTGGGCTGGCCCCCCCTACGAAAGTCAGCTGATAAAATGACACCTTGCAGCTGACAATCAGCTGACACTTCTGACAAAGGCTGCAGTGAACAGTCGAAACATGTAAAGAAGGTAAAAACATCTCCTTTCTATTTTTGTCTTTAATAAAAACAAAAGGTAAATAATTAAAAGAAGACAAAATGAACCTACTTCAGCTATGCAGTTGTTGCTGCTAAGGGTGGCCCAACCAGTTATTAGGTTTGGGGACAATCACTTTTTCACACAGAGCCATGAGGGTTTGGATTTTTTTTCTTCTTAATAAAAAACACCTTCATTTAAAAACTGCATTTTGTTTTTACTTGTGTTATCTTTGTCTAATATTTAAATTTGTTCAATGATCTGAAACGTTAAAGTGTGAGAAATGAGAAATCAGGAAGGGGACAAACACTTTTTCACACCACTGTACCTACTTACTGTAACTATTACTCCAGTATTATTATAGAGACAGTTCCTCCAAGATTCAACCTGAACATTTTCTAACGTTTTACCTGTTTCACTCTCACAGAGAGTCGATCCTGAGTCTCCATGCTGGCTTCCTTCCTCATCTTGGATCTCAGTTCCAGCAGAGTTGTGAGACGGGAGCTGCTCACTGTTTGGTTCTGCTTCACTCCGCTGATTTTCCTCAGAAATAAGAGTCACTGTGAAGGTATCAACCTCCAGCTTCACTACTAGCTGTTCTCCCTCCTGACTGATGCAGAGTTCCTCCTCTTCCTCTTTAACCTGTGGAGGTTCTGGTTCCTCCTGGTCCAGAGAAACGTTCATCTCCTGCTTCCAGAGCTGCTGCCCGGCCAGAACCTCCTCCTCCTTCTAGTCAGGTTGCTGTGGGAAGTCTGGAGGGACAAAGAGAAAAAACAAGAGCACCGTGCACGGTACATTATACACCTGTTTCTTTTCTTTATTTATTTTATTTAATATGGACATAACAGATTACATTAGTACAATCACAAGGAGAGACCAGATGTTTTGCATAGGTGTATATAGCACAAGTGCTAATTCTCAACATCAGTCCATAGGTGGCTTATATAGGTCATAAATTAGGCTGTACATACAAAATTTACAAGTACAAATACATTACAAATTATAAATAGAGCAAGAGATCCATGATCACAACAAACACAATTCAGACTAGACATGCACACAATTGCTAGTGGATTTTAGCCAATCTTTAGCGCCTCTGTTGAAGAGGTTGGCATTTGTCTCCAATTTTAAGTGAGTTGGCAGAGAGTTCCCTAAGTTTGCCCCTTTTATGGAGAAAGCAGACCTGACCACATGAAGTTCTAGACATGGTGACAATGGCAGTCACCGTTGATGGAAGCTCATGTGCATGCTCTGCTAGAGCTCGAGCGGTCTAGCCACCAAACCAAGAGAAAGGGAGGTGAAACAAGATTGTATAGACATTGAAAAACCAGGTCTGATATTACTGAAGATAATAAAATTTTCAAAGTAAGAAGATAGTGCTTGGCTAAAATACCACAGTGATGCCACCGCTTGGTTTGCGGTCCAAGATTTTTATAGCCTGTTTATATCTTGCAGTTAGGGTTTTAGTGTTAATTTGAGATGTTTTGTGACCAAGATGTGATACAGTACGACAGATGTGAAAGAATCATTGCGTGCATATATGAGCAGTTCTGAATGACAAATCCCTTCTAATGAGACGGAAGCAATTTAAATTGGGTTTGACCTTCTTACAAATGCAATGCACCTGCTTGTCGAATCGCAGGTTCCTGTCTAGAATGATCCCTAAGTACTTGACCTCATTCACTTCAGTAAGCACCTCATTTCCAATTTTAACATCAAAAACATCATTCATCCATCATCCATGGATGAATGTCCGTCATCTTTATCAATAGTTCATGACTAGCACCCCAGTAACCAAAAAAATACATCACAAATTCAAGATTCAATATAGTGTAGATCTGTAACAAGACTAATAATAACCATGTAATTGCCCAAAGTTTAACAAAGCAAACAATGTACAATTCAACGTGGAACAAATTTAAAGAAAAAAACCATTTAACCCCTTACAATACAACATTTTCAACACGTGCAAACACTGTGAACTAAAAATGCCCTCGCTTGAAGAGTTAGCCAGACAAACCATGTACCCTCTGATGAAATGTCATTCAAACAATGACAAAGTTGTAAAACCAGCAATTTTCACAAAAAAAAAAGATCCAAAAACAAAATCCTTGTAAAATACACATCTTCAACACATATACAAGCACTGTATACTAGCTTGAAAACTATGAGAGGACACCTGGAATGGAGAGACAGACATCATCACACCGTAATACCACATAATACGTCCTGTCTTTCAATAAACGACAAAAAAGTCATTTCATATTGTACATTTATGAGAGAAAAATATTTCAAATTCAGGATAAAAACCCACAAATATGACCAAAACATTGCACATTTAAAAGAAGAAGAAGCCATCTCTGTTGTCATTCACTCCATACAGCCAACCATGTACAGTGGAACAAAATTACGTTTCTCCTGTCTACAGTGTTAATCACATCTAGAATCAGAGGGTTCGCTGCCATGCAAGGCACTGCTACAAACAACTTCTTCCCCCATTCTATTATGCTGAGCACCAAGCTAGAAGGTGGGAAGTACCATTTTTGTCTGGTCTTTGGTATGACCGGCCAGGACTTGAACCCACAAGTCTATCAACTAGGCCACCACTCCGGTGAGTTCTCTAAAGCCTCAGTCAGACCATTATCGTCAGGGGTGCACATCACATTTTTGGTCTGGCTCTCAGGGGAGAACCTGAGCTTGTTGCTTGGTCTTCTTTTGTTTTCCTTGACCGAGCTCACAAAATAGAGGAATATGTGGATAATGTAACCCACATTTTAATTTCAACTGAAAATGAATGAAAGCATTGCAATGAAACGTCTATTCTTTAAAGCTCCATAGTATGGAACTTTAAAGATTTTTAAACAATGAAAATATATTTTAGTCAACTGTCATCACATGTTGCCACTTGAATCTGAATGGCTGGTAGCATTCTCCATATTTTCATCTGAGTCTCTTGTCTCCAGGCAGACCATCTAATTTTGTTAAACTTTCCTAATTTGACAAAAGCAGTGCCTTTCTCTTCACAGATCTTTAGTTGCACAATTCGTTTTGTGCCCCTTTCTGTACGTAAAAGCTTAGCAACCTGAGAGTGGACTGATTAAATGACTCACAGTATGGGACCGGTGCAATCAGCTGAGTTCTCCAAGGTGTGGGCGGTGCACAGAAATGCTGTTCACTTATATAGCGCTTTTTCTCATCTCGAGAAGACCAAAGCACTTCCTGCTATCCAGCCATTCATGCACACACTGATGGCGGCAGAGCTGCCATACAAGGCGCTGGCCTGACCCACCAGGAGCAACTGGGGGTTCGGTGTCTTGCTCAAGGACACTTCGACATGCACACAGAGCGGGAATCAAACCCCTGACCCTCCAATCAATAGTCGGCTACACTACACCTGCGCTACAGCCACCCCCAACATGCACAAGGAAATCCCCGATGACCACCAGCTGAGGTAATTTGGGAACGACCCCGCTGTAAAGTCCAACGTTGACAGCTGCTCAGTCAGTGCATACTGAGACCAGCTTCATCTTCCACGCCGCTAAACCTCAAGTGTGGAATAGTTACACAAGTCCATCCACTATGTCCTGTGCTGTTGGATTGGCCCCAGTTTAATTCGTCCAAGGAAATCTGAGCTGAACTGTCCATTGCTGGACACATAAACATTGTACACAATTTTCTGCTCCGTTTTTGTTATATCTTCTGATCCATCGAAGAGCACACCCCAAAATTCAGCTGCTTTCAGTTTTTCACTCAAATTTGGAGTTACTGTCTCTGTGATGCACTGCATGATGCGCCTTCTATCTTCTCGAGAATGCTAAGCGGTTCCGACGTTAACTCCAAACCTTTTGAGAAGTGTAATATCCTCCTCATATGAACACATGGGATGTGCTTGTTTCGCTTTGTGAAAGGCCAACAGAAGAACATTACTCAGTGCTTGATGCTGATGACAGAGCTTGCTTCTTGGACATTTTAATGAAAGGAGAAAATCCTAAAAGCAGCCATGCATACTCTGCACTGCAGTCCAATGTTTAGAATTTATCTGTCCCTAGGTATGCAAACATGCATAAAGCCCAATTCATAGTTGCAAAAACACACTAGTACACGAGCGAGCGCAGTGGACGCATTCCTGTGCAAACCCTACGCAGAGGGTTTGCACTGACAGAGTGCATGCAGGCCCCAAATAAGTGACTGTGCGTACAAGAAGGCAGTGGTCGCAGTGAACTGCCAGGAAACTTGGGGATGGCAGGACCTCGAAATAAGCGTTGTGCATTTTTCTACTGTGAAGTAGCTCGTCTGTCAATTTTTCACCCAGAACACCAAAACAGTAAATTATATTCCTACCTGTTTCGTTGCTTTGTATTTGTCCGTAGTTCGTGACAGCAGCAACTACAGGTGTGGTTTGGGGCTGGGAAATGGTTTCAGTCACTTTATGGCAAATATATACAGTGTGTAAGACATTTAATCCACAGATTACTAAAAGTTTGAAAAAAAAAGCCACCAAGCGCTTCTTTTGTTTGGATTGCAGCTGTTAAAACGTTTAAATTTAGTTTCACTGCACACGCACAAAACGCGGCTCCTGAACGGTAGCTGCAGTGGCTCAAAACAACTCTGAATATTGCCGTGCATGCAAACGCAGAACGCAGACTTCTCCCCTCGGAGGGCCTTTGAACAGCCCTTTACAACATCTGATGTGGTGCACGTTGCTGATTTTGATCGCGAATGCGCACCTGCGCACCTGCGCACCACTTATCGTCCCCGATTATCGTCCCACATTTTTATCAGTAGCGGTGACGACGAAAAGTCTTTAGAAAGCAGAAGCGGAACCAGAACCTTCTCCGGGTCGGCGCTGTTGTCTTACAAATATTCCTCACATCTGCTGGTGACAGAAAAAAGTCTTTAAACGGCTTCCACGAAATCCTACGCTCACGACCCGAACTGGTCCCACCGCCATCTTGAGTCAAGACACGCGCATGTGCACCAATGACGTCACATACCATTTCGCCGTTGCCATCGTTACCAGCAGTCGTTCGCTTCATTACTTTTATTTATTGTTTAGAAAAGAGAATGAAGTCATAGATCATCATCAGAAACTCATACAAGAAGCAATAACTTAACAGAAAACAGTTCATACTGGATACGTGAACTCATTTGGAAAATTAACACAAACGTCTGCTGGTAACTGTGGCAACGGTGAAAGATACTAGTTGACGTCATTTTGACGCGTGCGTTCATCGACTCAAGATGGCGGCGAGACCGGTGGAAGGACGTGGTGAGTCGTAGTGATGGCAGAAATGGAACGATCGAGAGATCGAATCATTTGGAACAATTGATTCAGAAAAAGAATTGATGTTTTGGAACATTTGAAACATCTCCCCACAGCGACATCTGGTGGCCAAATGTTATAATACTACACTGAACCAGACAAGTGTTTTCGGGTCTTCATCTCAACGTTTCGTGTTTTGTTCGGGTTTCTAGTATTATTTGTCTGAAAATATATATTTTTTCAGTTAGTATTTGTAGGGGGTGCTTGTTTACAAAATAGACATCAGTCACTGTTTTTAGGGGGTGCTTGTGTACATTCAGTTCTTTTTGCCTTCCTGTCAAGGAACAACAAAAAGACTTGAGTTAGGAGGAATGCTGCCATGCAACTTCATATATTGTAAATATATGTAACATTATGAAAAATATATAACTATATGTAAATGTACAACTATATTGGCTTCTTTTAGTGATCAAATGTATAATTGTGGCACATATGTCTGGTTCATATCTCCCTACAAATAGATAGATAGATAGATAGATAGATAGATAGATAGATAGATAGATAGTTTATTTCGAACACAAAAAATATAACAAAAAACAAGCCAATGGCAAATGCAATAAAGTTACAGTATACACTGTTCGAAAGGGAGAAGGGAAGAAGTGAACACTTATTAATTCCAACTCCTGTTTTCCATCGATACACCCATGTGAATTTTATACAATTACCACCTTTAAGACCCCAAGTAAACAATTTACTGTATTTTTTACAGATCAACATTACACACCGTCCATTCTAACATACATGAAGTCCATATATCAAAACCAGTCCCTCAAACGACACAGATACACACAGTGCTTGTCCACCCATCCATTCCATAGTGTCCCATAATGTCCAGTAGTGAACATAATGAACGTACATATAAATTCTACCCTTCTAACAATATATCCTTCTACAAATGGTGCTTATACCTCTTTTTAAATTGATTTCTGTTTCAACAATCCACATAAGCCAAATGTATGGCTTATGTGATAAATACAATGAACACTGTCTATGAAACACAGAGGTGAGGAAACTCAAACTCTAAAAATATGCCACTATGCTGAACATAAACAAAGAGATGGAGAATGATATTGATCCCGATAACCACTTTTTCAATAATATTCATAACCACTGTGAATAATTACACTGAAAAGCAATTCAAAAGTCAAGTGCAATTTAGAGGTAAACTGTCAATAATACACTTCAATAGCAAAGTCTTAACAAAAACTTCTCACAGATTCAGGGACTATTTAAAACAGCTAAACAGAAAATTCACAGCCATTGCAGTCTCGGAAACCTGCTTAATGAAGACCAGCTCCCCTGATGGCAATAGAGGGATATCAATGTTTAACTTTAACAGATCTCAAAAAAAAGGGTGGTGGTGTTGCACTGTATATTGATGACCTATATAGATGTAAGCTTGTAAATGAAATGTCCTCTAGCACTACCAGGGATTTTGGAATGTGTTACTGTTGAGATTGACCTAGACAAAACAAAAAATTGCTAATCATAAGCTGCATATACAAACGCCGGGAACTTGCATTGAGACATTCAGAGATAAATTAGTCGAGCTGTAAAATAATATTACTAGTAAGAAAATGGTAGCAATTTGTGGAGATTTCAATATTGATTACTGAATCCACATCAACAAAATGTAGTTACAGAGTTCTTGAACTCTATGTACAGCATGAGTCTATATCCCACAATAACACATCCCAGTAGAATCACAGCTCACTCTGCTACACTTATTGACAACCTGTTTGTCAATGTTCTCGATAAGAAAATAGAAAGTGGATTATTGATAAATGATATAAGCGACCACTTGCCAATCTTTGCACTTATCCATGGCCACACGGGGCCCAACCCAGAAAAAATCTCAAATCGTTCAGACACAAATCACCAAATGCAATCAGTTCTTTTAAAGAGGACTTGCTGAAGCAAGACTGGACAGAAGTCTATGTATCAGATGTAAATGAAGCCTATGACACATTTATAAACATTGTAACCACTCTTTATGAAAAAAAACTGCCCATTAGTTAAAAAAAAGCTTAAACACAAATTTGCTGACAAACCATGGTTAACCAAAAGACTACAAAAGGCGCGTTAAAAGAAAAATTTATTATATAAAGCTTTCATAAAGAAAAGGACAAAAGAAGCAGAGCAACGGTATAAAACATACAAAAATAAGTTAACATATATAATAAGATGCAGTAAAAGAGACTATTACAGTAAAGAACTGGAAAAAATACAAAGACAATATTAAAAATACATGGACAATAATCAACAGTATCCTTGGAAATAAAAGCAGAAATACGTAGCTACCCAACTAATATTCCAAAAAATAATAAATCGACTCTGAATGTGAATATAGCTTCACCTGCAGATGAATTTAATAATTTTTTTTGTTACATTGGACCTAACTGGCCCGAGATACTCCCCACTACGGCGCCTACAGGTGATACAATATGCAATAACACTGCTGTAAAGAGACACCAATCTTCATAAAGAATCACAGACGAAAGAGAGGTCATTGAAATTGTTAAATCGTCAAAAGTAAAACATCTACTGACTGCGATGGTATTGATATGCTACTAGTCAAAACTGTTATCGAATGCATAGTGAACCACTGACGATATCTGTAACCTGTCTCTCCAATCAGGTATATTTCCAATGCAATGAAAATAGCTAAAGTAATCCGATTTACAAGACAGAAGGCGACAGAGGGGAACTCTCCAACTACAGACCAATTTCACTATTACCGCAATTTTCCAAGATACTTGAAAAAATATTCTATGAGAGAATTGACAACTTCATACTGAAGAATGATTTATTGTGTGAGCAGCAATATGGGTTCAGACACAAAAGGACAACAGCATATGCCTTAATGGAATTTACAGAAACAATATCAACAGCCATTGAAAATAAAGAGTATTCAGTTGGAGTATTCCTGGATCTTAAAAAAGCATTTGATACAGTAGATCACAATCTATTATTAAAGAAACTACAAAATTGTGGTATTAGAGGGGTAGCAACTGTCCTGGTTAAGTAGTTACTTAAAGAATAGATATCAGTTTGCATGTGTTAACAGCACAAAACTCAGAGTTTCTGAAGGTCACCTGTGGAGTCCCACAGGGTTCAGTTTTTGGACCATTATTATTCAATATGTATATAAATGATATATGTAAAGTTTCAGAAAAAATGGACTTAATATTGTTTGCTGATGACACTAATCTGCCTATACAGTGGAAACAATTTGGAACAACTTCTGGATACACTCGGAAAGGAATTAGGAAAGCTGAAACTGTGGTTTGATTCAAACAAATTAACGCTCAATTTAAGCAAGACAAAATTTATAGTCTTTAACAACCATCACAACTACCCAGTACCCAAACTCAGTGTAAATGGTGTAGAGATGAAAGGGTATCCGAAACTAAATTCCTTGGAGTAATAATTGATAACAAACTGTGTTGGAAGCCACATATTAATTATATAAAAGGTAAAGTATCCAAATCAATTGCAATATACACAGAGTGAAAAAATTTGCTGAATCACCCCACACTATACACCTTGTACCATTCATTAATACTCCCATACATGACATATTGTAATGAAGTATGGGGAAATACATATAAAACAAACATATATCCACTCTTTATGCTTCAAAAGAGAGCTATTAGAATATTCAACAAAGCAGCTTACAGGGAACCAACAAACCCACTTTTTCTTAAACAAAAAACTCTCAAGTTGAAAGATCTGATTGACTTTAAAACTGCAATAATAATGTTCAAAGTGAAGAATCTATCACTGCCCGCAATATCCAAAAGTTGTTCCAAAACAAGGGAGAGAAACGATATCACTTCAGAGGAACATGTATATTTCAAAAGCCTACAGTGAGAACAACCACCAAGCAACACTGTATTTTCAGTGCAAGGAGTCAGATTATGGAACGATTTTGGACCTGAATTAAAATCATGTACAAAGCTTGACAATTTAAACAAAAACTAAGGAAGAAATACTCCAAACATATTTACAAGACGACATGTAAACTCACATAGAGGATTGACATTTCCAGCCTGTGATGTGTTGTAGCTTAGTTTTTTCTTTTTTTCTCTGTGACACTATGTCTTAGATTGTTTTTGATTAGTAAACCGCTTAACTTAGACTAGCTCAGTTTTCTTTTTCTTCTCAGTCACATTTTGTCTTAGCCTTGTTTTAAATTGTAATCGCTCTTGTCTTGTTTTCTCTTTTTTCTCCTTTGAATTCTTGGATGGAATATGGGTGGGCAATATAAGCTGCGGCTTCAGCCATCACCCATTTCGGATAACTCACGTGGAATTGTATAGTAGAGGAGTCTTTGTCTAATTTGACCTTGTTGTTATATTATACAGTTTCTTTTAACCTGTAATGTACTCTCCGAAATAAATAAAATTCATTCATTCATTCATTCATGTGGATTGGGGCTTCACGTCTGGAGGAACAAAAAGTCTGGATCGACGGGGGCCGACAGGAGATGTCGAGGAGGTGTGAAGTCGGACCCTTGTCTCAGAGAGGAGGCCCTGGGGGATTTCCCGGAATACCAGAGAATAAGAGACAATGGTGAATCTTCAGAGACTTGCATTGTGATTGAATGTTTGCAGAAGCACCATGTGACTTGAGTTCTTAATCCCCCGGAGGTATAAGAGTGTGATGTATCATGATTCTGCTCTTCTTGCTTTTGAGACTGTTGGGATGATTGTGTTCTGCAATAAAGCCGAACCTGAGAAATACACTCATGTCTCGTCATTGAACACATCTTCCACACTGGTGACCCACGACAAAGGATGAGCAGAGAGAATTCTCCCGAGCGGAGCTCATCAGAGGCCGGCCTGATGGCTGCCTCCACGCTCCGGCTGCCCGATTTCTGGCAGCACAGCCCGCGCTCCTGGTTTAGCGCGGTCGAGGCGCAGTTCAACCTCCGGAGAATCTCAAAAGGATGAAACGAGGTTCTACCATGTGGTGGCGATGCTGGACAGTCACACGGTCCAGAGGGTGGAAGATCTGGTTAACCACCCACCGGACACCGACAAGTACGGCGCATTGAAGGAGGCGCTGATCAGCCATTTCACCCCCTCGGTGCAACAGCGAGCAGAGGGGCTCCTAGAGTTGACGGAGTCGGAGAACGACAGACCGGCAGACCTGATGGTGAAGATGCTGAGACTGAAAGACTCCGAGGATGGCGAATTTATTTTCGCCCACCTTTTCCTCCGGACTCTGCCGCCAGCAGTGAGAGAGACCTTGGCAAACTCACCCGATGGCCAAGCGGGACTACCAGGGGCTCGGCAAGGAGGCGCAGCGACTCGTCGACGCCCACAAGCGGAGCGCGGTTTTGGCCACGGCAGCTGAGCAGAGGACGGCGCCCAGAGATGGTTTGGAGCCAGTGGTGGTGGCGCCAGACGAACCGATGATGGCGGCGACAGGCGTCAGGCGACGCGGAGCTGAAGACGGCCTGTGTTTCTACCACCGCCGTTTTGCGGAGAGGGCACACAGATGTCTCCCACCGTGCCGCTTCAAGCGTCAGGGAAACGCCAAGACCGGGGGCCGGTAGCAGCTTGCGTCCCTCGGAGAAGAAATAAGCTGCTTTACCTGACAGATGCACCTCTGGGGAAACATTTCCTCATGGACACGAGCTCCCAGCTGAGTTTTGTCACGCCTACCTACGCGGAACGGCTGATGCTGTCTAAAGCTCCCTGGGTGTCAGTATCAGCAGCGAATGGCTCAGCGATTAAGACATTCGGTGAGAGGACCATGCGTCTGTCCTTACAGGGCCGTTCATTCGAGTGGACCTTTATTGTAGCGGCAGTCAGTTTTAACATGTTAGGGGGCTGATTTTTTGTGCTCACATGGTTTATTGGTTGATCTTGCTAATAGACGTCTGGTTAATGCACTTTCTTTTCATTCTATTCCCTGCACAGCTCGGGTGGCTCCGCCGACTGCACACGCCAACGTCACAGCTGCGGATGGTAAGTTTCATGCTCTGCTCACTCGCTTTCCAGCACTCACAGTCCCAAAGTTTTCGGCAACAGTGGCCAAACACGGGGTGGAGCATTTTATCACCACCACTGGGCCGCCCGTTTTTGCAAAAGCCCGGTGCTTGGACCCAGCTAAACTGGCAATAGCGCGCGAGGAATTTGCCAACCTGGAAAAACTGGGCATAATTAGACGCTCGAACAGCCCCTGGGCTTCCCCGTTACACATGGTCCCAAAGGCTGACGGCTCGTGGCGACCTTGTGGCGATTTCCGCAGGTTGAACAACGTCTCAGCACACGACCGCTACCCGATTCCGCACATCCAGGATTTCTCAGTTCATTTGGCGGGGGCGCGCATTTTTTCTAAAATAGACTTGGTGCGCGGCTACCATCAAGTCCCCGTGCGTGCGCAGGATATTCCCAAAACCGCGGTAATAACTCCGTTTGGGCTTTTTGAGTTTTTGCGCATGCCGTTTGGGTTAAAGGGCGCCGCGCAAACTTTCCAACGCATGATGGATTGCTGTTTTACGCGACCTGCCTTTCGTGTTCATCTATTTAGACGACATATTGGTAGCCAGCACGTCCGAGGACGAACACGAAACCCACCTCACAGTGGTTTTTCGGAGACTGGCAGAGCACGGGTTGATAATTAACCCAGCGAAGTGCCAGTTCGGGGTGGCACAAATCGATTTTTTGGGGCATCGCGTTTCGCCAGAAGGAGCGGTTCCCCTGCTGGAGAAAGTGCGCGCAATAACAGATTTCCCCCGACCTCAAACGATAAAAGCGCTGCAGGAGTTCCTAGGAATGGTTAATTTTTACAACCGGTTCCTTCCGAGCACAGCGCGGCTTATGCAGCCACTGTACGCGGCACTAAAAAAACAAAAACCCACAAATAAGGTCGAATGGTCTCCGGAGCGGGAGCGCGCTTTCTCCCAGGTCAAATCAGCCCTTGCAAGCGCCGTTTTGTTAGCGCACTCGGTTCCAACAGCCCGTTTGGCGCTCACCACCGACGCTTCGGACCTAGCGGTGGGGGGCAGTCATTGAACAGTGTGTGGCAGGGACCTGGCAGCCGCTCGCGTTCTTTAGCAATCCTTGCGCGACTAACGAGCGTAAATAAAGCGCGTTTGACAGGGGAGCTTTTAGCCCTACACTTGGCCATCCGCCATTTCCAGTTTCTGCTGGAAGGGCGTCGTCAACTTTCACCGCTTTCGTGGACCACAAAACCGTTAACTTTTGCGATTGGCCAAGATCTCAGAAACCTTGGTCAGGGCCGACAACAAAGACAGCTAGCCGCAATATCGAGTTCACCACCGATATCCAGCATGTCGCAGGCAAACACAATGTAGTGGCGGACTGTCTCTCACGTGCTGTGGCAACGCCAGGCCACGTGGGGGCAGACTCGGTGGCTGTGGGCCAGGGCAGTGACGCGGGAGCGCGCGCGCAGCCCCAGTCCACGTAGGGATAGATTATGCAGACGTGGCTGCGGAGCAGGTTGGTGACGCGGATGTGCGCGTGCTCCAGTCTGGACCAACAGGGTTAAGGCTGGAGCACAGGGTGCAGCAAATAGGTTTGGCCCCCCTTAATATGCGATGTCTTCACCGGGTCGGCCTCGTCCCGTGGTTCCAGCCGCGTGGCGCCGCCGCGTTTTTGACTCGGTCCATTCGCTGGCGTACCCGTGGGGGTGCGCACATCGGTCAAGATGGTGGGGAGAAATTTGTCTGGGCCGAGGTTGCGCAAACAGGTCAAGGAATGGGGCAGCAGCTTGTGTAGCGTGCCAGAGGGCTAAGATACACAAGCACATGATGGGCCCCTTTGGAGCCTTTTCACATCCCGGCTAAGCGGTTCGATCATGTGCATGATGATTTGGTGGGCCGCTTTCCCTCATCTCAAGGGCACACACACCTTTTGACGATGGTGGACCGCACCACACGTTGGCCGGAAGCGGTACCTCTGGCTGTCAACAACGGCGGAAGAGGTTGCGCGCTGCATTTTTAACAGCTTGGGTCGCGCGTTTTGGAGTTCTGTCAGATATAACGTCAGACAGAGGCCCTCAATTTGCTTCCGAACTGTGGGTCGTCTATGGCCCGCAGCTTAGGGGTGAAGGTACACCGCACTACCGCCGTATAACCCGCAGGCCAACGGTTTATGTGAACGCTTTCATAGGTCAATGAAGCAGCCCTCAGAGCATCGCTCACGGATACAAATTGGGTGGACAAACTGCCATGGGTTTTATTGGGGTTGCGTTCTGCACCTAAGAAGGATTTGCAGGCCTCCCCAGCGGAGTTAGTGTTCGCACAACCTCTCCGTTTGCCGGGGGAATTTCTTCCCGGAAAAATCCTGCGCCAAATTGCCCCCCGCTCAGCTGTTGCAGGAGCGGCACAGGATCAAACACGCTGCCTGGCCCAGTGCATCACAGTTTTCCACGCGTTTTTGTGCCAGAGGCTTTGAAAAACGCAGAGTTTGTTTTTGTTAGACATGATGCACAACGCCCAGGGCTGCATCCACCTTACGATGGACCGTTCAGGGTGCTGGAAAAAAATGAGAAGCATTTTTTTGCTAGATTTGGGGGGCAGAAGGGAGCTAATTGCATAAACAGACTCAAGCCCGCTTTGTCCCTGGCTGATGAACGTGTGCAGTTGGCGAAAGCCCCCCGCCGGGGCAGGCCACCGAGAAGGCGTGCTCCAGAGCTCCCACAGAGATGTGCTAACAAATCTAATCCCCAGGTGCGAGGAGACGCTGCAGACGCAGCGAAGCCAGCCTACAGCAGATTCGGCAGGAAGCTAAGACCTAAGAGATTGGGGGATTGATTGTTGGTTATGTGGTAATGTCTTTTATGTTATGCCTTTATGAGTATGTTTGTCCCATGCAGACGTTTGGGGGGGGGTCATGTGGCACGTATGTTTGGTTCATATTTCCCACAAGAGTGTGGCACATATGTCTGGTTCATATCTCCCACATATGTATGGCAATATTGAGATTGGGGCTTCACGTCTGGAGGAACATAAAGTCTGGATCGACGGGGGGCCGACAGATGTCGAGAGGGTGTGAAGTCGGGACCCTTGTCCTCAGAGAGGAGGCCCTGGGGGGTTTCCCGAACACCAGAGAATAAGAGACAATGGTGAATCTTCAGAGACTTGCATTGTGATTGAATGTTTGCAGAGGCACCAGTGACTTGAGTTCTTAATCCCCCGGAGGGTATAAGAGTGTGATGTATCATGATTCTGCCTCTTCTTGCTTTTTTTGAGAATGGTTGGATGATTGTGTTCTGCAAATAAAGGCCGAACCTGAGAATACACTCATGTCTCGTCATTGAACACATCTTCCACATAAATTATATTTATTGTAAATAATAATAAAGGTGTATAAATAATAAATGTATACCTCGTATTGGGTATTAAAAGAACATGAAATACATACCTAAACATACGCTAGGCCTTAGGCTTGATTCAGCACTCGGGATTGTGTTGTTGCTAGGAAGGCAGGCGTCAAGGTTGTTTTGTCCGTAGGTGTCTCATCCTGCTTGTTGTATTGTTAACTAATGCAAGTTTTGCATACAGTGCATACTGGGACGTATGCAAGTGTTCACAACAAAGGAAAATGGAGCAAGATGGTTGTGATGAACGGGATTTATTTACACTCCACGAACCCCATCCTCTACTTACTTCTGAGCACAGAGAGGAGAGGGAGTGTCATTCTCCAGACCTTCATGTCAGTCTACGGTTACACACACATGATACATCTTGCCCCTAATCCTGGCTAAACACTGCTGGGTCATTATAACGCAGGTTATAATGACCCAGCAGTATAACTCAGAATAACAACATTTAATACACACACACAGTAACGTTTTCAACTGGCAAAGCATGCTGGGAAATCCCTGCCCCCCCGCTTAAAATGGCCTCCGACGTTACACTGCCCCCCCCCGGACTGGTTTCTGTCCCCAGAAAATTCAAAGTCCAGCTTTCAGAAATCCAACGCGAGTCAGCCGGTGCCGGGGCGGCATGCACGGGCCCTCCAGTGTCCATCTGAGTCTCGGTCGGAATATCTGGTTGGGTAGGGTTCCGGTTTGGCCACCAGCGGGGCGGATGGACACATCTGACAGCCTCGGTAGGACCACGCACAGGTACCCTTCCCTGGCAGCGGGAGTCCCATGCCCGCTCCGGCCGACTCCCACGCTGCCAGGTCTCCCACGGCAGCCGCTGGCCCGCCGCTCCATGTGTCCAACCCCTTGCCATGCCTGAAAATGGCCCGGATCTCCATCCTGCTCGCTCCGCTGCGTCGCTGCTGCGCCCAGGGCCTCTGTGTCGTCACCGAAAGGGAAAGCATCTGCGGGTGGCGGTAGGATCACGCACAGTTCCTCCTCTGCAGCGGGGAGTCACAACTCCCACCGCTGCCTGGACCTCCCAGGCGGCCGCTGGCCCCGCGTCCAGGCGTCCAGCCCCTGCCGAGCCCGGGAAAAGACCGGATCTGTCCCTGCTCGCTCCGCTGCTGCTGTGCTTCAAAGGCCTCTATGACGTCAACCGTCGGGGGAGCATCTGCAGGAGGCGGCCTTTCCCCGTCCATGCCACACCTCGCTCTAATTTAACGTCGGCGAGGGCCAGTTTGTCGTGCGCTGTGTGCGGGGGCAGTACCATGCGATGTACCCTGGCTCTGTGCAGCGGAAGCCCCCCTTCCTCGCGTTGCCGCCGCTGTCTCCTTTGTGCACGCGCTGCTGTGATCTGCCGTAGCTCCTCCTCCCACTCGCTCTCAGAACGGTGGTTTCCTCCGATGACCAGTCGTTCAGCGCAGCAGCCAACTCGACCTGGGCCCGGTGGTCATTCCAACAGGTTCTCGCGTTGTAGCGGGGAATCTTGGCCCGCTGCTGGACGGATGGGACGGTCATCTCCCGGTCAATCGCTGCTCCTAATTGCTCTGGAATCGCCAGCCCGTCCTGCCCTGAAAAGGGCGGGAAACGGGGCTGGTTTGCTCTGCTCAGTCCCGTCGGGTCCGCTGCTCCGTCCATCGCGGCGAGCCTCTCCGGGGTGCCGGCGTCTCAGCTCTACGCTCCGTTCCCAGCGAGCGATGAACCGTCCGGCCGTTTGGAGCCTCCGCCTGGATCCTCAGTCTTGCTCCATCCCCACTCCTGACACAGTGTGACGTATGCAGGGTTCACACAAAGAAAGAGGAGCAAGATGGTTGAGATGAACGGGATTTATTTTACACACCACGACCCCCAACCTCAACTTACTTCTGAGCACAGAGAGGAGGGGGAGGTCATTCTCCAGACCTCCGTTTCAATCATGGTTACACACACATGATACATCTTGCCCTAATCCTGCTAAACCACTGCTGCGTTTATAATGACACAGCAGTATAACTCAGTAATAACACATTTAATACCACACACACCAGTAACGTTTTCAACTGGCAAAGCATGCTCGGGACCATCCCTGCCCCCCTTAAAATGGCCCCGACGTTACAATACATTTAATCTTTTTTCCCTCAAAGAAGGTCATAGTGATCCAGACAGCGACCTGGACGCTTTCTACCCCCCATCCATTTTCCAAATAATGTAAATCCAAAAGCAGCTAGTACAAGACACTCAGAGAGGCACGACTTCACAAACAAACTGCACTTCAGAGGAGCTTTGAAATGTTTCAGGCATGTGGGCTGATGAATCAGCAGCCAGTCAGGCAAGGACACGAGAAATTAGTATTGTTACATATAAAGTATTATATAATACATAAATTGTGCATAGAATAGGTAATTTAATATTGTGTAATGGCAGCATTTTATTATTCCATTGAGAAAACCGGGATAACACAATCACTGCATAAACAACGGTGAAGTTTGAAAACAGTTGGTGACGTAATGGAACGCGAAATGGAACAGTCACGTGACATTCTCTTTCTGATACAGACCTCGGAACAATGATTTTTTTTTTTTTTTTTGTCCTGTCAGGCAGCTAGGCAAACAGAACAGGGATCTGTCACCCTACTGTGCCAAAACAGATTTACTTTGCCAAGAGGAGCCTATACAGTGCCTAACTTTGCACTGTATATTGTTGTAAACTCCTCCTGTAATAACTTTTAATACTTTATTTTAATTGTTTTACCCATGGAAGACCCAACAGGATGGGGAAGAGGGAAAGGAAGTGTGTGAAGGAGGGAAAGAAAAGGGAGGGGAACAGACAAAAAAAAAAAAAAAACGACAACTAAAACAAACAAAAGACAAACTGCTTCTTCCACCGGAGATGTCTCAACACGAGTCTGGTTTCTGCACCTGTTAAAGGAGAGACACTTGTACATGTATGTCTGTGTGCCTATATATGAGAACGCGCGCAAAATAAGTGTGTGCATGTGAGTGGTTTGTCAGGAAACATACAAGCGGAGGGCCGGTCGCAGCAGCCCTCCCCCCGAGGACCCCGAGCAGGCAAGGCAGCGCCACCAACCCCCAGCCCCGAGGTCAGCAAGCCCCAGGAAAGCCAAGCATCCACCCCCGGAGAGATGATCAAGGGAGGGCAGGCCGCCCGGCGGCCGGCGCGGTGAGCCCACACCCCTGGACCTGCCCGACACCCACCCCCCCAGCGGGGCCAACATCCGCCCCCGGGCCCCAGGCACCAGGAGGCCAGCGACCCCACCCCCAGGACAGAGGCCAGCCAGCGCCCCCCGGCGCGAGCCCCCCCAGGTACCCCCACAGCGGTCCTGCCCCAGCACCTCGGCCACACACCCCGGGGACCCCCACATCCAAAGAAGTCCCCTCGCCCAGGTGAGCCCACATTGCTGAGAGGCACTACCCCCCTAATCCAGCCCCTCCCGACTCGCAGGCACATCCCTCCCCCTCCTTCACACCCACATGTTCCCATGCACAACCCCTCTCACTCAGGCCAAGGACCGACCCATTCCTCTCACTCCCCCCCCTCCATGTACCCACCTTTAAATTCACTCCTCATTCACCTTTATTTCAAAAGCCGACTGCGACACGCACAGAATGCAGTGAGCATGAACATGCACCAGTGCCGGTCAGGACCAGGGAGGCCACCGGCGCAGGCCACAGAAGCAGACCCCCACCCCCCGGCGCCCATCTGAGCTAGTGAACAATCAGCAGGACCACCGCCTGGCGCCCCAAGATGCCACCCGGCACTGCAAAGCGCCGCACAAAACCGACCCATCCATCACCCACTCCCTTTCATCACCTCTCACTCACACCTTTAAACAACATATTCAGCCCCCCGTCCACTTCCTTGGATGTATCTATATATTAGTAGCCATCCAGGGATTTTTAGCCAATCATGATAGGTCCCCAGGCTTCCCCCAGGGCCCCCACACGCCCCCAGCAAGACAGGGCAACAGGGGTGGGGGAAGCCCCCACCTCCTCCCCCGCACAGAACATGGTGGGTGTGTTATTTATTTCGGATAGATTAAAAGTAAAGATTAAAAAGAAACAGAATAATATACAAAGGGGAATAAAATCCAACAAGGTCAAATTAAACAATAACTCTCTGGATTATACAGTTCAACATAGGTTATGTGGGGTACGTGAAATGAAGAAGCTGAGTGATTTTATAAATCAGATTTAATGTCGGCTTCACATCCCAACATGTCTCATTCAAAGGCAGAAGCAGAAAGAGGCTGAACGCAGTCAGACCCCCGTACTTTATGCATCACACAACAAGGCCAACATCATTATGCATTACACCACAAAAGCAACTTCACACGTCCTTGTCATATCCTTCCGAGTTCCTCCACCTGACCCCAGGGGGGTCAGGAAGTCTTTTCAGGTCTGCACCGCCGCTCCTCCATCTCCTCATTGCGGTGGAGACTCATTGTCCTCTTCTGAGACGTGAGGTCATTCCACACATGTAATTACAACACATTCCCCTGTGTCTATCATATGCAGAAATGGATACATGAACTACAGTTATCTGAAATGGGTGATGGCTGAAGCTGCAGCTTATATTGCAGTTCAATTGCTTATTTGATTCAATTCAGAAGTTCCACTTAGGTTTCGGTACGCACTAAAACACTGTTTTGACTTTGCCATCACTAGTTTTCACATAATAGGCCATTTTAATTTTGTGTAATGGAGGTCAGAACATCATAGATAAAACTAGAGACACTTTAAATAACTGATTTAACATCATCACCTACACTAACACTAACACTTCCGGTGTCGCAAAATAATAAACCAAAATAATAACTTAATATTTTTGTTTTGACTATAAAACAATAAGAGCAAAATTAAACACAGGTATGTCCCCAAAATTTGATAATATATATTTTTTTCTACCTAAGTTTAGAAAAGGACAAACAAAAATGAGACCAAAAATTTGTTTTTTTCGATTTTATTTTGAACTGGAATTACAAATGAAGGAACCATACACGGATTTGTATTCACTTGCTGAAACAAAAACGACTGTGACGTTTCAAAACAACTGGGGGCGGAATGGAACGCGGACATGGAACAGTCACGTGACACTGTCCTTCTGATACAGATGTTAACCGTTCCTGCTTCTGGTCTCCTAACCGTGGTTGGGGGACGCAGGGGAGATCTGTCATCTCCAGGGGCGGAGGCGCTTTTCCTCCTCCGGGGTCAACTCCCGAGTAATAACCTCACTCTTGTTAATAACGGTATTGTGGTGCACAGAAACAACAGGCCATTTCGCTGAAGCGTTGGGGCTTTATTCACAGACTGCAATATTATTAGCAACCATTTCTACCTGCTCCGGTCGCCTCGCTCTCTGTCTCTCATCCGCCCAAAATCATACACACCGTTCACTCGTCGGGGGCCATTTCACACACACTGGGGCGCGCCTCGGCTGCGCGCACGCACTCACTCACGTTCCCGCACTGAGCTGTCCGATCTAAACACCTGCATTAGGCACATCTTACAACACAAACCTCGGAACAGCATTTCGAATCACAAGTTCCGCCTAGGTTCCGGTACGTTCCAAAACACTGTTTCGATTTTGCCATCACTAGTGAGTCGAGACTTGGTGAGTAAACTAATAAAAAAAAAAAACTTTTGTGGGTTACCAGCAAATGTGAAGAATATTTGTAAGCGGACAAACAGCGCTGACTCGGAGAAGGTTCTGGTTCCGTTTCTGCCTCCAAACAGAATTTAAAAGAATGGAGAGACCACCAGCTAAAACAACTAGCTTAGCTTAACGGCTGTGTGAGATTAACTGGTGATGGTGAACAGATGTGACCATTTTCTTCCACTAACCAGGAAATAAAATCTTTCTGCTTTCTTCCATTTTGTCACCAGAACAACCATAACAGTAAATAAGCGACTTTCGCATTACGAGCGCGCATGTGCGGACTATGTGAGTTCAAAGTTCACCACTACCAAACATTCCCGCAAGCCGCCTTGCTTTTGTATAGAGACAGTGCTGGTCACACCTGAACAATTGCCATTTAAAGACTGCTTCAAGCTTTAAATCGTTGTTATGCCAGGTGCACACTGTGCCGTAGTGAAGTGTGGGAACAGCATGTATCATCTAGAGCGGTGGAAAAAGCAAACTTGCAGCATACATGCATGTAACTTCGGGACCAGCGTGTGCACATGTCTGCTGCCATTCACGTTATATACATTCCCCACGGAGCTGAAGGATCCGGACAGAGGTAATTGTTGGATTAAAGCAATAAGTCTATATTATAACATAATTAAATAGTGTTTGTGTATGGTTTAAAGTTCTAGCCTAATTGACACGAGTCTAAACCCTGAAGTAGTTAGATACGGACAGGCAGGCCTGGATCTAGGATATAGTTCTTTGTATATTGGTAATGAAGCATGATCTACACACACATGTAATTAAGGCCACTGATAAGTAAGCTGGTATAAAATAAAATTGCAAATCATTGAAAATGTGTGGTACTTAAAATATAGTAGTATTGACCTATAGATCTAGGTAAGCAGGCTATGCCTTGTAGTGAAATTTACTCAAAATGACAAAACCAAAGATGAGCTGTCAAACCACTCACTTACCTTCTTTGTAGTCGTTTTGGAGTCTCGCAAGTAAGGGTGCTTGGTCCTTTGACAACAAAAAATCTGCTATGTCAGCGTACATAAAGGGGGGCCATTTTGGCCAATTTCTGCAATGTGGCCACGAATGCAAGCGCAACTAGTTCATCCTTGCGTTTGCGGGTACAACCGGGAAGACCCCTACGCATACAATATACTCGTAGATCAGGAACTTTCCACAAATTAAATGTATTGTAACGTGCTGCTCGCCATGGCGACGTCCCACCGGGAGATTCGAACTCACGCCTCGCGCTCCGGAGTCCCCCGGCACCCCTACCTGTGTCGCCAATTAGGGTCAACCCACTTGGCAAGCCAAGTAGGGTGCTCATATTGAGTTCGCTACACTACTCCCCTCTGGTTCTCGACATCGTCCCGATGTCAGCGCCCCATTACTGCTTTGGACAGGAGATCCCACTTCTGACACCAATGTAACGTGCTGCTCGACATGGCGACGTCCCACCGGGAGATTCGAACTCACGCCTCCCGCTCCGGAGTCCCGCACCCTACCTGTGTCGCCAATAGGGTCAACCCACTTGGCAAGCCAAGTAGGGTGCTCATATTGAGTTCGCTACAGTATCAATAGAGCATATTTGGTAGCCACGTTCCCATGATGCTTTGCATGAGCCGAGATGCAAAAGTTGCTTATTATATTCACTCCACTTTTGGTCAGTTTGTGTTTCTCCATAGTTGCTCTAATGTGACAGCTGCTGTAGGTACCAGATGTGCTCTGGCTGTCAGATCTATTCATATTTTTTTGATCACATGACTTCCGGTGGGGTGGAAGAAGATCGGCGGACATGTTGAGGGGGATAATTGTAATAACTGTAGAGCATAATGGAGAGAAAAAAATGTGAAAACGTCCAAAATTTATCAAACTCTTCATAATGACAGACAGCGGTATGACAACAAATTAGTTAATTGAGAAGCAGGCTCCCAATCTCATTCCAAAGCAAAACTGGCCAAGACATGGAGAATTGGGCTAGCATGACCAATCCAGACATGTAACTTATGAATATACATACACAAGATGAAGTATACATGTTATATTCATCTTCATAACACTTATCATGCATGTTTATCCACATCAGCCCATAAATTATTCACGGAGCCCTCAACTTAATTTCTCCTCTTTGTTTTTCTCTGTTTTTGCTCTTCTTTTTTTTTTTTTTTTTAAATATGTGATCTAATTTGATTTAGCATGAGCTAAAGGTTGGCTTCATTCTGCATACTCACCTGTCCAGGTGCTTTCTTGGTGTCTAATCGTTATCCCTCATTGTTAACAATAAGCAGTTGATTTGTAGACTCCCAGCTACTTGTAATCCTCAAAGCCACAGACTGATAGCCGGTGCTCTGACATTTTGACATCAGAACAACAAACCTCGGGTTACTCCTCCATCATTTTCTTCAGTTGTTGTTCCGATGAATTAAGACTTCCAGAGCAAGTGACACTCTTGAATGTTGGTGAAGTCTGGGATCTCAGTGTCATTCTCGAAAAGCCTTAGAGCTAAGTTAGCTTTAGCAGCTAACTTGCTTGTTAGCAGCTAGCTTGATCCAGCATGAAAAATGGTAACTGGCATTCACTTATATAGCGCTTTTATTCTTATCTCTTGACGACCAAAGTGCTTTACAGATCCCGCTATCCACCCATTCACACACACATTCACACACTGATGGTGGCTTTGCTGGTTTCCTGCCAGCAGCCTCAAAGATAAAGTTGGTTGTTTTTCTGTTCTTTGGAGACTTCTTTCATCGGAAAGGAAACAGGAGGTGAGCAGGATCCAGGTGGTCCGTACGGCGATCTAATCATCCATCTATCCATCCATCTTCTACCGTTTTTCCGGAGGTCCTGGTCGTGGAGGCAGTAGTTCAAGCAGAGAAGCCCAGACTTCCCTCTCCCCAGCCACCTGCTTCAGCTCTTCAGAGAGGATACCAAGGCATTTCCCAGACCAGCTGGGAGACATAGTCTCTCAGCGAGTCCTGGGTCTACCCTGGGGTCTCCTCCTAGAGGGATGTGCCCAAAACACCTCAAGTGGGAGGCGTCCAGGAGGCATCCTGATCAGATGCCCATACCACCTCAATTGGCTCCTTTCAATGTGGAGGAGCAGTAGTTTCTACTCTGAGCCTCTCTGGGATGATCTGTGATGGTGAGTCCAACAATCCTACAAAGAAAGCTCATTTCAGCCGCTTGTATCTGCGATCTCCTCCTTTCGGTCATTATCTAAGCTCATGACCATAGGTGAGGGTAGGAACATAGATTGGCTGGTAAATCGACAGCTTTGCCTTAGAGCTTAGCTTCCTCTTCACCACAACAGACTGGTACAACGTCCGCATCACTGCAGATGCTGCTCTGATCCGTCTGTCAATCTCTCACTCCATTCTCCCCTCACTCGTGAATAAGACCCCAAGATACTTAAACTCCTTCACTTGGGGCAGGAGCTTGTCCCCAACCCAGAGAGGACAATCCACCTTTTTCCAGCTGAGGACCATGGACTCGGACTTGGAGGTACTGATTCTTATCCCAGCCGCTTCAAACTCAGTGGCAAACTGTCCCAGTAAGACCTGTAGGTCATTGCTGGATGAAGCCAGCAGGACAACACCATCTGCAAACAACAGAGATGAGATCCTGTTGTCACCAAGCATGACACCCTCTGTTCCCTGGCTGCTAGAATCCTGTCCATAAAATTTATGAAGAGGATCGGTGACAAAGGGCAGCCCTGACAGAGTCCAACTTTCACTGGGAATGAGTCCGACCGAGTGTTGGCAATACGAACCAAACTCTGACAACGGTCATACAGAGACCGAGTAGCTCGTAACAACAAGCCCGATACCCCATACTCCTGAAGCACCCCCCCCACAAAAAAACCCATGAGGGACGCGGTTGAATGCCTTCTCCAAGTCCACAAAACACATGTGAACTGGTTTGGCAAACTCCCACGAACCCTCGAGGATTCTCGAGAGGATAAAGAGCTGGTCCGATGTGCCACGGCCAGGACGAAAACCACATTGCTCCTCCTGAATCCGAGGTTCGACCAACGGCCAGACTCTCCTCTCCAGTACCTTTGCATAGACCTTCCCAGGGAGGCTGAGAGTGTGATCCCTCTAAAGTTGGAGCACACCCTCTGGTTCCCCTTTTAAAGAGAGGAACCACCACCCCAGTTTGCCATGCCAAAGGCACTGCCCCCAACCTCCACGCAGTGTTGCAGAGGCATGTCAACCATGACAGCCCTACAACATCCAGGGCCTTGAGGTACTTGGGGCGAATCTCATCCACCCCCGGGGCCCGGCCACCAAAAGAGATTTTTCACCACCTTGGTGACCTCAGCCCCTGTGATAGGCGAGCCGGCCCCCTCGTCCACAAGCCCTGCTTCCTCTGTGGAAGGCATGTCAGTGGGATTGAGGAGATCCTCAAAGTATTCCTTCCACCGCCCGACGATATCCCCAGACGAAGTCAGCAGTGCCCCATCCGCACCATACACGGTGTGGACAGGGAGCTGCTTCTCCCTCCTGAGCCACCGGACAGTTTGCCAGAATCTCTTCGAGGCCGACCAAAAGTCTTGTTCCATGGCCTCACCGAACTCCTCCCATACCCGAGTTTTTGCTTCAGCAACCACCCGAGCTGCACTCCGCTTGGCCTGCTGGTACACCTCAGCTGCTTTGGGAGTCCCACAAGCCGAACCAAGCTTGATAGGACTCCTTCTTCAGCTTAATGGCTCCCTCACACTGGCGTCCACTACTTGGTTCGGGGGTTGCCACCACAAGATGCCCCGACAACATTGCAGCCACAGCTCTGGGCAGCCCCTTCAACAATGGAGGTGGAAACATGGCCCATTCAGACTCCATGTCTCCAGACTCCTTCGGAATGTGGAGAGCGCCCTCGCTCTCGGCTATGCTGGAAACGCTGCTACTCTCAGATCAGGGAGCAATTGTAGGAGTGCAGACCACTGTGGACAACAGCTCTGAGTACTGGGAATATCTCCACAGGCGGGATGTGCCCTCCAGGATTCCCACTGCTCCATACAAACACTCCATGTCTTCTTGGGTCCTCGGGTGTCAAGAGCTTCATCCACCAAAATCTTGGATAAACCCCGCATCCATTCCTCTCCAGGCTGGGAGACTCCGCTGCTGATCTTCCTTCTATTAGACCGAGGCCGGTGAGCCGGGGCCATGATGAGCTCCAGCAACCAGGTAGGTGAAAAAACACAAAAAGAGGGAAAAAAAAGGCAAAAATGCACTAAACAGCAGCTGAATCTAATTATGGTGGCAGCATCTGTCATGAATACTCTTCGGCGGCAGAGAGAGATAGATTCACGCACTGAACTGTTTAGTGACATTATAACAAAGAGAACAAAAATTCCCAAACCAGTGTAGACAAGACAAAAATGCCAACAAAGGTAATAAACAGGGAAGGCACACCAGGTAGGAAATTCCTCTGGAGGGAGTAAGGAGAAAAACTTACAGAGAATGGAGGTAAAGTAAATCAGACAATGCAGTCATGTAATGCTGCCGCAGTGAGGAAACAATAAGGCAGTCCTTAAATAGAGGGCAACGGACCTTCCGGTCTGGACACCATGGTGATAGCAACTTAACGCTGAACCTCCCAGATCCAATCCAAGGAAAACATCGTCAAAATCAAGACTCTAACGGATTTTTGGTAAGAATAAAAATCAAAGACAAAAACACCATGCCCTAACCACAACCAGAAGAAATGGCATTCCCCCAGGGTCAGGACGCGCGGCGGCGTCCGCAGAATCTGATCCCGAGGACCTCCATTCAGGAGACGAAGAGCTGGGCCTAGCTAACAAAAGGTTAGCCTGAAATCGCTATATGATGAATTACGACGATTTCGGGCCCCCGAATTTCATGAATTTAGAGAGGAACTAAAAGGACGAACAGCAGAATGGACCAGGCCGAAAAACGAATCTCTGGAAGCTGAAGAAAGAGTAAAAGTGCTTGAAGATTCTGTGCTGGATTTACACAGAAAACAGTCAAGGCTGGAGGCTAAGCTAGCCGACCAAGAAGGAAGACAGAGACGAGATAACATCAGAATTCACGGTCTGAAGAAGGAGCTGAAGATGGTTTCAACACAGTGGCGGATAAGCGTGGAATCCTTATTGAGAGAGAAGTTGGATATTCCACAAACCACCGATTTTGAAACATAGAAAAGGCCCCATCGTACATTAGCCGCAAAGCCAGCGGCAGAAGCACACCCGCGTTCAGTGTTGGTAAGACTTCTCGATTTCAAAATAAAACAAGAGGTCTGTAAGACGGGCTTCTGGCAGAAAAAAGGATTTATGCACTCAAGAAAGAAAAGTGTTCGTGGAGCACGATTACGCCCTGAGGTTCTTAAAAAGCGACGGGAATATAACGACGCCCAAAAGGTTCTACGGGAAAAGAATCTACGCTTTCAGACGCCATTTCCGGCGAAGTTAAGGGTCTTTACGGTGAAGAGTCATGTCTCTACAATTCAGCGGAAGAAGCAACAATTGACATGGCGAGAAGAGGACTCCTGGTAACGGTGTTTAAACCCGCAGCGAATCTGAGCAAGAAAATCAGAGCTCAAAACGTGTTCCACTCAAAGACCTTCTAAATCCACGAGCCAGCAGCGGGGAAACCCAGCCCCAGAGCTACAAAGATAAGCTTTCAGTTCCAGGAAGAATAGCGACCTTTTTGGGGTTTTTTTCTCTTTTCAGTCATTCTGCACTTCCATCCCCCCTCCTACAAGGTAACAAACATTAAAGGAGATGCAGACTCAGCATGTGGTAAAACCTTTCAATGGAGCAGTTATAGCATTAGAAACAAATGTCTTCTTAATTTAAAGGAAAAAAAAAATCTTGTAAATAGAAATGTAACAATGACCCACATGTTCTCCCCACACTAACAAATACTGTATTAGAGTGAAGGTTTGCTGTGATGGGGGTGGGAGGGTGCATACAATCTCATAGGGTATAGGCATTAAAAAAAAAAAAAAAAAAAAAAAATCATAACAAATTCGGATTGGGATCTGAAATCTCACGTTAAAAACATGGGACAACCTTACAGGGGTAAGAGAGGGCCCTCAACACGTAACAGAGTCTTGAGGAATTTCCCTCAGAGCCTACACTCCCATCAGGAGCTCTTACAGGGTCTTTAAAGAGACCCCAGCTCAGGAAGTTTTTTTGACAGTTTTTTGTTTTAAAGTCTCGCTACACTATGTTCTTAATGTTTTTTTATGTCCTTAATGTTCTTTCAGTTTCTGAGTAGCAAAAAAGAGGGCCACCATACTGTTATACTAAATAAGAAAATACAATGGAGAAACAGGGTGTAACAAATAGCCTCATATAATGTAAAAGGGATCCTGAATCCAGTTAAAAGATCCAAGATTCTACGCAAAATGAAAAAAGACAAAGCAGAAATAATATTTTTACAAGAAACCCACCTAACAGACGTGGAACACACTAAACTCAATAGACAAGGGTTTAAAATGATCTCTTCATCTTTCATATAAATCAGGAGGAGGAGGGGAGTAGCGACATTGATATCAACCAAAATTACATTTGAAAAAAATCAGAACACAAAGATAAAGAAGGGAGGTACAGTTTGGTAATTGGGCGGCTAGAGGGAGAAGATATCACCCTGCTGAATGTATATGCACTACCAGGGGCCTAAATGGAAATTTTATAAAATGTACTCGACCTAATGATAACTAAAGCCCAAGGTTTAGTGATATGTGGTGGAGTCTTCAATCTAAGACTGAATCCATACTGGGATGCAACAGGTAATTCTTCACATCAAAATAACACTCAAAATAGGAAAACTCGGATGCTACTAAAAGAAATGGGAATCTGTGACGTATGGAGGGAATTCAAACCCAATGTAAAAGATTATACTTTTTATTCAACGCCACATTCATCTTACTCAAGGATTGATTACTTTTTTATGTTTAATAGAGACATTGGAAGAGTAAAAACATGTAAAATAGGACTGATGGATCTCTCTGACCACAGTCCGATCTATATGGACTTAAACATCCAAAAATACACAAATAATACATTTTCCTGGAGGTTGAATTCAAATGTCCTGAAAGGACCACTGAAAGATGAATTGGAATCAGATATTTTCAAATATTTGGAAGAAAACGGATAATGGAGAAGTATCCCCTTTAATACTATGGGATGCGTGCAAAGCTGTAATAAGGGGAAAAATTATTGCAAAACTGGCAACCCAAAAGAACTGAGACAAGAAAAACTAATCACACTAGAGTCAGAACTCAAGAACCTAGAAAAAGAACACAAAGACAACACTCATTCTAATGGCTCACTCAAGATTAAAGAAAATAAAAATCAAATAAATGAGATCTACACAATAGAAATCCAGAAGAAACTTACATTTCTGAAACAAAAACACTATGAAGCAGGCAGTAAATCGGCAAAATTACTAGCCTATAAATTGAGGAAACAACAAACAGAAAGAGCAATCTACAAAATCAGAGACCCCAGTATCAAAGGAAATAAATTCAGAATTCAGGATATTCTTAAAAGCTTCGAGAATTACTACAAGAACTTATACTCCCACAAAAAAACATAAAACGCATCCGAGACATTCCTAAACACATTACACCTTCCCCAACTTACGGAATCACAAAATAAAACACTACTGTCAGAAATACAACCTAAAGAATTGGAAAAAGCAATTATGAAACTTAAAGCTAACAAATCCCCAGGAGCAGATGGCTATACAGCAGAATGGTACAAAACCTTTAAACAGCAACTATCTCCTCTCCTCTTGAAAACATTTAACTATGTCCTCCACACAGGGGAAATCCCCCCCTCCTGGAGAGAAGGGGTCATTGCAGTTATACCTAAACCTGAAAAGGATAAACTAGAATGCTCCAACTACAGACCAATCAGTGTATTAAATCAGGACTATAAGCTTTTTACCATTATCTTTGCCAAAAGGTTAGAAAACATACTGACAGACTTAATTCACTTAGACCAAACAGGTTTTGTAAGACAAAGACAGACACAAGACAACATTCGACGCACTTTACACATAATTCATCATATAAAAAAAATATAACTTAAATGCAGTCATATTGGGATTAGATGCTGAAAAAGCATTTGATTCGGTTGACTGGTCTTTCCTATATAGAATCTTATCCAGTTTCAATTTTCATAACAACTTCATTAGAACTATACAGGCATTATATAAAAAACCAACAGCTAAAATAAGGATTAACGGTAATTTATCATCATCTTTTGAGCTGGAAAGAGGATGTCGTCAAGGCTGCCCCCTTATCTCCACTGCTCTTTGCAATCTTCATAGAACCTCTGAGCCAATGGATAAGACAAAATCAAAAATTCAAGGTATTACACTTGGTCAGAAGGAACATAAAATAGCCACTCTTTGCTGATGACATTTTAATATACCTAGGGCAACCAGACACTTCTTTACCAGAACTAATCTCAGTTTTTTCAGACTATGGAGATTTATCGGGGTACAAATTAAACATGCATAAAACCCAAGTTTTAACATTCAACTATGACCCAAATCATTATTCACTAAGTGAACTCAAAACTAACTGGGGGCTGGAATCTATGAAATATCTGGGGATCAATATCCCGAAACAACTCAACAAAATTATAACACTAAACTATGATCCACTGGTGACAAAAAACGAGTTCAAACAGGTGCCATTAATACAGGTAACAAGTGGAGGACAGAGGAGCGTCTTAAAGAAGAAGTTACAGGTCTGTGAGAGCCAGAAATCTTGCTTGTTTGTAGGTGACCAAATACTTATTTTCCACCATAATTTGCAAATAAATTCTTTAAACATCAGACAATGTGATTTTCTGGATTTTTTTTTCCTCATTTTGTCTCTCATAGTTGAGGTATACCTATGGTGAAAATTGGAGACCTCTCTCATCTTTTAAGTGGGAGAACTTGCACAATTGGTGGCTGACTAAATACTTTTGTGCTCCACTGTACCTCTGGTGAGCACATGGAGGGCTGTGCGGCCCCCCAAAGAAATGCCACCTCACACCATTACTGACCCACTGCCAAACCGGTCATGCTGGGGGATGTTGCAGGCAGCAGAATGTTCTCCACGGCGTCTCCAGACTCTGTCACGTCTGTCACATGTGCTCAGTGTGAACCTGCTTTCATCTGTGAAGAGCACAGGGCGCCAGTGGCGAATTTGCCAGTCTTGGTGTTCTCTGGCAAATGCCAAACATCCTGCATGGTGTTGGGCTGTAAGCACAACCCCCACCTGTGGACGTCGGGCCCTCATACCACCCTCATGGAGTCTGTTTCTGACCGTTTGAGCAGACACATGCACATTTGTGGCCTGCTGGAGGTCATTTTGCAGGGCTCTAGCAGTGCTCCTCCTGTTCCTCCTTGCACAACGGCGGAGGGAGCGGTCCTCTGCTGGGTTGTTGCCCTCCTACGGCCTCCTCCATGTCTCCTGATGTACTGGCCTGTCTCCTGGTAGCGCCTCCATGCTCTGGAGATTACGCTGACAGACACAGCAAACCTTCTTGCCACAGCTCGCATTGATGTGCCATCCTGGATGAGCTGCACTACCTGACCATCCGCCACCTCATCAGGTGCATGCCCAGGCATTGTAGGGAGGTCATACAGGCACGTGGAGGCCACACACACTACTGAGCCTCATTTTGACTTGTTTAAAGGACATTACATCAAAGTTGGATCAGCCTGTAGTGTGTTTTTCCACTTTAATTTTGAGTGTGACTCCAAATCCAGACCTCCATGGGTTAATAAATTTGATTTCCATTGATAATTTTTGTGTGATTTTGTTGTCAGCACATTCGACTATGTAAAGAACAAAGTATTTAATAAGAATATAAGATAAGATAAGATAAGCCTTTATTAGTCCCACAATGGGGAAATTCCAGGATTGCAACAGCACAGGGATAGCAACACTCAAAACAAAAAACAAAAAAAAAAAAGCAAGAGCAGCTAATATACATATGTACATATTACTATAAATATATATATATATATATATATATATATATATATATATATATATATATATACACAGACACACAGTGCAGAGCATTGTAGCTGGATGGAATAAATATATGAGTATATAAACACAGTGCGGAGCATTGTAGCTAGATGGAATAAATATGTAGATTGTGGCAGCACATGGCCAAAACATAATGAGCAGCATCTTTGATAAGAACAAAGGGCAGAGTTTCCTTGGAAATAACAGGAAGCTGTGAAATGTGATCTTTTGTGTGTCAGAGACGGTTTGGAGGATCCTTTGTGTGCCAGAGACTGTGAGGGGGAAGTTAAGGGATTAAGGAAGTGCATGCAATGTGATCTTTTATGTGAATGCAATGTGACCTTTTGATATGTAGAAGGACCTGAGTATATAAGTGAAGAGTTCTGTTTGAGATGTCCTCTTTTCTACTATGCTCATGTGAGAGAATGTGTAATAAACTGCCTGAGACAAACTTGCCTCATCATTTACACACTCTACACTGGTGACCCAAGACGAAGCATGCAACACGAAGAGAATTCCCCGGAGCCAGCCTCGTTGAGAGCCCCCAGCCAAGCGTATGCGGTTACAATCCAGCTACTGGATTTTTGGCAGCACAATCCGCGCTCCTGGTTCCACCCGGTTGAGGTGCAGTTCATCCTCCGGGGGATATCGGTGGATGACACGAAATTCTACCATGTGGTCACAAAGCTCGACACCCACACGGCTCAGCATGTGGAGAGCCTGCTGGATCAGCTACCAGCCAGCGACAAATACGGCGCGTTGAAGGCCGCACTTATCCAGCACTACACACTCTCGGTTGAGGAGAGAGCAGAGAGGCTCTTGATGCGGACCGGGTTGGGAGATTGCACAGCTATTGACCTCATGGAGAGGATGCTGAGATTGAAGGGCTCGGACGACGACCACTTCATTTTTATCCACCTTTTCCTCCGGAACCTTCCGTCAGCGACGAGAGTGGCCCTGGCCAGTTCGCCATTGCTGGCCAAGCGGGACTACCATGCACTGGCCCGGGAGGCACACTGGATCATCATGGCCAGCAGAGAGCTCGCGACCACGGCAGCGGCGACAGAGCTCGGCGCGACGACCGGAGACGGCGAGGAGCCATCGACGGCGGTAGCAGAACCACCGACGACGGCGGCGGTGGGGACCAAGGAACGCGGAGGAGACACCCTTTGTTTCTACCACCGCCGCTTTGCAGAGAAGGCACGCAAATGTATACCACCGTGCCAGTTCAAGCGCTCGGGAAACGCCAAGACCGGGGGTCGGTAGCAGCCCTCGGGGAGGAGAACAAGCTGCTCTACTTGACGGACGCACGCTCGGGGAGGCATTTCCTTGTGGACACCGGCGCCCAGTTGAGTTTCATCATGCCATCCTACGCCGACTGGCTGGCAGGATCCAGCGGCCCCGAGATGGCAGCAGCAAACGGCTCGGAGATTAAGACCTTTGGTGAGAGGACTCTGCTTCTGTCTCTACACGGCCGTGCATTTGAGTGGACTTTTGTCATAGCAGCATTGAATTTCAATATATTGGGGGCTGATTTTTTGTGCTCACATGGTTTGTTGGTTGATGTTGCTAACAGGCGCCTGGTTAATGTACTGTCTTTTGATTCTATTCCCTGTACAGCTCGAGCGTCCCGGCCAACAGCACAAGCCAGCGTCACAGCTGCAAGCGGTAAGTTCCACACACTGCTCACTCAGTTCCCAGCACTCACGGTCCCGACATTTTCGGCAGCTGTCGCTAAACACGGGGTGGAACATTTTATTACCACCACCGGGCTGCCCGTTTTTGCAAAACCTCGGTGCTTGGACGCAGCTAAACTGGCCATAGCGCGCGAGGAGTTCGCCAACCTGGAGAGGTTGGGCATCATCAGGTGTTCAAACAGCCCATGGGCATCCCCACTACACATGGTCCCTAAAGCTGACGGTTCGTGGCGACCTTGTGGGGATTTCCGCAGGTTGAACAACGCCACAGCGCATGACCGCTACCCAATTCCTCACATCCAAGATTTTTCCGTTCATTTGGCAGGAGCACGTGTTTTTTCTAAAATAGACTTGGTCCACGGTTACCACCAAGTCCCAGTGCACGCTGAGGACATACCCAAAACAGCGGTGATAACTCCGTTTGGTCTATTCGAGTTTTTGCGCATGCCATTCGGGCTTAAAGGGGCTGCACAGATGTTCCAACACATGATGGATGCGGTGCTGCGCGATCTCCCTTTCGTATTCGTCTACCTGGACGATATTTTGGTAGCCAGCGCGTCCGAAGACGAACACGAAACCCACCTCACGGCGGTTTTCCGGAGGTTGGGAGAGCACGGTTTTATAATCAATCCAGCGAAGTGTCAGTTCGGGGTGACGCAGATTGATTTTTTGGGGCACCGCGTCTCTCCCGAAGGAGCGGTTCCGCTGCCTGACAAAGTGCGCGCGGTAGCAGATTTTCCCCGACCACAAACGGTCAGGGCTTTACAGGAGTTTTTCGGAATGGTGAATTTTTATAACTGTTTCCTCCCCCGCGCAGCGCAGCTCATACAACCACTGTACGCCGTGCTCAAAAAACAGAAACCTGCGAATAAGATCGAATGGTCCCCGGAGCGAGAGCAGGCGTTCTCGGAAGTCAAGGCAGCCCTGGCAAACGCTGCGTTGTTGGCACATCCAGACCCAACGGCCCGCATAGCGCTCACTACTGATGCGTCAGATGTGGCCATAGGGGCGGTCGTGGAGCAGCGTGTAGCTGGGGCTTGGCAGCCGCTCGCCTTTTTCAGCAGGACTTTGCGCGATAGTGAACGTAAATACAGCGCGTTTGACAGGGAGTTGCTGGCTCTCCACTTGGCTATTCGCCACTTCCAGTTCTGGCTGGAAGGGCGCTGTTTCACCGCGTTCGTTGACCACAAGCCACTAACATTCGCAATGGCCAAGGTTTCAGAACCGTGGTCGGGCCGGCAGCAGAGACAGCTGGCCGCGATCTCAGAGTTTACTACCGATATTCAGCATGTCTTGGGTAAACTGAATGTAGTGGCAGACTGCCTCTCACGCGCCGTGGCGGCCCCGGTCTGCGTGGGGATAGATTACACATCCATGGCCGCGGAGCAGGTTAGTGACGCGGATGTGTGCGCGCTCCAGTCTGGACCAACAGGGTTAAGGCTGGAGAGCAGGGTGCTGCAAGACGGTATGCCCCCCTAATCTGCGATGTCTCCACTGGGCGACCGCGTCCCGTGGTACCGGCCGCATGGCGCCGCCACATTTTTGACTCGGTTCATTCTTTAGCGCACCCGGGAGTGCGCGTGTCAATCAAGATGGTAGAAGAGAAATTTGTGTGGCTGAGTTTTCGCAAACAGGTGAAAGAGTGGGCAGCAGCCTGCATGGCGTGCCAACGAGCCAAAGTACACAGACACACGAGGGCTCCCTTTGAGCCGTTTCACATCCCGGCTAAGAGATTTGACCATGTTCACGTGGACCTCGTGGGCCCCCTCCCGCCATCACAGGGGTGCATGCACCTTCTGACAATGGTGGACCGCACCACGCGATGACTGGAGGTGGTTCCACTGGTGTCAACCACAGCCGAGGAGGTGGCGCGCGCGTTTTTAACAGCATGGGTGGCGCGTTTTGGAGTCCTGTCGGACATTACGTCCGACAGAGGCCCTCAATTTGTTTCCGAACTTTGGTCAGCAATGGCCCGCAGCCTGGGTGTCACAATTCACCGCACAACCGCGTACAATCCACAGGCTAATGGGTTATGCGAACGTTTTCATAGGTCATTGAAAGCAGCTCTCAGGGCGTCACTGACGGACGCAAATTGGGTAGACAAGCTACCGTGGGTTTTATTAGGGTTGCGTTCTGCGCCTAAAGAAGACTTGGAAGCTTCCCCAGCTGAACTCGTTTTTGCGCAGCCACTTCGGCTGCCCGGGGAGTTTCTCCCGGATAATCCTGTGCCGGGCAGCTCCCCGTCTCAGCTGTTGCAGCGTAGCATTGACACAGGCACGCTGCCGGGCCCCGTTCACCACAGTTTTCCGTGCGTTTTTGTGCCTAAAACTTTGAAAAACGCGGAGTTTGTTTCTGTCAGACATGACGCGCATCGCCCCCCACTGCAACCACCTTATGATGGACCGTTCAGAGTGCTGGAAACAGGGGACAAGCATTTTTTTGCTAGATTTGGAGGGTAGGAGGGAAAAGGTTGGCATAAACAGACTCAAACCCGCTTTTGTGGTGGCGGACGAGCAAGTGCTGTTGGCGAGGGCCCCTCGGCGTGGAAGACCCCCACGGGGAACTTCCCAGAGTAGAATTTCCCCAGAACACCCGCAGGGACAGACAAAAGGTTTTCACCCCCAGACAGCAGCTCCCCAGCATGACAGCGCTGCGGAGGCGGTGAATCCTGGTTACAGCAGATACGGGAGAAGACTGAAGCCCAAGCAGCATGTGGATTGATGTGTAATGATTCTGTCACAGCATACAGACTGTTATTCTTTTGTTCGATCCAATATGCTCGGGGGGGGGGGGGTGTGGCAGCACATGGCCAAAACATAATGAGCAGCATCTTTGATAAGAACAAAGGGCAGAGTTTCCTTGGAAATAACAGGAAGCTGTGAAATGTGATCTTTTGTGTGTCAGAGACAGTTTGGAGGATCCTTTGTGTGCCAGAGACTGTGAGGGGGAAGTTAAGGGATTAAGGAAGTGCATGCAATGTGATCTTTTATGTGAATGCAATGTGACCTTTTGATATGTAGAAGGACCTGAGTATTTAAGTGAAGAGTTCTGTTTGAGATGTCCTCTTTTCTACTATGCTCATGTGAGAGAATGTGTAATAAACTGCCTGAGACAAACTTGCCTCATCATTTACACACTCTACAAGATATATCAACACCCACAGTACGGAGCATTGCAGCTAGGTGGAATATTTCATTCATTCAGATCTAGGATGTGTTATTTTAGTGTTCCCTTTATTTTTTTGAGCAGTGTAGTATCACCTGTCTGATGTCCATATCATCTCTGCTGCTACTTACCAATAATTTGTAATTATACACTGCTTGTTGCACAATGCTGATTTGCACACTGTACATAAGTGTAGCATTGTAGCGGTTTGATTCAACCCCCACAACACAGAGACAGTCAGCTCGCACTCCTGGGTTTTTTCCGCTGCATGCTGCGTTTACAGCTGTGAGGTTAAAGTGTCATCCATGCATTGTGTTCATGCATCCTGTCTGTACCTCTGTTATGCAAATGCCCAGATTGACCGCTGTGAATGTCTTTGATGTATTGTCTGAGTTGAGTATATATGCTGCACTGTGCTGTAAATCTGCCTCTCATTCACTCACTCTTCAACTGCTGGTGGACACACGCACTGTGTGTCTCCTCTTCTCTGAGAGCCTGAGGACATCACCTCAGCCCGCAGCACGAGGGCTGGGGAGGTGTTCCGATGAAGGCGGATGATAATAAAGCTATTTAAAAATCCAACGCTGCCTTTATTTTATCATCCTCTTCACTGGTGGCCCCAAGGACGCACACGTTTTGTGCAAACACAGCCTTCTGATCTGAACAGCCACGCTGGCGACCCGAGATTGAAGAAAACGAGCGGCCAGCGAACGCAGCACCCGGGCATGAATGCTCTGTCGCAGCGGCCTGACTGGTCTGCCCTCACTGCTGCCTCAGGGAGACCTCGACGCAGAGCTCACGGCGGGCGAGCTGCTCTCAGGACATCAACCAAGACCGGGGTAATCGGCAGAGAACGTCATGGCGCGCCCTCGCCGAGATCGGCACATCCACGCGGGACCGGCCGCGCAGCTCCTCCACATCAGAGCACATGCGGGCGACTCCCATGGCCGACGGAGCACACGTGGACCTGAACGCACCATGACTAATCTGCAGCCATGGCTCGTCAGAGGTGTTTTTTCGGCGCAGACTGCGCCGATCTACACCAAGTTTCCGACCCTGATTTCCTCTCCTGTGGCCCACCCACGCACGGAGCCCCGGCACGCGCACCGGGGGTGACGAGGACGGCACACCACGCACGGGACAAATACGGCTTTTTCCAACCGCCTTCCTTCTGCTGCACACTGGCCCTTCAGGCTTGCTTGTACACCTGAGGCCCGCAGCTTGCTCACTGGATTTTATGGTCTTAGCCACCGCACACAAGGGGAATTCAGCTGTCTGCGGTTCCCGAGGTTAGGGTTGCGCCTGCCCTAAAGTCAACACGCCAGTCCCTCTGCTTTTATTTTTTTCTTGCCGCCGCTCCTGCTTTTCTTCATGGCCACGAGAGGAGTCAGAGACTAATTTTTTTTTCTTCTTCTGATCTCCGCATGTTCAGACGGGACATCGCGGAGCAGCAAACACTTTTGGCGCGACTCGAACGATTTTCCCGCGCCCGGTCAGCATTTGCTACCCCCCCTCCCCCTCCTCCTGCACAGAGCTTTTCCCTGCTCGCTACCCAAACTGCAACATTGAGGTCACGGTCCCCTACCGTGCCCTCTGGGGGGGGAGCAGTGTAGCGGTTTGATTCAACCCCCACAACACAGAGACAGAACACAGAGACAGTCAGCTCGCACTCCTGGGTTTTTTCCGCTGCATGCTGCGTTTACAGCTGTGAGGTTAAAGTGTCATCCATGCATTGTGTTCATGCATCCTGTCTGTACCTCTGATATGCAAATGCCCAGATTGACTGCTGTGAATGTCTTTGATGTATTGTCTGAGTTGAGTATATATGCTGCACTGTGCTGTAAATCTGCCTCTCATTCACTCACTCTTCAACTGCTGGTGGACACACGCACTGTGTGTCTCCTCTTCTCTGAGAGCCTGAGGACATCACCTCAGCCCGCAGCACGAGGGCTGGGGAGGTGTTCCGATGAAGGCGGATGATAATAAAGCTATTTAAAAATCCAACGCTGCCTTTATTTTATCATCCTCTTCAGCATCATCTCACTTTGGCTCAGCAATAATTATTCTTCTGCTTAAAGACATTTTGTTTCACCCAGGAGTAAGACAGTCAAAAAATGGATTTTCTCACCAGGCCACAGCTGAAATCCCATTCCTTTGTTAAAACCAGTCGAAAGAATTCAACTAATGCATTTCCTGTTTTGACCTTTTATTGCCCCCATAAACATGGAGACATGGATATTTGGCCACACAGATCCACAACTCTGGCTGCACGGTGGCGCAGTGGTTTAGCACTGTGGCAGCACAGTTTTACCCTCGGCCGGGGGATCGCGGGGATCGTGGGTTCGATCCCAGCCCCCGACCAACAGTGAGCTGTGTGGAGTTTGCATGTTCTCCCCGTGTTGCGCGGGTTTACTCCGGGATTTCTCCGGTTTCCTCCCGCACACCAAAAACATGTAGGTTTAGGGCGCTCGCGCACGCAGCGACCAGCAGCCGGTGGCTTGTCACCAGACTGCAAACCAAGTATACCAACGGGTAAAAATAATTAACAAAAAAAAAAAAAAAAAAAACTCAGTTAATTTCCTTAAACTCTGGGACATGCTGGATTTAACCAGTGAATTTTAAAGTACATTATTACAAACTCAATTCTAAACCTTCCCTTCTTTTCAGGACTATGAAAAGCAAATGGACTCTGATGTTTTTAATGTGGAAAATCAATAATATGTGTGAAATGCATTAATCTGATTTTATATATATATATATACGCATGTTAAAAATGTTTAAATGAATGTTTATTCCTGCATGTTGATTTAGAAGCACTGCTTATAAGATACACTAAGGTTAGTTTAGTTATACATAAGTGTGTAACAGTATATTCCAGTGTATTTAAAATTGTGTGTATTCCTGTGGACTGATATCACATTTCACCAGTCTTCAGGGAACCCCAGCTTCTTCATCCCATTGGTCCCTTGTAGACTGTTTGTTATTGGACTAAAAGTTCATTGAGCCCGCCCATGAAGGACACTCATTGGCTGAGATTCCGGTCAACCCGGAAGCCCCGCGGAAGCTCAACAGAACTTATAAATGGCGACAGACTCTTCGCTCGACCCTTTCCTCTTTTCGCCTCTGATTCATCCCCTTATCACCGATCTCTTTTGGCCTTCTTCTCTCCGCCTCTCTTCTCGCCTCTGATTCATCTCTTTGGACTCGTTCGTCTCTCTCTATTGTCTGCACACAGCAAGAAAGAACTTCAAGGAAGAACAAAGACTTCTACCACGTGTCGCTTTTCTGAACACAGAGCAGATAACTCGTAATTTGTTTATGTAACCTTGTATTTTAATGTCTTTTTCTTTTTCTCTTAAATACCTAAGAATTCCTATTTCTTTGAGCTCAATTCTTAATCAGAGTTAAACTCCAATTTTTATTTATCTCTTTTTCTTTGTTAAACTTTCTGTAAAATCACCGTTTGTTTAATTTTAATGTAAACTTTAATCTTGATTTTATTTTTATAATATTTTTCTTGACCAATCACAAACCAGAAGCTATTATTTTATCTAAAGTCCGAAAGTCCTTTTTTTTTCTAATTTGAGATCTGATTAGATCTAATTATTCTCGAAGACCTCTGGAGCCGCTTGTCTACAAGGAGAAAAAGACGCAGCTCTCCACATCACGCGCAGCTGAGGAATCAGCGTGCTTCTGCAGGATTTCAACCATTGAGATCCAACATCTGATCTCATTCATCGTCCAGAATATCTGCGGGACAAATATTCTGGGTTTTGCCCCTGAACAACACATCAAAACTTCACGAGGACGACGAAAAAACGTTGACCAGATCAACGGGAAACTCCAAGCGAGGAATCACGTGAGCTGCAAACTTTAATTCATCTGCTGAATTAAACGTCTGAGGTTCGGTAATAATTTGTGTATCTAATCAGATGCAAATTAAGAAGCTATTAACATAACTCTTCTTTTCATTAAAATTCCGTAATCCAGGACTTTTCATATAATTAATAAACTTTCTCCATAAATTTGCGTTGTTTCCATAATCTGTTAACTCAAACTGATAGAAATTCATTTCTCAGTTAACCCTGGTTCCGAAAATACTGACATTGTTAATCTATCATTTACAAGATTGATTTTATGATTAATGAAATTACTGCAATGTCTGTTAATCATTTCGTTTAATAAATATGTGAAAATGAGAGAAGTTGTTGAGAATTTATTTCATTCTGAGTCTGTTTCAAGCACAGGTATTGAATTCACGAGAAAAATTCTTGAGACTGATTATTAATTAATTTATTGAGTGATTAAACAGGTATAAAGTGAAATTAAAGATTAAATTGCTTCTTAGAGATAGAAGCTGGTGCCCCACGAGTGTTATTAACTTTTCTGATGTATATGAAACGAGATTTGATCTCAGATGCCAATACATTGTGGCGGGTTGGTGTAACCCCCACAACAGACTGGACAGACACAGCGCTCGGCTAGAGCAATTAATAGAACAGTGAAATGTGTGTATTAATGTCTACAGGCAGCCCCGCTTCTTCTGGCTCACTTCTGTGATGTTAATGTGCCTTTCATGCATTGCGTTCATGCGTCCTGTCCTTACTGTGACCTAGAGACCAAGATCAATATTGTAACGTGAACAGGGATTTCCCAGCATGCTTTGCCAGTTGAAAACGTTATGTGTGTGTAACCGTGATTTAAACGGAGGTCTGGGAGAATGACCTCCCCTCCTGCCTGTGCTCAGAGTGTGTGAAAAATAAATCCCGTTGATCACAACCATCTGCTCCATTTTCTTTGTGTGAACCCTGCTTACGTCACACTGGTGTCAGGAGTGGGATGGAGCAAATGGAAGCTAGGATCAGAATGGAGATCCAGCAGCTGGAGCAGGCCAGTGCTCAGCTGATGATGGACGATGGGACCGAGACACCACCACCGGGAGCCCGGAGCCGGGACGAACGAAGCGGCGGACCTGACGGGGCCAGCGCACCCCGCCTCCTGTCTTTTTCAAGACAGAGCAGAGCAAACATTCCACCCTTCTCAGGACAGCACGGGCTGGCGACCCCACGGCGATCAAGGGTGGCGATCGATCAGGAAACGACCACCCCACCTGTTCGACAGCGGGCCAAGATTCCCCGTTTCAACGGCGAAGCCACATTGGATGACTACCTGACACAGGTCGAGCTGACTGCGGCGCTGAACGGCTGGTCACCAGAGGAAACCGCCGTACAGGTCGCGCTGGCCTTGGAAGGGAAAGCCCTCTGCACGCTCTCTGATCTCTGGCCCGAGGAGCACCACAGCTGGCCAGCACTACAAGGGGCGCTCCAGAGACGATTTGGGAGAATAGCGGATGCTGAGCACGCCCAAGAACAGCTGACCCGCCGCCGCCGGAACCACCAGGAAAAACTAGGAGCCTATGCTGCAGACATATGGCTGTTAACCCGGCGCAGCTACCCAGATTTCGCGCCGGAGGCAGTAGAGAAGCTCGCCCTCCGGAGTTTCATCCAAGGTCTCCGCCCGGCCCAGCTCCAGAGCCACGTACGGCTCCACGCCGTGAGCGACTGGAGGACTGCAGTGGCAGAAGCAGAGCGGGCAGAGCCGCTAATAATTCGCACCGCTGAAGCAGCAACGCACAGCCGAAGAACCTACCAGGCTACGATGGAGAGCGAGGGGGAGGAGGAGGAATTACGGCAGACCACGGCGGCGCGTCCACGGAGAAGATGGCCTCGGCGGCGCGAGGAATGGTGCTTCCGCTGCGGAGAGATGGGACACATCGCGCGATACTGCCCCGCACCCACCCCACGACAAACCGGCCCCTCGCCGGCGTTAAACTAGAGCGAGGTGGCGTGAACGGGGACAGGCCACCTCCAGCAGATGTTTCCCCCGAGGAGCCGGCACCGCACGTGGGCCGAGTTGGACACTCTCCAGGGATCTAGCTACAGTGCAGCTTGGGGAAGACGTCGATCCGGGCCCTGATTGACACCGGTTCTACAATCTCCTTGGTTCGACCCAGTGTGCTGCCGGGCACAAGCAAGACGGCTCCGCGGGGGTGGGAACCCACCGAGCGCTGCGTCACCACAGCTACCGGTGAGCGCGCCCGACTGAAGGGGCGGAGAGTGCTGGTGGTGGGGGTGGCCGGCCAGAACATAAGACACCCATTCTGGCTGGCTGACATCCAAGACCCCTGTATTATTGGACTAGACCTGCTCACAGCCTGGCGTGCCAAGATCGACACCGCCGGACCTTCCCTCCAGCTGGGAAACCGGACCATCACGCTCCACAGCAGAACCCAGGGAAGGGACACGGGGGCACGCGCAATCGAGGGATCGCCAAGACAGACCGGACCAGGCAGGCCACCGCGAGGACTGGACACGATGACGTCACCAGCATGGACAGAGGGAGCACGAGCACACACAGGGACAGCAAGGGGAGGGGTCGACGTGTCAGCAGAGACGCAGCAGGCGGTGGAGGAATTATTTCAGCGGAGCTGCAGCGGGCTGGACCCGGAACAGAGACGCCAGCTGCGGGAGCTATTGGACTATTACGTGGGTGTTTTCGCCGCAAAGGATGAGGAATGCGGCCGGACCGGGTTGGTGCAGCACGAGATCGACACCGGTGAGGCCAGGCCGATTCGACTCCGCCCACGCCGGCTGCCCTTTTCAAGGCGGGCAGTGGCGGAACAAAAAGTGCGAGAAATGCTGGAGGCAGATGTCATTGAGCCCTCCAGCAGCCCCTGGGCATCGCCTGTGGTGCTGGTCAAGAAGAAGGACGGGTCGTGGCGGTTCTGTGTGGATTACCGACGCCTGAACGACGCCACCAGGAAAGATTCCTACCCCCTGCCCCGCATCGATGACGCACTGGACCACATCGCCGGCTCCAGCTGGTTCAGCTCGCTGGATCTACGCAGCGGCTATTGGCAGGTAGAGCTGTCACCCGAGGCCCGCCAAAAAACAGCCTTCTCCATCGGGCAGGGACTGTACCAGTTTAAAGTGATGCCGTTTGGACTCTGCAATGCTCCGGCCACCTTTGAGCGCTTGATGGAGCGAGTGCTGGCTCACGTGCCCCGGAGTCGCTGCGTTGTTTACCTGGATGACCTGCTGGTGCATGTAGCTGATTTTGACAGCGCCCTGTCAAATCTCCGAGAGGTGCTGGGAGCCATCCAACAGGCGGGGCTACGGTTACACCCTAAGAAATGCCACCTGTTCTGGCGGGAGACCACCTTTTTGGGCCACGTCGTCAGCGCAGCGGGGGTCGCCACCGACCCGGAAAAAGTGGCAACAGTGAGAGACTGGCCAGTGCCGCGGAACGTTGGAGAACTGAGGAGTTTTCTTGGATTGGCCTCCTATTATAGGAGGTTTGTGAAAGACTTCGCCACCATCGCCAGCCCGCTGCATCAGCTGACGCAGAAAGAACGCACGTTCCAGTGGAGTGACAGCTGTGCTGCTGCTTTCTCCCAGCTTCGCGCAGCGCTCATCAGAGCCCCCGTCCTGCAGTATCCTGACCCAAACCGCCCTTTCATCGTGGACACGGACGCCAGCAACCAGGGCATCGGGGCGGTGCTATCCCAGGAGGGAGAACATGGAGAGCAGGCAGTCGCTTTCTTCAGCCGCACTCACAGCAGAGCCGAGAGGAATTACTGTGTGACTCGCAGAGAGTTGCTGGCTGTCATCCAAGGACTGCGTCATTTCCGCCCGTATGTGTACGGGGGGAGGTTCCAGCTCAGGACGGACCACGCTTCCCTGACCTGGTTGTTAAACTTCAAAGAACCGGATGGACAGTTGGCGAGGTGGCTGGAGGCACTGCAGGATTATAATTTCCAGATTGTGCATTGGGCAGGCCGCCTCCATGCCAATGCTGACGCGCTGTCTCAGCGCCCCTGCGCGACAGAGGAGTGTCGTCACTGCCAACGGGCTGAAGATCGGGACCAAACCGCCCCACGGGCTGCTGCTCTCCGAGCCGCTGCGAGCAGGAATAACGCAGCGACGCACAGCCCCTCCTCAGATGATCAGGCAGTTCTCCCCAGCGATGACGTCACAGAGGTTCTTGGCACGCAGCAGCTGCAGAGTGAGCAGGACAGAGACCCGGTCATTTCGCGGGTTCGGCAGTGGCTGGACGCAGGACAGCGGCGCGCCTGGGAGGTTGTGTCACCGCTGGACCCAGAGACTAAGGCCCTGCACTCCCAGTGGGCCAACCTCCGCTGCTACGAGGGCGTGGTGTATAGACAGTGGCAGACTCCAGCTGGGCAGCGGCACGTCTGGCAGCTGCTGGTTCCTTGTCGACTCCGGCCCAAAGTACTCCAGCTGGTTCATGGGGCGGTAGGAGCAGGCCACTTCGGAGTGACAAAGACGCTGCAGCGCCTTCGGGCCCGGTTCTACTGGCTCGGTTGTCATCAGGACGTGGAGCTCCACGTTCATCGCTGCGACACATGCACAGCTCAGAAGGGACCAACTCAGCGATCCCACGCTCCCCTGCAGCAGTACCGGGTGGGAGCACCGATGGAGCGAGTGGGAGTGGACATCCTGGGCCCTTTCCCGACCACGGACCGGGGGAACCGCTACGTGCTGGTCGCGATGGATTATTTCACTAAGTGGCCAGAGGCGTACGCGGTCCCGGATCAGAGCGCCGCTACGACGGCTTCAAAGCTGGTGGATGAAATGTTCTGTCGGTTTGGCGCGCCGGAGGAGCTGCACAGCGATCAGGGTCGGAACTTCGAGGCGGAGGTCTTCGGAGAGGTCTGCAAACAGCTGGGCATCTGGAAGACCCGGACCACCCCACTGCATCCACAGAGCGACGGCCTGGTCGAACGATTCAACCGGACCCTCACCACCCAGCTCGCTATCCTAGTGGACCAGCGACAGCGAGACTGGGACCTGCACCTGCCTTTTGTTCTGTGGGCGTACCGGACGGCAGCTCAGGAATCTACCCGGTGCACCCCTGCGGTGCTCATGTTTGGATGCGAGCTGCGCACACCGGTGGATTTGGTATTCGGTTGCCCCCCTGAGCCGGAGGTGGAGGGAAAACCCGGATTGGATTATTTTTTTTATTTGAAAGAACGTCTCCACACGGTGCACGAGCTGGCTCGAGAGGCCCTGGCAGCGGCAGGGGGCCGGCAGAAGCGAGCGTATGACTCCCGCTGCCAGGGGAGGGACTTTGCACCAGGAGATCGAGTCTGGGTTTTCTGCCCTGAGAGGAAGAGAGGACGATCACCGAAGCTGGCGAGCCAGTGGTCGGGGCCATGCGTGGTCCTGGAGAGACTGTCAGATGTGGTGTACAGGGTGAGGCTTAGAAAAAGGGACCGGGTTGTGGTCCTTCATCGTGACTGTCTCGCCCCGTATCGGCCATCTGCACCGCTGGTGGACGAACCGGAGCTTCCATCCCGGCCCGATACCCCGACCGACACCCAGATGGACACTAGGGGGCCTGTACGTGTTGGCCGCCGGCGCCGAAGACCGCCCCGACACCTGGACGAGTTTGTATTGGACTTTTAAATTGGACTTTAATTTTTCTGGGGACAGAAACCAGTCCGGGGGGGCAGTGTAACGTGAACAGGGATTTCCCAGCATGCTTTGCCAGTTGAAAACATTATGTGTGTGTGTAACCGTGATTTAAACGGAGGTCTGGGAGAATGACCTCCCCTCCTGCCTGTGCTCAGAGTGTGTGAAAAATAAATCCCGTTGATCACAACCATCTGCTCCATTTTCTTTGTGTGAACCCTGCTTACGTCACAATATGTCTCTCAAATGCAAATGTCTCATGCCTGTTCTGCAATCTCTTTGATCATACCAACTGCTGGGGAATGCTCTTTTATGTATTGTTGTAGTTGGGTATATATACTGCACTGTAACCCATGCTCACTCTCTCATTCACTCACTCTTCAGCTGCTGCTGCAGACACACACTGTGTCTCCTCTCTGAGAGCCTGAGGAATTCGGCTTCAGCCTGCTCACACTATGGGCTGGAGCCGAGTTCCCGTGAAGGCGGTATGATTCAATAAACTCTACTTAAAACTCATCATTGCTGCCTTTATTTTATCATCCGCCTCAACATCAATATAAATTAAATAATTCATACCTGATCATATTTATTAATTTTCATATTTCCTTCTACATAAGTCTATGCCATCTCAGGTTACATCAGGTTGCACACTGCTCATTTGCACACTGTACATAGGTTCATGCCATCTCAGGTTCACATCATCTCCAATATCAATATACCACTATCACTTTAGTCATCCGGTGACTTCATTTTCATTTCTCTACTGCCTAACTGTGTGTTGGTGTGTCTTAGCATCCATCAGAACTAGGATTGAGTTACTGTGTTAGTGTGTCATGACCTATTAGAAGTGTTGTTTCTGTACCTTTAACTTGGCATTCCTTCTGAGAGCAAAGTAAGAATTTCATTGCTCAGGAAATGTAGCATTTCTTAACTGTGCACATGATAATAAAGCCTTTGAATCTTGAGCAGAACTTGAAGTAGGAGAAATATTTTTCTTTTTGAACAACAATTAAATAAATAGAATGAAAAAAAATAAAATTCTGTAAATGACCATTTTGGTCACAGCTTATCAGGTATATCTCAAAGTGCATAAAAACTCAATTTGCACTGTTAGTAGCATTAACATTTGTTTTACTGCATCCTGGTCATAACGGACCTTGGCACATCACAAAGTGCATTTAGCTGAATAAAAAAATGAACTGTCAAACACTTCAGTGCACAAACCCCTCAAGAAAAGATTGATAACATTAGCAAACATTGCACATCCACTATTGTGGTTTGTTTTGTTTTAAATCACCACGAGTGAGTAGGAACCTCAGGGTACACGCTGGACAGACCACCAGTCCCATTGTAGGGCAGACAGAATTTTATCAGTAATTTTAATTCTAATATTGTGGGTGACCCCCACAGCCACGGACAAGCAGAGCGCTCAGCGGGAGCAATTAACAGAACAGTGAGATGTATGGACTGTTATCAATAGGTGGAGAGGAATTCCGGCCAGTAATCCTGCTATTGTTATGTGTGACTCTCAAATGCAAATGTCTTCCTGTCAGTAATCCTCCTATTGATATGTGTGAATCTCAAATGCAAATGTCCATGCTTACTGCTGTGCATGCATTGTCTGTAGCTGGGTTTATAAGTGACTGAATATCGCTGCTCATTCTCACTTTCTTACTGCTGCTCATCTGACTACACGCATTCCCTGTTTGCTGACCAGAGACACAGGGTTCACTCCTTTGGGGTGAACCCTCGTGATGGCGATGAATAAAACCCACTTTTAAACTCCAGTTCGCCGTGCCTTATTTCACCAGTTGCCACATTGGTGACCCCGAAAGAAAGAACACGCTGGGTGCAACGCAACCTTCTGATCTGGACATCCACGCTGGGACGAACCCGAGGGACAAAGATCGTCTACTCCCTCTCACCGCTCCTCCGCATCGACACGAGCCCGAGGGACAAAGATCGTCTACTCCCTCTCACCGCATGGACACGAGCCCGAGGGACAAAGATCGTCTACTCCCTCTCACCGCTCCTCCGCATGGACACGAGCTCGAGGGACAAAGATCGTCTACTCCCTCTCACCGCTCCTCCACATCGACACGAGCGCGCACGACGGAGAACGCAGCGCTTGGACCAGAACGCACCATGACCCGGCACGAGCGAACGACAGCAGCAGCCCGAACAGGGATGACCATTGGCGCCGACGACGTTGATCTCCATCAAGCTCCCTGATCCTGATTCGCCTCGCGACAGCAGACCTGCCATGCACAGAAGCCCCGCATCAGAACAGCGCAGCTGGAAGGTACGTGGCAGCAGCGCACGCCGCGCACTAGAGACAAGCTGGCTCTACGGACTTATACATCATCCCCCCGCTGCTGCGCACACGGCTCTTCAGGGCTGCTCACACACCTGAGGCACACACACAGCCCGCACACAGGATTTTGTATGGGTCTCAGCCACGGCGCACGACGGGAATCCAGCCGTCAGCTGTCCCCGAGGGCTTTAGGGCCGCGCGCGCACCTAAAGCCAAAACGCCAAGTCCCTCACACAGCTTCAGCTCCTGTTTTTCTTCATTGCCGGACTGAATCGCGAGAGGAATCAGAGACTAATTTTTCTTCTCACAGCCACTGTGGATCTCCGCACGTTCAACGGGAAAGACCCTCAACATCGTGGATCCACATGCAATTTTTGCGCGGCTCAGACAACTTCGCAGTCCCGGGCCGGCACTTGCTACCCCCACCCCCCCTCCCTCCACCTCTGCCTGCACAGAGCTTTCCCCGCTCGCTACCAAAGCCAGACTATCGAGGCCTCAGCTTCCTGCTGAGCCCTCTGGGAGGGAGTGTGTGGGTGACCCCCACAGCCACGGACAAGCAGAGCGCTCAGCGGGAGCAATTAACAGAACAGTGAGAAGTATGGACTGTTATCAATAGGTGGAGAGGAATTCCGGCCAGTAATCCTGCTATTGTTATGTGTGACTCTTAAATGCAAATGTCTTCCTGTCAGTAATCCTCCTATTGATATATGTGAATCTCAAATGCAAATGTCCATGCTTACTGCTGTGCATGTATTGTCTGTAGCTGAGTTTATAAGCGACTGAATATCGCTGCTCATTCTCACTTTCTTACTGCTGCTCATCTGACTACACGCATTCCCTGTTTGCTGACCAGAGACACAGGGTTCACTCCTTTGGGGTGAACCCTCGTGATGGCGATGAATAAAACCCACTTTTAAACTCCAGTTCGCCGTGCCTTATACCACCATTGCCACAATATGATAAAACACTTGAGTAGCTTTTATTTTCATTTTCAGTTTTAACTGTGAAACTTTTAACTTTGCAGGAAATAATACCCCCCCCCCCCCCCCGGTAGGTTCACATGTAAATCTGTCCCTCAGGAAGTGAGGAATAAATTTGTGGCCCTCACAACCACCAAAGTTGCCCATCGCTGCATTATTCATTCACTCCACAGACAATGGTGGTGATACAGCTGCCCTGGGGCAGACTGATGGAAACGTGGCTGTTAATCTACGCCAACGGCCTCTCCGACCACTATTGGAACATTTACACATATTCATACCGTGTCATGGACACTGGAGGCAAGGTGAGTAAAGTGTCTTGCCCAGGGACACAACGGCAGGATGTCTCGGGAGAGCAGGATTCAAACTGCCAACTCTCTGGTTATTAGACGACCCCCTCTGTGTACCTCCTGAGTCACTGCCACCCACATTTTTTTTTAAAGACAGTGCACGTTGATGAACACTGATATCAATGTAAACTTGCCAGATTGTAGCCAGTGGCTAATTTCCATCTGTTGTCCATGGGTTACAATTTTTCCTTCCCTCATTCTATTATGCTGAGCACCAAGCTAGAGGGCGGGACGTAGGGCTGTGCGAAATGACAAAAATTTCATATCACGATATGTTCTATCACAATAACTATATATATCATGCAAAACATTTTCTGTAAATTCTACACTTTAGATAATTGCATGAAAAGGACCATCACTTTTTTTTTTTTACATGTACCATTTTCCCTCATAATTTTGCAGTGTTATAAAATAGATTTTTAATGGGCATTTGAGACTTGATTCTCATAAATTTCAAGTTTTTCTTTTAAATCATGTATGAATAAAAAGTAAACATCAATAAGTGAAATATTTCCCGAGCCAGAGAATAGCAAAAAAAAAAAAAAAAAAGGAAAAAAGATAGTCTGAAAATGAGAATTACCCAATCCCTGCAATCTACAGATATAAATTAGCTGTTAGTTTAAATCAGTGAAAATTTAAGTGTGGAGCTAGAGCCTGAAGATGCCATTCTGGCCTGATTTAACCTGTTTGCTTCTTAGTGAAAATATTTCAGATTGGTCATGATCTGAAAATCCAAGACACAAAAGGTAATGTACTAAAATACATGTGATGATTAACTTCATTATCACTACTTGACTAATTTAAAATTAGAAATCAAATAAATTACATCAAGAGCTAACTTGCTCCTCCGACCCGTTTCAATGTATTTATTATTTATTTTGCGTGTATGTGCCACCATCATGCACTTTTGCAGCTTTAATAATTTTTTTTCAAACAAAACTAGGAAACTCAGCAGTAATTTAAATTAAAGAAACAATGGTCTGATACACGATTATGTTTCCAATTGGAACAACTTAGCACCATCATTTAGCATTTGCCATTTCATAATTAGACATGGTGTTAACGTTACTTACCTCCTCTTAAAACAAGGTTAGCAGACTATCCTCTCTGACGCAACACAATGGAAAACAGTTCCACATTATCTCTGGCAAACAGGAGTAGCGGGCTAGCAGCCATTTGACCAAACCGGGAGTTCAGTTAGAGAGCCTAGCCATACACCACACACGCTGCGTGCACTGACAAGTAGTGTGGGGAACTTTGCTCAAGAAGCGGGGGGTACGTACATTTTAAATAACGATATGGTAATCTATGAAACAAACATTTTTATATCATCATCCGATATATATCGTCATATCCCACAGCCCTAGCAGAAGTACCATTTTTATATGGTCTTTGGTATGACCTGGCCAGGGCTTGAACCCATGACCTCCCGGCTGAGGGGTGGGTGCTCTACCACCAGGCCTCCACTCTATAGTTTCCTTGCTCTGTTCCACTTTTGCTGAGCACCAAGCTGAACGTCATTTTTATATGGTTTTTTGGCATGACCTGGCCAAGACTTGAACCCCCAACCTCCCAGTTGTGGGGCGTATGCTCTACCTCTAGGACACCACTCTGGTGGCCTAGAGGTAGAGCCCTCATTTAAGCAAAAATCTTACCTTAAATAATCATGTTGCAAAGCACCAATGCCAACATTTTACGGCTTGCTTCCACTTCCACTGATGGTCATGAAAGGTGCTGGAAATTGAACTTTTGATCTCCCAAACATTTACAAAGAAACAGCTTTTTCCAGGCTTTAAGAGATCGTGAGAGATCCCAGTTTGGGATCAATAAAGTAAATCTATCTATCTATAGAGGGCAATTTTCTCTCAATGGTCACGCAACCATCTCCATGCTGTGTAAAGGGGGTCCTTAGAAAATAGCACTCAGCCAGACAATGTTTTCTTCAGCACCAATAATAGTTGTTACTGTTGCACAGATAAACCCTTTAATAGAGACACCAAGACTGACAGCAAATGATCAATAATTCACTTCAACAGTAGAAGCCTGTATGCCAACTTCCACATCACCAAACATTTTCTCAGTTTTCACAGCCTTTTAATATAACTGAAATATCAGAAACCTGGAACCTTTAAAGGGGTTAAAATGGCTAAAATATGACTGGGAATCAATATAACATAAAAAAAAAAACTACATTACAGAGAGAATTTATACAATATAGAGCCAAAGAAGCAGAAAAACAAATAAGGATTATTACAGTAAAATATTTGAAAACTGTAAAAGATAATACATGCAGTATATTAAAAAACGTAATCAGAAATTACCCTAGACAGGTTAATTAGCCTAAACCAGGGGTCACCAACTGGTGGACTCCGGTCCGGATCCAGAACCCCGAAGCCTTTTGATACAATTTGGGGGGAGAGGTGTTTTATTTTGGTGGGAAAAAAGCGGAAGTGAACTGCTACATCGGTGACCGCCCAACAGATTATGGCAGAGACCTTGGGTGCTCTCTTCCTGCTGCAGACTGGCCCTCTTCGCTGTACCACGAACGCCACTATCTGCAGAGACTCTGTGGCTCCAACCGCTCCAGAGAGTCAACAGGTTCCCCCAATCAGACAGGTTTGCTGTGCCCCCCCCCCCCCCACACACACACACAAGACCGACACGTAAAACCCCGTACAAGCTCCGTGTGTTACGGAACATGAAAAGTTCCACCTGCCCTTTCCCTGTAACCATGGAGTTACAGCTCCATCCATGCAGGAACAGAGTTTACTGTTGAGATTTAAAAAAAAAAAAAAAAAGTTGAGGAATTCTGTCTGTGGAATTATATCTTGTGTCCTGGAATTATATTTTGTGTCTGCTTTTTTATTACCTCCGCCAAGGAGGTTATGTTTTCATCGGCGTTGGTCTGTCTGTCTGTTTGTTTGTTAGCAAGATAACTCAAAAAGTTATGGACGGATTTTTCATTGAAATTTTCACAAGATTGTCAGAAATGGATATCTTACAGATGATTAGATTTTGGTGGTGATCCGGATCACCATCCAGAAGAAAACCGCCATTACGGAAAATGCCATTTTCCTCAATAACTTACTGAACTACTAATCCTATCATTGTGAATCCAATTGCTAGTCATATGTTTTCATGGTCACAAGAATCTGAAAACGTACACACAAACACTGTATGGGGGGGAACTGTGGCGCTTGGCGGAGGTCTGCGCTCTCCGAGTCCTTTTTTTTAAGTTTTTTTTTGTCTTAGTTTGATTTTTTCTGCCACTGAAAAATATTGTAGAGGTGGACTTGGTGAAATATTGTTTTTTTTAGATATTAATCTTTTTTAAAATGCAATACAATTTCGGTTGTGTTCTCCTGTAAAACATTTTTAGGATTTTAGTTGCAGATTTTAGAATTTTAGACCCATTTATTTGGAGTCAAACACATTTAGTGTTTTCCTGTATTATACAGTCCCTCCAGGATTTCGCAGGATGTTTTTATGATCGTTGCAACCCCAAAAAGCCTGAATTTGTGGGAGTTTTTTTTTTTTTTTAAAGTTGTGATAAAAGTTGTGATGTTTTGATTTTTTTTTGCACTAAAAATTAAGAATTTCAAATTTTAAAGTTGTTTTTTTTCCAGTTTAGTGCAGTGATATTCTATATAACAATATAAGAAAAGCACAGAATTGTCAAAAAGTTCCTATTACAGTGATTTGTAAATTAAGCAGAAACTTCTGCTATTCAGAAAAACTCTTGTGCAACAGCAAAAAACATGCAGGTTAGGTTAATTGGAGACTCTAAAAGTGGCCCTAGATGTGAATGTGTGTGAATGGTAAAGGATAGCGCCGTACCGTGCTGCTTCATTCATCCAGGTGGATGCCCTCAATTTCCCCTCTGGGGATCAATAAAGTATACAAAATCAAAAAAAATCAAATACAGACTTTAACACAATATCCATTACAACAGCTAAAATGCACTGAATGCATGTTAAAGAGGTACAGATTTAGAAATTATTGGGCAGCACCTTCCTTTGAAAACTCCCTACTGCCCCCAACCACTCTGAACCCAACGGAGAAGAGAAAAAAAAATTATTCTGTTGCTCTGTATTGTCTATTGGAGTCTGTGTTTTTCTCAAAAAAGTTACAAACAATATTCTCTCTCTTTCCGTGCCTAAACTCTACCTGCCTATCTGCTGTGCATCTTGACACACACTTGTCTCTTCAGATACATCTTTTCATTTAGGCCGGGGGGGGGGGGGGGGGGGCTTTGTCCTGAGATTCACAGCTTTAAAGCTCATTGACAAGATGTAGCAATGATTTTACCTCTAAAGATGTATAAATGTTCAAACACTGGCTGTAGTGTTAGATTTGCTGGTTTTGTTTGTGGTTTTATGGCATCTATCCTCGCGCGTACTCCAGCGATGGGGGGCTGCTTTTGATGCAGGCGGAACAGTTTTTCAACACAAACCCCTGCGCTTCGTACACGTGGTCAGAACGGAAATTGCGGAGACGTCCACTGGCAGGCTGGCAGAGATGGGAGGGAAGGGACGTGTTGGAAACCTCGCGGGGGAGTTTTTTTTTTTTTTTTTAATTACACACTCTGTTTCTGCTGATGTGTTCTGTAAACATGGAAGGGAACAAAGTGCAGTGTGAGTACACTTGATTGGTTAAGACTGAGTGTTTGTGTGCCATTCAGAGACAAATTGGATTGGTGAAATTAGCGGAAGTTGACAAGGGATTGGCCAAAATTGCGGGAAAGTTGCAGTGATTGAAGGAAAGTTGCAAGGTCGCGTAATAGTTGTGCCATTTGGGCTGATTTCGCGTGAATTGATGTTATCACAACATCGTGAAATCCTGGAGGGGGCTCATTATAAAATTTTATATTACAGTTTTGTTTGGAAATGAACAAAGAATTCATTTTAATTTTTTTTTGTTTAAAAATTAATATAGAACTAAAACCAGCTAAAACATGAGCTTCATAAAATAATGTGCGAAAGCAGGTTAAATGATATTGGCCTGTCTGGAGACAGCTGTGGTCTTCTGAAGAATGTCCTGGAGACAGCTGTGGTCTTCTGAAAGAATGTCAGCGAAAGGATGACAGGTTCCTTAAAAGCACATTTTGGATAAAATCTGTCCATGTATTTTATTTTTTTTAATAACTTGATTTATTACAGGGTAGTTCCACTGAGAGGCAAACCTCTCCTTTTCAAGGATGCCTAGTTCACACTCACACAGTTCCACATTCACACCAGGAAGACGCCTAGTACAACCGACTGACCTGTGGCCACCTGAGCAGCTACACTGCAGCAGTTGGGATTAAGGGCCTTGCTCACGGGTACCACAGTGGGTAAGGAGGGTGGGCAAACACTGCTATGTTATCTCTCCCACCCAGATCTGATCCTGCTAGTTCAGGGGATCGAGCCCGCAACCCTTTGCTCACACATTCCACATCCCTAACCAATAGGCCCCACTGCCCACGTGTCAGATTTCTCTTCCATTTAATTAAACATGTTGGAAGTAAATTCATGAGTCATGCTATTACCTTTTCTTTATAAGGGCCAAGTTGTCACACAGTTGGAGGGAAAAAACTTGAATAGAAAAAAAAATGCATCAAGATGTATTGAGAATAGTTTTAGAATTAAGTTGGATTTCTGAATCATAATCAAATCATGAGGTACCTAAGATTCCTACACCTAGTTCGGACCTAGCGCTGGGGAGGAGGACCGAACTTATCGCGACCTTTTGCAGTTTTTAGTTGGTGGACCCCTCGGTCTCAACATTCTATTGAAAATGTGCCTGTAAATCCTCACAAGAGAGAACATATTCAGAACAACCTAGTCTAGAAGCAAAGGACGTGGTCTAATCGAATCACTTCTCAATCATTTACTCGTTCTCTGTGGTTGCAACATTGTTTAAAATAATGTCGAGGACGTGTGGGGGAATATTTATGACAGGTGTAATACAACTACTATATATTCTGCAAAAAGGAGTCATGAGAATTATACATAATGTCAGATGTTATGAGGCACTCACTCAGCCAAATTTAAAATAGCAACCAACATCACGTGAGGAGTAATTTGTTGCTAGTAGGTATTTAGGAATTTTATGTGATAGCAATTAACTTCTAAAGACCTTACTAGACTACAGCACCTCGGACTGCAAGTTCTCGTGTTGTAACTCAGGCTACAACACCAAGTGAAGCATTTCCCACATATTTCACAAAAATGAAGGCTTCTCACCACTGATGGATCTTCATGTGTCTTTTCAAATTACTATGATCACTGGAATCTTGTCCCACAAGTTTCACAAGGAAATGGCTTCTCGCCTGTGTGGATTCTTCTGTGAATTTTTCAGAGCACTACGTTGTTTAAATCTTTGCCCACATATTTCACAAGATAATGGTGTCTCACCTGTGTGAATTCTCATGTGACTTTTAAAATTACCTACAATGTTTAAATCTTTGACCACATGTTTCACAGGAATATGGCTTCTCACCTGTGTGAATTCTCATATGAGTTTTCAGCACACTAAACTGATTAAATCTTTTACCACATGTTTCACAAGAAAATGGTCTCTCACCTGTGTGAATTCTCATGTGAGCTTTCAAATGGCTATGTTTAATAAATCTTTGACCACATGTTTCACAAGAGAATGGCTTCTCACCTGTGTGGGTTCTCATGTGAATTTTCAAATAGCTACGTTGAATAAATCTTTGACCACATGTTTCACAAGAGAAAGGCTTCTCACCTGTGTGGGTTCTCATGTGATATTTCAAATGATTGCAGTATTGAAATCTTTGCCCACATGCATCACAAGAAAATGGCTTCTCACCTGTGTGAATTCTATCATGAATTGATAAAGCACTTCTCCAACGGAACACTTTGCCACACGTGTTGCAAACATGTGGCTTATTCACTGTGTTCTGTTTCTTCTTTTGGGACTCATTAAGGAAGCTGTGAGAGAGGAGCTGCTCACTGTTTGGTTCAGTTTCACGGTTGTCATTGTCCCTCACCAGTACGAGTCACTATGAGGTTATCAGCGTCTCTTGTTTCAGTCTAAAGTGTTCTTTCCCTCATGATAGATACAGAGTTCTTCCTCTTCTTCTTAACCTGTGCATCATTGTGTTCCTCTGGTGCCAGAATGGAGTTCTCTCCTGGTTCCAGAGCTGATGGACAGTGAGAACCTCCTCATCCTTAAAATCACCTAGGTGTGGAGCATCTAAAGAGACATCAGAACATTTGCAAACCACAAAGACTAAATGTATGATTTGACAAAAAAGTATTCACCTGGTAACTTGAACTGAGGCAAATAAACTGATTTTAAATGAGGATTGGAATACTTTTGTTGGAAAATTCTTTTTTTAAAATGAAAAATTGATGTGATCAAATTTTTCCCCTCACCAAAACTTATATGTATACTTTATTTTCATTTCCCCCCCATGTTCTGTGACAGTAAATACAGCAGCCCTCCAGACCATGTGCCTCCCCACCCCTGTCTCTCACCAACACAAACCACCACTGACTCACCTGCTGATTGGATAAAACTCAGCCGAGCGTGAACGAATCTAACACAAAAAACTATAATATAATGCTGCCAGAGTCTAATTGCATAGTGGAGGGCCACCAGCACTACAGGTGGAGCTGTACGGCACATAACGCACCAGTCTCTACCACTGTCCTTTCCCAGAATGTGAGCCCATAGAGCCGGCAACAAACAGATGCGAGTCCAGACTGCTGGTGCCCTCTCAGTGTGCTTGTATGGCTGTAATATATAAAAATGTAAAACTACTGCCATGATTGTGGTATGGAACGGCCCTGATCACTCTGATGACTGCAAGTTCAATTATACAGCAATGACATTCTTGCCTACTGCAAAATAAATAGTAATGGGATCATCTGTAGCACAAGGGCCACCTCTGGTGAAAATTTCAGCAAAATCCATCCGTAGTTTTGTGTCATCCTGCTAACAGATACAAAGCAAAAACACTCTGATTACAGTAGGTGATTTGAAGGGAATGGTTTGTTAGAAAAATGACCCAAAATCATTCCCAATCGTTAACATGCCATCCCCTAATTCATAGGTTGTAAATTGTGTGTGTGTGTGTGTTTGGGGGGGGGGTATTTTCCCAACTTTTTCCTCATTTACAACTCTTTTTTTTTTAAATTTCAAGTTTTTTGTCTTAAATTTACAACTTTTTCTCATACATTTGCAACTTCTCATAATTTGCTACTTTTTTTCCATTAATTTACCAACTTTTCTCTCATAAAATTCCCACTTTTTTCTTGTAAATTTTGCAGTTTCTCTCATTAATTTGCTACCTTTTTCCTCATAAATTTGCAACTTTTTTCTCATAAATTTGCTACTTTTCCTCATTTTTTCCTTACACCATCCATCATCCATCTTCTTCCGCTTAATCCTTTTCAGGTCGCGGGGGGGGCTGAAGCCTATCCCAGCAGTTCTGTATATTCTTATCTGAGAAAGGGGCAAGACCTCGACCCCTCTGTAACAGGCTAACTTGCTGTTGGTAATAACTGTAGAGGTGAACGGATGGATCGATGATAGCGGCTCAAACGTACTGTTTGGACGGTACAGATAGTAAAGTGAGAGTAAGGCCCTACATACTTATATAGTGGTTCAAGTAACTTTTACCTGTATTCATTCCCTCAGGAGAGTCCTTTAAGTCAGTGAAATCGTCATCACCGTTACTGTTACTTCCTGTTTCAGTAGTCTCTTCTTTGGTTTTTGGGTTCTATCTTCTTTCAGTCCGATCCTGAGTCTATACGCCGCTTCCTTCCTCATCTTAGGTATCTCAGTTTCCAGCAGAGTTGTGAGAGAGGAGCTGCTCACTGTTTGGTTCTGCTTCACTCTGCTGGTTTTCTTCAGAAATAGGAGTCACTGTGAAGGTATCGGCCTCCAGCTTCACTACCAGCTGTTCTCCCTCCTGACTGATGCAGAGTTCCTCCTCTTCCTCTTTAACCTGTGGAGGTCCTGGTCCTCCTGATTCCAGAGCTGCTGCTCAGCCAGAACCACTCCTCCTCACAGCCAGTGTTGTGGTGGGACATCTGGAGGGACAAAGACGAAAACATAAATTTCACATTAAAAAAATAAAATGCATCAAAATTTAGATTAAAAATGCAAAGTCTAAGAAACAATCTGCAAATTTATGACAAAAAAATATGAATTTGATAGGAAAATTAGTACAAATGTGTCTTAATTATTGCAAAATTACAATTAAAAAACATACAAGAGAAAAATAACTAAAAGAAAAGCATTGTCTAATTCAGGGGTGTCCAGTCTGTGTCAAAAACAGGCATTTTGTATTTTGGGGTGTTATCTTTGTCTATTATTAATAGAATTATTGGTGATTTGACAACTGCAGACCCTGCAGGTTTTTACTGATCAGCAATCAGTGGGAAGAAATTCAGTAAAATCTGTTGAAGACACTGGTTGGAGGTAAGGCTGCATGTCCACAAAATGCATTTTTGTCACCCGACTGCCCTGAGCTTTTTTTTTTTTCAGTGTTTGGTGCATGACACTGGTGGGGCAAAAAAGTCTGTTGTCCTGTATCCCAGCAACAGCTTGTCACTCTCAGCTCAACACTTCCCACTTTCCTATGGTCAGACTTTCTTCTGATTTTTTAATAGCAGTCCTCTAAATAACAATGACAGGAAACGTGTTTTAGCAGCTCTGATGTGAAATATGATGACACAGAAAGCAGGAGTCTGAGTACAGACGAGTTCTGGTGTCCTATGTCCCGCCCCACGCAGCAGTTCTGATTGGCTGCTTAGGGTCTGACATTGACGAGCTCAGCTGCAGTCCCTCCTGAACAGGTGAACTTTTTTCAGCTCTGAGCACCGCGACAAAAAAAACGGCCACCGCTGAGAGCGTTTCAGCCGCCATCCAACGCTGGACTACATAGAGAATGAATGGAAAATAGCCACCCCACAGCTGAAAAAACACGTTTGGTGGACATGCAGCCTAAAGTCTGCAGGGTCTTGGCCCTCCATGGGCACATGATTGGACACCCATGCCTATTAGAAAAAAGGACACACACACACAACACACAATAAATTTACAGGAGTGTCAGAATTCACAAGACAGGGAAGTCAGGAAATGTAACTTGACTGTTCATAGTTGTAGTCTTTTCAGTGCTCTTTATGAAAGGAAATTAAACAGCCAAAGTTGTTGGAAAAATGGGTGTTAACATTAGTAATAAGAGACTTTTTAACTTTTAAAATGTGTTTCATGCAAAATTTGCCAAGTTAGCATTTAAATTTTCAACTTTTTTTTCCCTCTAGAGCAGGGGTCAGCAGCCCGTGGCCAGCAGCCCGTGGCCCTTCAGCCCCCATGCTGTGGCTTTCTGCAGTTATATCTCAAAACACATGAAGGTTAATGGGGTAAGACAGAAACTCCAAACTGCCCCACTGTGCTCAGCAAAGGAACACGGGAACACATTTTGAGCTCCTGTCCAACAGCACTTGGCCAAGGCCGTACACTTGGCGCCCATAACCAGGTGCTGAACCCTATTGCAGAAGCCATCAGCATGGGATCAGAAGTTGCAGCAGAGTGTGCAATACCACCAGTGCAATTGCTTTTGTTAAGGCAGTAGAGCAACCCAGGGGCAGCACACAAGAAGGTGGCAGCAGAATCTTGTCAAGAGCTCAGAACTAGCAGGCTCTCAGTGGACTTGGGGAAACAGCTGAGATTCCTGCAGCACATGTGTCAGCACCACCCTGAGGCCAGATATCCTTCTGGTCTCTGAGAGCACAAAGAACATCATAATCATGAAGCTAACAGTGCCATGGGAGGACCCGCCTGGAGGCAGCTCATGAAAAGAAGAGACCAAATAGGAGCATCTGGTGGCCAGTTGTCGAGAGCAGAGGGCTGGAAGGCCAAGTGTATGCCTATTGAAGTAGGCTGTAGGGGATTTGTGGGTCATTCACTCCACAGAGCCCTCAGCGCATTAGGCATCACAGAAGGACCAAGGAGCAGACCCATCAAGAACATCATTGATCATTGAAGCAGCTGAGAAAGCCTCGAGATGGTTTTGGACTGGAGAGGAGATCCATGGGGATTAGGAGCATGCTACCTGAGCACATACACCATGGTCTGATCAGCCGCGGTGGGGTCACCTGGGCGAGGGTGTCTGATGGTGAAAGACCCGATGAACCCAGGCTACATCACTGATGATGTGTTCAGGTGCATCAGAAGATGTATTAAGAACAATGAAGTTCATTTTAATTATTTTATTTTTCAAATTATTGTTGATTGGATACATTTCTCAACAGAAACAAATACTTTCATGAACATAAAATATATTTTTTAAATTATTTTATTATGTGGTCAACCATGCGTCACATCCGACAGTGGCTCACACGCACGAGAGCCTCTGAGCCTGTCTGTGTAGCACATGTGGAGAGGACAGAGCCACAGCTTCCTGCTTATCCTGTCCACCCTCGTAAGACATGGACAGACCCAGAAAAAGTAAAATCACAAAGGAAAATAGAGACTCTAATTCTGTGTGGACAGATTCATTTGTGTTCATGAATGACTGTTATGTGGAGAGAATTTCTCCACGAGAACACAAGGAGAAAAACAGCCACCTCATTAGATTCACAGACATGATTTAGTGTGAATTTATTTCCACCATCACGACTCAATACTTCCTGAGTTATGTAAAAATAAGCCCTACAGCTGACAGTTTTCCTTCACAATTTGTAAAGAAAAAAGAGGACAGAAGATTGTCTGACAATGATGCAGAGGTGAGCCTTTTATTTTAAGGATGTTTTCAAATTTCTGTCCTGTAGGATAACTGCTAGTTTGTTACCTGTGAGGTTTGGGACAGTGAATTATAAGTGCAGACCGTCTATCAATGCCAAACATTTTTTTAATTATAACCAACATTTAGATGAACAGAAGAATGTATTTTTTCAATGTTTTTCTCCACTCTGCTGTAATTATTTTTTATTGGCTTAATTTGCACCAAATGATTTTTAAAGTTATATTATTTAGAAAGCTGTTTGGAATTCTTTTTGTTTTATTCCAAAATAAATAAAGGTACAGAAAGTTTATCTGTACAGCACATTTCATGTACAAGACAATTAAAAGTGCAAAATGCTAAAGAAGAATATCAGACAACCAATCCACTACTTGTCAAATTGAAACTCTGAGAACAGGTGAAGGATACCAAATTTATATGATATTAATACATTTGAATAAGGAGCATTATGAAGAAACATAAATAGGATGAAAAGTAGCTTCTTCTAAATATACTGTAGTCTCTAATTTATTAAAATATCAGGGACTAAAGCTGTGTGATCACTGTTGAAGTAGGAGATGGATGATAATTTCAGATTTAAACAACTTATGAAAGTGCTGATAATTAAAAATAAAAACTATACAAAATTATGGTCAGCTATTCAGATATAGGCTTTTCAGCATAAAACAATTTGCAATACCGTTATTTCATGAATAAAGCTATATACAGTGGTGTGAAAAAGTCCTGATTTCTCCTTTTTTTTGTATGTTTCTACACTTAAATGCTTCAGATCATCAAACAAATTTAAATATTAGACAAAGATAACACAAGGTAAACACAAAAAGCAGTTTTAAATGATGGTGCTTATTATTAAGGGTAAAAACAAACAAACCCAAACCTACATGGCCGGTATGACAAAGTGATTGACCCTCCCCTGTTAAAACATAAATTAAGTGTGGTTTATCACATCTTTGGACAGCTGAGTTCAATTTCTCTAGCCACACCTGTTCTTAATCAAGAAATCACTTATATAGGACCTGCCTGACAAGTGAAGTAGACCTAAAATATCCTCAAAAGCTACATATCATGCTGCAATCCAAGAAATTCAGGAACACTTGAGAAACAAAGTAATTGCAATCTATCAGTCTGGAAAAGGTTATAAAGCCATTTCAAAAGCTTGGGACTCCAGCGAACCACAGTGAGAGCCATCCAGCCATCTTCTGCCGCTTATCCTTTTTGGGTCACGGGGGTTGTGGAGCCTATCCCAGCATCTTTGGGCGAGAGGCAGGGTACACCCTGGACAGATTGCCAGTCCATCACAGGGCCAACACAGAGAGACAGACAACCATTCACTCTCACAGCCATACGTAAGGACAATTTAGAATCCCCAGTTGATGCCAATTAACCTAACTTGCATGTTTTTGGCATGTGGGAGGAAACCGGAGAAATCCAAGAATAAACCCACGCAGACACGGGGAGAACATGCAAACTCCACACAGACCACTGTTGGTCGGGGGCTGGGGATTGAACCCAGGGTCCCCTGGCCAAGGATGAGTTGCTGTGCTGCCGCAGTGCTAACCACTCCGCCACTGCGCTGCCCACAGTGAGAGCCATTATCCACAAATGACAAAAACATGGAACAGTGGTGAACCTTCCCAGAAGTGGCCGGCCGACCAAAATTACCCCAAGAGTGCAGCGATGGCTCATCCAAGAGGTCACAAAAACCCCACAACATCCAAAGAACTGCAGGCCTCACTTGCCTCAGTTAAGGTCAGTGTTCATGACTTCACCATAAGAAAGAGACTAGGCAAAAATGGCCTGCATGGCATAGTTAGAAGACAAAAACCACTGCTGAGCAAAAAGAACTTAAAGGCTCATCTCAATTTTGCCGGAAAACAACTTGATGATCCCCAAGACTTTTGAGAAAATACTCTGTGGACTGACAAGACAAAAGTTGAACTTTTTGGAAGGTGCATGTCCCATTACATCTGGCATAAAAGTAACAGAGCATTTCAGAAAAGGAACATCATACCAACAGTAAAATATGGTGGTGGTAGTGTGATGGTCTGGGGCGCTGTTTTGCTGCTTCTGGACCTGGAAGACTTGCTGTGGTAAATGGAACCATGAATTCTGCTGATTCTGCTGTCTACCCAAAAATCCTGAAGGAGAATGTTCGGCCATCTATTCTTGACCTCAAGCTGAAGCGCACTTGGGTTCTGCAGTAGGACAATGATCCAAAACACACCAGCAAGTCCACCTCTCAATGGCTTAAGAAAAACAAAATGAAGACTTTGGAGTGGCGTTGTCAAAGTCCTGGCCTGAATCCAATTGAGATGCTGTGGCATGACCTTAAAAAGGCGGTTCATGCTCGAAAACCCTCCAATGTAGCTGAATTACAACAATTCTGCAAAGATAAGCGGGCCAATATTCTTCCGTCGGCCTCCGTCGGTCTATGATGACCATGGAAGAGAATCCTAAACGTCTACTCTGCTGGAACAGCACCGCCTGTGGCTGAACGGGCCGATGCGCGAATGACAGTCCCTGTCACACAGGTCACACTTGTGGGTGGTCTCCGTGCTGCTGGGTCTGTGGCGGTTCTTCCTGCGGGTCCTTTTTTTCATCTGCTGCAGCAGTCAGTCTCTCTTCACCCGCCTTGAGCTGTCTGGTCAGGGTGCCTCTCCATTTGGAGCGGTCCGTTGCAAGATCCTCCCAGCGCTCTGTGTTGATCTCCAGGGCCTTCATGTCTCTCTTGCAGACATCTCTAAAGCGCAGCTGTGGGCGGCCAACGTCTCTCCTGCCAGTTGCCAGTTCTCCATAGAGGACGTCTTTGGGGATTCTGCCATCCTCCATACGGTGAACGTGGCCTAGCCAGCGGAGCCTGCGCTGCCTGAGTAGAGTGAACACGGAGGGAAGGCCGGCGCGGGACAGAACTTCTGTGTTGGGCACTTTGTCCTGCCAGGATATGTCCAGGATGTGGCGAATGCAGCGCAAGTGGAAGGAGTTCAGTCTCTTTTCCTGCCGGGCGTATGTTGTCCACGTCTCACTCCCATAGAGCAGTGTGCTGATGACGCAGGCGTTGTACACTGCCATCTTCATCTTGACAGAGAGTTTGGGATTCTCCCACACTCGTGTGGTGAGGCGAGCGAGTGTGAAGGCTGATTTTCCAATCCTCTTGTTGATCTCTGTATCAAGGGAGAGGTTGTTGCTGATCGTGGACCCCAGGTACGTGAACTGATTCACGACCTCCAGCTTGTAGTCATCAATGGTGATGGTTGGTGGTGCTTCCGTGCCTTGCCCCAAGACGTTAGTCTTCTTCAGGCTGATGGTAAGCCCGAAGTCCTTGCATGCCTGGAAGAAGCGGTCCATCAGGGTCTGAAGCTCCTGCTGTGTGTGGGTTGCGAGTGCAGCGTCGTCTGCGAACAGCATGTCTCTGATTAGAGCCTCACGTACTTTGGTTCTGGCTTTCAGGCGGGCGAGGTTGAAAAGCCTGCCGTCAGATCTTGTGTGCAGGTAGATTCCCTCTGTTGCTGTGCTGAAGGCATGCCTCAGGAGCATAGCAAAGAAAATCCCAAAGAGGGTTGGCGCAAGTACACAGCCCTGTTTCACTCCGCTGCGTATGTTGAATGGCTCTGAGACGTTGCCATCGTGCTGCACTATCCCCTGCATGTTGGTGTGAAACGATTCGATGAGGCTTTGCAACTTTGGTGGGCATCCTATCTTTGGCAGGATCTTGAAAAGGCCCTCTCTGCTGACCAGATCGAACGCTTTGGTGAGGTCGATGAAGGCGACGTACAGAGGCATGTTCTGTTCTCTGCATTTCTCCTGGAGTTGGCGGATGGAGAATATCATGTCTACCGTCGATCGCTCAGCGCGGAAGCCACACTGAGACTCGGGGTAGACACGTTCGGCAAGCTTCTGTAGACGAACGAGAACAACTCGTGCGTAGACTTTGCCAACAACGCTGAGGAGGGAAATGCCCCTGTAGTTGTTGCAGTCGCTTCTCTCCCCTTTGTTTTTGTAGAGGGTGATGATCTTGGCGTCCCTCATGTCCTGTGGTACGGCACCTTCCTTCCAGCACTGGCAGAGGACGTCATGCAATGGCAGCAGTAGGGCGGTCTTGCAGTGCTTGATCAGGTCAGGGGGTATGCCGTCATTGCCGGGTGCCTTGCCAGCGGCCAAGCTATCAATGGCCTTACTGAGTTCGTCGATGGTTGGCTCGGCGTCAAGTTCGTCCATGGATGGCAGGCAGTCGATGGCATCAAGGGCTGACGGTGTCACGGTGTTCTGTCTAGAGTAGAGGTCGGAGTAGTGTTCCACCCATCTCTCCATCTGCTTGTTCTTCTCTGTGATCATCTCCCCAGTGGAAGATTTGAGGGGGGCCGTCTTGCTCTGAGCCGGACCAAGTGCTTTCTTGATGCCATCGTACATACCACGGATGTTCCCTGTTATGGCAGCGGTTTGAATGTCTTGGCTGAGCTGAGTCCAGTACTCGTTGGCACAGCGCCGAGCAGTCTGCTGAACTTTGCTTCTCGCAGCCCTGAGAATCTGGAGATTCTTCTCGTTTGGGTACTTCTTGTACTCAGCAAGTGCTGAGCGCTTGGCTTCAATTTATTTATTTATTTAGCGAATGCAAAGTCCTTAAGCCAAGCAGTTGCCTCCTGGTTTGCTGTATGGAGGGTGTGTAATCCTCCTTCCAGTCTTTGGAGCGGGCAAGCCTCTATGATGTGTTCCATAGTTTGCTCCTCTCCACATGCGCACAGTGGGCTAGGGCTACTGCCCCATCTGTGAAGGCTGGCCAAGCAGGGGCCATGTCCAGTCCTGAAGCGATTGAGTGTAGACCACTGTCTCCTTGGGAGGTTGGTGCCCGGGACCTGTTGGTTGGGGTTTATCACCAGCTGTTTGTTTGGGACCTCCTTGGTTTCCCATTCCTCTTGCCAAGCTGTCTGGATGGTAAAGTCAGCTGGGGGAGGGTTTTTCCAAATCGGCCGTCTGGATGGAAGTCGGGCAGTGGGTGGAGTGTAGATATCTGCATGGATTGGTAAGTGAGGAAAATCTTTAACTTTTTGGAGCATCCTTTGAGTTAATGCTGCTCGCCGGATGTGTGGAGGGGCTATGTTTGACAGTACAGAGAGCCAGGGGAGTGGTGTTGAGCGGATTGTTCCAGTTATAGTTCTCATGGTTGAGTTGAGCTGGGTGTCTACATGGTGTGTGTAAGATGACCTGGACCAGACAGGGGCACAATATTCTGCTACAGAGTATGAAAGGGCCAGTGCTGAGGTGCGCAGGGTGGAGACTGCCGCCCCCCATTTTGCACCAGCGAGCTTGCAGAGCAGGTTGTTTCGTACTTTCACCTTAGCAGCCGTCCCCTTTAGATGTTCCTTGAAGGATAAGGTCCTATCAAGGGTCACTCCAAGATAAAATTGGATTTGGGGCATGCTTAAGCTTGAGTCCACTCAGGTGGATGTTTAGTTCTCTGGCAGCTTTTGCATTGTGGAGATGAAATACACTGGAGACGGTTTTTGCTGGGCTTGGTTTTAGGCGCCAGATTTTGCAGAACTGGTCCAGTTTAGCAAGATCTTCCGTGAGCACCCGTTCCAGTGGTTCAAAGTCTGGTGCTTGGAATGCCAAACAGATGTCGTCTGCATAGATGAATTTGCGGGATTTTGTAGTAGGCAGGTCGTTTATGTAGAGGTTGAACAGAGTTGGAGCTAGAACTGAGCCTTGTGGGAGTCCGTTTTTCTGCATTCTCCATGCACTTGTGTTCTGACTGAGGTGGACTCTGAACCTTCGGTTGGTCAGCAGGGTTTTTATAATTGCTGTTGCCCAAGCAGGGATCGCCTTTATAAGTTTCAGGAGGAGGCCTTTGTGCCAGACCGTATCATAGGCGGCTGTAAGATCGAGAAACACAGCCCCTGTCTTCAGTCTGCTCTCGAAGCCATTTTCAATGAAGGTGGTTAGGGCCAGTACTTGTTCTCCTGTACTGCGGTCCTTGCGGAAACCTGCTTGATCCACACTTAGAATATCCTCTATTTCTGGGGAAATGCGTTGCAGTATTAGGCGCTCCATGATTTTGTAAGGAACGCTGAGTAGGAAGATTGGGCGGTAGCTTGCTGGTAGTTTGTGGTCTTTGCCAGGTTTTGGGATGGCAATGACCTTTGCTGTCCGCCATTTCTTTGGGATCGAGTTCGTTTGTGTGATCCTTGTGTAGAATTGTGTCAACCAGGTTAGGGCTCGGGGGCCAAGATTCTTCATGAATTCTGGGAAGATGTTATCGTATCCTGCTGCCTTTCCACATTTCAGGCCCTGTAGGACTTTCTCCAGTTCAGCAGCCTCGAAGGGTTCAGGGTTCGTTTCCTCTACAGGCATTTTTTGGTGTTTTTTTAGCTCAGTTGTAACTGCTCTTCTGGTGTCTTTGTCTTGGGGTGCTTTGGCGATAGTCAGTAGGTGGGATGCAACTTGGTTGGGTGTGACGGATGCTCGGCTTTGGCTAGGGGCTTCTGTGCAGCTCCTAGGCGACGGATGAGGCTCCAACATTTCCTGCTAGAGTGGGTAAAGCTCCGGTCAGCAACTGTCTCCTCCCATTTCTTTCGCCGGGCTGTATTTAGCGATTCAATGAGATGGTCTGCTATCTCTGGGTCCCCTGATGTTTGATAGGATTGTAGGAGGGCAGCACTTTCTCCGTCCAAACATGGGACATAGAGGGGTCGGTAGCCTCGTGGGATTGCAGTATGGGCAGCCTTGAAGATTGCGCTGCAGAAGCGGTTGTATGCTTCATCTACAGTGATGGTGTGGAGTGGGATGGTAACAATGCTCCGGTCCAGAGTTTCACTGAATTTCTTCCAGTTGGCTTTGCGGAAGTTCCAGCGCATCTTCCTTGGGCTGTATATGACTGGAAGTTGTAGGCCAATGTGTACAAGCAGGGGCCGGTGTTGGCTGTGTGGAAAATCATCAAGAATGAGGATCTGTGTAGGATATGGCTCCCCATTCAAAGAGCTGACCCAACACAGGTCAGGAGAATAGTCCTTCTTCCACCTAGCAGAGTGGAAGGTTCCTCTTTGTTTGGGGTCGTATATCAAAGCGAGGTCATTTCTGGATGCCCAGTCTGAAAGTGCCTCCCCATCACTGTCCACTGCTGGGTACCCCCAGTCAGGGTGATGGCTGTTAAAGTCCCCCACATAGATGGCAGGGTGGGGTAGGGTGGGTAAGACCTGCAGATCCCAGTTGGCATTAGGGGGCTTGTACACATTGACAATATGGAAGCCACCAATGATTATGGTGTCTGAGAAATGTGTTGTTATCAGGTGATTTGCTTCAACTATGTCAGAACGCACATAGGTGGCACGTCCATGTTTAGCATGTAGAACATAGCACAGGAGGTCAAAGTCTTTGATGGTGAAGCGGCCAGCTTCCTCTGTGCCAGTATGATTGGCTTCAATGACGGGGGTCATCTCGGTCAACTTGGCATCAAACCAGTCCTGTGACTTCAAGGTCTTCCTCCCAAAGGTAGCCAAGGCTGTGCGGTAGATGGTGTTTCGCAGCTCTTCCCACTTCTGCTCTGCAGATTCTCCTCCTTGTGGTACACCAAGTTCCTTCTCAAAGGTGGAGGCAAACTGCTCAACAAGTTCTGGTTGGGCCATCTTGCTGGTGTCAATCCGTGCCTTTCCAGGTTGTCTAGCACGATGGAATTTCTTCAGCTGCAGCTTGACCTTGCAACACACCAATGAATGGTCTGTGTCGCAATCTGCACTCTGGAACGAACGGGTGATTAGCACGTTCTTCAGTGAGGTGCGCCTGGTCAGGATCAAGTCTAGCTGGTGCCAGTGCTTTGAGCGCGGATGTTGCCAGGAAACCTTGTGTTGGGGCTTGGTCTTGAAGAACGAGTTTGTGATGCACAGATCGTGATATGTGCAGAACTCGAGCAGCCGCTGTCCGTTGTCATTCATTCTGCCCACGCCAAAAGCTCCAAGACAGGAGGGCCAGAAGTCGTGGTCAGCACCCACTCTGGCATTGAAGTCTCCAAGGAGAATGAGTTGTTCAGAGTTGGGGATGATCCCGACAGTTGTTGCGAGATTCTCGTAGAACTCGTCTTTTGCCTCTGGTGTGGCTGTCTGTGTTGGGGCATACACACTGACGAGGGTGACTGGGCCTTCAGTGGTGTTCAGGCGGAGGGTGAGGAGTCGTGCAGAGCCAGTGCTGCCCGGTTCCACCATCTTCAGCAAAGTGTTCTTCACTGCGAAGCCCACTCCGTGTTCCCTGTGCTCGTCACTGCCCTTTCCCTGCCAGTAGAACGTGTAGTCCTTCTCTCTCAGTGTGCCTGCATCAGCTAACTGTGTTTCCTGGAGAGTGGCGATATCCACTCCCAGTCTCATCAGCTCATTATTGATGATGGCAGTCTTCCTGGTGTCGTCGATGTCCTTTAGGTTAGCAGCGAGTCCTGTCATCATAGTGCGGACGTTCCAAGTTCCCAGTTTTAGAGTTGGTCTCTTTTGTTTTATTGTCTTGCCTGGTGCGAAGGTTCTCAGCCTGCTGTTTGGATTTCTCCTTATCCCCATGCACCCAATGAGGAAAGCAGGCTGTGGCGGGACAACACCTTATTGGCTGGGGGCTGCCCAGCTTGAGGCGGGCGGTAGCTGTCCAGTGAGATCTGATGATCCCTCCCACCGTCGGGAACAACCCCTGGCGCCACGCTCTACGCCAATTGAGCAGTGGCTTATAACCGGTAACTGTCATTCCCCGTGTTTTGTCTACGCCAAAGGCGAAGCTGGAGTGTCCTCTCCAGTGATCCGGTGTTCTACCTTCCAGCGTTGGGCGTTGGTAGGATTCAAGCCTGGGCAGGAAGATATGGAGGACAAGATGTTGCCCATGCAGCATGTCCCCCCTCTCCACGTCACTGATGAATCCAAAGGAACAGCAGGGCTGCTACAGTTTGGCACCAGCGCCATTGCAGGAGCTGCCAGAACGATGTTGAGCACAACATAGAACTGCCTTAGGGGCTCCGACTCCGGAATTTTCCTCAGGGTTGACTCCCGAAGCCTTTCCCGTGACCGGGTATGCCGCAAAGCAGCAGAGGTTTGAAATCAGGGTTTACCTTCCCCTAGATGGGCTACCTTCCCAGGTTGACGAGCCACCATCTACCCGAAGCATCTGGTTTTAAGGCGCCAGAGATCCGCCCTCGCCCCTTCTCCTATTAGTAAAAGCAGTTCCGCCGGGCTTAGAGACTAAACCACACGGGCAGGCTAGGAGTTGGACTTAGTTGTCAGAGGCTTTTCGAGACGCACGCCATAAGGAGCATTTTATGAGCACTGGGAGCTTAACCCCAGTGTCGCTCCTGGCTATGACAACCTTGGAAACCAATATAAACCAATATTCTTCCACAGCGCTGTAAAAGACTCATTGCCAGTTATCACAAATGCTTGATTGCAGTTGTTGCTGCTAAGGATGGCCCAATCAGTTATTAGGTTTAGGAGCGATCACTTTTTCACACAGGGACACATAGGTTTGGATTTTTTTTTTCCCCTTAATAAAAAACACCAAAAGCCAGTTTAGGAAGCCTGGGATCAGTCTGCCAAGGTCTCTGCCTTTGACCGCCACCTGATCGACATAGCATCGGACCCCCATGATCCCTCCTGCAGGTGGTGAACCTCGGATTCAGGAGGCGCAATGTGGTTTTCGTCGTGGCACATCGGACCAGCTCTTTACCCTCTCGAGAATCCTCAAGGGTTCGTGGGAGTTTGCCCAACCAGTTTTTTTTTGTTTGGTTTTTTTTGTACTTATTTTGTACCCATAGGTAGATTTGTTTTGCAGTCTGGTGACAAGCCACCAGCTGCCGGTCGCTGCGTGCGCAAGCGCCCCTTGTCCCTAACCTACATGTTTTTGGCCATGCGGGAGGAAACCAGAGGAAATCCCGGAGTAAACCCACGCAACACAGGGAGAACATGTAATGTGTTTTGTGGACTTGGAGATGCATTCGACCACCGTCCCTTGTGGTTTTTGTGTGGGGGGTGCTTCGGAGGTATGGGTATCGGGCTTGTTGTTACGAGCTATTCAGTCTCTGTACAACCGTTGTGAGAGTTGTTTTCGTATTGCCAACACTCGATCAGGACTCATTTCCAGTGAGAGATGGATTCCGCCAGAGCTGCCCTTTGTCGCGGAGCCTGTTCATAATTTTTTATGGACAGGAATTCTAGGCACAAGCCAGTGTACAGAGGGGTGTCTTGCCTGGGACCACTGGATCTCATCTGTTGTTTGCAGATGATGTTGTCCTGCCGGCTTCATCCAGCAATGACCTATAGTTCTTGCTGGGACAGTTTGCCGCTAAGTGTGAAGCAGCTGGGATGAGAATCAGCACCTCCAAGTCCGAGTCCATGGTCCTCAGCCGGAAAAAGGTGGATTGTCCTCTCTGGGTTGGGGACAGGCTCCTGCCCCAAGTGGAGGAGTTTAAATATCTTGGGGTCTTACTCACAAGTGAGGGGAGAGTGGAGCGAGAGATTGACAGACAGATCGGAGCAGCATCTGCAGTAATGCGGACATTGTACCGGTCTATTGTGGTGAAGAGGGAGCTTAGTTCTAAGGCAAAACTGTCGATTTACTGGTCAATCTACGTTCCTACTCTCACCTATGGTCACGAGCTTTGGGTAATGACCGAAAGAACGAGATCAGGGATACAAGCGGCTGAAATGAGCTTTCTCCGTAGGATCGCTGGACTCACCCTCAGAGATGGGGTGAGGAGCTCAGTCATCCGGAGAGGCTCAAGTAAACCACTGCTCCTCCACATTGAAGAGTCAGTTGAGGTGGTATGGGCGTCTAGGATTAGGATGCCTCCTGGACCCTCCCACTTGAGGTATTTCGGATCACGTCCCACGAAAAAGGAGACCCCGGGGCAGACCCAGGACCCGCTGGAGAGACTATGTCTCCCAGCTGGTCTGGGAATGTCTTGGAATCCTCTCTGAAGAGCTGGAGCAGGTGGCTGGGGAGAGGGAAGTCTGGGCTTCTCTGTTTGAACTGCTGCCTCCGCGACCCAGACCTCCGGAAAAGTGGTAGAAGATGGATGGATAGATGGAATAAACATCATTTAAAAACTGCATTTTGTGTTTACTTGTGCTACCTTTGTCTAATATTTAAATTTGTTTGATGAGCTGAAACATTTAAGTGTGACATACAAAAAATGAGAAATCAGGAAGGGGGCAAACACTTTTTCACACCACTGTATAAAGCTTGACAGTTTTTTTCCCAGTATTATAGTATGAATTCATTAATGCCACATGATATTCAGAGTTATGTATATAAAAAAAACTTTATAAGCAGCATAATCTTTATTTTAAAGGCCAAATTGCTCTTGCGGCCCTCAGCCACTTCTATTTTAGGCAAAATGGCTCTTCGGTTGGCAAAGGTTGCAGACTCCTGCTCTAGAGTTAGCATAGACCGTTACAGTTCCATGTTTAATATTTATTTGAAAGGGACATTACATACTAATGAACATTAATACAAATCCAAGTATGCCAGATTCAGCAATACTGCTAATTTGCATCTGTAGTCTATTGTACCGATTGTACAGTACTTACTGTACTGTGCCTGTACGTACCTATTGTGTGAATCTGGGGGTAGCAGAAGATGATCAGCAGTTTGCGCTGAGGCTCCATGTCGTCCTTGAACTGGTCGATGGTTTGCTCAAACTGTTATTTCTTCAGCAGCAGCAGCAGCAGCAGCAGCAGCAGCAGCAGCAGCAGCTAGTCTCTCTCTCTGACCAACTCTCAGATGCTGAACTGAAAACATATTTCATGGTGATTTATGATTCTTTTTTCCCTTAACGGGAAATCAACAACCAGAGGACATCACCTTAAAATTTTTAAATCTAGATGTAGACTTAATATCCGGAAATTCTTTTTCAGTCAACGTGTCATCAATTACTGGAGCCGACTTCCTAAAGTAACAGTGGAAGCAACGACGGTTAATTCATTCAAGAACCATCTTGAAAATTTCTTAGGAGAGTGGGGGGCTGTACATAAGTCTTTCTAGACTTCCTGCCCCATAACCAGAACCACCGTTGTCACGTTATCTCAGCGGTGGATTCATGTAAGTTCATGTAAGACAGTCTCTGTACTAACGCGTCTAAAAAAAGTAAAAGAAAAACAGTGTACCCGGCCTCTAGAAATTAAACGTTGAGAGGAAAAAATGCTCAAATAAACTGCAGATAAACACTGATGAAACAGTCTGCGCTCGCTCTGTGGTGGCACAGTTGTTGAGCTCGCAGGAGTACTGACGAGAGATTTCTTTCACTGCTAACATAAAACAAAGGCATATACAGATCCCAATTTGGAGTAAAAATTATCTGACTTCACATTGCAAGTTAGGGGCATGATTTTTTTTTTCTTTTTCTTTTTACAAGAGCCGGTGTTGTTGTACTTTTTCAGGTGTCCTGTGCTAGCTAATAGCTAATTGGTAACCAGTAGAAGGCAGGGTGGAGAAGCATCGGCCGACGGCCTCTACAGAGCCTGGCATGACGGTGCCCTGAAGCCCTGCTTCTTGTGGGCTCCAGCCTGGTTTGGGTAGTGTCTATCCTGCACGCTGGGTTTCTGGCCTCGGCTCGAGGGAGTGATGGGGTCTTGGTACTGGGGGTTGTTGTTCGGGAAGCTAACGGCTAGTGGCTAGCGGATATTATTCGACGTATTATATTCTAAAAATGGGGCGGATTTATTGGTGGGAGATTGGTGTGCAGTATCATAGTGGACCACGGGCTACTATGAAACCAACTTTGGACAGTAAACACAAGAAAAGTAAATCTCTCTCAGTGATGAACAGGCAAGACGGTGGACATGCGGACGGCAAAGCTGGATTCAGGAAAAACAATCGTAAGAGCAAAAATGTGGCTATAATCACAAAATACCAGCAAGACCAATAATTCCTTGGAGATCTCTTCTACAGATGTAAATAAGGATGATGCCGCAATTCTTGACGACTCATTGATATGTAAGGTTTGCATAATGTTTTTACTGATGCAGGAGATAAACTGGTGGAATGTGAACGTTGTGAACTGTGGTGTGCCTTGGTTGCTCAGGTATGAGTGAGAGTCATTATGATCTGCTTAACGATGCATTACAAGGACCATTGATTCACTGGTACTGTGTAGACTGCAACCGACAGGCAGAAATGTGAAATGTGGTAAGGACATTGAGGAGAAATGCAAAACAATACATGGAGAAATTTAAATCTGAGATTTCTGAGGAAATTCATGAGGTACGCACCTCCCTTAACAAGAGTTTTCAAGGGAGGTTGATAGAATTGATGGTAAGATCAGAGGTATGAAGAAGGATATTGATAAGCTGGGCCTAGCATGTGGCGTTAAACCTCAGCTGGAAGTGCTGAAGACAGAGTTGAATGACCTCACATTTAGACAGGATGAGGATATCACTCGATGTGCAAATGTGGAAGATCTGCTGGAAGAAATGAGAGACAGAGAGAACAGGAAATTTAGTTTGATGATCTTTAACTTACCCGAAAGCCAAGCGGCTGATGTTGAGGACAGAAGAAAGGATGACCAAGATTCCATCAGGGTGATGCTTGACAAGATAAAAGTTAAGGTGCCTCTATCAGGAATTTGTGAGACTTGGTAACAGAGACTCTCCTCGGCTCTAAGAATTACTACAGCCTTGAAAGCGGACCAATATACTAATCTTAAAGCTGCATCAAATCTTCAAAAGGTTCCCATGTATAATGATGTATTTATTGATAGAGACCTGACCCCTTTAGAGCAAAGGATGACAAAAAATCTCCTGGAGGAGCAGAAAAGAAGGACAAAGGAGTCTCAGGATGCAGGAGAGACCAGCACTACGTGGGTGATAAGGAAGGGCAGAGTGGTCAAAGGACAACCAAGAAGGGAGGAAGAAGAGATTTAGTTAACCACAATATTACTTGTTTTTATAAAAACGCTGATAGTCTGCTGAATAAAAGGTCTGAGTTTGTTGCTTCACTTGTACGTTATGCACCAGATGTTTGTGTCACAGAGGTTTTACCTAAGCATTTGTATTTTCAAGCACAAAAATCTGAGTTCAGGTGGATGGATATGACATCTATAGTAATATAGTAGATGGAAGCGTGGAGTGATGATCTATGTGTCACACAAAATAAAGGCCTCTCGAACAGATAGTGTTGCTGACACCTTTGATGAAAGTTGTTGGATTAAATTAAGAGTTGGAGGGGAATGATAAACTTTTAATTAATTGGTTGTATTTACAGATCCCCCAATAGTGATTTGGTGAATAATGTTAAACTTTTTAATTATTTAAGGAATATTAGCAACAGAAGGGAATACAGTCACACACTTACTTGCGGGGATTTTAACTGCCCAGATATTAACTGGATTGATGAAACTTCACCTGATAATATTGTTAGTGTTGGCTTCCAACTGCGCCAGTGTATTAGAGACTGTTGTTTTACTCAGCATGTATGTGATTTTACACAGAAGAGGTGATCAGAGACCCACTCTGATTGATTTAATCTTTACTAATGAAGAGGGAATGATTGAAGATTTGACGATGGGCGCTCCACTTGGGAAGAGCCATCATGCATGTATTATCTTTAAAATACATTTTTATTTGAGGATTAAATCATCAAAGAAGAAACAAAGAAGCCCCTCTATGGCAAAGGTGATTTTGAGAAATTTAGACATATGATGGCAGAGTATCCATGGGGGGACAACCTGAATGGATTAAGTTGTGAGGACAGCAGGACATGTCATGAAAAAAAAATGATTGAAGGGATTAAGGAGTTTATACCTCTCAAGACAACCAATTATAACAAACCAGGCAGACCACTCTGGATTAATGTCAATGCACTGAGGAAGATTAAAATGAAGACAGAAGCTTATAAGAGGTATATAAATATGTTGGAGGGACGAGACTTCCTTCTGTATGCAAGAGCAAGGAATCAGGCCAAGTGGGAATGCAGGAAAGCAAAACGAGATTTCGAGAGGAAAATAGCAAAGGAATCTAAGAGCAACCCTAAAGCCTTTTATAAATATGTCAATGGTAAGCATAGGATTAAGACAGGTATAGCAGACTTAGAGTCAGTACATGGGAAAGCTACGACTGACATTGAAAAGGCTGAGGCATTTAGTAATTCTTCACTAGCATCTTTACCGAGGAGGATGCTACCAATATACCGGACTTCCAGCTCAATCTCGATATTGGTTGTCGTTTGGATGATCTGCATATATCGGCTGAAGATGTCAGGAAAAGGTTCGATAATCTTAACCCTGGGAAGTCACTGGGGCCCGATGGAATGCATCCTAGGGTGTTGAGAGAGTTGAGTGCTGTAATCTCTAGCCCCCTTGCAACCATCATGAACAGGTCATTAGAAGAGGGAGTGACCCCCATGAGATGGAAAGAATCTCATGTATCGCCAATTTATAAGAAGGGCCCAAAATCTGACCCTGGGAATTACAGACCAGTAAGCCTTACATGTGTGACCTGCAAGATTATGGAAGTCACTGTTAGGGATCATCTGGTCATTTACTTAGATGAGAATCATCTATTACATACAGACGTGGACAAAATTGTTGGTACCCCTCTGACGATGAAAGAAAAACCCACAATGGTCACAGAAATAACTTGAATCTGACAAAAGTGGTAATAAATAAAAAGTCTATGAAAATTAACCAATGAAAATCAGATAATGCTTTTGAATTGTGGTTAAACGGAATTATTTTAAAAAACAAATTCATGAAACAGGCCTGGACAAAAATGATGGTACCCTTAACTTAATATTTTGTTGTACAAACTTTTCAGGCAATCACTGCAATCAAACGATTTCTGTAACTGTCAATGAGACTTCTGCACCTCTCAGCAGGTATTTTGGCCCACTCCTCATGGGCAAACTGCTCCAGTTGTCTCAGGTTTGAAGGGTGCCTTCTCCAGACAGCATGTTTCAGCTCCTTCCACAGATGTTCAATAGGATTTAGATCAGGGCTCATAGAAGGCCACTTTAGAATAGTCCAATGTTTCGCTCTTAGCCATTCTTGGGTGTTTTTAGCTGTGTGTTTTGGGTCATTATCCTGTTGCAAGACCCATAACCTGCAACTGAGACCAAGCTGTCTGACACTGGGCAGCACACTTCTCTCTAGAATACCTTGATAGTCTTGAGATTTCATTGTACACTGCACAGATTCAAGACACCCTGTGCCTGATGCAGCAAAGCAGCTCCAGAACATAACAGAACCTCCTCCATGTTTCACAGTAGGGACAGTGTTCTTTTCTTGGTATGCTTCATTTTTGTGTCTGTGAACATAGAGCTGATGTGCCTTGCCAAAAAGTTCCAGTTTTGTCTCGTCTGTCTATAGGACATTCTCCCAGAAGCTTTGTGGCTTGTCAACATGCAGTTTGGCAAATTCCTGTCTGGCTTTTTTATCATTTGTTTTCAACAGTGGTGTCCTCCTTGGTTGTCTCCCATGAAGTCCACTTTGGCTCAAACAAAGACGGATGGTGCTATCTGACACTGATGTACCTTGACCTTGGAGTTTACTATGAATGTGTTTAGAGGTTGTTCTGGGCTCTTTTGTTACCATTCGTATTATCCGCCTCCTCCTGCGGCCACGTCCAGGGAGGTTGGCTACAGTCTCGTGAATCTTAAATTTCTGAATAACATGTGCAACTGTAGTCACAGGAACATCAAGCTGCTTGGAGATGGTCTTATAGCCTTTACCTTTAACATGCTTGTCTATAATTTTCTTTCTAATCTCCTGAGACAACTCTCTCCTTTGCTTCCTCTGGTCCATGTTTAGTGTGGTACACACCATGTCAAAAAACAGCACAGTGACTACTTGTCACCCTTTAAATGGGCCGACTGACTGATTACAAGTTTGTAGACACCTGTGATGTTAATTAGAGGACACATCTTGGTTGAACATGTCCCTATGGTCACATTATTTTCAATCTTTTCTAGGGGTATCATCATTTTTGTCCAGGCCTGTTTCATGAGTTTGATTTTTAAAATAATTCTGCTGAACCACAATTCAAAAACACTGTCTGATTTTCATTGGTTAATTTTCATAGAATTTTTATTTATTACTTTTGTCAGATTCAAGTTATTTCTGTGACCATTGTGGGTTTTTCTTTCATTAACAGAGGGGTACCAACAATTTTGTCCACGTCTGTAATTGTCAGCACGGCTTTGTTAATGGTTGCTTCTGCGGTACCCAGCTTCTTAGTTGTTTGGATATTTGGACAAGAATGCTTCACGAAAACTGGCCCATTGACGTTGTTTACCTGGATTTTGCAAAGGCATTCGATAGCGTGCCTCATGAGAGACTCTTGGTCAAACTTAAAGGCTACGGAATTACGGGAAAGTTCCTCACCTGGAGCCGGAGTTTTCTCACAGGAAGGAAACAATGAGTAATTGTTAATGAGGCTGCATCCGGATGGATGCATGTATTGTCAGGAGTCCCCCAGGACAGTGTATTGGGCCCCCTGTTCTTTGTAAATGACATGCCGGGAGCTCTGCATAATTATGTTGCTTTGCTTGCTGACGACACCAAGGTATTTTCTGTTGTTAACAATGACCATCAACAACAGTCACTTCAGGACAATTTGGAACAACTGCAGACTTGAGCCGAATGGTGGCAAATTAAGTTTAATGCCACTAAATGTAATGCCAAATACAAGTACAGATTAGGTGAAGTTACCCTAAGTTAAACTAAGGAAGAGAAAGATCTGGGAGTATGGATGGATAATCAACTCAAGTTTGATATCCATTTGGAGAAGCAAGTGAATAAAGCCAATCTGCAGCTGGAACTGATAAGACGATTGTTCGAATTCTCATTTTAAACACACTGTATAAATCATTTGTCAGGACTCACCTGAAGTACTGTAATACAGTTGTTTTTCCTATATATGCTAGGCAAGCAAAACTTCTAGAGGGCGTTCAAAGACGTGCGACAAAACTGGTCCCAGGACTTCAGCATCTAGCATATACTGATAGGCTACGTGAATTGAAGCTTCCAACACTGCAGTATCGACGTGCTCGGGGAGACATCATTGCAGTATATAAGTACCTTCATGACATTTATAGGGTTGATCTCTGTTCTTTGGAGCTGGATGATAGCCCCGTATTCACCAGAGGACATAGTTTGAAGTTAAAAAAAAAAAATCACGATGTTGTAAGAGCAGGGGACAGACATTTTTTTTTCTAATAGAGTTATTGAAACAAGGAATAGACCGCCCGAGGACGTTGTGACTGCTCCAACAGTAAATACGTTGAAGAACAGACTTGATGCCCATTGGTCTGCACACCAGAATCAGAATCAGGTTTATTGCCATTGTTCATGTAGTACACAAACTAGGAATTTGTCTCGGTACAATGCTGCAACATTAAACATGATAAGATAAGAGAAATAAACTATACATGTAATAAAGTGTAGGATAAGATTAAGTGCACCAGTACTCCCTGGAGCACTTCTGTTAGTATTTATTAGTGTTCTATTTCTCGACAATAAAGCTCCCGTTTTTATGTTTGCCAGTGAAATGTACTAAGTAAAAATCAGTAATAGGCCTCCAACCTACGAAGACTGGAGAGGACAAGTAAGTAAATAAGTAAGTCTACAACACGACAGCAGCTAAGCTAGTTAAGCTAGCGGGTTTTAGCTTGGTTCTCCATTCTTTTACATCCTGTTTGGAAGCAGAAACTGAACCAGAACCTTCTCCAGGTCAGCTGTTGTCCTCTAACAAACATTCCTCACATTTGTTGATGACCCAGAAAAGTCTTTAACTGTTTTACCCACCAAAATCCCGGTTCCAGCCTCAAATCACCACTGATGTCGCCGCCATCTTGTTGAAGCACGCATGCGCTAAATGACGTCACATGTGTGCTCATTGTTTTTACAGCAGGGAACCTTTGTAGCAAGTTTGGTGATCCAAGAGAGAGCTTTACACGTTCCATAGTGCCAACCTTGACCTTAGACCCCAAGCCTGTAGTTGGAAGTCATGGTCTCAGAGTGAACCTGTGTACCAGGTTTGGTGACTCTAGCTTTCTTTGTTGTTGAGTAGGGATGTCACGGAAGGCCTAACATCAGGGTTTGATAGTACCTTGGTTTTAAGGTCACGGTTAGGTTCATTTTTGGTACAGTAAGGAAACAAAATGCTAAACATAAAACTGCTTATCTTTTGTATGAGCGGGAACAGTTTTACTGACAGAAAAACTGAAAACTGCCAGCAGGAAATTCTCCAGTAAATAAAATATTCTCAAATAAACAAAAATAAAAATGTATACTGTGGAGAAAGGAGGCAGGCCAGGCAACGAGCTGAATGACAGAGAAATTTTATTCTTTCTCCAGCATAACTTACAGCAAAAGAGAATCCCGGGTCTCAGTGCATTCCTCTTTTATATCTTTATTTCCATGCATCGAAACCCGGAACTTCCGAACATAATACACTGTTGTTTGAACAAAGCAATGTGTGGCACATTAACATAACATAATGCTGGCACCGCTCCAACACCCTTTTTCTCTCAGTGACTCTGGCGGCTCTTACTCTCCCCGGGGGGCGCATAGACCCAACAGTCCCTTCTGATACCCCCTGGTGACACCTCCTCCTTCGGTCCCTTGTTCTCCCCTTCCCCCTGCCTTCTCTGAGTGGAGAAACCCCCACACTAAACCCCACACAGCCCCCCCCCCCACCCCAAACACCCAGAAAGGGCTCTAATCCCCCCGTCCTTTGAGCTTGAGCCGGCGTCCATAGCAGCTGTAGCGGGGGGCATCCAGTCAAACCGCCCTGCAAGTGAGGTGTACCAGAGGGCACGTCAGTCTGTGGAGGGAAAGAGGGAGGGGGAGGGAACACATTTGCTTTGCGAGCACAGGTCACTGCTGAGGGATCACCACCTTGCGGAGCCACCAACGGTGGGTGTCTGCGCCAGGGAGCTTGGGCCAACACCACCTGCTCATCTGCCAACACAAAAGTGGGCTTCAGCCTGTCGATACAGACTGTCTCCCTATGCCCCCCCAAGTCTAACAAAAAATGCTTCACCCCAGTTTCCAACACCCTGAACGGTCCGTTGTATGGTGGGTGCAGCGGGGTCCGGTGCGCATCGTGCCTGACAAAAACAAAACTGGCATTCTGTAAGCTTTTTGGGATGAATGTGCGGGGAAAACAATGATGGGCCGAGCCCAGTACACTCACAGCCGCTGTACTGTGTAAAAATTGTGCGAGCGGATCAGCCTCAGGCGCAGAGTTTTACGGTAAAAACTCTCCAGGGATCTGCAGTGGCTGAAAAAAAAGGAGTTTGCTGGGGAGGCTGCCAAATCCTCCTTAGGTGTGGAGCGCAACCCTAAAAGAAGGGTGTCGATCCAACTTGTATCCGTGAGTGAAGCCCTGAGCGCTGCTTTAAGCGACCTATGAAAACGCTCGCATAACCCATTAGCCTGGGGGTTCAGGTTCAGGTTCAGGTTCAGGTTACTTTATTTGTACCCGTAGGTAGATTTGTTTTGCAGTTGGTGACATCCATATTTACAAGCCACTAATTACATTCAACATAGACACAAACACAGGCACACATCTTACAAAATAGGTAAATATAGAATATGTACAATATAATTTTATAGCTTGTTCAACTCTTTGACAGCAGCAGGGACAAAGCTGTTTTTGTAGCGCTAGGGGGTTGTACGCAGTACTGTGGTGAACGGTTTTGCGGTAATGTGGTTTTGACAGCCAGGCTCTGGGCCATTGCAGACCAGAGTTCTGAAACAAATTGTGGACCCCTGATGGATGGGATGTCCGATGGAGATCTGAAACGTGCAACCCAAGCCGACAAAAAAGTGTGCGCCACTTCTGTGGACGTGGCAGAAGCCATCGAGACCACTTCAGGCCAGCACGTGGTGCGCTCCACGAATCAGAATCAGAATCAGAATAAACTTTATTGCCAAGCATGTAAAAAAACACGCGAGGAATTTGACTTGACATTGGTGCGCATGCGCGCGACACAACGACACGGCAGCCATAATAGGCGCCTCATCAAACAGAGATAGATAAGAAAGGGAGGGGAGGGGAGGGAACGACACAAGGGGGGAGGAGAGAAAAAAAACTTCGTTATCAGAATACAGCTTATGAATATTTAAGCAGATTATGATTACAATGAAAAAAAATCTCTCAATAGCATAGAGCAACAATCAACCACAAAAAACCAAAAGACCAAAAGTCAGAGAGGATCAGTGAATGGATGGGTGTAATTCAGTATATATGAATGAATCAGTGTGTTCGTGTATGTTGAATGCAGGTGGGTGTTTATCAGTTACTGGAGGCAGCAAAATCTCTCCCAGCCAAGATGTTATGTCTTAGTGTCTGAAACTCGGAAGCATGTCCTTGAGGCATGGCAGATGGAAATTTCCTGAGCCAGTCACATATCAATGAGAGTTCAGATGCAGTCCCAGTATGTTTATGAAAGAGAAGCACAATCTTCTGTTTTGTCTTAATCCAGGAGGAAAATAGACAACAGGGCATCGAATTCAAGGTCTGATAGACACACAGATCACTCAGAGCATAGAATTTCTCATCTCTTGCAATCCTGTGTTCATAATTTCCATACATAGGCTTTAAATCCATTCCTTGGAGGCACCAGAAACGACTCCAGATGTTTCCCTTCTAGAACATGGGTAAACATGTCCGGTAGAGTCCATCCCTCTACAGTGCATGCTAGATGGTAATTTCCATGTTAATCATTGCCGATAGTTGGTGCGCTCCCCCGTCTAGTCGAATTGTTGAGAAGCAGCTATGCCGGGACCGCTTTTAATTAGCTCTTCCAGTTAGTTTTTCGATACACCAGGAAAAACTCTAGAGCCAATCAGCAGAAAATCCTGTGATCCTAGCCAAACGAGGTAGATGTTTCCACATCCTCAGTCGAATCATGCAGACACATGCGTTCCAATCCATGGGTCTCTCCATAGGGGCTCCCCCTGGCCCGAATTTATATGAAATGTTGTTAATTTTATTAAAGCCGCTCACCAAATCCATTTTTTTTCGTTTGGATCAAGATTCAGCCAGAAGAACAGCGACGCAGACAAGACAGCAAGCTGGGATTCTCAGTTAGGGAGGGAAGGAGGGTAAAAGAGGGAGCAAAGAAAAAGGCGTCTGTTCTCTCTGAAGGGCAGAAGCAAAAGTCAAAAGGACGACTGTCAAAAGGTGCGTGAAACCTTGCAACGGCAGGAGGGGTCCCATCAAATCTACATGGACGTGGTCGAACCTCCTAGCCGGGATTTGGAAAGGCTCGAGGGGGGCTCTGGTGTGCTTGTGCACGTTGGCCCGCTGGCATGTGGCACAAGCTACAGCCCATTCTTTCATGTCCTTGCACAAGCACAGCCAGATGAATTTTGCTCCCATTAGCTTCACTGAGGCACGCACTCCCGGATGTGAAAGGGAGTGGACCTACTCAAAAACACGCCGGTGCCAAGAGTCCAGAACCAGCGGGCGCAGGCGGCTGGTGAAGATGTTGGTAGAGCAAGGGAGGGCACCCTTCTTGCACCACCTTGCTCTCCAGCCTTAACCCAGTTGGCACAGACTGGAGCACACAGGTGTCTGTGTCCCCGGCTTGCTCCGTGGCCATGGCGGGGAAATCTATTCCCATGTAGACCGGGACGATTAACGTGCATGACAGGCAATCGGCCACGACGTTGAGTTTACCGGCAATGTGTAGGATGTCGGTAGTAGACTCTGAAATTGCGGCCAAATGCAATAGCTGTCGGGCCAACCACGGTTCCGAGACCTTGGACATTGCGTACATCAGCGGCTTATGGTCCAAGAATGCGGTGAACTCATGCCCCTCCAGCCAAAACTGAAAATGGCGCGTCGCCAGGTGGAGAGCCAGAGAGCCAGCAATTCTCTATCAAACGTGCTCGACCATTCATTGTTGCGTAAAGTGCGGCTGAAAAATGCGAGCGGCTGCCACGAACTTGAGACGCACTGCTCCACCACTGCCCAAATGGCAACATCAGATGCATCCGTAGTGAACGCTATTCGTGCAGATGGATCCGGGTGGGCTAACAATGCAGTATCCACAAGCGCTGTTCTGGCATTAGTAAAAGCCTGGACTCGCTCGGGAGTCCTGTCGATGGCTTCTGCGGGCTTCTTTTTTTTTTAAGCGCGGCATACAATGGCTGCATCAGCTGGGCTGCATGAGGAAGGAAATAGTTATAAAAATTAACCATTCCTAAAAACTTCTGTAGTGCTCTCATGGTCTGCGGGTGCAGAAAGTCCGACACAGCGCGCACCTTATCTGGTAACGGAATCGCGCCCTCCGGTGAAATGCGGTGGCCCAAAAAATCAGTCTCTGGCACGCCATACTGGCACTTTACCGGGTTAACTATCAGCCCATGCACCTCCAACCTCTGGAAAACCATCTTGAGATGGGCGATGTGCTCCTCCTCAGATGCGCTAGTTACCAGAATGTCGTCTAAGTAGACAAAAACGAAGGACGTCGCGAAGCACTGCGTCCATCATCCTCTGGAAAGTCTGCGCCGCGCCTTTTAATCCGAATGGCATGCATAAAATCTTGAAGAGGCCGAAAGGAGTTATTACTGCTGTTTCTGGAATGTGTTCCGCGCGCACCAGGACCTGATGGTATCCGTTGACCAGATCCACTTTCGCAAAAACACGTGCCCTGGCCAGGTGCATGGAAAAATCCTGGATGTGTGGAATGGATAACGATCGTGTTCCGCTGAGTTATTCAAGTGCCGGAAATCACTGCACAGTCGCCACGGCCCATCAGCTTTAGGCACCATGTGTAGCTAGGATGCCCACAGGCTGTTGGAGTGCCTGATGATGCCCAACTGCTCTAAGTTGACAAACTCCTTCTGGCGTGCTGGCCAGTTTGAATGCGTCCAAACACTGAGGACACGCGAACACCGCAGGGCCTTTTGTCATTATAAAGTGCTACACCCCGTGTTTCGTTACCGTAGCCGAAAAAGTCAGGACCGTGAGTGCTGGGAACTGTGTGAGCAAATGTTGGTACTTACCCCCTGGAGCTATAACGTTAGTCAGTGTTGTCGACCCAGCTCCCCGAGCTGTACAGGGCAGTGAGGTAAAAGAGACAGTGTCCACTAATCTCCTATTAGCAACATCGACTAACAGCCCATAAGCACATACAAAATCTGCGCCTAAAATGGGGCTGGAACATGCAGCTATCACAGAGTCCCACTGAAAGTTGTGTCCATGTAAGCATATCATCAGTGCCCTCTCACCGAATGTCCTGATGGTGGATCCGTTAGAGGCCCTGAGCCTGGGACCACTGTGTCCTACCACCCTGTCTGCATTGACCAGCAGGAGGAGGCTCTTCTGGGAGCCAGAGTCCACCAAATACCATCTCCCCGAATGTGTGTCCATGACATAAAGCAGTCTGTTCCTGTCACCATCGGTTGTAGCTGCCACTGAATTCCGAATGTGCCGTCTTCCTGGCTTCTTGAATTGGCATGGCGACAGGCAGCGTTGGGCATTCGAGCCAAAATGGCGATGATAAAAACAGATTGCCCCATTCCTTCGTCTTCTGCTGTCCGTCCTGGCTACCACGAATGGCTCCTCGACCTTGCTGGAGTCCCTCATGGATGTTGGTGCCACTGTCTGCACGCTGAGAGTTCTGGTTGCCAAAATGATACGGTTCACTTCCTGTGCCAGGGCACGGTAGTCCTTAGCAACCAGCCACAGGGAGTTGGCCAGGATCGCCCTTGCTGTAGCCGGGAGGTTCCTGAGCAACAAATGGGCAAACAGGAAAGATTCGTCGTTCTTCCCCCTCAGTGCCAACATGCTCTCCATGAGCTCCACTGCTGATTTATCCCCTAACGCCTCACACGTTTGGAGTCTCTCCACCCTCTCACTGTCAGAAAGGGTATAGTGCTGGAGAAGCATCCTCTTGAACGCTTCATATCTTCCTTGGGCCAGCGGCTCATGGAGCAGGCTTGTCACCTGTTGGTTGGTGCACACATCCAGTGCAGCGACCACATAGTAATTCCTGGTATCGTCGGTTGTTATCCCGCGGAGTGCGAACTGGGCTTCTATGTGCAAGAACCACACAGTCGGGTTGTGAAGCCAGAAGTCTGGGAGGTTGACTGAGGCCACGCGCACGGCGCTGGTGCTCTCCCTCCAGAATCAGAATCAGAATCAGAATCAGATTTATTGCCATTGTTCATGTAGTACACAAACTAGGAATTTGTCTCGGTGTAATGCTGCAACATTAAACATGATAAAATAAAATAAATAAAAAACTATACATGCAATAAAGTGTAGAATGAGTAATACTAGTCAAGCAGTTTTTAAATATATTAGCGAGCAGCAGATATTGTGGAGTACCACATAGTGCAGTCGGTAATGCAAAAAAGAAAACAGTGATGATTGACATGAGTCTGGTTGAGCTGCTGTACATAGTGCACGAGAGTCTAATAAGTCACTTAGTGTTCAGCAGTCTGATGGCAGAGGGGAAGAAGCTGTTCATGTGACGGGAGGTTTTAGTCTGAATGGACCGAAGTCTTCTACCTGAGGGAAGGGGGGCAAACAATACGTGACCAGGGTGTGAAGGATCGGCTATGATCCGGCCAGCATGCCTCCGGGTCCTGGAGATGTACAGATCCTGGAGAGATGGGAGCTTGCAGCCGATCACCTTCTCAGCAGCGCGCACGACGCGCTGGCAGTCTCTGGGGCGGTGCTTGGCTCGCTTTCCATGGCACGTCTTAGGGTCGCCACTGTGGAGAAAGGAGGCAATCAAGGCAACGAGCTGGACGACACAGAAACTTTATTCTTTCTCCAACATAACTTACGGCAAAAGAGAATCCTGGGTCTCTGTGCATTCCTCTTTTATATCTTTATTTCCATGCATTGAGACCCAGAACTTCCAACTGTAATACATTGTTGTTTGAACAAACCAATGTGTGGCACATTAACATGACATTGTGGGGGCACAGTGGGGGTTTCTCCACCCAGAGAGGGCAAGGGGAAGGGGGAACAATGGATCAAAGGAGGATGTATCACCGGGGGGTATCAGATGGGACTGTTGGGTCTACCCCCCCATCCCGGGAGAGTGAGCGCTATTGGAGCTGCTGAGGATAGAAGGGTGTAAGAGCGGCCCCGGCGAAATGTCATGTTAATGTGCCACACATTCCTTTGTTCGAACAACAATGTGTTATGGTCGGAAGTTCCGGGTCTCGATGCATGTAAAAAAAGAGATAAAAGTGGAGTGCACAGAGACCCGGGATTGCTGTTTGCTGTATTTCATGTTGGAGAAAAAATAAAGTTTCTGTGTCATTCAGCTCGTTGCCTCACCTGCCTCCTGTCTCCACATTGGTGACCCTAAGACGTGCCATGAAAAGCGAGCCGAGCGTCGCCCCGGAGACTGCCTGGAGGGAGAGCACTGGCGCAGTGTGCTCCGGCTCAGTCAAGCTCCCAGACTTCTGGCTTCACAACCCAACTGCGTGGTTTCTGCACATAGAAGCCCAGTTCGCACTCCACGGGATAACAACGGACGACACAAGATATTACTACGTGGTCGCTTCGCTGGATGCACACACCACGCAACAGGTGACGAACCTGCTACAGTAGCCGCTGGCCCAAGGAAAATATGAAGTGTTCAAGAGGATGCTTCTCCAGTGTTACACCCTTTCTGACAGTGAGAGGGTGGAGAGACTCCTCACGTGTTTGAAGTTAGGGGACTGATCAGCAGTGGAGCTCATGGAGAGCATGCTGGCACTGAGGAGGAAGGACAACGAATCTTTCCTGTTCACCCACTTGTTCCTCAGGAACCTACCAGCTACAGCGAGGGCAATCCTGGCCAACTTGCTGCGGCTGGTTGCTAAGGACTACTGTGCCCTGGTGCAGGAAGCGGACTGCATCATCTTGGCGACCAGAACTCTCAGCACGCAGGCAATGGTACCAGCATCCATGAGGGACTCCAGCGAGGTTGAGGAGCCATTGGTGGTAGCCGGGACAGACACCAGGAGACGAAGGAATGGGGTGATCTGTTTTTATCATCGCCATTTCAGCTTGAATGCCCAACGATGCCAAGCGCCATGCCAATTCAAGGAGCCAGGAAGATGGCACGTTTGGAATTCGGTTGCAGCTGCGATGGATGGTGACAGGAACAGACTGCTTTATGTCACAGACACACGTTCGGGGAGACGGTTTTTAGTGGACTCAGGCTCCAAGAAGAGCCTCATCCTACTGGTCAACGCAGATAGCATGACAGGAGGCAGCGGTCCCAAGCTCACGGCTGCTAATGGATCCACCATCAGGACATTTGGCGAGCGGACACTGACGATGTGCTTACATGGATGCAACTTTCAGTGGGACTTTGTGATAGCTGCATGTTCCGGCCCCATTCTAGGTGCAGATTTTTTATGTGCTTATGGGTTGTTAGTCAATGTTGCTAATAGGAGATTAGTAGATGCTGCCTCTTTTACCTCACTGCCCTGTACAGCTCGGGGAGCTTGGTCAACAACACTGGCTAATGTTATAGCTCCAGGGGGTAAGTACCAACATTTGCTCGCACAGTTCACGGTACTCACGGTCCTGACTTTTTTGGCTAAAGTAACGAAATACAGGGTCAAACACTTCCTAACGACAAAAGGCCCACCAGTGTCCGCGCGACCTCGACACTTAGACGCAGCTAAACTGGCCAGCATGCGAGAGGAGTTTGCCAACTTAGAGCAGTTGGGCATTGTTGGGCGCTCCAACAATGGAGCAGGTCGCAGGTCGCAACCAGGTCGCAGGACCTGACCTGGAGCAAGAATTCCTTGGAGATCAGGAAGCGGGCTCAGCAGAGACTACACTTCTTGAGGAAACTCAAACAGGCCTCTCTCCCCATCTGCATCCTCAGGACCTTCTACAGAGGTGTGGTGGAGAGTGTTCTGACATACTGCATTGCTACATGGTACTCCAGCTGCAGTATGTCAGACAAAAAAGCCCTGCAGAGGATAGTCAAGGGGTCGGAGAGGGTAATTGGAGTCTCCCTCCCCTCTGTCCAAGAACTTTTTCAGAACCGTTGTAGTAGCAGGGCACTGAACATTGTCAAGGACCGTTCTCACCCTCTGCATAAACACTTTGAACTTCTTCCATCTGGTAAACGATTCCGGAGCATCAGAGGCAGAACCACCAGACTGATCAACAGCTTCCTCCCACAAGCTGTCAGGATGCTGAACAGCTGACCCGGAATCTCTCATACACACTACTGCACCTATGGACATTTTGTATATTATAGTTAGTTATTCTTTTTCCCCAAGTATGTCTCAGGGATGTGTGAATGGATGGGGGGGTGGGGGTGGGGGGTGGAGCTATGTGGGAGTGTGTCTTAATCATGCTGCTTCTTATATGGATGCCGAGAGAAACGCAATTTCATCTTGCCTGCACTACAGTTGTATGTACAGCAATATGACAATAAAATTTGATTTGATTTGATTTTGATTTGAAGAGCCCGTGGGCATCCCCGCTACACATGGCACCTAAAGCCGATGGGTCATGGTGACCATACGGCAATTTCCGGCACTTGAATAACACCACGGAACACGATCGTTATCCAATTCCGCACATCCAGGACTTTTCCGTGCACCTGGTCAAGGCGCGCATTTTTTCAAAAGTGGATCTGGTCCGCGGATATCATCAGGTCCCAGTGCACGCGGAAGACGTCCCAAAAACAGCAGTAATAACCCCTTTCGGCCTCTTCGAGTTTTTATGCATGCCGTTCGGATTAAAAGGTGCAGATCCTCACACAACACGAGCAATCTCGAGCTGCCTCCTCATTGCAGGAGAGAGAACACAAACCGGACTCGCCTTTGATCCTCACCCGGCATAAGCCTCAGGGAGCCACTGCAGACCTGTGGGACCCTGGTGAACAACGACAACCCGGCGCATGTCCCGTCACTGGCAACAACGACATATCGCCATGACCACAATCACCACCAGGAGAGAGGGGGCAGAAGCCGGACTCATCTTGCATCCTCGCCCGGCATTAGCCTCAGGGAGCCGCTGCAGCACAGCAGGATAGAGCAGGGATGGGCAACCGGCGACCTGCCTGCGGCTCCCAATGTCATCCACTGCGGTCCGCCAGTCCATTTCCAAAAATCAAATATTTATTCATATCCAGTTTGACCGTATTTGGAACTACGTTTTTAAATACAGTTATAGAGTCCACCAGCAGAGGGCGCTCTATTAGAAACCTAGGTGCCGCATGCCATTGGTCAAGTGAGAGTGAGGGAGCCACAGATAGAAGGAGCAGTGTGCCCCGGAGTACGTCTTTTAAGGTATGTATAGCCCCTTTTCCATTAGTACCTACTCAGCCCTACTCGCCTCAACTCTACTCGGTTTGTAGGGTTTTCCATTTTGGGACCTACTTCAGTGAGGTTCCAACCATGCTGAGTCGAGCTGAAAATGTGACGTCAACAGATTGCAGGTCACGGATTGGCCAGGGCGTAACGTCAGTGGATGAGAGCCTTCTCAAGATTCAAAACCACCATTTGTAAATTCGGCCATAAGCTTTTATTATTTCTGTGATAATCAATGAAATAAATGGTTACACACAAATCAACACCGCCACAAAACACTCACCATCTTCCCTGTAAGCAGCCATCAGTTCGGAGACCTCCTGATATTTCACTTCGGAACGCTCTGCAGGCGCTGGGGCTGAAAAGTTCATATATAGTGGTCAAATTTGACCAGATGTGGTTACTTTTCAACAGTCTCCCTGTCGGTGTGCACAGGTCTTCCATTGTTGTTGCAGTGCTTGGATCCCTGCGCTTGAAAAATAAACTCCATTTGGTCAAATTTGACAACTATGAACTTTCCAGCCTATGAGCTTTTCAGCCTCATCGGCCATGCTGCGGCAGAGCGAGCCAAAATGAAAAAGTTTACCAGGAGGTCTCCGAGCTGATGGCTGCTCACAGGGAAGATGGTGAGTGTTTTGTGATTTTAAGCATCTTTTATGTTATTTTGGGCTGCACGGTGGCGCAGTGGTTAGCACTGCGGCAGCACAGTTTACCCTTGGCCGGGGGATTGTGGGGATCGTGGGATCGTGGGTTCGATCCCAGCCCCCGACCAACAGTGATCTGTGTGGAGTTTGCATGTTCTCCCCGTGTTGCGTGGGTTTACTCCGGGATTTCTCCGGTTTCCTCCCACATGCCAAAAACATGCATGTTAGGTTAATTGGCTGTTCTAAAATTGTCCCTAGATATCTGTTTCCTATAGGCCCTTAGAATAGAGGGTTAGTATTAATGAAAGCGCTTTGAGTGGTCTTTGTGACTAGAAAAGCGCTATATAAGTGCAGGTTAGTTAGTTAGTTAGTTATCAGTGAAAACGTCAGCATGTCAACAACATAACGGGATAACGGGCCACCTTTCTGTAATGAACCCAAACCCACCCACTTGAGGTAGTACTCAGCTGAAATGGAAAACCAATCATACCGTGTCGAACTGAGGAGAGTCGAGTAGAGTGGAGGTGAGTTGGGCTGAGTAGGTACTAGTGGAAAAGGGGCTTATGTGTTGCATGCTGAGACCACAGGCTGTCAGCAGCAGTAACCTACAGAGCAGGCTGCTTTTAAACAATAAATGATCCAGCTCCTCACTGAGGAGTATTTACAAGTTTCAAACTGAAAGGCAAATTTATATAAGAAACGGCAAATTTACAAGAGAAAAACTCATTAATTTAGAAAAAACTCCAGCAAAACTAAAAAGTTATAAATTCTTAAATAAAATGGTGCAAATTTATCAGTAGACGCTTGGACATCTAATACCAAAATAAAATATAGTTTTGCAAAAAAATGGCTAATTTAAACCAGAAATGTAGTATATTTATGATAAAAACTATTTTTTACTTTGATCATTTTCTTCTAATATTTTAAAAACATTTTTCTTCATCAACATATTTCCTTTTCTTCTTGGCTTTTTTTGTTAATTACCATCCGGAATTTCTCTTTGCTCATCATTTTGATGGAGAGAGTTTTAAAAACTAGGTCATTTACCAATAATTTTAATTCTAATATGTGTTTTAACATATTAGAATTAAAAATATGAAGAAAAATGTTTTTAATTCTAATATGGCATCAAAAAACTGGGGATTCTAAATTGTCCTTAGGTATGACTGTGAGAGTGAATGGTTGTCTGTCTCTCTGTGTTGGCCCTGCGATGGACTGGTGATCTGTCCAGGGTGAACCCTGCCTCTCGCCCAAAGATGCTGGGATAGGCTTCAGCCCCCCCGCCCCCCCGCGACCCGAAAAGGATTAAGAGGAAGAAGATGGATGGATGGATGGATGTTAAAACACAGGCAGCACGATGGCAGAGTGGTTAGCACTGCGGAAGCACAGCAACTCACCCTTGGCCGGGGGATCCTGGGTTCGATCCCAGCCCCCGACCAACAGTGATCTGTGCGGAGTTTGCATGTTCTCCCTGTAATAGCTCAAGTAGGTTCATTTTGTCTTCTTTTAATTATTTATCTTTTGTTCTTATTAAAGACAAAAATAGAATAGAAAGGAGATGTCTTTACCTTCTTAACATGTTTCGACTGTTAAAGAAGGTAAGAAGGTAAAGACATCTCCTTTCTATTCTATTTTTGTCTTTAATAAGAACAAAAGATAAATAATTATGTTCTCCCTGTGTCTGCGTGGGTTTACTCCGGGATTTCTCCGGTTTCCTCCCATATGCCAAAAACATGCAAGTTAGGTTAATTGGCCTCAAACTGGGGATTCTAAATTGTCCTTAGGTATGACTGTGAGAGTGAATGGTTGTCTGTCTCTCTGTGTTGGCCCCGCGATGGACTGGCAATCTGTCCAGGGTGTACCTTGCCTCTCGCCCAAAGATGCTGGGATAAGCTCCACCCCACCACCCCACCAACCGCAATCCAAAAAGGATTAAGCAGAAGAAGATGGATGGATGGATGGTGTTATGGACGTGGGGCATCATTGAGATGCTAGAGGCCGACCAGTGAGTTTGCGTGTTTATTAACAAAAGACAAAACTGACAAAATAAACAGCCACGTGGGGCAAAAACATGAACATACACTAAGACACAAGATAATAGACTCAGAGGATTAACTATCCAGGTTCGATGATCTGGAGGTCCATTCCTGGTTCCGACTCGACTGCGGCAGGCTCCGCAGCCAGCATGATGGTCGTCACAGTCTCGGAAAATCCCCAGGCGCTGGAGCCCACGCCGAAGGCCTGCATGCCGTGGTGTCAGGGGATCCGTGACCTGCTGGGTCCGACTGCTCCTCCACGGAGACCTGGGGATGCCTGATCGTCGGCACAGGCTCCAAAAGGTAGTCCGCCCTCCTCCTCTGCCCGTGACGCAACTGCGGGACTGGCACCAGGCTCTCCAGGGCTACAGGCTCCTTCTTCGTCCGGTGGTCTATTCCTGGCACTGGGGGATGCTCGTAGAGAGGGGAAGGAGACACAGAGGATGCAGGTTCAATATTTATGGCTACAGCAGGTGGAGGGAGCTCAGGGAACTGTGAACCCCGAACTCCACCCCCAGGAATCAGACAAGGCAATTCATTATATGGAGCGTGAGAATGAAACAGCACTTGCCTGTTCTCCTGAGGACCGATGGTGACTGCTATAGCGGGCTTGGTTCTCCCTTTTCCCCTATGGATGGTAGCGGAGGGACCCCCGAGAAGACGAAGAGGAGCCGCTCGCATGGGATCGGTGACGGGTGCAGCCGGGGCAGGACTCGCTGAGCTCACAGCAGCTGGGGAGAGTGCCAAGGAGGAGGGAGGAGCAGCTGAGGCAGTCCGGGGACAAGGAGCTGACGGAACAGCAGGGACGGATGACCCGGAGGCTGAGGGTGCTGTCTGTCCCTTCCATTGTGACGCAGGGATAACAGCTGGCTGGGAGGCAGAGTTCTCACGGCGGCCCGGAACAGGATCTGGATGGGGATCTCGCTGAGGCTGATTGCAGGCAGGGTGGCAACATCTTCCAGCAGAGGGCGAGGCTACGTTCAGGTCAGGAAAGCGCCGCTGCTGCGTGGAAATGGAGACTAGCAGCTCAGCGTACTCAGGATAATAATGAAGCTCAGGATTGATCTTAACCAGTCTAACTGCTGCCACCACATTCCTTTGGATGTCACTGGGATGGGAGGAAGAGCGAGCTTCAGCCAAGCGGCCCCTGATGAGCTCAGCTAACCACTGTGTCTCTTCATGGGGGGTCCCGGCTGTCCTCCTCCTCCGCTGCGGATGGGAACCTCGTGGAAGAGCGGTCCGCACAGGAGACTTCCCCCTCTTCGGGACGACCGTGTCCCGGAGAGGAAGTGGAGGCTTCTCGGCCGCCCTCTCTATTTGTTCCCGTAGCGCCACTATCAAAGTCACTCTCTCCTTACCCTCCGGAAAAGAGGTCAGGTGATAGTGTAGTAGCATCCTCTGTGTGAGATCCAGGTGCCAATATGCAGAGTGGGTGGGCATAAGCAGACGGGCGTTGAACAGGTGATCATCCACTTCCCACAACCACTTGGGGCAAAACTCACGCTCGAATGCTGACATCTTTCACCAAAAAATACTGGCACCCAGAGAAGGGAAAAACTCAAGCCAAAAACAAACTCACGGTGGCCGGCGTTTCATTGGGCTGCGACCTACTGTTATGGATGTCCCTTGCGGGGCATCACTGAGACGCTAGAGGCCGACCAGTGAGTTTGCATGTTTATTAACAAAAGACAAAACTGACAAAATAAACAGCCACGTGGGGCAAAAACATGAACATACACTAAGACACAAGATAATAGACTTGGAGGATTAACTATGGATGGGAGCGAGGTTGGAGCCTACGCTGTACAATAAACACTTACAAGATGACAAATGAAGATGAATCATAAAGGAGGCTGGAGTCGGGAATAGAGGCTCCAGCCGCATGCACGGAGATGCATGGAGTTGTGTTGTTGTTGTAGGTCGCAGCCCGGAGTGAGCCTTAACTGCTCCCTTAAGTGGGCCACAAAAAACAATCAGGAAAGTAATTAATGAAATGACACACAGCTGTCACAACGCGACTCGGCTTTGACAGCCCGAAGTCCCGTTGTGACGCTGTCAAAATAAGAGCCCTGGAAAAGGCCACAATAACAAGGCCTGAAATGAGATAGAACGGGGAAAATACTGGACAACCTGAGCGCGGATGGAATCGGCGCTCAGGCCATCACAGATGGATATTAAAACACTGAGTAGCTTTTATTTTCATTTGCATTTTCAGTTTTAACTGTGAAACGTTTGACTTTGAAGACCTCCCCCCCTCCCCCAAGGTTTACGTGTGAATCTGGTCCTTGGGAAGTGAGGAAAAAAAATTGTGGCCCTCACTACCACCAAAGTTGCCCATCCCTGGGATAGAGAGTTTGTGGCCCAGCAGGACCCAGCAGAACAACACCAATTGAGGACACATCCTGCCGCTGGCGTGAAAGGCACGCCGTCACAACAGCAGCGCAGAGTGCAGCCGAACCAATCGCCGCTTGCAGTGCTGCAATGGGTTCGGGTCCGACGATCTGAATGCCTGGACCCACAGATAGTCCTGTCATCGCCGATGAGAATCACTGTGCAGCTGGGGCCAGTCACCTTCCAGATGGCCAGTGGTTCGAGATGGCATGCCAGCTGTCTGTGAAAGGTCAGAGCAGCTGCCCCAGACCAAGCTGTGACGCTGGAGCAGACCCAGCCAGTGTGGGACCCGGACTGGGACTTCGCCGACGAGAGAGCACACCCAGGTCCGCTGCAGCTGGCACCTCCAGGGGCGCGCCCACTGCAGGCTCGCCTGAGGTCCCTCAAGTTGAACACTCACAATGACTCTGTTTTTAAATGTTTAGCCAGAGCACGGTTGACTACAGTGGCAGAATAACCCACTCAGCTGTGCAGGGTCTACCGGCAGTCCACCCAGTGGCCCAGGTTCAGGTTTAAATTGTTGGGAGTTCATATGTCTGCTTTGACGTTAATAATATTTTGGGGCTTTCCCAGGGGGGAGTTGAATGTTAGATATTCCCGTATTAACAATGAGCAACACAGACATGATGGTGCAGGCACAGATAACGTCATCACGCCGTGCCTATATTAGGGGACTGATGGCGGGAGATAGCCTCTTTGGTGCTCCGCCTCTAGCCAACACACCAGCCTGTACCCGGCTCTAGTTAGGGTACAGTGGGGCAAAAAAGTATTTAGTCAGCCACCAATTGTGCAAGTTCTCCCACTTAAAAGATGAGAGAGGTCTCCAATTTTCATCATAGGTATACCTCAACTATGAGAGGCAAAATGAGAAAAAAAAAATCCAGAAAATCACATTGAAGGATTTTTTATTTTTTTTTTATTTAAGTTTTTGTAAAGGGTATACAGGTCGTTACAGCAATGCAGTGTTTACATTTTCATCACATGTTCCCTTATTTTCAGATATCTGACAACATTGGAAGATTAATTCTTACAACACCCCTTTCTTTTTTTTTTTTTTTTTTAAAGTGAAAGAAAAAGTGAAATTAAAGAGAAAAAAAAAACAAGAAACAAATAACAAAAAACAACAACAAACAAACCAGTAAAAAACAAACAAAAAGAAAAAGTAAGTAAATAAAGATAAAAGAGCATCTGAGTAGCGTTGGAACAGAGAGCGGAACCATTATTGAAATGGTATTTGTCAAAGATTAGATCTAATGGAAGGCACATATGCGGTCCAGGGTTGCCAAAAGTTCATGAACACATCCATGTCCTGTCTCAGTGCGAATGTCAACTTTTCCATCGAGTAAATGTCTTGGATCACGTTAGTCCAATCTTCAGGTGTAGGACAGTCCTTCAACATCCATTTTTTAGTTAGAGCTTTTTTGCTTGCCAATATTAAAACATTGAATAAGTATTTTTCTCCTCGTCTTTCCAGTGAGTCCGGTAGTAAACCCAAATACAAAGTTACAAAAGAAAAGGGAACTGTAATTTTGAATATTTTCCCCAATATTGTCTGTACCTTGGTCCAATATTGGTGGATAACTGGGCATGACCAAAACACATGAAAATGATTTGCAGTCTTTTCACCACACAAGCGCCAACAGTTCAATCCCTTATGGGTAAATTTGTTTTGTGCAGGTGTTCTGAAAAATCTTGCCAAGTTTTTCCATCCAAATTCTCTCCACTGCAGGGATGAGGTACTTTTCCATTGCTGTTTATTTAGCTTTTCCCATATTTCCAGTTGTAAAGTGAAATTCCCCTCTTTTTCCCATCTCTCTTTTATATAAGATGTGTTGTCTCCTTTTAAGTCTTGAAGACCTTGGTATATTTTAGAAATGTATCTGATCCCTGGGATCCCTTTATATGCCATTAAGAAGACCTTCAGAACACCTGACTGGGCCCTTTCCAAAACCTCCTTTTTAAGTATATTGTTTATGTGGTGTCTAAGCTGGAAGAACCTGTAAAGGTCTTGATTTATTAGGCCTTGTTTTTTCAAATCTTCAAAACTTCTTAAGATTTGTCCTTTAAAAAAATCGTAATATTTTATCAGCCCTTTCTCCTTCCACTTTTTAAATCTGGTGTCTGTTTTATTAGGAGTAAAGTCCTGATCATAGGCGATCCATTGCAGAAGTCGATAGGGCTCTTTAGTTTGATTCTCTCTGACTATCTTAAACCAAATTTTTAGCGGGGTCTCTATCCACGGGTTAGTGTTAATCAAAAGCTAAGGTAAGACATTGTTCCCTATTATCGCCTGTAGGGGGATGTCACTTGTTATTTGGCATTCGATCTCCTTCAATTGTGCAGTGTAGACTGGGTTACATATCTCTACTAAAGTTTTAATTTGTGCGGCTTTAAAGTAGTCCCTGATATTTGGCAGCGCGAGCCCACCTTTGTCTTTGTTTAGCTGTAGGGTTCTATATCTGATTCTAGGTCTCTTGCCCTGCCATATGAATCTTGAGATCCTTCTGTCCAGCTCCTGCCATGTTTTTTTGGGAGGTTCTACCGGTATTGTTTGGAAAAGGTATAGAAGACGTGGAAGTATATTCATTTTGACTGCTTCAATTCTTTGTGCAGTACCCAAGAATGGTATCATATTCCATCTTGCTAAGTCAGATTTTATTTTTGTCACCAGTGGATCATAGTTTAGTGATATAATTTTGTTGAGTTGTTTCGGGATATTGACCCCCAGATATTTCATAGATTCCGACTCCCAGTTAGTTTTGAGTTTGCTTAGTGAATAATGATTTGGGTCATAGTTGAATGTTAAAACTTGGGTTTTATGCATATTTAATTTGTACCCCGATAAATCTCCATACTCTGAAAAAACTGAGGTTAGTTCTGGTAAAGAAGTGTCCGGCTGCCCTAGGTATATTAAAATGTCATCAGCAAAGAGTGCTATTTTATGTTCCTTCTGACCAAGTGTAATACCTTGAATTTTTTGGTTTTGTCTTATCCATTGGCTCAGAGGTTCTATGAAGATTGCAAAGAGCAGTGGAGACAGGGGGCAGCCCTGACGACATCCTCTTTCCAGTTCAAAAGATGATGATAAATTACCGTTAATCCTTATTTTAGCTGTTGGTTTTTTATATAATGCCTGTATAGTTCTAATGAAGTTGTTATGAAAATTGAAACTGGATAAGATTCTATATAGAAAAGACCAGTCAACCGAATCGAATGCTTTTTCAGCATCTAATCCCAATATGACTGCATTTAAGTTATATTTTTTTATATGATGAATTATGTGTAAAGTGCGTCGAATGTTGTCTTGTGTCTGTCTTTGTCTTATAAAACCTGTTTGGTCTAAATGAATTAGGTCTGTCAGTATATTTTCTAACCTTTTGGCAAGGATAATGGTAAAAAGCTTATAGTCCTGATTTAGTACACTGATTGGTCTGTAGTTGGAGCACTCTAGTTTATCCTTTTCAGGTTTAGGTATAACTGCAATGACCCCTTCTCTCCAGGAGGGGGGGATTTCCCCTGTGTGGAGGACATAATTAAATGTTTTCAGGAGGAGAGGAGATAGTTGCTGTTTAAAGGTTTTGTACCACTCTGCTGTATAGCCATCAGCTCCTGGGGATTTGTTAGCTTTAAGTTTCATAATTGCTTTTTCCAATTCTTTAGGATGTATTTCTGACAGTAGTGTTTTATTTTGTGACTCCGTAAGTTGGGGAAGGTTTAATGTGTTTAGGAATGCCTCGGATGCGTTTTTATGTTTTTTGTGGGAGTATAAGTTCTTATAGTAATTCTCGAAGTTTTTAAGAATATCCTGAATTCTGAATTTTATTTCCTTTGATACTGGGTCTCTGATTTTGTAGATTGCTCTTTCTGTTTGATGTTTCCTCAATTTATAGGCTAGCAATTTTGCCGATTTACTGCCTGCTTCATAGTATTTTTGTTTCAGAAATGTAAGTTTCTTCTGGATTTCTATTGTGTAGATCTCATTTATTTGGTTTTTAATTTCCTTAATCTTGAGCGAGTCAGTAGAATGAGTGTTGCCTTTGTGTTCTTTTTCTAGGTTCCTAAGTTCTGACTCTAATGTGGATAGTTTTTCTTGTCTTAGTTTCGTTTGGGTTGCCAGTTTTGCAATAATCTTTCCTCTTATTACAGCTTTACATGCATCCCACAGTATTAAAGGGGATACTTCTCCATTATCGTTATCTTCCAAATATCTGAGAATATCTGATTCCAATTCATCTTTCAATGGTCCTTTCAGGACATTTGAATTTAACCTCCAAGAAAATGTATTATTTGTGTATTTTTGGATATTTAAGTCCATGTAGATCGGACTGTGGTCGGAGAGATCCATCAGTCCTATTTTACATGTTTTTACTCTTCCAATGTCTCTATTAAACATAAAAAAATAGTCAATCCTTGAGTAAGATGAATGTGGAGTTGAGTAAAATGTATAGTCTTTTACACTGGGGTTGAGTTCCCTCCACACGTCACAGATTCCCAATTCTTTTAGTAGCATCCGAGTCTTCCTGTTTTGGGTGTTATTTTGATGTGGGGAATTACCAGAAGCATCCCAGTATGGATTCAGTCTAAGATTGAAGTCCCCACCACATATCACTAAACCTTGAGCTTTAGTTATCATTAGGTCGAATATATTTTTATAAAATTTCCAGTTAGCCCCTGGGGGAGCATACACATTCAGCAGGGTGATATCTTCTCCCTCTAGCCGCCCAGTTACCAAACTGTATCTCCCTTCTTTATCTTTGTGTTCTGATTTTTTTTCAAATGTAATTTTGGTTGATATCAATGTCGCTACTCCCCTCCTCCTCCCTGATTTATATGAAGATGAAGAGATCATTTTAAACCCTTGTCTACTGAGTTTATTGTGTTCCACGTCTGTTAGGTGGGTTTCTTGTAAAAGTATTATTCCTGCTTTGTCTTTTTTCATTTTGCCTAGAATCTTGGATCTTTTAACTGGATTCAGGATTCCTTTTACATTATATGAAATTATTTTGGTTACACCCTGTTTCTCCATTGTGTTGTTTTGTTTAGTATAACTGTGTGGTGGCCCTCTTTTGTGCTACTCAGAAACTGAAAGAACATTAAAAACAAGAAAAACATTAAGAACATAGTGTAAAAAACTTTAAAACAAAAAGCTGTCATAAGAACTTCCTGAGCTGAGGTCTTTTTAAAGACCCTGTAAGAGCCTTGATGGAGTGAAGGCTCTGAGGGAAATTCCTCAAACTCTGTTACGTGTTGAGGGCCCTCTCTTACCACTGAAAGTAGTCCCATGCTTTTAACGTGAGTTTCAGAACCCAATCCAAACTTGTAATGATTTTTTTTTTTTTTTTTTCCTTTTATGCCTAAACCCTGTGAAATTGTGTGCACCCTCCCACCCCCATCACATCAAACATTCACGCAAAAACAGTATTTGTTAGTATGAGGAGAACATGTGGATTATTGTCACATTTCTATTTTAACAAGTTTTTTTTTTTTATTACAAAGACTTATTTGTTTCAAATAATATGATTGTTCCATGAAATGTTTTACCACATGCTGAATATGCATCTCCTTTAATGTTTGTTACCTTGTATGAGGGGGGATGGATGTGCGGATTGATTCAAGAGAAAAAAAAAAAAAAAAAAAAAGGTCGCTATTCCAACCTGAAAACGGATAGTTTATCCGCGATGCTCTGGTGCTGGGTTTCCCGCTGCTGGTCCGTGGATTTTGAAGGTCTTTGTGTTGTCCATGTTTGCGCTTTGATCTTCTCACTCGGGTCTGCTGGGGGTTTAAATACCGTTACCGGGAGGCCTCTTTTCGCCATGTCAGCTGTTGCTTCTTCCGCCGAATTATAGAGACACGTTTCATCGCCGTAGAAGACCCTTAACTTCGCAGGAAATGGTGTCTGAAAGCGCAATTTCTTCTCTCTTAACACCTTTTTCGCGTCATTGTATTCCCTGCGCTTTTTAAGGACCTCCGGGGCGTAATCGTGTTCCACGTAGACTTTTCTCTCCTGGTGCATAAATCCTTTTTTCTGCCAGGCCAGTCTTACAACCTCTTGTTTTATTTTGAAATTGGAAAATCTTACCAACACCGAACGTGGGGGCGCTTCCGCCGCCGGCCTAGCGGCTAATGAACGATGTGCCTTTTCTATCTTCAAGTCGGTGGTTTGTGGAATATCCAGTTTCTCTCTTAGTAAGGATTCCACGCATTCTGCCATTGAGTTAAAACCATTTTCGGTTCCTTCTATCAGACCATGAATTCTTATGTTGTCTCTTCTTTGTTTTCCTTCTTGGTCGGTTAGCTTAGCCTCTATAGCTGCTTGTCTTTTGCGTAGGTCTAGCACAGAATCTTCGAGCACGTTTATTCGATCCTCTGTTTCCAAGATTCGGTTCTCGGCCTGGTCCACTCTGCTGTTTGTCCTTTTCAATTCTTCTCTGAATTCCCGAAATTCGGCCGTAACATCTCGGCGAAATCGTCGTAGCTCCTCAAATAGTGATTTCAGGCTAACCCTTTTGTTAGCTATCACCAGTTCCTCGTCTTCTGAACGGAGATCTTCCAGTTCGGATTCTCCGGCCGATACGTGTCCTGGCCTGGAGAATTTCAGTTTCTTCTGTTTTCCTTTAGACATGATGATTTTGTCTTTTGATTTTCACTCCTCCAAAAATCCGTTAAGTTTGATTTTCAAGGTGTTATCCTAGATTGGGTCTGAGAACTTCAGTGTTAAGCTGCAGTCGCCATGGCGTCCAGACCGGAAGTCCACATTGAAGGATTTTTAATGAATTAATTGGTAAATTCCTTGGTGAAACAAGTATTTGGTCACCTACAAACAAGCAAGATTTCTGGCTCTCACAGACCTGTAACTTCTTCTTTAAGAGGCTCCTCTGTCCTCCACTCGTTACCTGTATTAATGGCACCTGTTTGAACTCGTTATTAGTATAAAAGACACCTGTCCACAACCTCAAACAGTCAGACTCCAAACTCCACTATGGCCAAGACCAAAGAGCTGTCAAAGGACACCAGAAACAAAATTGTAGACCTGCACCAGGCTGGGAAGACTGAATCTGCAATAGGTAAGCAGCTTGGTGTGAAGAAATCAACTGTGGGAGCAATTATTAGAAAATGGAAGACATACAAGACCACTGATAATCTCCCTCGATCTGGGGCTCCACGCAAGATCTCACCCCGTGGGGTCAAAATTATCACGAGAACGGTGAGCAAAAATCCCAGAACCACACGGGGGGACCTAGTGAATGACCTGCAGAGAGCTGGGACCAAAGTAACAAAGGCTACATCAGTAACACACTACGCCGCCAGGGACTCAAATCCTGCAGTGCCAGACGTGTCCCCCTGCTTAAGCTAGTACATGTCCAGGCCGGTCTGAAGTTTGCTAGAGAGCATTTGGATGATCCAGAAGAGGATTGGGAGAATGTCATATGGTCAGATGAAACCAAAATGTAACTTTTTGGTAAAAACTCAACTTGTCGTGTTTGGAGGAGAAAGAACGCCATACCTACTGTGAAGCATGAGGATGGAAACATCATACTTTGGGGCTGTTTTTCTGCAAAGGGACCAGGACGACTGATCCATGTAAAGGAAAGAATGAATGGGGCCATGTATCGTGAGATTTTGAGTGAAAACCTCCTTCCATCAGCAAGGGCATTGAAGATGAAACATGACTGGGTCTTTCAGCATGACAATGATCCCAAACACACTGCCCGGGCAACGAAGGAGTGGCTTTGTAAGAAGCATTTCAAGGTCCTGGAGTGGCCTAGCCAGTCTCCAGATCTCAACCCCATAGAAAATCTTTGGAGGGAGTTGAAAGTCCGTGTTGCCCAGCGACAGCCCCAAAATATCACTGCTCTGGAGGAGATCTGCATGGAGGAATGGGCCAAAATACCAGCAACAGTGTGTGAAAACCTTGTGAAGACTTACAGAAAACATTTGACCTCTGTCATTGCCAACAAAGGGTATTTAACAAAGTATTGAGATGAACTTTTGTTATTGACCAAATACTTATTTTACAGAGGAATTTACCAATTAATTCATTAAAAATCCTTCAATGTGATTTTCTGGATTTTTTTCCCCTCATTTTGTCTCTCATAGTTGAGATATACCTGTGATGAAAATTGGAGACCTCTCTCATCTTTTAAGTGGGAGAACTTGCACAATTGGTGGCTGACTAAATACTTTTTTCCACACTGTATAAGCTACTGTTCTGAATGTAACATGTGCTACCGCTGTTTTATAAAAGCTACATGCTCAGCACAGCCACTGCCTCCACTGTCCATATTCTTCAGACAAAACACCATTGACCTGAGATTTTCACCAGATATCAGAAACAACCCAAGTAATCCATACATACAAAGAAATCAAGGCAACCGTGTTCACAAAACAAGTTATATTTAATTAAGTGGAATGACACAGGGAATAAGTATTGAAAACTCTTGGTGAAATTCATTTAATAATTAGTAAAAAAGCCTTTGTTGGTAATAACAGCTTCCAGATGCCTTCTGTATGGAGAAACTAGGCACAGGCATTGTTCAGGAGTGATTTTAGCCCATTCTTCCACACAAACTGTCAAATCTTGAAGGTTCCGTGGGTGTCTTCTATGAACTCTGATCTTCAGTTTGTTCCATAGATTTTCAATTGGATTCAAGTCAGGTGAGTGACTGGGTTGCCTGCTACCTCCAGACTCTGAGCTTGGTTTTACTCCACATATTAAAAATATAACAAGAACAGGATTTTACCACCTAAAGAACATAGCCAGAGTCAGCCCACTTTTCTCTCGAGCAAACACAGAGACACTGATGCATGCTTTTATCACCAGCCGTATTGATTACTGTAATGCCCTGCTCTCTGGTCTTCCCAAAAAGACAATTTCAAACCTGCAGTTATTACAGAATTCAGATGCATGTGTTCTGACGAGGACCAGATGGCAGGCTCACATTATGCTGGTCTTAAAGCCATTGCACTGGCTCCCTGTTGTTGTGTGGGCTTTTAATGTGAAGTGCAGTGTGATGACACCGTCTTCCTGTTGTATCATCACACTGCCCTATATTAGGGGGCATCTGCCATGAGGGCTTCCTCTTGCCCTGGATGACTCCGCTACTGTGCCTCATGTGTAGTGTGTTCCTTATTCTCAATAAAGCCGAGTTCAGTGCTACATCTTCATCTGCCTTGTTTATCACCAGGTTTGTGGACATAACATTTGGCGATTGAAGATTAATGGATGGAGGCATGCGTTACACCACTCCAGCCCTTCCTTGAGATCCCCGGCGAGCCACCGGTGCCATGGGCTCGCTGGTTAGAAGCCTTTCAAACGTACATCACAGCGTTGGACCTCAGGAAGCTCGATAAGATGAGGGCACGTGCGCTCCTTGTCCACAACCTGGGTATTGAAGGCCAGAGGATTCTGCGGATGCTCGCTGCGACAGACTCGTACGAGGACATTGTGGAGCTGCTAGCTAACCATTTCACCACCCCGGACAGTGTGACAGTACGGAGAATTCCCTCCGTGAAGACGCCAACATGTTGGTGAGCCAATTCATCAATACGTCGCTGACCTTAGGCAGCTAGCTTGCAAGTGCCATTTTGGACTGCTGGAAGACGAGATGGTGCGAGACCAACTGGCTGAGACCACGTGCAATGCTGGGCTATGTGCTAGGCTACTAACAGCGCCTAATGACTTGATGTTAGCTAGGGCTGTTGAACTAGCTCTCCTGTTGGAGGCTGCCACTAAGCTAGCTTTGGAGATAAATGCGCCAGTCACAGAGGCCGCCGGAGCCACCCGCCTCAGCTAATGTTATGGACCTTGAGAGTGAAGATAGTATGGACGAAGATTATGAGGCCAATGATAGTAGCCGAAGGTCTGCCCCGGGAAACCCCATCTGCAGGGGTTGTGGGTCCTTGACGCACTGTTACAAAGCAAGAGTGTGCCCGGCAAGAGGAAAACGATGCAGCAAGTGTGGGCGCTTGAATCATTACGCCAGGGTGTGCTGTTTATCTGAGCCAGAGAGCTGACTGAAGAAACCACCCCACCTTCCCGCAACAACTATCCACTCGGTGAGTCCCAACAGCAACGGGTATTTGTATTGTACAGTGGAATTAGACAGTGTTGAGGTACCATTACTGCTTGACACGGCGGCGGTGCGGTCGATGCTGAATTGGGCCACAGTGAAGAAGATTTTCCACCACCACAGGATTAGGAGTAACCCAGCACTGTTGTACAGCTACGGCGGTAACAGACTGTGCAATGTCGGGACTGTGGAGTTGACTGTTCGCTACAAGTCTGAAGCGATGCATGATTTCACGTTCTAAGTGGCAGCACGCAGTGATAACATCATGGAGTGTGACCTATTCTACGGACTGGGTTTTGCCATCAGAGACAGCGCTGGGAACGAATGGGCTGGATGTGGTCGCTGGGGCTCACGGGCTCTGGTGATTGACAACATTGTGGTTTGGGATGAAGAGCTGTCAAGCAGCCTTGCCATCAAGTCGCCTAGTTCCAGCTCAGTGTCGGAATGGGACAGTTTCAGTGCCCATGCTCGGTGGGAGGTAGTTGAGGGGGCTGAGCGTGAGGGCAGGATGCCCATTCCGATGAGTGACGCTGTGAAAGCACCGGACACCTTCAGTACTCAGCTGCAGTTGGGTGAGGGGTCTGCTGCCACGACAGTGACCACTGCATCGCTAGCAGAAGAAGACAGAGCATGACCACATAAGAGCATGGAGTTACCGCATGACCCTTCTCTCTTATCTCCTTGTTTTTTCTCTTATCTCTTTGTCTTATGTCCTGATTGGTGGAGCCTTGAGTACTTTTATCATGTTTATAGTCAGCTTCATGTGTGCCTGTGTTTGTGTTCATGTTGAATGTAATTGTGGTTTGTAAATATGGATGTCAACTGACTGTAAAACAAATCTACCTACGGGTACAAATAAAGTAACCTGAACCTGAACCTGAACCTGATGCTCAGCAGCACGTCAGGCCGAGTAAGGTCCCACTTCAGGTCATGACCTGGGTTTGGGTTCAGGTTGACAAAAGACCAAGGAGAAGCTGGACCAAATAACTGCTGGCAAAACATCGGGCACGCCTGAGGATAGTGGCAAAGTTAGGAGCGGCGTGCTTCCGGTTGTCTAATGGCTCGATGAGGCACGATAACCAGCTGCAGCGTGTCCAGGAGGATGCTCTGGGTGGCGAGGCTGGATGGGAGTCGGTGAAGATGGTTTGGGATCCAGGCTGCTGCGTCCTGAAGATCGGTCCTTGCTCCAGGGGCCTGCTGCTTCCAGGGGCGCGTCTGCTGCGGGGCTGCCCAGGGCCCCCCTGCCTGACCCACCATCTGCTTGAGTGACTATGCTGACAGACTCATTGGTGTTTATAGTTCTTGTTTTGTGTTTTAGTCAGGAGCACGGCTGTTTTTCGTTTGTTCAAATTTAAAAAAAAAAGTAGTAAATGTGGCAGAATAACCCACTGAACCATGTGGGCTGTGTTGTAGTCCACCCACTGGTCCTATTTTAGTTTTTAAAAGATGTTTTATGCTCTGTTTTTAATTTTGCTATTTTAGTTTGATGTGCTTTTGTGTGATTGTGTTTCCAAATTAGGGTGAGTTTGATTTGGTGTGTGTGCTTTTGTACTTTGTAAAGGGGGGGTGGTTTTGTGTGGGCTTTTAATATGAAGTGCACCAGTAAATATACAGGGAACAGACATTGAGATGGTGACATCCTACAAGTACCTGGGTGTTCATCTGAACAATAAACTAGACTGGTCACACAATACCGACGCACTCTACAAGAAGGGACAGCGCAGGTTGTTCCTACTGAGGAGACTCAGGTCTTTTGGTGTACAAGGGGCGCTGCTGAAGACATTCTATGACACGGTGGTGGCATCAGCCATCACTTTTGGAGTGGTCTGCTGGGGCAGTGGCATTACCGCAGCCGATAGGAAGAGACTGAACAAACTGATCAAGAAAGCTAGCTCTGTCCTGGGGCAGTGCCCTGACCCGGTGGAGGAGATAGGAGAGAGAAGGACGGTGGCTAAACTGTCATCTCTGCTGGAGTCCGAGTTCCACCCTATGCAGGACATACTGAATGCACTGAGGAGCTCATTTAGCAGCAGACTACATCATCCCAGGTGCACAACCGAGAGGTTTCGCAGGTCCTTCCTACCAACGGCTGTCAGACTGTACAGCCTAAGCAGGGCTGCTCACAGAGATAGCAAAAAGACGTAACCTAATTGTTTTTGAATGCAAAAGATGCAATAGACTTACACAATGGTCCCCTCCGGCATACAACTAGGAAAATACCGGTCGCTATGGAGGGTGAGAATATGTATGGGCACATAATCATACCATGTAGGATAACTAAGTAGACGGTTGTGCTGTTTCATTCCATCTAGCAACAATGCTCTGCACTGTGTGTGTTTATATATTTACATATTTATTCCATCTAGCTACAATGCTCTGCACTGGGTGTGTTTATATTTATATATCTATATATTTATTCCATCTAGCTACAATGCTCCGCACTGTGTGTGTTTATATATTTACATATTTTTTCCACCTAGCTGCAATGCTCCGTACTGTGGGTGTTTATGTATTTACATATTTTTTCCACCTAGCTGCAATGCTCCGTACTGTGGGTGTTTATATATTTACATATTTTTTCCACCTAGCTACAATGCTCCGCACTGTGTGTGTTTATATATTTACATATTTTTTCCACCTAGCTGCAATGCTCCGTACTGTGGGTGTTTATATATCTACATATTTATTCCATCTAGCTACAATGCTCCGCACTGTGTGTTTATATACTCATATATTTATTCCATCCAGCTACAATGCTCTTCACTGTGTGTCTGTGTATATATATATATTTATAGTAATATGTACATATGTATATTAGCTGCTCTTGCTTTTTTTTCTTGCCTTCTGATTGTTGCTCTGAGTGTTGCTATCCCTGTGCTGTTGCAATCCTGGAATTTCCCCATTGTGGGACTAATAAAGGCTTATCTTATGACACTGCCTTCCTGTTGCATCATCACACCACCCTATATTAGGGGGCATCTGCCATGAGGGCTTCCTCTTGCCCTGGATGACTCCGCTATGGTGCCTCATGTGTAGTGTGTTCCTTTTTCTCAATAAAGCAGAGTTCAGTGCTACATCTTCGTCAGCCTCATTTATCACCAGGTTTGTGTACATAACACCCATGTCCTTCAGGATCAATTTTAGGGTTCTTTTACTGGTTTATAAATGTCTCCAAGGTCTTGGGCCTTCTTATTTATCAGAACTACTTTTAACATATGAGCCCTCACGGCCCGAGGTCCTCTGGCACTGGTCTTTTAATTATTCCTACTGTCAGAACATGCACCCACGGTGATGCGGCTTTTGGTTACTACGGCCCACATCTGTGGAACAGCCTGCCGGAGAACATCAGGGCTGCCGAGAGCGTTCATGCTTTTAAAAACAGGCTCAAGACCTACTATTTTAACTTAGGTTTTGATTAATTTCCTATTTTAATTTTCTTAATTTCTGATTTTAAACTTATTTTATGTTGATCTTGTTATAATTATTTACTTTGTCATTAAATACTATTACATTTTAAACACTGAGCTTAAATGGGCGTGTGTGTTTATGATTATCTTGTGGAGAGTACAAATAAAGGAACCAGACCTGCACGACAGATGAACTTTATTTCTCTCTCTCACTTCATTCATACACAGAAAAAGACCTTCTTCAATACACCAGGGTCTCTCCTTTTATATCACTCCATTCCTCCAATCCCCGTGTTGCCTGAAATCTTGCATCACAATACATTTGTAACGGATGCCAACTAGTGCTGTTCGGCGTAGAACGTTAGTAAAACCTCCCTCCCAAAGCCTCATACAGTATCGGTAGCGCTGAGCTATCGGTCGGACCTTTAGCTCAGCACGATCGTGCTGTGTGTGTCTCTGTGTAGTTAACTGTGAGGTCGCGGGTTCGTGTCCTGTGTAGGGCGAACTGCGCTGATGACCTCAGTTAGTTAAAAAAGTGGTGCTGTGAGCCCCAGATGGTAGCGCTGAGCTACCGGTCGGACCTTTAGCTCAGCGCGATCGTGCTGTGTCTCCCATGCTCGAACTGTGTTAGTTGACTGAGAGGTCGCGGGTTTGTGTCCCGTGTGGGGCGAACTGCGCAGGATGATCTCTGTCACACTGGTGCCGTGAACCCAGCATGGGAGTGAGGTTTAAGGGGGAGAGTGTAACGGATGCCAACTAGTGCTGTTCGGCGTAGAACGTTAGTAAAACCTCCCTCCCAAAGCCTCATACAGTATCGGTAGCGCTGAGCTATCGGTCGGACCTTTAGCTCAGCACGATCGTGCTGTGTGTGTCTCTGTGTAGTTAACTGTGAGGTCGCGGGTTCGTGTCCTGTGTAGGGTGAACTGCGCTGATGACCTCAGTTAGTTAAAAAAGTGGTGCTGTGAGCCCCAGATGGTAGCGCTGAGCTACCGGTCGGACCTTTAGCTCAGCGCGATCGTGCTGTGTCTCCCATGCTCGAACTGTGTTAGTTGACTGAGAGGTCGCGGGTTCGTGTCCCGTGTGGGGCGAACTGCGCAGGATGATCTCTGTCACACATTCACACATTACAATACGTACTGTCCTCCATTAAATCCCCCATGCTCTGCTGACAGAGGAAATATTCCCCACCCCTCTGCTTCCAGTCTGAGATGATTATCCCAGTGTGGGTTCCCCCCCCCGCCCCCCCCCCCCCAGAGTCTCAGACTGAGTTTCAACCCTCACGTCCTTTTGGCTTCAGTCTCCTCCCATTTCTGCTGTAACAAGGGTCCTTTGACTCCGCAGCGCTGCTGTGCCAGTTGGGGGCTCCTGGGGGTGTGTCTGTCTGCGGGTGGGCAATGGCGAGGGGCGGGGGACATTCTACTTGCCCATGTGGCTGCTCTGATGAATCTTCTACCTGGGGAGTTCTCAGTGAGGGTCTTCCACGCCGAGGGGCCCGAGCCAACATCACTTGCTTGTCCGCCACCACAAAGGCGGGCTTAAGTCTGTCTATACATATTTTCTCCCAACGACCCCCCAAATCTAACAAAAAATGTTTGTCCCCTGGTTCCAGCACTCTGAACGGGCCATTGTAGGGTGGGCGCAATGGCGGGCGGTGGGCATTGTGCCTGACAAACACGAACGCTGCATTCTTCAAAGTTTTTGGCACAAAAGCGCGTGGAAAACAGTGGTGGGCCGGGCCCGGTAGCGTGCCTGTATCTGCGCTATGCTGCGAATGCTGAGACAGATAGTTGTCCGGCGCGGGATTATCTGGTAAAAATTCCCCGGGGAGCCGCAGTGGCTGAGAAAAAACAAGCTCCGCTGGGGAAGCCTCCAAATCCTCTTTTGGTGCGGAACGCAACCCTAACAGATCCCACGGCAACCGGTCTACCCAATTTGCATCCATAAGCGAAGCCCTGAGCGCTGCTTTCAGCGACCTATGGAAACGCTCGCACAACCCATTGGCCTGTGGGTTGTACGCGGTTGTGCGATGAATTGCTACACCCAGGCTACAGGCCATCGCGGACCAGAGGTTGAAAACAAACTGAGGGCCTCTATCAGACGTGATGTCCGACGGGATGCCAAAACGTGCCACCCATGTTGTCAAAAAGGTGCGCGCCACATCCGTGGATGTGGTTGCCGCTAGCGGGACTGCTTCTGGCCAGCGTGTGGTGCGGTCCACCACTGTTAGAAGGTGTGTGAACTGCTGTGATGGCGGGAGGGGGCCCACGAGGTCCACGTGAAAATGGTCGAACCTCTTAGCCGGTATACGAAACGGCTCCAAAGGGGCCTTTGTGTGTCTGTGTACTTTGGCTCGATGGCACGCTACGCAGGCTGCAGCTCACTCTTTCACTTGGTTGCGCAGGCCTGGCCATACGAACTTCGCTCCCATCATTTTGACTGACGCGCGCACTCCTGGGTGCGCCAGAGCGTGAACTGACTCAAACACTTGGCAGCGCCAAGCAACTGGGACCACTGGGCGCGGGCGTCCCGTGGAGACGTCACAGATTGGGGGGGGGGGGGGGCTGCTGTCTTGCAGTACTCTGCTCTCCAGCCTTAACCCTGTTGATCCAGACTGGAGCGCGCACATGTCCGCATTGCCAATCTGCTTTGCGGCCATGGCTGTATAATCTGTCCCTACGCAGACTGGGGCCACTACTGCGCGCGAGAGGCAGTCCGCCACCACATTCAGTTTACCCGACACATGCTGAATATCGGTCGTAAACTCCGAGATCGCGGCCAGCTGTCTCTGCTGCCAGCCCGACCATGGTTCCGAAACCTTGGTCATCGCGTACGTTAGCGGCTTGTGGTCCACGAACGCAGTGAAGCTGCGCCCTTCCAGCTAGAACTGGAAGTGGCGTATGGCCAGGTGGAGAGCCAGCAACTCTCTGTCGAACGCGCTGTATTTACGCTCACTGTCGCGCAAAGCCCTGCTGAAAAAAACGAGCGGCTGCCAAGAACCGGCGACGCGTTGCTCCACGATGGCCCCTATTGCCACGTCTGAGGTGTCGGTAGTGAGCGCTATCCGGGCCGCCGGGTCCGGGTGCGCCAATAGTGCGGCGTTTGCCAGGGCTGTTTTAACCTCAGAGAATGCCCGCTCCCGCTCCGGAGTCCATTCGACTCTATCCGCCGGTTTCCGTTTCTTGAGTGCGGCGTACAATGACTGCATGAGCTGAGCTGCGTGGGGGAGGAACCGGTTATAAAAGTTAACCATCCCCAAAAACTCTTGCAGCGCCCTGACCGTCTGAGGCCGGGGAAAATTCGCCACTGCGCGCACCTTGTCGGGCAAAGGTATCGCTCCCTCCAGTGAGATGCGGTGCCCCAAAAAGTCAATCCCCGTCACACCAAACTGGCATTTCGCCGGGTTGATTATTAACCCGTGCTCTTCCAACCTCCGGAAAACCGTCCTGAGGTGGGTTAAGTGTTCGTCCTCAGACGCGCTGGCCACCAGGATGCCATCCAGATAGATGAACACAAACGGCAGATCGCGCAACACCGCATCCATCATGCGTTGGAATGTCTGTGCCACGCCTTTTAATCCGAAGGGCATGTGTAAAAACTCAAACAAGCCAAACGGAGTTATTACCGCTGTTTTGGGTATGTCCTCCGTGCGCACCGGGACCTGGTGGTAAGGATGATCCGATCTGCCTCCAGGGCTAGCGCACGGTAGTCGCGTGCGGCCAGCAACGGTGAGTTGGCCAGGACTGCTCTTGCCTCTGTTGGGAGGTTCTGGAGGAAAAGGTGGACAAACAGAAAATGCCCGTCGTCTGTGCCCATCAACGCAAACATCTTCTCCATCAGTTCAACCGCCGATCCATCTCCTAACTCGGAGCGCCTCAGGAGCCTCTCTGCTCTCTCACAGTCCGAGAGTGTGTAGCGCCAGGTCAACGTGGCCTTGAGAACCCCGTATTTATAGTGAGCTGGAGGCTGTTGGAGCAGGCTCGCTACTTGTTGAAACGTGCGAGCGTCCAGTGCTGCGACCACATAGTAATATCTGGTGTCATCTGCCGTTATTCCCCGGAGGGCGAACTGAGCCTCGGTGTGGTGGAACCAAGACCACGGGTCGTGCAGCCAAAAGTCCTGTAGTTTGACCAAAACAGCACACGTGTTGCTGGGGCTTCCCGTCTGGGCCGTCTCTGGGATGGTTGCCGCGTTGCTGGGGCTTCCCGTCCGGGCCAACTCCGGGGTTCTTGCCTCGTGTTCCATAATTCATCAAGGGTCACCAGTGTGGAGAGTACAAATAAAGGAACCAGACCTGCACGACAGACAAACTTTATTTCTCTCTCTCACTTCATTCATAAACAGAAAAAGACCTTCTTCAATACACCAGGGTCTCTCCTTTTATATCACTCCATTCCTTCCCCCTGTTGCCTGAAATCTTGCATCACAATACATTCACACATTACAATACGTACTGTCCTCCATTAAATCCCTCACGCTCTGCCGGCAGAGGGAATATTCCCCTCCCCTCTGCTTCCAGTCTGAGATGATTATCCCAGCGTGGGTTCCCTACAATCTTTTTATTAACAGATTATGTATATTATTATTATTATTTATCATTGATGGTTTTGTTCATCCTATTATCTTGTTCTAATTCCAGTGTTTCCTCATGGGGAGCCCTCCCACCAGCGGTTGCCTGGTTCTGATTGCAGGGCGCTGGCCTGTGACTGCCCTGGCCCACCCAATGTCTGGTCTTGAGTGGTGGCAGAGGTGGTGCCTCTGTAGCCATGTCTCCCATTGATGTGTGTGTGTGTGTGTGTGTGTGTGTTTGTCTGTAGGAGGTTGGGTGAATGAAGGGTGAATGAAGGTGGGAAGGGAGTGTAATTTGTAAAGCACTTTGTGCTACAGTTTTTTCTTGTATGAAACATGCTATATAAATAAAGTTTTGATTGACTGATTACAATTCAGAACTTGCCCATCATATTTAAAGGTTTTATATTTTCACAGTTTTTAACAAACAATGCCAGCAATTCAGCTGTTAATATAAAAAGCAGCGGGCTGATTGGGTCTCCTTGGCATATACCACTTTTAACATCAAACCTCCTAGTAGTTCCTGACTTAAGTAGCACAGCATTGATTACTTCATGATACAGCAATGAAATAATGCTCACAATTTTTTATTTACCAAAACCAAAACTGTGTAGTGATGATATGCTAAAAATATGTTCCAGCGTATCAAAAGCTTTAAAAAAAACTAGACAAGCACTTAAGAGTGCATACCTCCACCAAGGCTCCTTCCTTCATTGACTTTGTCCATCCATCTGTCCATACTGCCCTGCCTCCATCACACCATACATTGCAAGATAGGGTCTTGGTAGTGGTACAGTGGATATTAAAAGTCTACACACCCCTGTTCAAATGCCAGGTTTTTGTGATGTAAAAAAATGAGACCAAGATAAATCATTTCAAAACTTTTTCCACCATTAATGTGACCTATAACCTGTACAACCCAAGTGAAAAACAAACTGAAATCTTTTAAGGGGAAAAATAAAAAAACTTACAATAACCTGATTGCATAAATATGCACACCCTGTTATAACTGAGGATGTGGCTGTGTTCAGAATTAACCAATCACATTCAAACTTATGTTAAATGGGAGTCAGCACACACCCGTCACCATTTAAACTGCCTCTGATTAGCCCCAAATAAAGTAGGCTTTTCCTGACATTTTTGTAGTCACATCTTACAGCACAAGCCATGGTCCACAGAGAGCTTCTAAACCATCAGAGGGATCTCGTTCAAAGGTATAAGTCAGGAGAAGGGTACAAAAGAATTTCCAAGGCATTAAATATAGAATGGAACACAGTAAAGACAGTCATCATCAAGTGGAGAAAATATGGCACAACACTGACATTACCAAGAACCGGACGTCCCTCCAAAACTGATGAAAAGACAAGAAGAAAACTGGTCAGGGAGGCTGCCAAGAGGTCGGCAGCAACATTGAAGGAGCTGCAGGAATTTTTGGCAAGTATTGGCTGTTTAGTACACATGACAACAATTTCCTGTCTAGGGTGGCAAAACAGAAGCTTTATCTTACGAAGAAAATAATAACAATAATAATAATAATAATAATAAGTTTATTTATAGAGCACTTCTCACAGACAGAGTCACAAAGTGCTTAACATGGTAAAAAACAAAATAAAAACACAGGCACATAAAACAGTAAAAAAACAAAACAAAACAAAGTAGAGTCTACTTTGTTTTGTTTTGTTTTTACAGTTTGACAGTAAAAGCACATAAAAATACAATCAACACATAGTTAATTAAAAAGCCAGGCTAAAATGGTGGGTCTTTAGTTGCTTCTTAAAAACATCAATGGAAGGTGCAGATCTAAGTTCAAAAGGTAAGGAGTTCCAAAGTCTGGGAGCAACAGCAGCAAAGGCTCTATCGTCTTTGGTTCTGAGCCTAGTGCTAGAGACTACCAATAGATTCTGATGAGAAGACCTGAGAGACCTGCTGGGCTGGTGTAGATGGAGCAAGTCACTAATATAAAAAGGCGCCTCTTCATGAATGGCTTTATAAGTAAGAACAAGAACTTTAAAATCAACTCTATAATTTACAGGAAGCCAATGCAAGAAGGCCAAAACAGGAGTGATATGACAAAATCTACTGGACCTAGTTAGTAATCCTGCAGCAGAGTTCTGGACTAACTGTAGGCGGTGTAAAGAGGATTTGCTAAGACATGTGAAAAGAGCATTACAGTAGTCCAAACGTGAAGAAACAAAGGCATGAATAATGATTTCTAACTGACTGTAGGAAACCAATGACCTAATTCTGGATATATTCCTCAGGTGGAAAAAACAACTCCGGGTCAGAGATTTGACATGCTGATCAAAACTCGTCGATTGACCGAAAATGACACCAAGATTTTTTTAGATTAGACCGTACATTAGAGCTTAATGATCCAACGCTATTAACCATCTTAGGAATTAGATTATCAGGTGCTACAATACCCCCTCATGGATCGTCACCTTATCGTGGTGGGGGGGGTTTGCGTGCCCCAGTGATCCCAGGAGCTATGTTGTCCGGGGCAATTTGCCTCTGATAGGGTCTCTCAAGACAAACTGGTCCTGGGTGAAGGGCCAGACTAAGAACGATCCAACAGACTCTCATGATAAATTGTATATCAAGGATTCAGTGTACCCCGCCCGGTATGGGGTTACCGCCTGGTAACCCCAGGTTACCAGGCGGTAACCTGTTGTTACCGCCTGGTAACAACAGGTACCTCTTTACACCGCCTGTTGTTGGGTTGTCATGGTTGACATGCCTCTGCAACATTGCGTGGAGGTTGGGGGCAGTGCCTTTGGCATGGCAAACCGGGGTGGTGGTTCCTCTCTTCAAAAAAGGGGACCAGAGGGTGTGCTCCAACTTTAGAGGGATCACACTCCTCAGCCTCCCTGGGAAGGTCTATGCCAAGGTACTGGAGAGGAGAGTCCGGCCGTTGGTCGAACCTCGGATTCAGGAGGAGCAATGTGGTTTTCGTCCTGGCCGTGGCACATCGGACCAGCTCTTTACCCTCTCGAGAATTCTTGAGGGTTCGTGGGAGTTTGCCCAACCAGTTTACATGTGTTTTGTGGACTTGGACAAGGCATTTGACCGCGTCCCTCGTGGATTTTTGTGGGGGGTGCTTCGGGAGTATGGGGTATCGTGCTTGTTGTTATGAGCTATTCGGTCTCTGTACGACCGTTGTGAGAGTTCGGTTCGTATTGCCAACACTCGGTCGGAGTCATTCCCAGTGAGAGTTGGACTCCGCCAGGGCTGCCCTTTGTCACCGATCCTCTTCATAATTTTTATGGACAGGATTTCTAGGCGCAGCCAGGGAATGGAGGGTGTCATGCTTGGTGACCACAGGATCTCATCTCTGTTGTTTGCAGATGATGTTGTCCTGTTGGCTTCATCCAGCAAGGACCTACAGCTCTTGCTGGGACGGTTTGCCGCTGAGTGTGAAGCGACTGGGATGAGAATCAGCAACTCCAAGTCCGAGTCCATGGTCCTCAGCCGGAAAAAGGTGGGTTGTCCTCTCCAGTTTGGGGACAGGCTCCTGCCCCAAGTGGAGGAGTTTAAGTATCTTGGGGTCTTGTTCACGAGTGAGGGGAAAATGGAGCGAGAGATCGACAGACGGATTAGAGCAGCATCTGCAGTGATGCGGACGTTGTACCGGTCTGTTGTGGTGAAGAGGGAGCTTAGTTCTAAGGCAAAGCTGTCGATTTACCAGTCAATCTACATTCCTACTCTCACCTATGGTCACGAGCTTTGGGTAATGACCGAAAGAACGAGATCGCGGATACAAGCGGCTGAAATGAGCTTTCTCCGTAGGATTGCTGGACTCACCCTCAGAGATAGGGTGAGGAGCTCAGTCATCCAGGAGAGGCTCAGAGTAGAACCGCTGCTCCTCCACATTGAAAGGAGTCAGTTGAGGTGGTATGGGCATCTGATTAGCATGCCTCCTGGACGCCTCCCACTTGAGGTGTTTCAGGCACGTCCCACAGGGAGGAGACCCCGGGGCAGACCCAGGACTCGGTGGAGAGACTATGTCTCCCAGCTGGTCTGGGAACGCCTTGGTATCCCCTCTGAAGAGCTGGAGCAGGTGGCTGGGGAGAGGGAAGTCTGGACTTCTCTGCTTGAACTGCTGCCTCCGCGACCCGGACCTCCGGAAAAGCGGTAGAAGATGGATGGATGGATGGATGGAAGGTGCTACAATAAGGACTTCAGTTTTATCGGCATTAAGTTGCAAAAAGTTACTAGAAATCCAGTCCTTAATTGCAGACAATCATGAATAATTTTTAAATTGTCAACATGGTCAGGTTTAAAAGAGAAAAGTAGCTGTAAATCGTCAGCGTAGCAGTGATAAGACACACCTTTAAATTTGCTGATGATAGAACCAAGTGGCAGCATATATAGGGCAAATAAAAGTGGACCCAGAATAGAACCCTGAGGCACCCCACAGGTTAAAGGAGCAGAATCAGATGAATAAAAGCCAACAGCCATGGAAAAACTCCTACCAGAAAGGTAGGAGAAAAAACAATCGAGAGCTTTTCCAGAAACACCTACCCAATCTTTAAGCCTTTGTAACAAAATACAATGATCAATAGTATCAAATGCTGCAGTAAGCTCTAATAACACTAAAACAGAGCATTTGCCAGAGTCTGATGACATTAAAATATCATTCGACACCCTAAGAAGAGCGGTCTCTGTCGAGTGTTTCTGACAAAAACCTGACTGAAATTTTTCGAAAATATTGTGTTCAATCAGAAAGTCAGTGAGCTGCTTGTCAACAACTTTTTCTAAAAGCTTAGAAATAAAAGGAAGCTTAGAAATTGGCCTGAAGTTTTTAAAAACAGATGGATCAAGGTTAGGTTTTTTTAAAAGTAGCTGCACAACTGCATGTTTAAAATACGAGGGTACACAACCAGATTCAAGTGAACTGCTAATGATATTAACCAAAGACGTACCCACTGAGCCAATTACCTCTTTTAACATTGAGGAAGGCAAAATATCTAAAGCACAGGAGGAGGATTTCATGGAGCTCACAAACACTAACACATCCTCAAAAGAAATTGGGGTAAAATCACTCAAAAAAGCCTGTCTGTTCGGACAATCAAGGATTAGGGGAAAGGAATGAGTAAAACCAGCCCTGACAGCAGTGACCTTGTCAACAAAGAAGGAAAGAAACTTGTTACAGTCATTAATTGAATAAACGGGGGAGCAGAACTGACAGGATTAACTATACTGTCTATTGTGCTGAAGAGGATCTTTGGATTGTTACTATTGGAGGAGATGATGTTGGAAAAATAAGAAGTTCTTGCCATTTTAATCATATTGTTAAATTAAATTAACAGTTCCTTAAGGTATAATCGATGCACCTCAATTTTAGTGGACTTCCACAGTCTTTCCACCCTCCGACATTTACGTCTAAAACAACAGAGATCATCATTTAACCAGGGGGATAAACTAACAGCACAGACAGTCCTGGTTTTAAAGGGAGCAACTACATCTAAGATGCTTGAACATTGTGAGTTAAAACAGCAGACCAAGCTCTCAGTGTCTTCATCAGAGGATAAAACCACACTGCTGTCAAAGGCAGCAGAAAATTTCACAGCTGAAAACTGGTCAATGACACGAGAGCATTTTACCTGCTTGCCAGTGTAACAGACTGATTTAACTGATAAATTAAAAAGAACACAAAAATGGTCTGACACATGAAGCTCCTTAGTCTGAACATTATTCACATTAAGACCAAGTGTAAAAACAAGATCAAGTGTATTTCCTTTTATATGCGTAGGGCCAGATAGACACAAAACAAAATTAAATGATTCAATTATACCCAAGAAATTAACTGCAAAACTGTCATTGGGATCATTAATATGCAAATTAAAAATCTCCAAGTAAAAAAATCCGCTCAGACTTCCGGTTATGGCTGCCACGTAGGACGGACGTGTCTCGCTCTGCTCTGCTCCTGGAAAAAAAAAATCGGCAAATAACTCTCTCATTTGGGACAGAACGTATCCCAGCATTTGGGCGAGGATATGTCGGCGAAGCCTAAGGCTGGAAAACCAGGAAAAGGAAAAAGCGAGCCGCCGAAACAGTCCAAATTAACGGACTTTCAGGTCTGTGACGCAGCAAACAAAACTCCATATATGGCGGAGGAGGCTGGCAACGCTGCGATTTCTGCGGGGAATGGCGCAGATGCGCTGATGGCAGCCATGAGTTCAATGAGAGCGGACTTTTCCTCTAGATTTGATGGGATTATGACAGCGTTGGAAGGAATAAGAAAGGAATTGGGTGACTGTGTAGAACGAACGGCGCAGATGGAGCTCCGTCTCGCTAGTGCTGAGGATGACGTCACCCGTCTTCAATTAAAGGTGCGCACTTTGGAAAAAAAAAATAAATCTCTGGAAGATAATATTTTGGATTTGGAATCTCGGTCGAGACAGAATAATTTGAGGCTGGTGGGTCTTCCAGAGGAATCAGAAGGTCGGGACGTATGTTCCTTTCTGGAAAAGTGGATTCCGGAGGTGCTGGGCAGCGAGGAGTTGCAATCAGCAGTGGTTCTGGAAAAAGCACATCGTATTGGCCCACGGAGAGATAAGGGACCGCCGAGGACCTTAATTATGAAGTTTCTTAGCAACAGAGACAGGATGAAGATCTTCAACGCTGCACGTGCTAAAGGAGAGATTAAACACCAGGACCAGCAGGTGCGGTTCTACCCAGATTTGGCCACAGGAATCCAGCAATTGAGGAAGCAGTTTGATCCCGTACGTAAGGAGCTGCGCAACCTTGGGATTCGTCATGGTGTAATCTATCCTGCGAGACTGCTGACCACGTATGAGGGCAGAACCCACATCTTCGGGACCCCAGAGGAGGCGCAGGAGTTCATCAAGAAGATCAAAGAAGAAGAAGAGACTGGTGGGAGCTAAGCATGAACAAAATATAAGGTAGAATAATTAAGCATTTGCACAGGCATCTGACTGACTTGAAGTAAATAGTAAGTTTACAAAATATAGATTGTATTATATATTAAAAAAACAAAACAAAAACAAAACAAACAAAAAAAAAACTATGATGTACAAAGTTGTTAAAAATTTTGGAGTTAAGTTGGAAAACTACAGAGGAGAGTTAATGTTACGTCATTAAAAGCAGTAGAGTTAGGGTGATTGGGAGGATGAAGAAGGAGTGGCTTAGGCTGTTCCCCGTGGGTGTGGAACGGTCGATGGCTATATCGGGAGACAGAATTTTTCTTTTGATTTTGGGGGGTTTGCCACAAGTGTCGGAAGGGGAAATTTGTTTGTGTGTAGTTTGTAGGATGAATGTTCAACCACTCATGTTTTTGCTTCTCTGTATGAGCATGTTTACACTGCAAGGTAATCCCAAACTCTCTATTGATCATGGACCAAAGTGTTAATCTTAATTTAACTTCATGGAATTGCAGAGGTCTACAAAATTTAAAAAAACTTAAACAAGTTATGAATAAAATAAAGGACATGGGTTCAAGAATTGTGTTTTTACAAGAAACTCATCTGATAGAGGAGGATGTTAAAAGAATTAGGAGTAGATGGCAGGGAAGTGTATTCACCTCTTCATTTTCATCCCGAGCCAGGGGAGTTATGACTCTCATACATAAATCAGTTCCTTTTCAAGTGAAAAATGTAATTGGAGACAAATTTGGAAGATATGTAATCATTCAAGGTTCTTTGCTATTAGAAAATATAAATCTTGTGAACTTATATGGTCCCAATATAGATGATCAGAAGTTCTTTGCTAATTTATTTCTCATCTTATCATCACTTACAGGGCAACATATAATAGCAGGGGATTTTAATTGTACATTGAATCCAGGTATAGATAGATCAACAGGACTGGATTGTACGCACATTGGATGTAGGATGACTATTAATCATTTTATGAAAGAATTGAGATTGTTAGATATATGGAGAGAAATGAAACCACAAGTTAAAGCCTATTCTTGTTATTCCAGTACCTACAAGACATTCTCACGTATTGATTATTTTTTGATTTCCACAGAATTAAGGTCCAAGATTCAAAACTGCTTTTATGATAACATCGTGATCTCTGATCATGCACCCTGTTGTCTAATATATGTAGATAAAAAATTGACAAAGGAATCAGGTAGATGGCAATTTCAGCATAAATGGCTTCAGGATGAGGAATTTGTCAAGTATATAGAAAAACAGATAGACGAGTTCTTTGACATCAATACTACACAAACATCAGCATGTGTAAAGTGGGAGGCTTTCAAAGCTTTTATTAGGGGACATATTATTAGTTATACAGGATCAAAATCTAAGAAGACTCGAGAGGAGAGAGCTAAATTGGAACATAAAATAAAAAATCTTCAGGAAAAAGTGTATGCAGGAAGTGACCCAAGGTTGGAGAATGAATTACTGATTTTGAGAGCTGAATACGACAAAAAATCAGCGAATAGAGCTGCCTCGAGTCTTCTAAGATTGAAACAATCTTTTTATGAACAAGGTGAAAAATCAGGAAAATTATTAGCATGGCAGATTAAACAATTGGAAATTAAAACACCAATTACCAGTATTATAAGTAACGGACAGGTAGTTATAGATCCTTTAGAAATTAATAGAGCCTTTAGAGATTACTATGAAAAATTATATGATACCAAAAATGAACCTGATTTAACAAAACTAAATGGGTTTTTGAACGAACTATCTATACCGTGTATTCCAAATGAAAACAGGGAGATATTGGAGTCTAAAATTAGTCAAGAAGAAGTTGGGCTAGCCATTGATAATATGAAATCAGGAAAAAGTGCAGGACCAGATGGTCTTCCAGTTGACCTTTATAAAAAATTTAAGAATAAATTAATAAAACCTTTTTTGGAAATGGTTTTAGAAGCATTTCAAAATAATAATTTACCATCATACATAAATAATGCCTTAATTATACTGCTGCCAAAACCAGGTAAGCCCTCTAATAAATGTGAAAATATGAGACCAATAAGCCTATTAAACGCCGACCTTAAGATAATCTGTAAAATTTTAGCAAGACGAATACAAGAAATTTTACCAAATATTATTAATCGAGATCAGAATGGCTTTATAAAGGGTAGACAAGGCTTCCATAATGTAAGAAGACTATTTAATATTATTTATTTTAATAAAGAAGCACCGGATACAGCTCTCCTATCATTGGACACCGAAAAGGCCTTTGATAGAGTTGAATGGCCCTTTCTTTTTGAAGTCCTACAAAGGTTTGGACTTGGAAATAATTTCATAAAATGGGTTCAAATAATATACAATAATGCTACAGCAGAAATCCTAACAAATAACAATATTTCAAAACCAATAAAAATCAATAGAGGATGTCGACAAGGCTGTCCACTTTCACCTTTACTGTTTACTATGGCAATTGAACCTTTAGCGATAGCGATACGTTTACATTCACAAATATATGGAATTAAAGTTGGACCAACAGAACATAAAATCTCCCTGTACGCCGATGATATAATTTTGTTTATGTCGAATCTAAAAAAATCAATTCCAACCTTGTTGAATTTAATAAAGAATTTTGGGGAAATATCAGGATATAAAATAAATAAAACTAAATCTTCAATATTAATGCTAAATGAGACCCAGAGAAATTACCCAGCCCCTGAGGTAAATCAATTCAATGTTGTAAATCAGTTTAAATATTTAGGAATCCAAATTATGCCTAAGCTAGAATCAGTCGCCAGTGTCAACTATGAAGCCTTAATGTCAGATATCAGTGAGTTAACTCAGAGATGGATGTCACTACCAATGTCGATGATCGGGAGAATCAATATACTTAAAAGTAATATTTTACCTAAAATACTTTATTTATTTCAATACATTCCCTTACCACCACCTTTAGATCTATTCTCAAGAATAAAAAAAAAGTTAGTGGAATTTATATGGAACAACAGGAGGGCTAGATTACGTTTGTCTTTATTATATTTACCATTTGATCGTGGAGGTCTGAAATGTCCAAATTTTATGTTGTATTATTGGTCGGCACAACTGAGGTCTATGACATATTATTTTTCATCAAATGATCTCCCTCACTGGACTGAAATGGAATCATACAATTTACCTTTACCTCTTCCCATATTCATATACTCAGATTCGGCAAAAAAATTACAAAAACAAGTTAAAAATCCATTTGTAAAGCATATGATCAAAATATGGTGTGAAGCTAAAAACTATTTAAAAGAACCACAGTTATTGTCACAATTTAGTCCAATATGGGGTAATCAATATTTTAAACCAGGGAGAGCGGACGCTGTATTTAAAGTATGGAATTTAAAAGGGATACAAAAGATTCAGGATTTATATTTGCCATGTGCAGACAACATAATGTCTTTTGAAGAGCTGAGGATCAAATTTAATCTCAATAGAACACATTTTTTTTAAATATCTTCAACTTAGAAACTTTATTCGATCAAATCAAAATAAAGCTCTCACTCGACCTATTTATTCATCCTTGGAAAAAATGATGATGAAAGATAGTAAAAGAAAGGGTATTATTTCAGAGTTTTATAACTCATTGACACTATCTTCAAGTGAAAATTCACTGAAAAGATTAAACTACTGGAAAGAAGATCTGCAAATTGAAATTTCAGAGGAACAATGGGAATTGGCTTGTACAGAAGCTCAAACCAAATCAATAAATGCACGCCTTAAATTGATACATTTCAAATGGTTAATGCGGATGTATGTTACACCGGAGGAGTTGAATAGATATAACAAAAATATACCAGATACATGCACAAAATGCATGGAAAGTAAAGGAACCCTATTTCATTGTTTATGGGAATGTAGATTAATAAGAATGTTTTGGGAAGAGGTGAGGGTAACAATTGAAAAAATAATCTCAAAACAAATCATATTGAATCCTAAACTGTTTTTGTTGGGTCTGTACCCAGAAAAGCATAATTTTAATAAAAGTGAAAGAACATTCATAGACCTCAGTTTGCTTAATGCCAAAAAATGTATTGCACTATTATGGAAAAAGACTCATAGACCAGATGTGACTCAGTGGTTAAGACAGATGTTAACAAACCTTCCATTAGAAAGAATAACATATATACTAAAATCAAAGGAAATTGTGTTTGAGAATATATGGAGACCTTTTATTGATTATGTAAAAAATTTAAACATAACTCTTGAAGAAGAAGGTGAATGATGTGTGTGGACCTTGTAAATTCCAAACTGGTGAACATAATATGTATACTTATGTATTGGATTGTCTAGACTAAACAGAGGAGTATTGTTGAAGATTTGATTTTGTTGGTGGTTGTTGGTGTTTTTAGTGCATTTTTTTTTTTTGTAGTACTTTAGTGTTAGTGTTTGATTGTTTGTATCATGTTTGTTAAAAAAAAAAAAGGTTCAATAAAGATATTGTGGAAAAAAAAAAATCCGCTCAAATTTAATAATAGAAGTTAAAAAAATCACTAAACTCAGGAAAAAGAGGCATAAACTCCTGGAGGGCGATACATTAAAACACAATAAAATGGATTTGAGGAGCCAGTTTTTAAAATCATCAGTTCAAATAATGAAAAAGTTCCATGGCTCCCCGTCCGTGTAACGAAGTGGCGCCGGTTCATGATGGCCAGACCACCGCCGTGGCCTGTCAATCTCGGAGCACAGGAGAAGGTACAATCCGGTGGACAAAGTTCAATTAAGGAGGTAAATTCCTCACTTCTCTGCCAAATCTCAACAAGAAATAAAAAGTCCAGCCCTGCAGTAATGAATAAATCGTTCAAAAAAAATGATTTATTTGAGATGGAACGTGCGTTAAGCAACGCCAGCTGGATGGGCTCTGTAACAGCAGCAGTCTCGCCAGGAATGGGGGCCGGTGAAAGTTGACGTAGGCACCCGCTACCTGCAGGGGATTTGCTGGCTCGGAGCAGGGAGAAGGCCGGTTGACACGGTAGAACAGGGAAAACAGGCCGGAGAAATGATGGCCTCACTCCGGGCACACCCAAGGGCCAGGATCCAGGAAAGAAGCCAGCTGCAGAATTAGCCGAAGATGAGGTGGAGCAAGCAAGATGGCGAAGCCGAGCAAGCCTTCTGGATTTCACCGCGGCACCTGCACGTCTTCCCCAAGGTTTGGATCGCTCTCTGCTGGTATAACCACAGCGGGGATCCCAGGTACCAACGGGAAGTTGCAAACGCAGAGACCGATGGAAGAATCTTCCCTCCTGATTATGACAGCCAAACCCCATCATGGAAGATCGAATATCCAGCAGTACTTGGCGATCATAAACAATGGCTGATTGCACATACGTAATCCAGACACAATAACACAATCAAAAACAGGACAAACAAGCATGGCAACAAGCGGAGACGACCAGCAGCCAGAAACACAGGCAGCGCGACCATCTTGCTGTCGAGGCAAACGAAGAAAAACATCCAAGCCCAGCTACATTTTGCAAAAACACATTTGAAATCTCCCAAATGCATGTGGGGAAATGTGTTATAGGCTGTTGAAACCAAGGTTGAACTTTTTGGCTATAATTCCAAAAGGTATATTTGGCGCAAACACAACACTGCTCATCACCAAAAGAACACCATACCTACAGTGAAGCATGGTGGTGGCAGCATCATGCTTTGGGGTGTTTTTCTTCAGCTGGAACTGGGGCCTGAGTCAAAGTGGAGGGAATTATGAACAGTTTCAAATACCAGTCCGTGTTGGCACAAAACCTTCAGGCTTCTGCTAGAAAGCTGAAGATGAATAGGAACTTCATCTTACACCACGACAATGACCCAAAGCACACATTCAAATCAACAAAAGAATGGCTTCACTAGAAGAAGATTAAGGTTTTGGAATGGCCCAGCCAGAGTCCAGACCTGCAGCCGATTGAACATCTGTGGGATGATCTGAAGAGGACTGTGCACAGGAGATGCCCTCGCAATCTGACAGATTTGGAGTATTTTTGCAAAGAAATGTGAGTAAATATTGCCACAGCAAGATGTGCCACGCTGATAGGCTCAGGCTCCTACCCAAAAGACTGAGTGCTGTAATAAAAGCCAAAGGTGCTGCAAAAAAGTATTAGTTTAAGGGTGTACATATTTATGCAACCACGTTATTGTAAATTTTAATTTTTTTATTTTTCCCCTTAAAAAATTTCAGTTTGTTTTTCAATTGGGTTGTACAGGTTATAGGTCACATTAATGCTGGAAACAGTTTTGAAATGATTTTTCTTGTTCTCATTTTTTCTACATCACAAAAACCTGGCATTTGAACAGGGATGTGTAGACTTTTTATATCCACTGTATGTGCCCATAGATCAGCTCCAAAATCTAACTGGTTCTTCTGCAGCCCAAGGACCATTTTTGGTGAAAATTGCATCCAAATCCATGCAGTAGTTTTGAATATTGTTGCTAGCATTCTGTGAGAAGAGCCTTAGCGGAGGTATGCATTCTCAGATCATCACCAAAATGTAATGGCTTCCTCTCTAGCCCAAGAACCACCTCTGATGAAAATTTCATCCAAATCCATCTAGTAGTTTTTGTGTAATCCTGCTGCACAAATACAAACAAAGCCCTTGGTGGAGGTATGCACTCTCAAATCATCACCAAAATCTAATCATCTGTTCCCCGTGCCATTACACACCTTTCTTGAAAATTTCATCAAAATCCATTCATAACTTTTTGAATTATGTTGCTAACAGACAAACCAACAAACCAACACCGGGGAAAACATTACCTCCTCCCTTGGCAGAGGTAAAAATCCAAAAATAATTAGTCACCTTTTATCAAATGAGCATAGTCTAACAGGTCTAAAAGTAAATGGATGTTTTTACGAATTACTCTGTTAGGAAGAAAACCAGATTGTGTATCACTAATAATTTTATCAATACTGTGGCAACTGTCACGGGGATGAGACGCCGTTCCATCCGGCGCTCAGACCGTGTTCACTCAGTCCTTTCTGTGGCAGCGTCTCAGTGGGCTTCCAGCTGTCAGTTACGGGACGGCTGGAGCCCAATTAACTCTCATCAGCTGAGGCGCTGCTGATTAGTATAAGAAGGCGCAGTTCCGATCACTCGGGGCTGCGACTTAAGCACTGTGAAGGCTGGAACCCCTATGCCCGGTGCCAGCTCTCTACTCGTCTTGCTGCATTCTTGTGAGTGTTACCCACTGTGAGTATTTGTGCCTTGGAACCCCTATGCCCGGTGCCAGCTCTCTACTCCTTTGCTGTATTACTCGTGAGTGTTACCCTGTATGAGTATCTGTGCTTTTGGTCTACGAGGCCGTGTTCCTTATCCCCTGTCCCTTATTATAATAAAACATCACAATTCACTGGCTCGCCCTCGGCTCTCTCTGTGTGGCTCGCGAGGGCCACACGTAACAGTAAGTCGCAGCCAGACGAGTTGCCAGCGGCTGTGAGTTGTTATTGGACTTGTACCTTCCAGTCCGGGTGTCAGCGCTTTGAGCATGCCGTCTCCCAGGAGTCACGTTTGGCGCCAGGGCGACGAGCTGACGTCCATCTTGGAGGATGTCGACGGGACGCTCTTCACCGCTACCCTGTACGGCACCTCCAACGAAAGACGCTGGCATCTGGACTATGCTGAGAATCTCCTGGACAGTCTCCCTCGCTTTTCCAACCACCCTAAGGTCTGTGCCAGGAGAGACGCCATCGCTGCAAAGCGAGAGGAGCTCCGCGGGTTGGAAGGAAATCCCGGCAGGAAGCCGAAGAGGAGGAGATGTCGCCCCTCGCTTCAGGATCCTGTTCCTGTCTCTACTCCTGCCCGGGAGTTCGCGCCATCCAGAGGGCTTCCCCCGTTCGGCACGACATCACTCGGGATTCCCCCGGAAGATCTGCAGCTGACAGCTGTTAAAGTCAGGGACCGAGTGGCTGCTGCGAGCTCCGCTGTGCACCCGTCTACCATCATGAGGCATGTGGAGGCGGCGGTTAGATTGGTGGAGAGGAGTCCAGGGCTACGAGACTACCCCAAGTTCAACACCCTCCTCGCCTTGGTCTCTGCTCAGGAGCGGCGATTCCCGGGTCTCTCCTTCGCTTCGCCCCCTGGGAAGAGCTGTCGTCACATAGCCGAATCGTCTCAGCATGAACCCCGTCCGGATCCAGTTTCGGGCTGTCGCAAGGTCTCTTCCTCCCACGCAGCTGTCACCTCTACACCTCGTCTGAGAGGAGATTTCACAGCCCCGCCTTCTGAGCCACTCCCTTCCGCTGTCACGCCAGCGCTTCAGGGTTGGCTCATCTCGGCTGTCGCCCCCTCCTCCTCGACGAGCTCCCCGACTGCTGTGTGCGCCTGGAATCCCGGCCTGGCGAGCCCCCTCCTGGAGACAACACGAGCGGCTCCCCGACGTCCTCTCAGGGGGTCCTCCGTTACCGCCCGGCGGGGAGAGGAAGAAGCAACGTCTACTGCAGCAGGCACCATCCAGCCTCCAGGAGATAGGCAAGTCCCAGTTTGTTCACATCTACTTAGTGATTTGCTCTGTCAAACTCCTGGAGGTGGAGTTCGGGGTTCACAGCTCCCCGAACTCCCACCACCTGCTGTAGCCTGTGTCATTAATCCTGCACCCTCTGTGTCTCCCTCCGCTGAGCGGTCCCCGGCGCCAGGCCAACGTCGTGGGATGAGGGGGGGGGGGCTGCGGTTCTGGTTCCGCAGCTACGCCGTGGACGGAGGAGGAAGACTGATTGCTACGTGGAGTCTGCAGCGACGACCAAGCGTCCCCGGGTCTCCACGGAGGAGCGGTTCGGTCCAGCGGGACGAGGTTCTCCTGCCACCACGCCGTGTGGACTGTCGGCGTGGTTACTGGTGCCAGAGGAATCTCAAGCTGCATTGTCCATCATGCCGGCTGCGGGGCCCAACACAGCTGAGTGGGAGCCTGACGACGACCTCCTGATGCCGGATCCCGGATCTTCGCAGTCCTGGACGGCGTCAGAACCCAAGATCAGGCAAGTGCTCCACTTTACCTTTCTTCTCCTTATCCTTGAGCACTTTAGCCTGTCTCTAGGGGAGGTGAGCCGGGCGCAGCCGTCTGCTGCGTCCGAGCTTATCTCGCCGGGTTCTGGCGCTGCCGGTGATCCTGATCCCGGTTCTGCTTTCTCTCCTGAGCCTTCTCCCAGGGTCGCCGGCGAGGAGTTGCCATCTCTCGTGGTGCTGGAGGGTCCAGGTTCGACGTCGGAGGTCGGTTCTGGTGCGGCGCCGGCCCAGTCGGGGTCCGACGTAGTTTCGCCCAGGACCCAATCGGGGTCCGGAGTGGTTTCGCCCGAGACCCAATCGGGATCCGACGTGGTTTCGCCCGAGGCCCAATCGGGGTCCGACGTGGTTTCGCCCAAGGCCCAATCGGGGTCCGACGTGGTTTCGTCTGAGGCCCAATTGGGGTCCGACGAGGGTTCTGCACCAGGGGTGTCCAGGTCCGGTGAGGGGATTGCTGATCCCTTGCCGTCTGTCGTTGGGTCACCTCGTCATCAGCTCTCCCCCAAGCCTCTTCCACCGGGGTCCATCTGGACTTCTCCCTCTTCCCTACGGGCCTGGTGGTTGAGCGATGCGGGTCGGCTGCTGGAGGGCCTGCCATGCCCGTTCGGCTCACTCTTGCGGCCGCCTGACCCGCTAGACTTTCGGTTCGGAGATCTGGTTCGGCCTCCCGATGGACTGTGTTTTCTGGCCTGGGGTTCGGGTAGGCCCCCGGAACTGTTTCCTTCACCCCTCGTTAGCAAAATGGATGCTGGGTGCGGGGAGACCCCCCAAACTGAATGTCTCCTGCTGTGCTTATATCTGGGTGGGTGCAGCTAAGTTATTATTTTTTCCGCATTTAGCGTGACTTTTTTTGTGTGTGTGGGTTTCCCCTCCTGTGTGAGGGATGGCCATATGGTTGTTTTTCACCCTTGGGAGTTTCCCTTTTATTTTGGGGACCCCGGGGTTGATTTCGTTTTTGACCTGTTTATGGTTTATGGGGGTATTGTGGTTCTGTTTTTTTTTTTTTCCCTGTGTGTTGGGCCATTATTTCCGCAATTATTCTCTGCCGGTATGGTTTTTTTTGTGTGCCCTTGTTGTGTTTTTGTGGAGTATATTGTTTGGGGTTTTTTTTTTCTCCTTGTACTTGATATTGGTTCATTGTCGGTTTCCTTTCTTTTCTCCGGGTTTTTTCCCATGTTGTATTTTGTGGAGTATATTGTTTGTTTGTTTTTTTTTTCTCCTTGTACTTGTTATTGGTTCATTGTCTATTTTCTTTCTTTTCTCCGGGTTTTTTCCCATGTTGTATTTTGTGGTGTATATTGTTTGGGTTCTTCCCCCTTACTTGATATTGGTTTGTTGTCTGTTTTTCCCTTTTTTTTTTTCTTTTACGGAGTATTGTGTTTGGGTTCCATTGGTACTCTGTATTAGGTTTTGTCGGGTTTTTTTTCTTCTCCCCTCTGATTCTCTCCCTCTTGACCTGCGCCCCATCCACCCACCCTAGGTGTGTGTGTGTGTGGGGGGGGGGGGGTCTTGGATGGTATGGGTCGTTCATAGTCCGACCGTGAGGGGAGGGCTGTGTCACGGGGATGAGACGCCGTTCCATCCGGCGCTCAGACCGTGTTCACTCAGTTCTTTCTGTGGCAGCGTCTCAGCGGGCTTCCAGCTGTCAGTTACGGGACGGCTGGAGCCCAATTAACTCTCATCAGCTGAGGCGCTGCTGATTAGTATAAGAAGGCGCAGTTCCGATCACTCGGGGCTGTGACTTAAGCACTGTGAAGGCTGGAACCCCTATGCCTGGTGCCAGCTCTCTACTCGTCTTGCTGCATTCTTGTGAGTGTTACCCGCTGTGAGTATTTGCGCCTTGGAACCCCTATGCCCGGTGCCAGCTCTCTACTTCTTTGCTGTATTACTCGTGAGTGTTACCCTGTATGAGTATCTGTGCTTTTGGTCTACGAGGCCGTGTTCCTTATCCCCTGTCCCTTATTATAATAAAACATCACAACTCACTGGCTCGCCCTCGGCTCTCTCTGTGTGGCTCGCGAGGACCACACGTAACAGCAACCTGGGGAGTGCATAATGGTTTACCACCTTAGACAGGAACAAAGGATGCAAAGTTAACCTTTTGTGTGTGAGAAGTTTCTAGACGCCCTAGTAAGATAACAGGGAGGTGTCAAGGATGAATGGACTGACTGCAGTCGGACGGGGGATTATCTTTTGTGTGTGAGAAGAGTCTAGACGGGGATTATCTTTTGTGTGTGAGAAGAGTCTAGAAGGATGTCATGTTATTTAAGGGAAGAGTATTACTTGTATTACTTGTATGCCATTCTGTCTATGCTCCTTGTGTGAGTCGTGTAATAAACCGCCCGAACCAAATCAGCCTCATTATTTACACGCTCCACACTGGTGACCCAAGACGAATCATGGAATACAACGGAAGATCCCCGGAGCCAACCTCGACTGGAACCCCCAGCTTCGCGTGCACTGTAGCAATCAAACTACCTGATTTCTGGCAGCACAACCTGCGCTCCTGGTTCCACCTAACCGAGGTGCAGTTCACCCTCCGAGGGATATCGGCGGATGATACGAAATTCTACTATGTGGTCGCAGCGCTCAATGCCAGCACGGCTCAGCACATCGAGAGCCTGCTCGATCAGCCACCAGCCGACGGTAAATATGACGCGCTGAAGGCTGCCCTCATCCAGCACTACACGCTCTCGGATGGTGAGAGAGCAGAGAGGCTTCTGACGCGGACCGAGTTGGGAGACGGTTCGGCCGTGGACATGATGGAGAAGATGCTGAGGTTAAAGGGCACGGACGACGACCACTTCATCTTCACCCACATTTTACTCAGGAACCTTCCGACAGCGGCGAGAGCGGCCCTGGCCAATTCGTCGTTGCTGGCCAAACGGGACTATCGTGTGCTAGCCCGAGAGGCAGACCAGATCATCGTCGCCACCAAGGCTTTCGTGACCATTGCGGCAGCGATGGAGCCTGGCATGTCGATACGAGGAGGCGAGGAGCCGCCGATGGCAGCAGCAGAACCACCGACGGCAGCAGCAGCGGGGGCCAAGGAACGTGGAGGTGACACGTTTTGCTTCTACCATCGCCGCTTTGCAGAGAGGGCACGCAAATGTATACCACCGTGCCAGTTCAAGCGCTCGGGAAACGCCAAGATCGGGGGTCGGTAGCAGCCGCGACCCTCGGGGAGGAGGACAAGCTGCTCTATTTGACGGACGCACGCTCGGGGAGGCATTTCCTCGTGGACACCGGCGCACAGAGGAGTTTCATCCGGCCAACCTACACTGACCGGCTGGCAGGAACCAGCGGCCCCGAGATGGCAGCAGCAAACGGCTCAGACATTAAGACCTTTGGTGAGAGGACTCTGCTCTTGTCTCTACACGGTCGTACATATGAATGGACTTTTGTTGTAGCAGCATTGGATTACCATATACTGGGGGCTGATTTTCTATGTGCACATGGGTTGTTGGTAGATATGGCTAGCAGGTGCCTGGTTAATGCACTGTCTTTTGACTCTCTCCCCTGTATAGCTCAAGTGACCTGGCCAACAGCACAAGCCAATGTCACAGCAGCATGCGGTAAGTTCCACGCACTGCTCGCTCAGTTCCCAGCACTCACAGTCCCGATGTTTACAGCAGCTATCTCTAAACATGGGGTGGAGCATTTTATCACCACCACCGGGGCGCCCGTTTTTGCAAGACCTCGGCGTTTGGACGCAGCTAAACTGGCCATAGCGCGCGAGGAGTTCGCTAACCTAGAGAGGTTAGGCATCATCAGGTGCTCAAACAGCCCATGGGCTTCCCCGCTACACATGGTCCCTAAAGCTGAAGGTTCGTGGTGACCTTGCGGCGATTTCCGCAGGTTAAACAACGCTACAGCGCATGACCGCTACCCAATTCCCCACATTCAGGATTTTTCCGCTCACCTCGCAGGAGCGCGCATTTTTTCTAAGATAGATTGGGTCCGTGGTTACCACCAAGTCCCAGTGCGCGCTGAGGACATACCCAAAACAGCGGTAATAGCTCTGTTTGGTTTATTTGAGTTCTTGCGCATGCTGTTTGGGCTTAAAGGGGCAGCACAGACATTCCAACGCATGATGGATGCAGTGCTGTGTGATCTCCCTTTCGTGTTCGTCTACCTGGACGATATCTTGGTAGCCAGCGCGTCCGAAGACGAACATGAAACCCACCTCACGACGGTTTTCCGTAGGTTGGAAGAGCACGGTTTAATAATCAACCCAGCGAAATGTCAGTTCGGGGTGACGGGGATTGATTTTTTAGGGCACCGCGTCTCTCCCGAAGGAGCGGTTCCGCTGCCTGACAAAGTACGCGCAGTGACAGATTTTCCCCGACCACAAACGGTCAGGGCGCTACAAGAATTTTTGGGAATGGTGAACTTTTATAACCGTTTCCTTCCCCGCGCAGCGCAGCTCATGCAGCCATTGTACGCTGCGCTCAAAAAACAGAAACCCGTGAATAGGGTCGAATGGACCCCGGAACGAGAGCAGGCGTTCTCGGAAGTTAAAGCAGCTCTGGCAAACGCCGCATTGTTGGCACATCCAGATCCAACGGCCTGAATAGCCCTCACCACTGACGCCTCAGATGTGGCCATAGGGGCTGTCGTGGAGCAGCGCGTTGCCGGGGCTTGGCAGCCGCTTGCCTTTTTCAGCAGAACCTTGCGCGACAATGAGCGTAAATACAGCGCGTTCGACAGAGAGTTGCTGGCTCTCCACCTGGCCATTCGTCATTTCCAGTTCTGGCTGGAAGGGCGTTCGTTGACCATAAACCACTAACATTCGCGATGGCCAAAGTTTCAGAACCTTGGTCGGGCCGGAAGCAGAGGCAGCTGGCTGCGATCTCAGAGTTTACTACCGATATTCAGCATGTGTCGGGCAAACTGAATGTAGTGGCAGACTGCCTCTCGCGCGCCGTTGTGGCCCCGGTCTGTGTAGGGTTGGATTATGCAGCCATGGCCACAGAGCAGGCTAGTGACGCGGACGTGCGCGCGCTCCAGTCTGGACCAACAGGGTTAAGGCTGGAGAAGAGGACGCTGCTTAACGGCATTCCCCCCTTAATCTGCAACGTCTCCACGGGTCGCCCACGGCCTGTGGTTCCGGCCACGTGGCGCCGCCGCGTGTTTGAGTCGGTTCACTCTTTGGCACACCCAGGGGTGCGCGTGTCGGTCAAAATGGTAGGAGAGAAATATGTGTGGCCAGGCCTTCGCAAACAAGTGAAAGAGTGGGCGGCAGCCTGCGTGGCGTGCCAACGAGCCAAGGTTCACAGACACACGAAGGCTCCTTTGGAGCTGTTTCGCATCCCGGCTAAGAGGTTCGACCATGTCCACGTGGACCTCGTAGGCCCCCTTCCGCCATCACAGGGGTACACGCATCTCCTGACAATGGTGGACCGCACCACGCGCTGGCCAGAAGCGGTTCCGCTGGCGGCAACCACGGCCAAGGAGGTGGCGTGCGCGTTTTTAACAGCATGGGTGGCGCGTTTTGGAGTTCCGTCGGACATTATGTCCGACAGAGGCTCTCAATTTGTTTCTGAACTCTGGTCAACCATGGCCCACAGCCTAGGTGTCTCAATTCACCGCACAACCGCATACAATCTGCAGGCTAATGGGTTATGCGAACGTTTTCATAGGTTGTTAAAAGCGGCTCTGAGGGCTTCACTGACGGATGCAAATTGGGTAGACAGGCTACCATGGGTTTTATTGGGGTTACGTTCTGCGCCTAAAGAGGATCTGGAAGCTTCCCCGGCAGAACTCGTTTTTGCACAACCACTCCGGCTGCCTGGGGAGTTTCTGCCAGATAATCCTGCGCCGGGCAGCTCCCCGTCTCAGCTGCTGCAGCGTTGCATAGACTCAAGCACGCTGCCGGGCCCTGCCCACCACAGTTTTCCACGCGTTTTTGTGCCTAAAGCTTTAAAAAACGCAGAGTTTGTGTTTGTCAGACATGACGCCCACCGCCCCCCACTGCGCCCACCTTATGAGGGACCGTTTAGAGTGCTGGAAACAGGGGATAAGCATTTTTTTGCTAGATTTGGGGGGTAGGAGGGAGAAAATTGGCATAGACAGACTTAAACCTGCTTTTGTTGTGGCTGACGAGCAAGTGCTGTTGGCAAGGGCCCCTCGGCGTGGAAGACCCCCACGGGGCGCTTCCCAGAGAAAAGATTCTCCAGAGCACCCACACGGACAGTCAAACAGTTTTCACCCCCAGACATCAGCCCCCCAGCATGGCAGCGCCACGGAGGCAGCGAATCCTGGCTACAGCAGATACGGAAGAAGACTGAAGCCCAAGCAGCATGCGGACTGATGTTGATTGTTCTACAGCATGTGGACTGATGTTAATGGTTTTATCACAGCATGTGGACTGTTACTCTCTTGTCCTATCTAAGTTGCTGGGGGGGGGGGGTGGCAACCTGGGGAGTGCATAATGGTTTACCACCTTAGACAGGAACAAAGGATGCAAAGTTAACCTTTTGTGTGTGAGAAGTTTCTAGATGCCCTAGTAAGATAACAGGGAGGTGTCAAGGATGAATGGACTGACTGCAGTCGGACAGGGGATTATCTTTTGTGTGTGAGAAGAGTCTAGACGGGGATTATCTTTTGTGTGTGAGAAGAGTCTAGAAGGATGTCATGTTATTTAAGGGAAGAGTTCCTACTTGTATGCCATTCTATCTATGCTCCTTGTGTGAGTCGTGTAATAAACCGCCTGAACCAAATCAGCCTCATTATTTACACGCTCCACAATACCACTTTTTAGTCTACCAGCCAATGTATGGGTGAAAATTTTATAATCAACATTAAGTAAAGAAATAGACCAAAGGTTGTTAATAACCCTTTTGTCTTTGTTTGGTTTTGGAATTAAGGTAATTATTCCTTGCTTCATTGTTGTTAAGAGTGAATTATTCTGTCTACATTCTTTCAGTGTCTCAAACAACAATTCTCATATCAGGCCAGAAAAATTGATAAAAATTTGTTGTAAATCATCCTGTAATGGTGATTTTCCCACACCCATTTTCTTTATAGTCTTATCAAGTTCATCAATTTGTAAATCCCTATTAAAAATCATTTTCAGAACTGGGTCAATTTGTGGAATAAATGGTTACATTTTTTTCAAAAAAGTTCTTGGAATGGGTCTGAAATGATGATGAGTACAAATTTAGGTAAAATTTAAATATTTCTTGTTATGTCTTTAGGATTGTTTGCCAGTTTATCTACATTTAAAGCTGTAATTGCATTTCTTTTCTGTTGTGGGGGACCCATGCTGTACAGTTCAGTAGTTTTCCTCTCAGACTGAGAGAGCATGGAGATCAAAGGGCTGGGGGGTAAGGGGAATTGTCTTGGGAGAGTGAATGGTGAATGCAGGACCTCAGGTAGCAGGGAGGTGTGAGTTTTGGGATATAAAAGACAGAGTCCCTGCTACACGAGTTTAATGTTCTGATTCTGGAAGATGTGAGAGTGAAATAAAGTTTATCTGCTTGGAAAGTTCAGTCTGGTTATTTCATCTCCACACTGGTGACCCTTGACGCAGAATGGAACACGAGGCGAACACCCTGGAGACGACCCGGACGGGAAACCCCAGCAATGCATGTGCCGTTTCGGTCAAACTACCAGACTTTTGGCTGCACGACCCGAAGTCTTGTTTCCTCCACACCAAGGCCCAGTTCACGCTCCAGGGAATAACGGCAGATGACACCAAGTATTACTACGTGGTCGCAGCGCTGGACGCTCGCACGACTCAGCAAGTAGCGAGCCTGCTCCAACAGCCCCCAGCCTGCGACAAATACGGGGCTCTCAAAACCGCGCTGACCTGGCGCTACACACTCTCGGACTGCGAGAGAGCGAAGAGGCTCCTGACACGCTCCGAGTTGGAAGACGGGTCAGTGGTCGAACTGATGGAGAAGATGTTGGCGTTGATGGGCATGGATGACGGGCATTTTCTATTTGCCCACCTTTTCCTCCAGAACCTCCCAACGGCGGCCAGAGCGGTCCTTGCCAACTCGCCGTTGCTGGCCGCATGTGACTACTGTGCGCTAGCCCAGGAGGCAGATCGGATCATCCTCACCACCAGAGCCCTCACAGTGAACGCAGCGGTGTCGGAACCCAGCGAGACGGCCAGCGGAAGCGAGGAGCCAGCAATGGTAGCGGCAGTGGGGGCCAGGAAGCGCCAGAGAGACACGCTCTGCTCCTACCACCACCGTTTTGGAGAGGACGCACGCCGATGCATGCCACCGTGCCAATTCAAGCATTCGGGAAACGCCAGGACCGGCAGTCGATAGCAGCTGCGACCGCCGGTGAAGAAAGCAAGCTGCTCTATGTGACAGACTCATGCTCAGGGAGACGGTTCCTTGTGGACTCCGGCTCCCAAAAGAGCCTCATCCTGCCATCCTACGCCGACCGGCAGGCAGGAACTAGCGGCCCCGAGCTGACGGCCGCAAACGGCTCAGACATTAAGACTTTTGGTGAGAGGACATTGACTGCATCCCTGCACGGCCGTACGTACCAGTGGACATTCGTCATAGTGGCATGCAGTTTCCTAATCTTAGGTGCCGATTTTTTGTGTACACATGGACTACTAGTCGATGTTGCTAACAGACGCCTGATTAACGCTATGTCTTTTGATTCTCTCCCCTGTACAGCTCGAGAAGCCGGGCCAACAACACTAGCCAGCGTCACAGCTACAGGCGGTAAGTTCCACACACTGCTCACCCAGTTCCCAGCACTCACGGTCCCGACGTTTTCGGCAGCCATCACTAAACACGGGGTGGAGCACTTTATTACCACCACCGGGCCACTCGTTTTTGCACGACCTCGGCGCCTGGACACAGCTAAACTGGCCATAGCGCACGAGGAGTTTGCCAACTTGGAAAGGCTGAGACGATCAAACAGCCCATGGGCATCCCCGCAACACATGGTCCCTAAGGCCGAGGAATCATGGCGACCTTGCGGAGATTTCCGCAGATTAAACAACGCCACAGCGCATGACCGCTACCCGATCCCTCATATTCAGGATTTTTTCATTCACCTCGCCGGGGCACGTATTTTTTCTAAGATAGACCTGGTCCGTGGTTACCACCAGGTCCCAGTGCACGCGGAGGACATACCTAAAAGGGCATTAATAACCCCGTTTGGTCTGTTTGAGTTTTTACGCATGCCTTTCAGGTTAAAAGGCATGGCACAGACATTCCAACGCATGATGGATGCGGTGCTGCGCGATTTGCCATTTGTGTTCGTCTACCTGGATGACATTCTGGTGGCCAGCGCATCCGAGGAGGAACACATAGCCCACCTCAAGACGGTTTTCCGGAGGTTGGAGGAGCACGGGTTAATAATCAACCCGGCGAAATGCCAGTTTGGTGTGACGGGGATCGATTTTTTGGGACACTGCATCTCACCGGAGGGAGCGATACCCTTGCCAGACGAGGTGCGCGCAGTGGCAAATTTTCCCCGGCCTCAGATGGTCAGGGTGCTGCAGGAGTTTTTGGGGATGGTGAACTTCTACAGTCGTTTCCTCCCCCGCGCAGCCCAGCTCATGCAGCTGTTGTACGCCACGCTTAAGAAACGGAAGCCGGCAGAGAGAGTTGACTGGACTCCTGAGTGGGAGCAAGTGTTTTCCGAGGTTAAAACAGCTCTGGCGAACGCTGCACTGCTGGCGCACCCAGACCCGGCGGCTCAGATTGTGCTCACTACAGACGCATCAGACGTGGCTATAGGGGCCATCGTGGAGCAGTGTGTCGCCGGTTCTTGGCAGCCGCTCGCCTTTTTTTAGCAAGTCTTTGTGCGAAAATGAGCGTAAATACAACGCGTTCGACAGGGAGTTGCTGGCTCTCCACCTGGCCATACGCCACTTCCAGTTCTGGCTGGAAGGGCGTGCCTTCACTGCGTTTGTGGACCACAAGCCGCTAACGTACGCGATGGCCAAGGTTTAGGAACCATGGTCGGGCCGGCAGCAGAGACAGCTGGCCGCGATCTCGGAGTTTACGACCGACATTCGTCATGTGGCTGGTAAACTCAATGTGGTGGCTGACTGTCTCTTGCGCGCATTAGTGGCCCCAGTCTACATGGGGATAGATTACACGACCATGGCCGCAGAGCAGATCGACGATGCTGACGTTTGCGCACTCCAGTCTGGACCAACAGAGTTAAGGCTGGAGAGCAGAGTTATGCAAGACGGGGGGCCCCCTCTAATCTGTGACGTCTCCATGGGCCGCCCATGCACGGTGGTACCCCGTGCTTGGCGATGCCGTGTTTTTGAGTTGGTTCACTCCCTGGCGCACCCAGGCGTACGCGCGTCAGTCAAAATGGTGGCAGCAAAGCTTGTCTGGCCGAGCCTGCGCAAACAGGTGAAAGAGTGGGCTGCAGCCTGTGTAGTGTGCCAACGAGCCAAAGCGCACAGGCACACAAAGGCCCCCCTTGAGCCGTTCCATATCTCGGCTAAGAGGTTCGACCACGTTCACGTGGACCTCGTCGGCCCCCTCCCGCCATTGCAGGGGTTCACGCACCTCCTGACAGTGGTGGACCGCACCACGCGATGGCCCGAAGCAGTCCCACTAACTTCCACCGCGGCCGCAGACGTGGCACGCGCCTTTTTAACAACATGGGTGGTACGTTTTGGCACCCCTTCGGACATCACGTCCGATCGGGGCCTGCAGTTTGTTTCCGACCTCTGGTCCACGATGGCATGGAGCCTGGGCGTCTCAATTCATCGCATGACCGCGTACAACTCACAGGCCAATGGGTTATGCGAGCGTTTCCATAGGTCACTGAAAGCAGCGCTCAGGGCTTCGCTTACGGATGCAAATTGGGTGGACCGGTTGCTGTGGGTTCTATTAGGGTTGTGTTCCGCACCGAAGGAGGATTTAGCGGCTTCCCCGGCAGAGCTGTTTTTTTCGCAGCCGCTGCGGCTCCCCGGGGAGTTTTTACCAGATAACCCCGCGCCAAGCACCCATCCGTCCCTGCGTACACAACATAGCGCAGACGCACGGACGCTCCCTGGCCCGGCCCACCACTGTTTTCCCCGCGCTTTTGTGCCAAAAACCTTGAAGGACGCGGCGTTCGTGTTTGTCAGGCACGATGCCCACCGTACCCCATTGCGCCCACCCTACGATGGCCCGTTCAGAGTGCTGGAAACCGGGGACAAACATTTTGTGTTAGACCTGGGGAGTCGCCGGGAGAGAATCTGTATAGACAGGCTTAAGCCTGCCTTTGTTGTGGCAGATGAGCAGGTAGTGTTGGCTCAACTTCCTCAGCGAGGAAGACCCCCACTGAGAGCTCTCCAGGTAAATGATTCATCACAGCAGTCACACAAGCACGCTGAATGTTTCTCCCCCCCCATTGTCCCTCCACAGACGGACACACCCCCAGGAACCCTCCACCGGCACAGCAGCGTCGCAGAGCCAAAGACCCCCTGTTACAGCAGCTATGGGCGGAGGCTGAAGCCACGAGGACGGGAGAGTTAACACCCAGTCTGAGACTTGGGGGGGGGGGGGGGAACCCATGCTGTAGAGTTCAATAGTTTTCCTGTCAGTAGTTTTCCTCTCAGACTGAGAGAGCATGGAGATCAAAAGGCTGGGGGGTAAGGGGAATTGTCTTGGGAGAGTGAATGGTGATTGCAGGACCTCAGGTAGCAGAGAGGTGTGAGTTTTGGGATATAAAAGAGAGAGTCCCTGCTACACAAGTTTAATCTTCTGATTCTGGAAGATGTGAGAGTGAAATAAAGTTCATCTGCTCGGAAAGTTCGGTCTGGTTATTTCATCTCCAAACTGTCTTATTTTTTTCTAGTTTGCTGAAATATGAACTGTTCCCCCCCTCAATCTTCTATCCATTTTGCTCTTGATCAAATAAATGCTCCTTGTGCTTTATTTATTTAACTCATCTAATTTAGACTAAATTGATAAGTTTTTCCTTATTTGTATCTGACAGCGTTCTTGCAACACATATTATGTATCAGTTTTCTTTCTAGGCTTATTTGTTCATTACATTTTCTCTACTGTAATTTATAGAATATTTCCTTACTTTATATTTAAAGTATTCCCTTTTTTTTAACATTTGATTTTTTTTTTTTTATTTTGTATACTTTATTGATCCCCAGAGGGGAAATTGAGGGCATCCACCTAGATGGATGAAGCAGCCACGGTACGGCGCTATCCCTAAACCATTCACACACACATTCACACCTAGGGCCACTTTAGAGTCTCCAGTTAACCTAACCTGCATGTTTTTGGCCTGTGGGAGGAAACCGGAGAAGTCCCGGAGTAAACCCACGCAGACACGGGGAGAACATGCAAACTCCACAAAGATCACTGTTGGTCAGGGGCTGGGATCGAACCAGGGTGAGTTGCTGTGCTGCCGCAGTGCTAACCACTTGAAGTAAGTTCTGTATTTGTTCTAACTGAGAATAGAATATTTTAACCATATTACAATACTGTTCATCATTTAAAAAAACTTGCATTAAATTTCCAATATTTTTTCCTACAAATTCATTCTGCTTCAGTTTTTAATGTCACAGTGACTACACAGTGATCTGTAGTAGGAGCTGCAGAAATATCCACCTGTGAAACATATTTTAAGATTTCTTGGGTTACTAACCAGAAGTCAATTCTAGATTTACAACTTCCATTGGGCCTTATCCATGAAAACTGTTTTACTGTAGAATTAATGTCGCCAAACATCTATTAAAGAATTGTCTTTGCAGAACGTTGCAATAGTTTGGTTGTATTCATGGTTCAAATATTTTGTAGGGAATCTGTCACACCATTCATCAGAAACACAATTGAAATCTCCTCCCACGAGTATGTAATCTGTTGGAATTGTTGTTTCAAGTGCTCTGATAATCTTAGAAAGTTCTTCCAGCAATGATTTGTTCCTAGAGTCTCCGGTGTATCTGTAAACATTCAATAGAATAAACATCATACCCTCAATCTTCAAAATTGAAGCAATCCAGTGTCCTTCTGTATCTCTTTTGACTTCAATGGTGTTTCCTGGGCAATTGTTCATGCATATGGTTACACCTGCTGATCTGTTTGTTCCATGGCTAAATAAAATTGTCTCTCCCCATTGATTACTCAAAAAAGTTGCACCTTCTTCACTGGAGAGGGTTTCTTGAAGAAATACAAATTGTGCCTTCTGTCCTTTGCAAAATAAAAAAAATGCTTTTCTCTTTCTACTGTCTTTAAGTCCCCAAGTATTTAAAGAAATACAGAAAAACTTTGAACTTAAATTATTCAATAAAAAGACAGGAACAAAAATATTAGCTCAGGACTTCCGGTTATGGCTGCCACGTAAGAAGGACACGTCTCACTCTGCTCTGCTTCTGGAGAAAAAAAATCGGCAAATAACTCTCTCATTTGGGACAGAACGTATCCCAGCGTTTGAGCGAGGATATGTCGGTGAAGCCTAAGGCTGGAAAACCAAGTAGAGGAAAAAGCGAGCCGCAGAAACAGTCCAAATTAACGGACTTTCAGGTCTGTGACGCAGCAGAGAAAGCACCAAATATGGCGAAGGAAGCTAACAACGGCGCGGGAGCTGCGGGAAGCGACACAGGTGCGTTGCTGGCGGCTATGAGTTCAATGAGAGCGGACTTTTCCTCTAGATTTGATGGGATTATGGCAGCGTTGGAAGGAATGAGAAAGGAATTGGGTGACTGTGTGGAACGAATGGCGCAGATGGAGCTTCGTATTTCCAGTGCTGAAGATGAAGTCAATTGTCTCCAATTAAAGGTGCGCACTTTGGAAAAAAAAAATAAATGTCTGGAAGAAAACATTCTGGATTTGGAATCCCGGTCGAGACAGAACAACTTGAGGCTGGTGGGTCTACCGGAAGAATCCGAAGGTCGGGACCCGTGTTCCTTTCTGGAAAAGTGGATTCCGGAGGCGCTGGGCAGTGCGGAGCTGCGGCCGGCGGTGGTTTTGGAGGGCGCGCATCGTATTGGCCCACGGAGAGATAAGGGACCACCGAGGACCTTAATTATGAAGTTTGTCAGCAACAGAGACAGGATGAAGATCTTCAACGCAGCACGAGCTAAAGGAGAGATTAAACACCAGGATCAGCAGGTGCGGTTCTACCCAGATTGGGCCACAGGAATCCAACAATTGAGGAAGCAGTATGATCCCGTACGTAAGGAGCTGCGCAACCTTGGGATTCGTCATGGTGTAATCTATCCTGCGAGACTGCTGACCACGTATGGGGGCAGAACCCACATCTTCAAGACCCCAGAGGAGGTGCAGGAGTTTATCAAGAAGATCCAAGAAGAAGAGACTGGTGGGAGCTAAGCATGAACAAAATATAAGGTAGAATAATTAAGCATTTGCACAGACATCTGACTGACTTGAAGCAAATAGCAAGTTTATAAAATATAGATTGCATTATATAATTAAAAAAAAACAAAACAAACAAAAAAAAACTATGATGTACAAAGTTGCTAAAAATTTTGGAGTTAAGTTGGAAAACTACAGAGGAGAGTTAATGTTACGTCATTAAAAGCAGTAGAGTTAGGGTGATTGGGAGGATGAAGAAGGAGTGGCTTTGGCTGATCCTCGTGGGTGTGGAGCAGTCGATGGCTATATCGGGAGACGGAATTTTTCTTTTGATTTTGGGGGGTTTGCCACAAGTGTGGGAAGGGGGAATTTGTTTGTGTGTAGTTTGTAGGATGAATGTTCAACCACTCATTTTTTTGCTTCTCTGTATGAGCATGTTTACACTGCAAGGTAATCCCAAACTCCCTATTGATCATAAACCAAAGCATTAATCTTAATTTAACTTCATGGAATTGCAGAGGTCTACAAAATTTAAAAAAACTTAAACAAGTTATGAATAAAATAAAAGACATGGGTTCAAAAATTGTGTTTTTACAAGAAACTCATCTAATAGAGGAGGATGTAAAAAGAATTAGGAGTAGATGGCAAGGAAGTGTTTTCACCTCATCATTTTCATCCCGAGCCAGGGGAGTTATGACTCTCATACATAAATCAGTCCCTTTTCAAGTGAAAAATGTAATTGGAGACAAATTTGGAAGATATGTAATCATTCAAGGATCTTTGCTATTAGAAAATATAAATTTGGTGAACCTATATGGTCCCAATATAGATGATCAAAAGTTCTTTGCTAATTTATTTCTTATCTTATCATCACTTACAGGGCAACATATAATAGCAGGGGATTTTAATTGTACATTGAATCCCGGTATAGATAGATCAACAGGACTGGACTGTACGCACAATGGATGTAGGATGACCATTAATCATTTTATGAAAGAATTGAGATTGCTAGCTATATGGAGAGAAATGAAACCACAAGTCAAAGCCTATTCTTGTTATTCCAGTACCTACAAGACATTCTCACGTATTGATTATTTTTTGATTTCCACAGAATTAAGGTCCAAGATTCAAAACTGCTTTTATGATAACATCGTGATCTCTGATCATGCACCCTGCTGTATATATGTAGATAAGAAATTGACAAAGGAATCAGGTAGATGGCAATTTCAGCATAAATGGCTTCAGGATGAGGAATTTGTCAAGTACATAGAAAAACAGATAGATGAGTTCTTTGATATCAATACTACACAAACATCAGCATGTGTAAAGTGGGAGGCTTTCAAAGCTTTTATTAGGGGACATATTATTAGTTATACAGGTTCAAAATCTAAGAAGACTCGAGAGGAGAGAGCCCAATTGGAACATAAAATAAAAAATCTTCAGGAAAAAGTGTATGCAGGAAGTGATCCAAGGTTGGAGAATGAATTACTGATTTTGAGAGCTGAATACGACAAAAAATCAGCGAATAGAGCTGCCTCGAGTCTTCTAAGATTGAAACAATCTTTTTATGAACAAGGTGAAAAATCAGGAAAATTATTGGCATGGCAGATTAAACAATTAGAAATTAAAACACCAATTACCAGTATTATAAGTAACGGACAGGTAGTTATAGATCCTTTAGAAATTAACAGAGCCTTTAGAGATTACTATGAAAAATTATATGATACCAAAAATGAATCTGATTTAACAAAACTAAATGGGTTTTTGAACGAACTATCTATACCGTGTATTCCAAATGAAAACAGGGAGATATTGGAGTCTAAAATTAGTCAAGAAGAAGTTGGGCTAGCCATTGATAATATGAAATCAGGAAAAAGTGCAGGACCAGATGGTCTTCCAGTTGACCTTTATAAAAAATTTAAGAATAAATTAATAAAACCTTTCTTGGAAATGGTTTTAGAAGCATTTCAAAATAATAATTTACCATCATACATGAATAATGCCTTAATTATACTGTTGCCAAAACCAGGTAAGCCCTCTAATAAATGTGAAAATATGAGACCAATAAGCCTATTAAATGCCGACCTTAAGATAATCTGTAAAATTTTAGCAAGACGAATACAAGAAATTTTACCAAATATTATTAATCGAGATCAGAATGGCTTTATAAAGGGAAGACAAGGCTTCCATAATGTAAGAAGACTATTTAATATTATTTATTTTAATAAAGAAGCACCGGATACAGCTCTCCTATCACTGGACGCCGAAAAGGCCTTTGATAGAGTCGAATGGCCCTTTCTTTTTGAAGTCTTACAAAGGTTTGGACTTGGAAATAATTTCATAAAATGGGTTCAGATAATATACAATAATGCTACAGCAGAAATCCTAACAAATAACAATATTTCAAAATCAATAAAAATCAATAGAGGATGTCGACAAGGCTGTCCACTTTCACCTTTACTGTTTACTATGGCAATTGAACCTTTAGCGATGGCGATACGTTTACATTCACAGATATATGGAATTAAAGTTGGACCAACAGAACATAAAATCTCCCTGTACACCGATGACATAATTTTGTTTATGTCGAATCTAAAAAAATCAATTCCGACCTTGTTGAATTTAATAAAGAATTTTGGGGAAATATCAGGATATAAAATAAATAAAACTAAATCTTCAATATTAATGCTAAATGAGACCCAGAGAAATTACCCAGACCCTGAGGTAAATCAATTCAACGTTGTAAATCAGTTTAAATATTTAGGAATCCAAATTGTGCCTAAGCTAGAATCAGTCGCCAGTGTCAACTATGAAGCCTTAATGACAGATATCAATGAGTCAATTCAGAGATGGATGTCACTACCAATGTCGATGATTGGGAGAATCAATATACTTAAAAGTAATATTTTACCTAAAATACTTTATTTATTTCAATACATTCCCTTACCACCACCTTTAGACTTATTCTCAAGAATTAAAAAAAAGTTAGTGGAATTTATATGGAACAACAGGAGGGCTAGATTACGTCTGTCTTTATTATATTTACCATTTGATCGTGGAGGTCTGAAATGTTCAAATTTTATGTTGTATTATTGGTCGGCACAACTGAGGTCTATGACGTATTATTTTTCATTAAATGATCTCCCTCACTGGACTGAAATGGAATCATACAATTTACCTTTACCTCTTCCCATATTCATATACTCAGATTCGGCAAAAAAATTACAAAAACAAGTTAAAAATCCATTTGTAAAGCATATGATCAAAATATGGTGTGAAGCTAAAAACTATTTAAAAGAACCACAGTTATTGTCACCATTTAGCCCAATATGGGGTAATCAATATTTTAAACCAGGGAGAGCGGACGCTGTATTTAAAGTATGGAATTTAAAAGGGATTCAAAAGATTCAAGATTTATATTTGCCATGTGCAGATAACATAATGTCTTTTGAAGAGCTGAGGGTCAAATTTAATCTTAATAGAACACATTTTTTTAAATATCTTCAACTTAGAAACTTTATTCGATCAAATCAAAATAAAGCTCTCACTCGACCTATTTATTCATCCTTGGAAAAAATGTTGATGAAAGATAGTAAAAGAAAGGGTATTATTTCAGAGTTTTATAACTCATTGACACTATCCTCAAGTGAAAATTCACAGAAAAGATTAAACTACTGGAAAGAAGATCTGCAAATTGAAATTTCAGAGGAACAATGGGAATTGGCTTGTACAGAAGCCCAAACCAAATCAATAAATGTACGTCTTAAATTGATACATTTCAAATGGTTAATGCGGATGTATGTTACACCGGAGGAGTTAAATAGATATAACAAAAATATACCAGATACATGCACAAAATGCATGGAAAGTAAAGGAACCCTATTTCATTGTGTATGGGAATGTAGAATAATAAGAATGTTTTGGGAAGAGGTGAGGGTAACAATTGAAAAAATAATCTCAAAACAAATCATTTTGAATCCTAAACTGTTTTTGTTGGGTCTGTACCCAGAAAAGCATAACTTTAATAAAAGTGAAAGAACATTCATAGACCTCAGTTTGCTTAATGCCAAAAAATGTATTGCACTACTGTGGAAAAAGACTCATAGACCAGACGTGACTCAGTGGTTAAGACAGATGTTAACAAACCTTCCATTAGAAAGAATAACATATATACTGAAATCAAAGGAAATTGTGTTTGAGAATATATGGAGACCTTTTATTGATCATGTAAAAAATTTAAACATAACTCTTGAAGAAGAAGGTGAATGATGTGTGTGGACCTTGTAAATTCCAAACTGGTGAACATAATATGTATACTTATGTAATGGATTGTCTAGACTAAACAGAGGAGCATTGTTGAAGACTTGAATTTGTTGGTGGTTGTTGGTGTTTTTAGTGCATTTTTTTTTTTTGTAGTACTTTAGTGTTAGTGTTTGTTTGTGTCATGTTTGTTTAAAAAAAAAAGGTTCAATAAAGATATTGTGGAAAAAAAAATATTAGCTCACCAACTGAAGTTACTTAAAGCTTGGACAAAGAAAGTGACCATTGGTCCTTCTAACAAAGGTTTTCTGGGGACTCACAACTTTTGAAAGGATCCAAAACATATTCTTCTTCCTTTGACTTCTCTATACAAACACTTGCACATTCTCTATGAGGACAAAAGGCCATCGGAAGTATGCCCTTTTCTTCTGATCTCTTGCCTCTTTTATTTTCGGCCATAACTTCTCCCGTGCCATCTGATCCTTTGGTCAGATTCTCTGCAAACCAAATGTCAGCCTTTCTTGCACACATCACCGTCTTTGGAAAGCTTCCAGATTTCATTTCTGCATTGTCTTTTCACAAACTGGATGATGATGTAGCGTTGAGTCCTACAATTTGTAAATATAATTATTAATAATTATTAAACTAAATTTAAAGCTTATTAATAATACTTGTAATACCTTGTTTGTAACACTAGTTGGGGCAAGATCTGCATTTTATAGAAGCAGAAAGTCTTATGGACAAAGACAAGCTAAAGAATTTGACAATTAGTAAGTTACGCCTTAGTTCATTTCACTGGCAATATTTAATCAGTCTCATAATCTGGAAGCAGAATTCTTGACAATGAGTTGTTAAAATGATGGACAAGGAGAAATCACACCTACTGTAGAAGAGCTTGGAAATGAAGAGGCGATTTGATTTATAAACAAAGTTTAATAATCAGCTCTTCTAACAAGTCTCATCTTGTGCAGAGTGGCAGAAGGAGGAAAGAGGGAGAATGTCTCCAGCTCACTGGCTTTATACTTGCACACAACAAAAGACATGCATAACAAAGGCTGACATCCCTCATTATCTTAATCCCCCCATTGTCTTGGTATTTCCTCTCCTCGCCTTTGGGGGTGAGGGTGGCTCCTCCGGTCTCCTCCGCCATGTCTGGGAACGTCTTTGTTCTTCACTCGGCGGTTGAGAGCCTTTGTCCTTTCAGAGGTGTGAAGTCCTTTACATATGTAATTACTAAACATTTCCACATGCTTCAACATATGTAGGTTATGGAATATATGATTAATATAGACCACAGGCCCCCCAAACAACTAAGAAAGGACAACAGAAAGGTTCACAGTCTAAGATAATTACTATGACATACTAAGTGTTACATCTCTTGCCACGGAAGAAACTTTCCAGCAGCCATGCTCCTAAGAGAGTTCAGTGGTAATCATAACAGCATAGTAACATCATAAGTCAGTCCTAAACTGCTGCAGCACAATTAGTGAACAATTGTGGAGTGGTTTGTATCAGTCCCTGTGCTGTCTGGGTTTTAATCTTCTCCCAAAACTGCTGTAGGTTGGTCTAGGCGCCCTGCTGGGACCTTCTTGTGAGGAATCTGCAGTGTGGGAAGGAGAGAGGTTAACTGTTCCCTGCTGGGGGGCTGAGTCTTTTCTCTTGGGGGGTCTACCCCGCCGAGGTGCTCTCGCCAACTGTGCAGGCTCGTCTTTCAACAAGAAGGCAGGTTTAAGTCTGTCAATGCTGACTGTTTCTTTTCTATCCCCAAAATCAAGCACAAAGTGTTTATCACCATGTTCCAGCACTCTGAATGGCCCATCGTATGCTGGGCGGAAAGTTGGTTTTAAAGCTTCATGCTTAACAAAAACGAACTCAGCGTTTTTTAAAGCTTGAGGGACAAAAACACGTGGGAAGGAGTGATGAGCTGGACTGGGGAGAGAGCCCGGTCCGTTGCTGCCTAAAAACCTTGGGACTGGAAGGTGCCCTGGCTCTGGGTTCTCTGGTAAAAATTCACCTGGAAGCCTGAGAGGTTGTGCAAAGACTAATTCTGCGGGAGAGGCGTCTAGATCCTCTTTAGGTGCAGCACGCAACCCCAATAAAACCCAGGGAAGTTTATTTACCCAATTTGTATCCGTTAGTGAGGCTCTGAGGGCAGCCTTTAAAGACCTGTGAAAACGCTCGCATAACCCATTAGCCTGAGGGTGATAAGCGGTGGTGCGATGAATTGTTGCCCCTAAGCTGTTGGACATGGCTGACCAGAGCTCTGAGACAAATTGAGGCCCCCTATCGGACGTGATGTCCGATGGGACGCCGAAACGTGCCACCCAGTTTGTCAAAAAAACGCGAGCGACTTCCTCCGCTGTGGTTGCCGCTAGAGGGACTGCCTCTGGCCAGCGTGTGGTGCCGTCTATCATTGTTAACAGGTGTGTGAAACCTTGGGAGGAAGGTAGTGGCCCCACGAGGTCGACATGAACGTGGTCGAACCTTCTAGCAGGGATTGGAAAAGGCTCCAGAGGGGCTTTTGTGTGTCTGTGTATTTTGGCGCGTTGACAAGAAATGCAAGTTTTTGCCCATTCTTTTACGTTTTTGCGCAGGCCTGGCCACACAAACTTTTCGGCGACCATTTTAACCGCGGCGCGCACACCTGGGTGCGCGAGGGAGTGAATTGCATCGAAAATACGGCGGCGCCATGTAGCTGGTACTAACGGGCGAGGTCGGCCGGTTGAAACATCGTATATTAGGGGGGGTACACCGTCGGGTAAACCCTTTTTCTCCAGCCTTAACCCTGTTTGTCCAGACAGGAGTGCGCGCACGTCCGCGTCACCGCTTTGTTCCTCCGCCATGGCTGCATAATCTATCCCTGCATGGATAGGTGCTGCATATGTGTCTGCGTTAGTGAAGAGTTCTGCTGCTGAGGCAGTATAGTCTGTCTCCCCACGCTCTGGTGGTGTCACAGCGCGAGAGAGACAGTCTGCTACTACGTTAAGTTTGCCTGCCACGTGTCGAATGTCTGTGGTGAACTCTGAAATCGCAGCTAGCTGTCTTTGTTGCCTGCCTGACCATGGTTCTGAAATTTTAGCCATAGCAAAGGTGAGCGGTTTATGGTCTACAAAAGCCGTGAAACTCCGCCCTTCTAACCAGAACTGGAAGTGGCGGATGGATAAATGAAGCGCCAGCAGCTCTCTGTCAAAAGTGCTGTATTTACGCTCAGTTTGGTTTAGCGATTTGCTAAAGAATGCTAAAGGTTGCCAGACCCCGCTGACAAGTTGTTCTACAACTGCCCCTATAGCTAGGTCTGAAGCGTCTGTGGTTAGCGCGATGCGGGCCAAGGGATCTGGGTGAACTAACAATGTGGCATTAGCTAGGGCGCTTTTTACCTCCGCGAAAGCGCGTTCGCGCTCCGGGGTCCATTCGACCGCGTTGGAAGCCTTCTTTTTTTTGAGCGCGTCATATAGGGGCTGCATGAGCTGAGCTGCGTGGGGGAGGAAGCGGTTGTAAAAATTAACCATCCCTAAAAATTCCTGTAGCGATTTGACCGTTTGTGGCCGTGGGAAACTTTCTATCGCGTGAACTTTGTCTGGAAGTGGAACTGCCCCCTTCGGAGAGACTTTGTGTCCTAAAAAATCAATTTGTGACCCGCCGAATTTGCATTTGGCTGGATTGATTATTAGCCCGTGCTCTTCTAGCCTCTGGAAAACCGTAGTGAGGTGCTGCTCGTGTTCCTCCTCAGACGAGCTGGCTACCAGCATGTCGTCGAGGTAGACGAAGACAAAAGGAAGGTCGCGCAGGACCGCGTCCATCATTCGTTGAAAAGTTTGAGCAGCGCCTTTGAGGCCGAAAGGCATTCGCAGAAATTCAAAAAGGCCGAAAGGGGTTATTACCGCTGTTTTAGGAATGTCTTCTGCTCGGACTGGGACTTGGTGATAACCGCGGACTAAGTCTATTTTTGAAAAAATGCGCACACCCGCCAGATGTAGTGAAAAATCTTGAATGTGAGGAATTGGGTAACGGTCATGCGCTGTAGCGTTGTTTAATCTGCGGTAATCTCCGCATGGTCTCCAAGAACCGTCGGATTTCGGAACCATGTGAAGTGGTGAGGCCCAGGGGCTCTTCGAGCGTCTAACAATGCCCAATTTTTCAAGAGTTGTAAACTCGTCCCGTGCTATGTTGAGCTTGGCCGCGTCTAAGCGGCGCGCTTTGGCAAAAACGGGAGGTCCCGTTGTGGGAATGAAGTGTTCAACCCCATGTTTAGCCACAGTGGCTGAGAATTTGGGAATTGTGAGTGCTGGAAATTGGATGAGGAGTTGCTCAAACTTACCTCCTGCCGTGGTGACGTTGGCCTGCACAGGTGGTGGAGAAACTCGGGCTGAGCATGGAATAGAAGCAAAGGACAGTGCATTAACCAGGCGTCTATTTGCTAGATCTACTAATAACCCATGTGCACACAAAAAATCCGCGCCTAATAAGTTAAAACTCACCGCCGCTACAATAAATGTCCATCTGTAGCTGCGGCCGTGGATGAGGAGGTGCAGGCTCTTTTCGCCGAACGTGTCGATGCTAGAGCCGTTGGCTGCCACGGCTCCGTTGCCCCGGGTGCCCGTGGCTCGATCTGCGTGGGAGGGCGTGACAAAACTCAGCTGGGCTCCTGTGTCGATGAGGAACTGCTTGCCTGTGTGTCCATCCGTCACGTACAACAGCTTATTCTTCTCGCCGAGAACCGCTGCCATTAACGGCTCTCGGCTTTGGCGTTTTCCCGAAATCGCAAATTTGCAGGGGGGAACGCATTTGTGGGCCTTTTCGGCGAAGCGGTGGTGATAATAACAGGCGTCGCTCTGTCTGCTAAGTTTTGGCCGTGTCGCTGCCACCGTGGGCTGGGTCTGCTCAGTGGGTTGTGGCTCCTCGTGGCTCGGGGCGTCAGCTTTGAGGTCTGCGGATGCTGCTGTGGGTGTCAGCTCCTTGCAGGCGTTGACGAGCCGATGAGCTTTGTTGGCCAGTGCGCGGAAGTCTTGGTGGGTGTTGCATTTCATGCTGGCGAGTGTCCCTCTCATGTGTGGCGGCAGCGTGCTGAGGAATATAAACTGGAAGAGGAAGTTGTCATTGTCCTCTTCTTTGAGCTGTAGCAAATCCTCCATGAGGGCCTTCGGTTTGCACCCTCTGTGGCCGTAGACCACCAGGATCTTCTCAGCTCTCTCTTCCACTGATGGGATGTAGTTCGCCACGATGGTTGCTTTGAGCGTCTCATATTTGTCCTGGGCCGGTGGTCGCCGGATCATGCTCCGCACACACTTCGAAGTGGCGGCGTCGAGTTTGGAGACGATATGGTAAAATTTGGTATCGTCAGCCGTGATGCCCGCCAGTGTAAACTGGGCTTCAGCCTGCTGAAACCAAGAGGCGGGGTCTTCTTGCCAGAAGTCTGGCAGCTTGACAGCGACGGCATTCGTGCATACCATCACTGCTGTGCCCGCCGGGTGAGAGTGCCTTGCCTCGGCTCTCACGGCGGTGCTGGTGCTCGGTTGAGCCCTCTCAATCTCTTCTGCCGGGGGGAACAGTTGTCCATCTGTTCCCTCGTCTGCGTGGGTCGCCACGGATGAGTCGATTGCGGGGGAACGCCTCAGGTCCATACTCGCGTCAGGGTCACCAGTGTAGAAGAGCTTGGAAATGAAGAGGCGATTTGATTTATAAACAAAGTTTAATTATCAGCTCTTCTAACAAGTCTCATCTTGTGCAGAGTGGCAGAAGGAGGAAAGAGGGAGAATGTCTCCAGCTCACTGGCTTTATACTTGCACACAACAAAAGACATGCATAACAAAGGCTGACATCCCTCATTATCTTAATCCCCCCATTGTCTTGGTATTTCCTCTCCTCGCCTTAGGGGGTGAGGGTGGCTCCTCCGGTCTCCTCCGCCATGTCTGGGAACGTCTTTGTTCTTCACTTGGCGGTTGAGAGCCTTTGTCCTTTCAGAGGTGTGAAGTCCTTTACATATGTAATTACTAAACATTTCCACATGCTTCAACATATGTAGGTTATGGAATATATGATTAATATAGACCACATCTACTAGCTTTAGTAAACCCCTCTTTATTAAGACATCAAAGAAGTGGCATAAACATCAGCATTTAAGATCAGCAGAATAAAACACAGCAATAACTGGGGTTATTTGAGCATATGAAATATGAACATATACACCTAAGGTCACCACATTATCATCATGATTAAGCTTGGTGCAGTCATTCTCTGAGACTAAAGAAAGTTTACGCAGTTCTAAAGAAAGGTAATTACAAAAATTTAGATTGTAGAATTTGCATTCTAATGGATATACAGGAAGAAAGGGTGAGAGAGGGGATGTGCAGAATCAGGAATGTATCTGAGACCAAGCACCATTGGGGTTTAACCAACAGGCTTGCAGCTGGCTTTTCTGATGGAATAAATTTAAACCAGTATGACTACCACAACAGATGGAGTGCAAAAAGTGAGTGCCTACTGTGGATATGAAGCCCTGGCAAGAGTTGTTTCAGGCAGAGGGAAGGCGGTCTTCCTTGAAGCCTTGTTGGGGATTTTGGTCCACAAAATCTGAATGGGCTTGCTCCTAGGTCACTCAAGGCATGCTTGGCGCACTGGTCGGCTTGCTTCAGGGAGAGTGGGGAGACCCAGTCCTGGGTCTCGACCCGCCGATATGCTGGATAACGGCAGCTGGTCTGGATACAATGCTGGTATGCACAGTCTCTGATTGGTGGTTAAACTAGATAAGTTCTAAAAAAAAAAAAAAAAAAAAAAAAAGCTAATCAGGCTTTAATCCCTAGATCTAACAAAAGCAAACTCTATAGAAAAACATGTATTACAAAAATCTACTAAACAGTAACAAGAAAACGCAAGGCAATCACCTGGGTAGAAACTTAAAAGAAGAGATACAGACAAAGAGAAAAGAGTTGCAGAAGAGTGTAGACAAATGGAGAGCCGAAAACAGAAGAGAGACCAAAAAAGAATTGAGTTTCTCTTTGTGTGTCTGATTGAAAGTCTCTCTCCACATACTGGAAGGGAGGGGCTTAGGATTTCTCAGCAAATCAGAGAGAGAGAGAAACTGCATAGAGGTCTAGCTGTTGCTAGGGCAACCCCACATGCAGGAAGAAGGGGGAGAAAACCCAGTACAGTGATCCCTCACTTATCGCGGTTAATGGGTTCCAGAACCAACCGCGAAAAGTGAAAAACCGCGAAGTAGCGTCACCCCTAATGACGTCATCCATAAATAATACGTATGTTCATTCTCTCACTCTCTCTCTCTCATATGATACGTGTGTGTGTGTGTGTACGTGTACATACATACGTAGATGTAAACAAAGTGTACATAAATATGTTTTTAGAACTCTTTTATTCTTATAACAAGATACGTAACTCAAGATGAAAATGATTTACTGCACAGGTTAATGAGAGCTTTACTGCTCCTCAGGTGACGCTTCATCGTGAGGTGCTGGAGGCGCAGGATCATCGAGGGCAGCTTCCGGTAGAGCTGAAGCTGCAGGAGGCGGCGCAGTGGCTCGACGGGAAGACTATTTCACACAAAATGGCACAAGAGAACAGCAAAAAGTTCCACGCGGCGAGACTAGGTAACACGAGCGATAAAAAGCAATGAATGCGGTCTTCCTTCCCTTCATGGGTGCTCGGCAGGGAGAGGAGGTGGGTGAAACATCTCGGCCAATCAGCTTGCGGGGTGAAACGTCTCGGCCAATCAGCTTGCGAGATTTCCGAGCCGAGGGAACACGAGAACAGCGAACAGAGAGTTGAGTGGCTGTCCGTGTTGATACCTGATGGTCTAATGTAGTCTCCCTGCCTTCTGCTAGCGCCCGCCCATTATTTCTCAATTTTGAATTTTTGATGAATATTTTTGAAAAATCCGCGATGCACTGAGGGCGCGAAAGGTGAAGCGCGAAGTAGCGAGGGATCACTGTAATCGCATTGTATAAACACCATAACTAATACTAAAACACATTTGTCTAAACTAAGCAGTTCTGCTTGATTAATTATCTAACTTTACTAAAAACAACTTGATCCTAAAGCATGGAGATATTTACAAACGGCAGACGTGTGAGGTATATTAGAAGTCCAGTCATGGAGATTAGAATTCTGACAGTCAATGACTCAGTTTGTGTGACTTTGAGTTCTTATTTCCTGTGGGAAGCAAATGTAGATTATTGACAGAGTCCAGATGCATAGTGAAGTTTAAGACTGTTTTTCTCTGAGACAAATGTCACCAATTCCCTCTGGTAACCCTGGAGTTCCATGACAGTCCAAATGTCCTGCTTCTGGAGGACACGGTGGGGGTCCAGTCATTTCTCACCAAGGTGTAGAGAAGCTTCAAAAAGGTTTGCTTGAATGCAAAGGCAGTATAGGGTGTTGGGGAAAAGGAGAATAACAATGAGCATTCATTCCTCATTGTTCGAAGGGCTGTGAAGAAAGAGTTGGGGGTTGGTGAGCAGAAGGCAACAACAGTTAGGGTTCCTTTGGTCTTGTGGTTGATAAGGGTCACTGAGACAAGTCCGTCCACCTGGTACCGATTCCGCTACAATGACTTGCCTTATGCAGCTGTGGCCTTTCTTCTTTACGTGATGAACAGAGTCCACCATGTCATCAATATTCCACAGCACCCCTGGTGCAATTTTGAAAAGAAGGGAAATCACCATTGCTCGAGTGTCTTCCTGCTCCTTCCCTTTCAGGCCTTTCACCCTCAGATTCCATCTCCTTTTGTATATTTCTTGTTCTTGGCATTCCTCATTCAAGACCTTCACCCAGGGCTGGACTGGGACAAAAAAAACAGCCCTGACATTTTTGGTCCAGGGCCCACCATGATCAGTCAAACAACAACAACACAGACAGTCCAGTTAAACATGTGCAAGTCTTGTGCCATTCCCCAAAGCAATGGTAACGCAGAGTAGTAGGTTACATGCAAAACAGGGGAATAGAATAATTAGTCACATGATCACATTCCTGTTTAAAATATGCATAACTGGGAATAACTTCATAACATAAAACTTCTCCCCTTACAACAATCGCAGGGATGTGCAGAGACATTTTGAGGGGCCAAAGTAAGGGCCCCTCTGAGTCCTGTTACTTGAGTACTTACAGCTTACTGTAAGTCTTCTAATATTAGAAGCTTTGTTAGTGGCTTCATGTCGACTATCAACAATTTGTTAAGTAGCAACATTCAACCATCACATGGTCTAACAGAGGTCAGAATTATCTCACTTTTGCCCTTGACAAGTGAATCCCTGTGGTTTTAAAGAAAGAAAATTATTTTATTATTTCTTTTACATAAAAATTGTCATAATTTCAAAGCCTTAAAAATTTCCAAAGGTGCAAAACTTTGAGAAAAAACCAAAATTACAAAGAACAAGACATCACAAACATATATACAATAAAAGCATGTAAATGTAACAAATTTATAGGGACAAATGTCCATTTATTTAAAATATGTAGTAAATTCATGTGGGAAAAAATGCAAAATTACAAGAAAAACAAACTTGAATTTAAAAGATAAAAGTTACAAATTCTTGGCAAAAGTTGTAAAAATCATGAGGGAAAAAAATCATATGTACAATAACAGTTATTGAGAATGAAGACAATAAGTTAAAAGATTTAATAAATTCATGAAGAAAAAGTAAATGAATAAATTGTTGAGACAAAGGTCAGAAAATCACAAGAGAAATGTAGCTCATTTGCAATAATTAAAGGAAAATTAAAGAAAAAAATCAATGAAGAGGGAAAATTGAGGCAAAAGTGCAAAGACAGAAGAAAAAATATGCAAGTTTATGATACAAGTCACAAATTTAAGAAAAAAATGTCAACCTATAATAGTCTATAATTTAAAAAAAGAATAAAAATAATCATAAGAAAAAAGTAGATAATTTATGAGAACTCTCCAAATTCACATAAAAAAATTCCACATTTTCTATTAAAAAATGTCTAATTTAGGCGGTAGAGTAGCCTGAAACTGTACATGACTAAAAGTAGGTTGTCTTTATATATTATCACTCAAATATACATAAGAGTAATCACCCAAAAGTAGTTTAAGAAGAAGTTACTGAGATGCAAGTTTAGTCTGGACACTTTGAGATTTTTGTGATGAATTTGACAGTTTTATTCTAAATATACTACTTTTTCCTTGTAAAGTTGAAAGATTTTTCCTACTTAAATCAACTTTTTCCTCATAATTTGTTTAGTGCTAATTTAGGGCTTTTTTTTTTCTTGTACATATGAGACTTAAATTTGTGAGTTTTTTTCATAAATTTAAAGTCAAAAATAAAATGAGCAAAGATGCAGTATTTTCTGTTATAGGCTATTTATAGCCTATTAATAGACCATTTTCTAACCACTATGTCATGGACGCCCCTCCGGGGCAGAAAGACAGACCCTCATGCTGAACTGTAGTTGTGACATTTAAAAACAGAAGAGAACGCCCGGTCTGGACACCATGGTGATAGCAGCTTAACGCTGAAGCTCCCAGACCCCATAGGTGAAAATACCATGAAAATCAGATTTAACGGATTTATGGAAGAGTGAAAATCAAAAGACAAAGTCATTATGCCTAAAGGAAAACAGAAGAGATCGACATTTACCAGGCCAAGACGCGTATCGGCCAGAGAATCTGACCTGGAGGACAAAAACCACTCGGAAATAGAGGAGAAGACTGAGGCTAGCAACACGGTTAGCTTAAAAACGGTACTTCAAGAATTAAGAGAATTTCTCCGAGAGTGTTGGGCTGAATTTCGTGAAATTAAAGACGAAATAAAAAGGACAAACAACAGAGTGGACCAGGCTGAAGCCCGAATCATGGAAGCAGAGGAAAGAATAAAAGGGCTGGAAGAAACCGTGCTGGAATTACTCAAACAACAGACAAGACTGGAGGCTAAGCTAACCGACCAGGAAGGAAGACTAAGAAGGGACAACATAAGAATTCATGGTCTGAAAGAAGGAGTCGAGTTCGGTTTTACCACAATGGCTGCATGCGTGGAAACCATACTGAGAGAAAAGTTGGAAATTCCCCAATCCACCGATTTGAAAATAGAAAGGGCGCACCGTTCATTAGCCCCAAGGCCATCGGTGGAAGCTCCCCCGCGATCGGTGGTGGTGAAGTTTTCCAACTTCAGAACAAAAGAAGAGGTTTTGAGACTGGCTTGGCAGAAAAAAAGGATTTATGCACCAAGAAAGGAAAGTTTTTGTGGAGCATGACTACGCCCCGGAGGTCCTTAAAAAGCGTCGGGAATACAACGACGCTAAAAAGGTACTAAGAGAGAAGAAACTGCGCTTTCAAACTCCATTTCCGGCGAAGCTGCGGGTTTTTTACGGGGAAGAGACGTGTCTCTACAACTCGGCGGAAGAAGCAACCAGGGATATGGCGAGAAGAGGGCTCCTGGTAACGGTGTATAAACCCGCAGCAGACCCGATCGAAAGAATCAAGGCTCAAATGTGGTGCACACAGAGACCCTCAAAATCCACGGGCCAGCAGCGGGAAACCCAGCGCCAGGGCTATAAGGAAAAACTGAACGCTTTCAGGAGGGAATAACAATATTTTTAGTCAATCTGCGCATCCAACCCTCCTCCTACAAGGTAACAAACATTAAAGGAGATGGAGAATCAGCAAGTATGACGTGGTAAAACATTTCATGGAACAGTCATAATATTAGAAACAAATAAGTCTTTAAAAAAAAAAAACTTGTTAAAATAGAAATGTGACAATGAACCACATGAACTCTCCACACTAACAAATACTGTATTAACGTGATTGTTTGCTGTGAATAAAATAAATAAAATAATAAATAATAAAATAAATAAATAAATCATTACAAGTTCGGATTGGGATCTGAAATTCATGTTAAAAACATGGGACAACTTACAGGGGTAAGAGAGGGCCCTCAACACATAACAAAGTTTGAGGAATTTCCCTCAGAGCCAACGCACCATCAAGGTTCTTCTAAGGTCGCTAAAAAGACCTCAGTTCAGGAAGATTTTTTGACAGTTTTTTTGTTTTAAAGTTTTATATACTATGTTCTTAATGTTTTTTATGTTCTTAATGTTCTTTCAGTTTCTGAGTAGCATAAAAGAGGGCCACTACACTGTTATACTAAATAAGACAATACAATGGAGAAACAGGGTGTAACCAAAATAATCTCATAAAAAGTAAAAGGAATCCTGAATCCAGTTAAAAGATCCAAGATTCTAGGCAAAATGAAAAAAGACAAAGCAGGAATAATATTTTTACAGGAAACCCACCTAACAGACTTGGAGCACACTAAACTTAATAGACAAGGGTTTAAACTGATCTCTTCATCTTCATATAAGTCAGGGAGGAGGAGGGGGGGTAGCGACATTGATCTCAACCAAAATTATATTTGAAAAAAATTCAGAACACAAAGATAAAGAAGGGAGATTTAGCATGGTACTTGGTCGGCTAGAGGGAGAAGATATCACCCTGCTGAATGTCTATGCACCTCCAGGGGCTAACTGGAAATTTTATAAAAATGTATTTGACCTAATGATAACTAAAGCCCAAGGTTTAGTGATATGTGGTGGAGACTTCAATCTAAGACTGAATCCATACTGGGATGCATCAGGTAATTCTCCACATCAAAATAACACTCAAAGTACAAAAACTCGGATGCTACTAAAAGAAATGGGAATCTGTGACGTGTGGAGGGAATTCAACTCCAGTGTAAAAGATTATACATTTTACTCAGCACCACATTCATCATACTCAAGGAGTGACTATTTTTTTATGTTTAATAGAGACATTGGAAAAGTAAAAACATGTAAAATAGGACTGATGGATCTCTCTGACCACAGTCCGATCTATATGGACTTAAATATCCAAAAATACACAAATAATACATTTTCTTGGAGGTTAACCTCTTGCACTCCGTTGTACCGTGGGCGGGCAAGTCTCTGCGTCCCAGAGCGCACGAGGGCGCTCTCATGCGCTCTCATGCGCTCTAGGACGCACAAGGGCGCTCTAGGACGCACGAGAGCCTGCCTCCAAGTGCGCACTGAAAAAAAAAAAAAAGTTCTTCCACTACAGACACAGCCGCGAACAGATCAGATATGATTGACCTCTCATTCGACTAATAAGAGCCTTGAATTGGGTTTCTGAAACCTTGAAGAACCAATGACTGAAAACCTAGCAAGAAGGACCCGCCTACCAACGCTGTGAATGCAGCGAGCCAATTGAAGCACAGAAGTTCGCGAGCTTTTTTGTGTAAGGCTGGGTGAAGAGAGACTGACTGCTGCAGCAGATGACAAAAAGGACCTGCAGGAAGAACCCCACAGACCCAGCAGCACGGAGACCACCCACAAGCGCAACCTCTGTGACAGCGACTGCCATTCGCGCATTGGCATGTTCGGCCAGGCGGTGCTTTTTTTTGTTTTTGTCCCAGCAGAATAGACATTAGGATTGTCTTCTATGGCCATCATAGACCGACGGAGGCCGACGACAAAGGCTGAGTGACACACAAGCGTTTGCCAGTTTATTTTTAATTACTACTGTTATTTGTTTTGAAAAATCGTTCACCAAAAACCGCAATCATGGAAGCGCAAAACTGCAATAATAGAATTGTGTTTTGATCGGGTCGCGAGACCAGCGTCGCGTTCGTCTGACAATGAGGAAGAAGTTCGCCAGCTCCGCTTCTGCTGTGAAGAGGTAAGGTGTTCTAAGCTAAATTATTCTTTATCCCTGAAAATTGTAATCAAAATGACTTTTGACCGATCGGTAAATTACAACTGTGCGGTGCACGAAGTCCGAAGTGCGTGCGCCGCGGTACACGGTTCGTTCGCTGCGTCCGGATCGTGAACGCCGCCCCCCCCCCGCTATTCTTCTGTAGCGAGGGGGGGGAAGCCGCGGTGGCTGCGCCGCGGTCGCCACATCGCCACATGAGTCTAATCCGTCATCTAGCGATGGCCGATATCCGTCCTCTGTAGCGAGGGGGGGGGCAACCCCCCCACACACACACGCACACAGCCCTGAGTGTCACCTTTCATTAGAGCCCAAGATGAAGCTTCTATATTGAATCATTCAAAAATTACAGACGTTTTTCCAAACTGTGCCATTTGGCACAATTTGGCACAGTTCAAAAACGCCTGGGAACTACCTGAGGAAAAAGCTGTGTAATATATTCATTTTTTGTGGTATTGTTACAAAATTTTGACCTCAGCTGGATAACACTTGGTTCTACATTTCTGTTGCATTTTCCAGCCCGGATCTGAAGATATGTGTTATTTGCAAGCATTTGTATCCAAAAAAACACCCAGGCCAAATTTATTTTCTTCAAGTTCACAATGTTTAGATGACTGTAACTCAGTGGCCGGAGCACTTAGAGAGATTATGTTTGTTTTTGCCAAAAAATTCAAAGTGTTTTCTTTTAAATGAGACCAACTGTCATGATGGCCGCTAGGCCATCATCAGCATCATCATCGTCAGCTGTGCTCACTCCAGCGGGTGGCAATCAGCGGGCTTTAAAAGCTCGACGCGCGGACTCCTCAGCACGGAGTCGTCTGTCTTCCTTGCCAAGCAATGCGCCAAGATCTCGACCACGAGTCAAGAAGCCAACGCCAAGTCAAGCCAAGCCACGTAAGCAAACCCAGCACTCATCATCTGCAAGTTCTATCCCCTGTGCACAGGTGGACCTCCCAGGCGGCGGACAATCCTCCTCAGCTGACGAGGCACAGCCTCCACCTCCTCGGAGTTCCTCCTCACCCCCGCAACGCTGGGCACCTCGAGCACTACGTCACACGGACACCAGGAGCCAGCCAAACTTGCACTGTGGGACCTGCAAGGTTGCCAGGTCGCCACAAGACGTGCTCAGCTCCCGTGACCAGACAAACGCACATACACGCACTACACCTACACTTTAACAATAAAAGATAATTTTCTGTATTCACTCGTGTCAGCGTCTGTCTCTTGGGTCGTAAATCATGTCAGTACGACTCCGTCAGGATGACCCAACAGACATTGCGCTGCCGCGCCGCTTAAAGCGTACCTATGGTGGTTGTGAAAAAAAAGATATTGAGCCCCTGTCTCACGTTCTAGTTCAAGTTTAAGTTGAAATTCACGTTCAAAGCAATTTGATATAAATCCATTGCTGATGTGCTGGTTCAGCTATGTCAGCAAAACATGGGTACAGCCATACTAGCGGCTACATGGACTTCCAGGACGCTTCCTGTAACGTAATTTCGTGGCTACCGCGATCTGGATCAGTATTGGCTGAGCCTCGAGTACCCGGATGTGTAGCGGCTTTGGGGATATTCAAATTCAAATTCAAACGTTTATTTCAAACTCAGGGTTCATATTAAATGCAGAACTGAAACGAGTAGAAAATAAATAAATAAATGCTTAAATTCGGCGGGTCCTCTTGTCTGATCTGAGGTCGTTAACAGCCGCAACACGGCAGATAATTCGGCTCCTCCCTCGCCGCTATAAAGAGCGGCAGACAGCGCGTCGCGTTGTGTGAGGACCAAAATTCAAACGTTTATTTCAAACTCAGGGTTCATATTAAATGCAGAACTGAAACGAGTAGAAAATAAATAAATAAATGCTTAAATTCAGCTGCTTGTCTCATCTGATCTCGTAACTGCCGCAACACGGAAGATGATTCTACAACTATATACAGAGCAGCAGACACTCGGTGCTCTTGTAAAAACAAAAACATACAATGCGATATGGATATCGCAACATGGCGGAATATAAAGCCTTTGGATGTCTGAATAATAAGCGAAAAAAACAAAGAAACACTTTTTTTTGTGTACCCAAACCCAGCTCACCTTGTCAGAAGATCGGAGCGGAAACAGGGCACAGACGAATAATTTCAGACGAAATTGCGTTGTGTGTGAGGACCACTTCGTCACTTTAACCCTCAGAAGACCTTTCTGGCTCAAACCTGTAGCCATGTTAGACAAATTCTTCCTCAGAGTCCGACAATTCAGCCATAATAGAATAAAAACACTCACAACAGCACCCTAGTCTCTCATACAGGCGGAGCATTGACTGTTGAGTATCAACGAAGTGACGTCACATCCGCATGTGTCATGGCTGCGCCCACAGTTTTCATTGGCTGCCCATGGCCAAGGTCCTATTTGAATATATGTCTGGTGGTATATGGCTGGCAAGAATTATTTACCAAAATAAGAAATACTTTTTCATAATGTTTTCAAGTTAAATGCGTCTTCACGACCACCAGAGGTACGCTTTAAGCACTCTCAGCGCACGAGTTGACATGATTTCCCATCAACAGACGGTTATCTTAAACCAATTGACACAAATTAACAGCCGGCTGGATTGCCTGGAAGGACACCAGGCATTTCCCCCGGCTAGCGGGACGCCTTCAGCACCCGCAGCTACTGCTACTAGTCAAACAAACCCACCATCCGCACATCGCCTCACTCCCGTGCCAACCCCCGCTCGTTTTAGTGGTAAACTCGGGGAGGCACAAGGGTTTTTGCTGCAGTGCGAGTCTGTGTTTCTCCGCGTCCTGGGGGACTTTGCCACTGATTTGAACAAAATTGGATACATTATCAACTTGTTGGGAGGCAGAGCCTTAGATTGGGCTTATACCATCATGGCCAAACCAAGCAATCTACTTTGACTTACCAGCAGTTCATTTTCAGAGTTCATGGAGGTGTTCGATCATGTTGACCGGGGCGCGGTGTTAACCGAACGGCTGCTAGGGCTTCGGCAGGGCAGTAGGTCTGCCGCCGATTACGCTGTTGATTTCCGGGTATTAGCTGCGGAGGTTGGGTGGGGGGAGCCAGCGCTCTGTGGAATCTTCCTCCGCAGTCTTAGCCCTGAGTTAAAGGATGAGCTAGCAGCACGGGATAAACCAGACAGGTTAGGGGAGTTAATCTCCCTCACCATCAGCCTAGATAGCAGGCTAAGGGAGCGAGCGGCCGAACGGCGAACAGTTTCCCGTTCGAGTGAATCTCGCCCTCGCTCCGTTAGGTCCTCCCTCCTCGCTCTGCCCTCATCTGAGGAACTTCCGGAGCAGGAGGATATGATTGTGGGGCAATCGGGTATTACGGCGGCTGAAAGACAGCGCCGCAGGGAGCAGGGGTTGTGTTTCTATTGTGGTAATGGGTCACATGGAGTAGTGGACTGCCCGTTAAAAAGGGGAGGTCCGCGGATCAAAGTAGGGGGATTCGCGGACAAAGATCAGGAGAAACCCCTCACTAGTTGCCATATCCCCATTAGACTCCTCCACAAACATAAGGAACACACCACACACACCTTAGTTGACTCAGGAGCTGAGCAGAATTTCATCTCCCGAGACCTGGCAACCCTGATGGGCCTCAGTTGTCAGCCCCTATGCCCCCCTGTTCATCTTGTCACCCTATCTAAAGCGTCATTGACATCAGTTTCCCACCAGACGGCCCCTGTGTCTGTAATAGTCTCTGGGAATCACAGGGAGGAAATACGGTTTCTGGTTCTGCCCGTCTCCTCTTCACCCGTCATCCTGGGGTACCCCTGGCTTCGGCTGCACAACCCCACTTTCGACTGACAAGTTGGGAGAATCACGGCGTGGAGCTCGTTCTGCCTGAGCGCCTGTCTCCAGTCAGCGGCGTGCGCCCCCTCGGTCCCAATGCTTCCTCCCTCGACGCCTCCTCCGGACCTGTCCAAGGTGCCTGACATCTACCATGACCTGGGTCCGGTGTTTAGTAAGTCACGGGCGCTGTCCCTTCCCCCCCATCGTCCGTATGACTGCGCAATCAAACCTCAAGGCTGGGGCCCCTCTCCCGGCGAGCAGCCTGTATAGCCTGTCAGCCCCGGAACGTGAGGCCATGGATACGTATATTAAGGAGTCTTTGGCTTCCGGTATCATCCGTCCATCCTCCTCGGCCGTAGGAGCAGGGTTCTTCTTCGTGGGGAAGAAGGACGGCTCGCTGCGCCCCTGCATCGACTTCCGGGGCCTCAATGATATCACAATCAAAGACAAATACACACTCCCCTTGATGAACACTGCCTTTGACTCCCTCCGGGGGGCATCATGGTTCACCAAGTTAGATCTGCGGAACGCCTATTACCTGGTGCGTATTCGAGAAGGTGACGAATGGAAGACTGCTTTCCGGACCCCAAGCGGTCACTTTGAATACTTAGTGATGCCGTTTGGGTTAACCAACGCTCCGGCGGTGTTCCAGCGCCTAATCAATGACGTCCTCCGGGACTTTCTGAACCTCTTCGTCTTTGTGTATCTCGATGATATCCTCATCTTCTCGCGCACACTGGAGGAGCACCAGGTGCATGTGCAGCGGGTTCTGCAGCGCCTCCTGGAGAATCAGTTGTTCGTCAAGGCGGAGAAATGTGAATTCCACACGGACCGCACCTCCTTCCTGGGATTTATCATCGCCCGTAACCAGGTGCTTCCCGATCCGGACAAAGTCAAGGCGGTGGTGGACTGGCCCACACCTACATCTTGGAAGCAGCTGCAGGGGTTTCTGGGTTTCGCCAATTTTTACCGGCGGTTTGTGCCTAACTTTGGGAATATCGCCAGACCCCTGACTGCGCTCACATCCCCGAAGGTCCCCTTTCGCTGGAGTGAGGAGGCTGCTGCGGCATTCGAGAGACTGAAGGGGGAGTTCGCCTCGGCTCGTGTGTTGGCCCAGGTGGACCCGGAACTACAGTGTCTGGTGGAGGTGGACGCCTCGGATTTGGGGGTTGGGGCCGTTCTCTCTCAGCGCTCCCCGGCGGATGGAAAGATCCGACCCTGCGCTTACTTCTCTCATCGCCTGACGCCCGCTGAGAGGAACTACAGCATTGGTGACAGGGAGCTGCTGGCCGTCAAACTCGCTCTGGAGGAATGGAGGCACTGGCTGGAGGGGGCTGCCCAGCCGTTTGTTGTTTGGACTGACCATCGCAACCTTGAGTATCTCAGGACGGCCAAGCGGTTGAACGCACGTCAGGCCCGCTGGTCACTCTTCTTCGGTTGCTTTAATTTCACGATCACCTATCGGCCGGGAAGCAAGAATGGTAAGCCTGACGCCCTTTCCAGGCAGTTTGACGTGCCCTCCTCTGACGAGCAGGAGGAGACTATTCTGCCGTCTGCCTGTGTGGTTGGTGCGTTGTCCTGGGGAATCTGCGACAAGGTCAGAAGAGCACAAGAGGTGGAGCCCGATCCGGGTGGGGGGCCCCGGGTCGTCTATTTGTTCCCCGTTCTGTCAGAGGCCAGGTAATTGAGTGGGGTCACGCGTCTAAACTGGCGTGCCATCCGGGTGTGAGTCGGACCATTGACCTCCTCCAGAGGACCTTTTGGTGGCCAGGGCTACGGAAGGATGTTAACAACTATGTCCGGGCCTGCGCTCAGTGCGCTACTGGTAAGACGTCATCGTCGGCCCCGGCGGGCCTTCTGCACCCCCTGCCCGTTCCTTCCCGTCCCTGGTCCCATGTAGCCATGGACTTCGTGACCGGTTTGCCCCCCTCCGGCCACTTCACGACTGTTTTGACAATAGTGGACCGCTTTTCTAAAGCTGCCCACTTTGTGCCTCTCCGGGGGTTGCCATCAGCACGGGAGACGGCGGACCTCCTCGTCCTTCACGTGGTTCGTCCTCACGGGATCCCCGCTGACATCATTTTGGATCGAGGGCCACAGTACGTGTCTCAAGTTTGGAAAGCATTCTGCATGGTACTGGGGGTCACGGCCAGTCTCTCCTCCGGATACCACCCGCAGAGCAATGGCCAGTGCGAGCGGGCCAATCAGGAGCTGGAGGCTGCACTGCGCTGCGTCATTTCCTCCTGCTCATCTTCTTGGAGCACGTATCTCCCATGGATCGAGTACGCTCACAACACTACGGTGTCCTCGGCCACGGGGATGTCCCCCTTTAAGGCATCATTGGGGTACGATCCACCTGTGTTCCCTGAGGAGGAGGGAGAGGTAGTGGTTCCGTCTGTACAGGCTCACACCAGGCGTTGTCGGCGGATTTGGTCCATCGCCCGCAGAGCCCTCCTGAGAACCACAGAACGCCATATCGAAGTGGCCAACCGTCGCAAACCCAGCACTCATCATCTGCAAGTTCTATCCCCTGTGCACAGGTGGACCTCCCAGGCGGCGGACAATCCTCCTCAGCTGACGAGGCACAGCCTCCACCTCCTCGGAGTTCCTCCTCACCCCCGCAACGCCGGGCACCTCGAGCACTACGTCACACGGACACCAGGAGCCAGCCAAACTTGCACTGTGGGACCTGCAAGGTTGCCAGGTCGCCACAAGACGTGCTCAGCTCCCGTGACCAGACAAACACACATACACGCACTACACCTACACTTTAACAATAAAAGATAATTTTCTGTATTCACTCGTGTCAGCGTCTGTCTCTTGGGTCGTAAATCATGTCACCAACCCCATGAAGATGCTGCAAAGGGTTGAAGAACAGCTTTTGATTTACTTTGGGCACGTTATTTTTTGGCGTTTTTAGGGAAATTGACCGGAGTGCAAGGGGTTAAATTCAAATGTGCTTAAATGACCACTGAAAGATGAATTGGAATCAGATATTTGGAAGAAAATGATAATGGAGAAGTATCCCCTTTAATACTGTGGGACGCATGCAAAGCTGTAATAAGGGGAAAGATTATCGCAAAACTGGCACTCCAAAAGAAACTGAGACAAGAAAAACTAATCACATTAGAGTCAGAACTTAAGAAACTAGAAAAAGAGCACAAAGACAACACTCATTCTAATGACTCGCTCAAAATTAAGGAAATTAAAAAACAAATAAACGAGATCTACACAACAGAAATCCAGAAGAAACTTACATTTCTGAAACAAAAATACTATGAAACAGGTAGCAAATCGGCAAAATTACTAGCCTATAAATTGAGGAAACAGCAAATGGAGAGAGCAATCTACAAAATCAGAGACCCAGTATCAAAGGAAATAAAATTTAGAATTCAGAAAATTCATAAAAGCTTCGAGAATTACTACAAGAACTTGTACTCCCACAAAAAACACAAAAACATGTCCGAAGCCTTCCTAAATACATGAAATCTTCCCCAATTTACTGAGTCACAAAATAAAACACTACTGTCAGAAATACAACCTAAAGAATTAGAAAAAGCAATTATGAAACTTAAAGCTAACAAATCCCCAGGAGCTGATGGTTATACAGCAGAGTGGTACAAAACCTTTAAACAGCAACTATCTCCTCTCCTCCTGAAAACATTTAACTATGTCCTCCACACGGGAAATCCCCCCTCCTGGAGAGAAGGGGTCATTGCAGTCATACCTAAACCTGAAAAGGATAAACTAAACTGCTCCAACTACAGACCAATCAGTGTTTTTACCGCTATCCTTGCCAAAAGGTTAGAAAATATACTGACAGACTTAACCCCTTGCACTCTGGTCAATTTCCCTAAAAACGCCAAAAAATAGCGTGCCCAAAGTAAATCAAAAGCTGTTCTTCAACCCTTTGCAGCATCTTCATGGGGTTGGTCTCATTTAAAAGAAAACACTTTGAATTTTTTGGCAAAACAGTCATAATCTCTCTAAGTGCTCTGACCACTGAGTAACAGTCATCTAAACATACTGAACTTGAAGAAAATAAATTTCGCCTGGGTGTTTTTTTGGATACAAATGCTTGCAAATAGCACACAGCTTCAGATCCGGGCTGGAAAATGCAACAGAAATGTAGAACCAAGTGTTATCCAGCTGAGGTCAAAATTTTGTAACAATACCACAAAAAATGAATATATTACACAGCTTTGTTCTCAGGTAGTTCCCAGGCGTTTTTGAACTGTGCCAAATGGCACAGTTTGGAAAAACGTCTGTAACTTTTGAATGATTCAATATAGAAGCTTCATCTTGGGCTCTAATGAAAGGTGACACTCAGGGCTGTGTGTGTGTGTGTGTGTGTGGGGGGGTTTATTCATTCATTCATGAATGAATGAACAAACAAGCCCCCACACACAAAGAAGCATGCCACGTAAAAAATGTGTGGCTTTTTTTTACAAGAAAAAATAACCTACAGTGCACTAAAAATTATTCTAAAATATTTGTAATGTAGAAGATAACAACTCCCCCCCCACCCCCGAGCTACAGAGGACGGACATCGGCCATTGCTACATGACTGTTCTGTCATGTGGCGATGTGGCGACCGCGGCGCACAGTCCCCGCTGTCCCCGCGCCCCCCCCCTTGCTACAGAAGAGTAGCGGGGGGGGGGGCGTTCACGGTCCGGACGCGGAGCACAAACTGTGTACCGCGGTGCACGAACTTCAGACTTTGTGCGCCGCACAGTTGTAATTTACTGATCGGTCAAAAGCCATTTTTGATTACAATTTTCAGGGATAAAGAATAATTTAGCTTATAACACTTACCTGTTCACAACAGCATGTGGACGGTCTATGATGACCATGGAAGAGAATCCTAAACGTCTACTCTGCTGGGACAGCACCGCCTGTGGCTGAACAGGCCAATGCGCGAATGGCAGTCCCTGTCACACAGGTTGCACTTGTGGGTGGTCTCCGTGCTGCTGGGTCTGTGGCGGTTCTTCCTGCGGGTCCTTTTTTCATCTGCTGCAGCAGTCAGTCTCTCTTCACCCAGCCTTACACACAACAGCTTTCGAACTTCTGTGCTTCAATTGGCTCACTGCATTCGCAGCTGTTGGTAGGTGGGTCCTTCTTGCTAGGTTTTCAGTCATTGGTTCTTCAAGGTTTCAGAAACCCAATGCAAGGCTCTTATTAGTCGAATGAGAGGTCAATCATATCTAATCTGTTCGCGGCTGTGTCTGTAGTGGAAGAATGGAAATGCAGCTTTTTTTTTCAGTGCGCTCTAGGACACAGCGCCCTCATGCGCACTCGTGCGCCTTTGTGCGCTCTAGGACACAGAGACGTGCCCGCCCGTGGTACACCAGAGTGCAAGAGGTTAATTCATTTAGACCAAACAGGTTTTATAAGACAAAGACAGACACAAGATAACATTAGACGCACTTTACACATAATTCATCATATAAAAAATTATAATTTAAATGCAGCCATATTGGGATTAGATGCTGAAAAAGCATTTGATTCGGTTGACTGATCTTTCCTATATAGACTCTTATCCAGTTTCAATTTTCATAACAACTTCATTAGAATTATCCAGGCATTATATAAAAAACCAACAGCTAAAATAAGGATTAACGGTAAATTATCATCATCTTTTGAACTGGAAAGAGGATGTCGTCAGGGCTGCCCCTTGTCTCCACTGCTCTTTGCAATCTTCATAGAACCTCTGAGCCAATGGATAAGACAGAATCAAAAAATTCAAGGTATTACACTTGGTCAGAAGGAACATAAAATAGCACTCTTTGCTGATGACATTTTAATATACCTGGGGCAGCCGGACACCTCTTTTCCAGAACTAATCTCAGTTTTTTCAGAGTATGGAGCGTTATCGGGGTATGAATTAAACATGCATAAAACCCAAATTTTAACATTCAACTATGACCCAAATCAATTTTTACTAAGCAAATTCAAAACTAACTGGGAGAAGGAATCTATGAAATATCTGGGGGTCAATATCCCGAAACAACTCAACAAAATTATAACACTAAACTATGATCCACTGATGGCAAAAATAAAATCTGATCTAACAAGATAGAATATGATACCATTCTTGGGTACTGCGCAAAGAATTGAAGCAGTCAAAATGAATATACTTCCACGTCTTCTATACCTTTTCCAAACAATACCGGTAGAACCTCCCAAAAAAACATAGCAAGAGCTGGACAGAAGGATCTCAAGATTCATATGGCAGGGCAAGAGACTTAGAATCAGATATAGAACCCTACAGCTAAACAAAGACAAAGGTGGGCTCGCGCTGCCAAATATCAGGGACTATTTTAATGCGGCACAAATTAAAATTTTAGTAGAGACACACTACCGTTCAAAAGTTTGGGGTCACCCAGACAATTATTTTGTGTTTTCCATGAAAAGTCACACTTATTTACCACCATGAGTTGTAAAATGAATAGAAAATATAGTCAAGACATTGACAAGGTTAGAAATAATGATTTGTATTTGAAAATAATAATTTTTTCCTTCAAACTTTGCTTTTGTCAAAGAATCCTCCATTTGCAGCAATTACAGCATTGCAGACCTAACATGATTGCACAAGGATTTTCTAATCATCCATTAGCCTTCTGACGCAATGAGCAAACACATTGTACCATTAGAACACTGGAGTGATAGTTGCTGGAAATGGGCCTCTATACACCTATGTAGATATTGCACCAAAAGCCAGACGTTTGCAGCTATAATAGTCATTTACCACATTAGCAATGTATAGAGTGTATTTCTGATTAGTTTAAAGTTATCTTCATTGAAAAAAAGTGCTTTTCTTTCAAAAATAAGGAAATTTCTAAGTGACCCCAAACTTTTGAACGGCAGTGTATGTAACCCAGTCTACACTGCACAATGGAAGGAGATAGAATGCCAAATAACAAGTGACATTCCCCTACAGGTGATAATAGGGAACAATGCCTTACCTAAACTTTTGAATAACACTAACCTGTGGATAGAGACCTTGCTAAAAATTTGGTTTAAGATAGTCAGAGAGAATCAACCTAAAGAACCCTATCAATTATTGCAATGGATTTCCTATGATCAGGACTTTACTCCTAATAAAACAGACATTAGATTTAAAAAGTGGAAAGAGAATGGACTGATAAAATACTACGATTTTTTTAAAGGGCAAACTTTAAGAAGTTCTGAAGATTTGAAAAAACAAGGTCTAGTAAATCAAGACCTTTACAGGTTCTTTCAGCTTAGACACCACATAAACAAAATACTTAAAAAGGAGGATTTGGAAAGGGCCTAGTCAGGTGTTCTGAAGGTTTTCTTAATGGCATATAAAGGGATCCCAGGGATTAGATACATTTCTAAAATATACCATGGTCTTCAAGACTTAAAAGGAGACAACACATCATATATAAAAGAGAGATGGGAAAAAGAGGGGAATTTCACTTTACAACTGGAAATATAGGAAAAGCTAAATAAACAACAATGGAAAAGTACTTCATCCCTGCTGTGGAGAGAATTTGGATGGAAAAATTTGGTAAGATTTTTCAGAACACCTGCACAAAACAAATTTAATCGTGAAGGGTTGAATTGTTGGCGCTTGTGTGGTGAAAAGACTGCAAATCATTTTCATGTGTTTTGGTCATGCCCAGTTATCCACCAATATTGGACCAATGTACAGACAATATTGGGGAAAATATTCAAAATAACAGTTCCCTTTTCTTTTGTAACTTTGTGCATTGTCAAGGACCGTTCTCACCCTCTGCATAAACACTTTGAACTTCTTCCATCTGGTAAACGATTCCGGAGGATCAGAGGCAGAACCACCAGACTGATCAACAGCTTCCTCCCACAAGCTGTCAGGATGCTGAACAGCTGACCCGGAATCTCACATACACACTACTGCACCTATGGACATTTTGTATATTATAGTTAGTTATTCTTTTTTCCCCAAGTATGTCTCAGGGATGTGTGAATGGATGGGGGGGTGGGGGTGGGGTGGGGGGTGGAGCTATGTGGGAGTGTGTCTTAATCATGCTGCTTCTTATATGGATGCCGAAAGAAACGCAATTTCATCTTGCCTGCACTACAGTTGTATGTACAGCAATATGACAATAAAGTTGATTTGATTTGATTTGATTTGATTTGTATTTGGGTTAACTACCGGATTCACTGGAAAGACGAGGAGAAAAATACTTATTCACTGTTTTAATATTGGCAAGTAAAATAGCTCTAACAAAAAAATGGATGTTGAAAGACTGTCCTACACCTGAAGATTGGATTAACGTGATTCAGGACATTTATTCGATGGAAAAGTTGACATTTGCACTGAGACAGGACATGGATGAGTTCTTGAACTTTTGGCAACCCTGGAACGCATGTGTCTTCCATCAGATCTAATCTTTGACAAATACCATTTCAATAATGGCACCTCTCTTTGTTCCAACGCTACTCAGATTCTCTTTTATTTTTCTGCTCTTTTGGGGTTTTTTTTTGTTTTCTTTTGTTCTTTTTTTAATTTCTCTTTTTCTTTCACTTAAAAAAGGGTGTTGTAATAATTTTTTTCCAATGTTGTCAAAAAACAAAAAAGGGGGAATATGTGATGAAAATGTAAACAATGCAATGCTGTAATGACATGTATACCCTTTACAAAAACTTAAATAAAAAAAACAAAAAACAGAAGAGAACAAAAATTCCAAAAATGTGCAAGACATATACAAAAACTGAAAAAATAATAACAGACATACAATACTTAGAAATAAATTGAAAGTCTGAGCTCAGAGAAGACACTGAGCTCAGACTTGCTTGGGGATTCCAGACACTCCCAGGTAACACCCAAAAAGAACCCCCCCCCCAAAAGAAAAAGGTACAGCAAAAACCACCCAGGGTGGGAGGTGGGGGAAACAGGTTAAGGGGGAGCAAAATTATGGTGCCTGCTCAGGACCTGCATCCACACTACGCCAGGCCCCTGGGCCCCTAGGCCAAAGCACTCAGTTGTTCGGGCGGCCAGCCGAAGTCCCAGGCCGGACAGACAGCAAGGTGGAATGAGTTGGGTGGCCTGCTGGAGGATATGGGCCACCCAACCCAGCAGCTCAGTCTGTCGGGTGGCCAGCCTGAGTTCTTCAGCCACCAACACCGGAGGTATGACCCAGGAGGTGGCTCCCCCACAGGGAGGCCCAGTGAGGGGATGAAGGGCCGACTCGGACATAGCTGCACCCGCGGTGGTTCCGGGCTGGAGCATTGCAGCACCCGCAGTGGCTCCTGGCTGGAGCGAGGCAGCACCCACGGTGGCTCCGGGCTGGAGCACAGCTGCACCCGTGGTGGACCCGGACTGGGACAACGCTGCACCCTCGGTGGGCCCGGGCTGGGCCAATGCTGCACCCTTGGTGGACCCGGACTGGGCCAACGCAGCACCCTCGGTGGATCCGGACTGGGCCACTGCTGCACCCTCGGTGGATCCCGGGCTGGAGCGTAGTGCCCATGGTGGGCCCAAACTGGAGCGCAGTACATGTGTTGGATTTATGCTGGGGCACAGCACCCATGAGGGTCCCCAACCGGGACGCAGCACCCACAGAAACTGGGACCGAGGAGGAAGGACCCATATGACGGCCTTGGGCAGAGGGGAAAGCTGTACCCACGGAGGTCCCAGGCTGGGTCCGAGCACCCTTGACAACTACAACAATATGCACTAATGTCACATCTTCTGCCGTTGTTACTGCACGACTGACCACGCGCATTCCAGACTGTCACCGCACCTCCTCTACTGCACTGAACTTGCACTATGAGTATTATTATTGTGACTAGGATTGCTGCATTGTTTTCATCTTTACTTACACTACGGGTATTATTATTGTACATAGATTGCTGCTGTTTTCTTTATTCCTTCTTTTTCTTATATGATGTACACTACTAAAAGCAAGAGAAATGGCATTTTGATTCTCCTGTATGTCCTGTACATATAGAGTATTGACAAATAAAAATCGTTGAATCTTGAATCTTGGAATATGCTTTGTTGAGGAACATACAGTTGTGTGAAAAAATTAGGACACCCTGTATAAGCCTGTGTGGGTTTTTTTAAATAATATATTTGGACATATGGATATTTAATATCAATGTTAAAAATACTGGGAGATTCATGTCATACAACTTAACAATTAAAAATGAATTAAAGACTTTTTTCAAATTTTCTGTAAAATGTAATTCTAAACAAGTAGTGACGAATAAATTAGGACCCCCCCCCCCCCCCATCTTTTTTCGGACACCCTCACATTCATTCCCACTTAAAATGGCTAAATGTTAAAAAATGACAATAAAAAGAAAAACAAGGTTAGACATAGATACGTGAACATTTATTACTAAAGAACAATATTTAATGGGGTGTCCTAATTTTTACACATCACTGTAATATCAGGAACAAAGTGTGATATTAAATATAAAATAAAAAAAAATCAAGAGATTGTGAGAGATAAGGCCAATTTTTGATCTCTCAGTGGTCATGCAACCATCTCCATGCTGTGTAAAGGGGCCCTTAGAAAATGGCACTCAGCCAGATGTTTTCTTTAACACCAATAATAGTTGTTACTATTGCACAGATAAACCCTTTAATAGAGCCATCAAGACTGAGAGCAAATGATCAATAATTCACTTTAATAGTAGAAACCTGTATGCCAACTTCCACATCATCAAACATTTTTTCAGTTTTCACAGCCTTTTAATGCAATTGCAATATCAGAAACCCTGAACCTTTAAATGGGTTAAAATAGCTGAAATATGACTGGGAATCAATATATAATGAAAAAATACATTACAGAGAGAATTTATACAATATAGAACCAAAGAAGCAGAAACACAAAGAAGGATTATTACAGTAAAATGTTTGAAAACAGTAACGATAATACATGCAGTATATTAAAAAGCGTAATCAAAAATTACCCTAGACAGGTTAATTAGCCTGAACATTTTATTGAAAATGTGCTGTAAATCTCACATTAAACATTTTCAGAACAAACTGTCTAAAAGTAAAGGATGTGTCTAATCAGAAATCACTTCGTATATTTTTTTTTTTTTTTTTTTTACCATTCTCTGGTCATACCTTATTTAAAATACCGTGAGAAGGTGTGGGGAATATTTATGAAAAGTTTATTACAGCTACAGTATATTCTGCAAAAAGGAGCCATGAAAATTGTACATAATGTCGGATGTTACGAAGGCACTCACTCAGTCAAATTTTAAAATTCTTTGACCTTGTGTATTTTAAAACAGCACCAACATCAAGTGAGGAGTGATTTGTTTCTAGTAGGTATTCATAAATTTTATGTAACGGAAATAAATATCTACAAACCTTACTGGACCACAGCACCTCGACTGTGAGTTCTCACATTGTAACTGAGGTTAGAACACCAAGGGAATCATTTCCCACATATTTTACAAGAATAAGGCTTCTGGCAATTGGTGGATCCTCATGTGTCTTTTCAAATTACTACGAATACTGAATCTTTGCCCACAAGTTTCACAAGAAAATGGTTTCTCACTGTTTTATTTATTTATATCTCATTTCATTACAAGTGCAATGGGCCCCAACCAGGGGTCTATGGTTACACTTTAAATCAAAAAGCTTTGTATCCAAGGGCTCTCTTCAAGATAAGACTGTTCCTCTGATTGCTGAGATCTGTATTTCACAGATGCTAGAGCAGCCAGGTATCGCCTGTAGATATTTTTTCAGGTTCTTCTTCACCATCCCAGTTGCTTCCACCACCACAGGTATAATATCTGCTTCCTGCAGATTCCAGGTGCTCCTTAGGTCGTTTTTGAGGTCTTGATATTTTGTTATTTTTTCTTTTTCTGCTCTGTTGAGGCCGTAGTCATTTGGTATGGTTACATCTATTAGTTTGGCAGTTTTGTCCTTTTTGTTCAAGATAACTATGCCCGGTTTTATTGCTCCTCCTTCAATGTGTCTTCCAGTTGGGATTTCCTTGTCATAAAAGATAGTAATATCTCCGTTGGAGCTGACTGGCTCTGGATCGTGCTCCCATACTGGTCCTTTTACTTCTATTTTGAATTATTTGCATATTTTCCAGCGTATATAACGGCAGATCTTGTTGTGGCGGGCAGTGTAGTGTCCATCGGCCATGAGGACCTGGCAGCCGGAGAGTAGGTGGCTTGCACTCCCCACCGCTGTATGACAGAATCGACATTTGTCACTCTGTGACAGTCCTGCCATTTTTTTAAAGCCATTGGTTAGAAGTCCCTGGTCTTGTGCTCCCACCACTAGTCTCTCCTCGTCGTACCCCAGATCTCCGTTCCTGATCCAGCGCAATGTCTCTTCCCTATCAATATAATCCCTATTGAGTTCCTCCTGGAAACGCTCTGCTTGCTTATGTTGTTTCCATCTTTCTTTTCTTTCCTCTTGTGTCCTTTTGCTGTATTTTTCCCTCGTCTTTCAAGCTATTTTTGTTGCTGGGTTTTGTTGACTGGCTTTCATGTTATCTAATAAATCTCCTGCAAAGGTCTCGGCTTGCTTAGTTATGGATGTGGAATGACTGAGGGTTTCATAATGCTGGGTGACTTTTTCCACCGCTTCATCGTTGGCGCTTTTTAGGTATTGCCCAATGCTTATTATTGTCGCCCTGTAGGCCTGGTTTATTTCAATTAGGCCCAGCCCTCCCTCTTTACGGGGCATATATATCCTATCTAAGCATTGGTTTCTGTATGTTATCTTATGAAGGGTCAGGGTCTTCCTGGTCCGAACATCCAGCCTGTCCAGTTCCCCCTGTGGCCAGTCTATCACCCCAAATCCATATGTGGCAGCTGGTACTGCCAACTGGTTTATTGCAGTAATTTTATTTTTAGGTGTTAAGTTTGATTTACAGATTTTGTTTAGGCGATGTTGGTATTCTTTTTTGATTATTTCCCTCATTTTTCTGTGTTCAGTTGTTGTGTTTTCTTCTATGCCCAGATATTTATATGCTGATTCCCCTGCCAGGTCTTTGATGTGCTTATTGTCTTCTATTTGGATATTCTCTAATGCTGTTTTCTTTCCTTTTTTATTGTACATTTTGCACATTTGTCAAGTCCAAATTTCCATGCAGATGTCTTTTGAGAACATGTGAACGGTACTGACAAGTTGGCTCAGTTTCTGTTCAGATTCTGCGTAGAGCTTGAGGTCGTCCATGTAGAGCAGATGATTCACTCTCTTGTTCCCTTTTCTTGTTCTACCTTTGCTTAAGTCATACCCGATGTCAAGGTCTGATAAGATTTTGCTTAAGGGGTCAATACACAGACAGAAGAGCAGTGGCGAAAGGCTGTCCCCCTGGAATATTCCTCGCTGGATCCTGATGTCTGGGTTTGTTATTTGCCCTTCTTTATGGTGAAGTGTAATTGTGGTTTTCCACTTAGTCATCTGGACCTCCAGGAAAGTTTTAACCTCTGGGTTGATGTTATACAGCTCCAGACAGTGTATTATCCAGGAATGGGGGACGCTGTCGAATGCGTTTTTGTAATCAATCCACGCCATGCTTAAATTTCTCTCACGCCTCTTGCAGTCTTCCAGGATGGTTTTGTTTATGAGCAGTTGTTCTTTGGCTCCCAGCTTATTTCTTACGCAACCTTTTTGCTGTGGTTGCAAGTAGTTTCCTGTATCCAGATGTTCATAGATGGCCTCAGTAATGAGTCCTGTCACCCATTTGTATGTGGTCGGGAGGCAACAGATGGGTCTGTATTTATTGACTTGTTGGGTTTCAGGACTCTTGGGCAGGAGTATGGTGTTTCCATATGTGAGCCACTCTGGTGCTTCTTCTTCTCCCCTAACAAGTCGGCTAAATGCCTCTGCGTAATGTTTGTGCAGTGCTGTCATCTTTTTGAGCCAGAAGTTTGGTATTTTATCTATTCCAGGGGACTTGAAGTTGAGACATTTCCTGATTTTTTCTTGAACAGTTTCTCACCTGTGTGGATTGTCATGTGTCTTTTCAAATTACAATGATCACTGAATCTTTGCCCACAAGTTCCACAAGAGAACGGCTTCTCACCTGTGTGGATTCTCATGTGTTCTTTCAAATTACTATGATTACTGAATATTTGCCCACATGTTTCACAAAAAATGGTTTCTCACTGTTTTATTAATTTACATCTCATTTCATTACAAGCGCAATGGGCCCCAACCAGGGGTCTATGGTTACACTTTAAATCAAAAAGCTTTACATCCGAGGGCTCTCTTCAAGATAGAGACTGTTCCTCTGATTGCTGAGATCTGTATTTCACAGATGCTAGGGCAGCCAGGTATCGCCTGTAGATATTTTTTCAGGTTCTTCTTCACCATCCCAGTTGCTTCCACCACCACAGGTATAATATCTGCTTCCTGCAGATTCCAGGTGCTCCTTAGGTCGTTTTTGAGGTCTTGATATTTTGTTATTTTTTCTTTTTCTGCTCTGTTGAGGCCGTAGTCATTTGGTATGGTTACATCTATTAGTTTGGCAGTTTTGTCCTTTTTGTTCAAGATAACTATGCCCGGTTTTATTGCTCCTCCTTCAATGTGTCTTCCAGTTGGGATTTCCTTGTCATAAAAGATAGTAATATCTCCGTTGGAGCTGACTGGCACTGGATCGTGCTCCCATACTGGTCCTTTTATTTCTATTTTGAATTCTTTGCATATTTTCCAGTGTATATAACGGCAGATCTTGTTGTGGCGAGCAGTGTAGTGTCCATCGGCCATGAGGACCTGGCAGCCGGAGAGTAGGTGGCTTGCACTCTCCACCGCTGTATGACAGAATCGACATTTGTCACTCTGTGACAGTCCTGCCATTTTTTTAAAGCCATTGGTTAGAAGTCCCTGGTCTTGTGCTCCCACCACTAGTCTCTCCTCGTCGTACTCCAGATCTCCATTCCTGATCCAGCGCAATGTCTCTTCCCTATCAATATCAAATCAAATCAAACTTTATTGTCATACTGCTGTACATACAACTGTAGTGCAGTCAAGATGAAATTGCGTTTCTTTCGGCATCCACATAAGAAGCAGCATGGTTAAGACACACTCCCACATAGCTCCACCCCCCACCCCCACCCACCCCATCCATTCACACATCCCTGAGACATACTTGGGGAAAAAGAATAACTAACTATAATATACAAAATGTCTGTAGGTGCAGTAGTGTGTATGAGAGATTCCGGGTCAGCTGTTCACCATCCTGACAGCTTGTGGGAGGAAGCTGTTGATCAGTCTGGTGGTTCTGCCTCTGATGCTCCGGAATCGTTTACCAGATGGAAGAAGTTCAAAGTGTTTATGCAGAGGGTGAGAACGGTCCTTGACAATGTTCAGTGCCCTGCTCCTACAACGGTTCTGAAAAAGTTCGTGGACAGAGTGGAGGGAGACTCCAATTACCCTCTCTGCCCCCTTGACTATCCTCTGCAGGGCTTTTTTGTCTGACATACTGCAGCTGGAGTACCATGTAGCAATGCAGTACGTCAGAACACTCTCCACCACACCTCTGTAGAAGGTCCTGAGAATGCAGATGGGGAGAGAGGCCTGTTTGAGTTTCCTTAAGAAGTGTAGTCTCTGCTGAGCCCACTTCCTGATCTCCAAGGAATTCTTGCTCCAGGTCAGGTCCTGCGAGATCTGCACTCCGAGGAACTTGATGTTCTCTACTCTCTCCACTAAACGGCCGCCGATACTGAGGGGGACGTGCTCAGGCTGTGACCGCCGGAAGTCAATAATCATCTCCTTCGTTTTGTCCATGTTGAGCACCAGATTGTTCTCCCTGCACCAGCCCTCCAGGTCTCTCACTTCTCCCCTGTACATTGATTCCTCATCCCTCTGAATAAGTCCCACCACCGTGGTGTCAACTGCAAACTTAATAATCTGGTTCCCCTCGTGTTTGGATACACAGTCATGTGTTAGAAGTGTAAACAACAGTGGACTGAGTACACAGCCTTGAGGGGTTCCGGTACTCAGCGTGACAGAGTTGGAGATGTTGTTTCCACCCCGGACAGACTGAGGTCTCTCAGTCAGGAAATCCAGGATCCAGAGACATGTGGCGGCGTTCAGACCGAGAAGGAGTAATTTCTCCATCAGTCTCTGGGGAATAATGGTGTTGAATGCTGAACTGAAGTCAATGTACAGGAGTCTGGCGTAGGTGTCTTTCTGGTCCAGGTGGGTGATGACAGAGTGTAGGGTGGTGACTATAGCATCCTCCGTGGAGCGGTTTGAACGATATGCAAACTGGAGCGGGTCGTGTGATGCAGGGAGGCAGGCTGTAATGTGTGGTTTGACAAGCCGTTCAAAACACTTCATCACAATTGGTGTCAGTGCAACAGGACGATAGTCATTCAAACAGGACACCACTGGTTTCTTTGCCACCGGTACAATGATAGAGGTCTTGAAGCATCTGGGAACGATGGCCTGACTCAGGGAGATGTTATAAATGTCAGTCAGGACATCCGCCAACTCGCTCGCGCAGTCTCGGAGCACACGTCCCGGAATGTTGTCTGGACCTGCAGCTTTGCGTGGGTTGACTCTGGATAGGGTCCTCCGTGTGTCCGCTGTGTTGATGGTAAAAGCTGGTCTGACCGATGGTGGGGGTGGGCCGGCCCTCCCTCTGATTGTCGAGTTTGATGCTTCAAAACGTGCAAAGAAGTCATTAAGCCTGTCTGGAAGCGAAGCGTCGTCATCATCGACCCCCTGCCTAGACTTAAAGCCCGTCAGTGTCCGAACTCCCTGCCACATCTGCTTGGTGTTCCTAGTGTCACAGAGGTGTCCCTGGATTTTCTCCGCATAGGCGCGCTTTGCCGCCTTAATTCCCTTTGAAAGCGCAGACCTGGCTGAGCGGAGAGCGATCCTGTCCTTCGCTCTGAAGGCTGCATCTCTGGCTGTAAGCAGCGAGCGCACCTCTGCAGTCATCCAGGGCTTATGATTACCCCGCATAGTGATGCTCTTCACTGTAGTGAAATCCTCTGTGCACTTCGCGATGTAGCTGGTGACCGTATCAGCATACTCCTCCACATCTGTCTTGTCTTCCTGGGAGGCTGCTATTTTGAAGATCTTCCAGTCTGTGTGCTGAAAACAGTCTTGCAGTGCAGAGGTTGCACTCTCTGGCAAAATCCTGATTTGTTTCACTGCTGGCCTGCTGCGCTTCAATAAAGGTTTGTAGGCAGGCACCAGCATCACGGACATGTGATCAGAACGGCCGAGATGGGGGCAGGGTATCGCTTTATATGCATCTGTGTTTGTGTACACTAAGTCCAACATATTCTCTCCTCTGGTCTTAAAGTCTACACATTGTTTAAACTTGGGAAGCACAGTCTTTAAGCTGGTGTGGTTAAAATCCCCCGCAACCACCACAAAACTGTCCGGATGTGAAGTTTGGATTTCACTAATAGCACCGTGCAGTTCCCCGAGTGCCTTCTTAGCATTAGCTTTAGCATTAGGGCTCGGCGCTATGTAAACACCAGCTACATACACGTTGCTGAATTCCCTCGGCAGATAAAATGGCCGACAATTAACAATAAGGAACTCTGCCAACGGAGAGCAGTGTTTAGACACTAACGTGGCATTAACGCACCAGTTCTTGTTAACATAGATGCATAGCCCCCCCCCCCCCCCGGCTCTTACCGGAGCTCGCCGTTTCCCTGTCGGCACGGAACATCGCCATATCTTCCAGCTGAATGGCCTCGTCAGGAATGTTGCCGTGGAGCCATGTCTCAGTGAAAACAAACACACAGCAGTCCCTCCACTCTCTCCGGGTTTCTCTCAGCAGATGCAGTTCGTCCACCTTGTTTTCGAGGGCGCGGACGTTAGAGAGAAGAAGCGACGGTACCGCTGGTCTGGAGGGGTTAGCCTTTAGCCTAGCATAGATCCCGGCCCTTTTTCCTCGCTTTTGCTTGCGTTCACACCGTCTGCGCTTCCTCCTCTCCCGGGTAACTTCCAGCGGGGACTCCGCCAAAATTCCATGCTGGCGTAGAATGTCCAAATCACGACCGATCGCCGCGATTCTTGCAACGTGCAGTACCTTGATGTTTAATAAGGTCTCACGGTTGTAAGTTTTACAGAATGTACGTCTGGGATGATTAAAACTCTCACACTCGCTGATGCCAAGAGGGGCCGCTGCGTCCAGGCGCGCCGCCATCTTTTTACGCAAAAATATAATCCCTATTGAGTTCCTCCTTGAAACGCCCTGCTCGCTTATGTTGTTTCCATCTTTCTTTTCATTCCTCCTGTGTCCTTTTGCTGTATTTTTCCCTCGTCTTTCAAGCTATTTTTGTTGCTGGGTTTTGTTGACTGGCTTTCATGTTATCTAATAAATCTCCTGCAAAGGTCTCGGCTTGTTTAGTTATGGATGTGGAATGACTGAGGGTTTCATGATGTTGGGTGACTTTTTCCACCGCCTCATTGTTGGCGCTTTTTAGGTATTGCCCAATGCTTATTACTGTCGCCCTGTAGGCCTGGTTTATTTCAATTAGGCCCAGCCCTCCCTCTTTACGGGGCATATATATCCTATCTAAGCATTGGTTTCTGTATGTTACCTTATGAAGGGTCAGGGTCTTCCTGGTCCGAACATCCAGCCTGTCCAGTTCCCCCTGTGGCCAGTCTATCACCCCAAATCCATATGTGGCAACTGGTACTGCCAACTGGTTTTTTGCAGTGATTTTATTTTTAGGTGTTAAGTTTGATTTACAGATTTTCTTTAGGCGATGCTGGTATTCTTTTTTGATTATTTCCCTCATTTTTCTGTGTTCAATAGTTGTGTTTTCTGGTCTTTGATGTGCTTATTGTCTTCTATTTGGATATTCTTTGATGCTGTTTTCTTTTCTTTTTTTATTGTACATTTACATTTACATTACTGTCCCCCTGGAATATTCCTCGCTGGATCCTGATGTCTGGGATTGTTATTTGCCCTTCTTTATAGTTAAGCGTAATTGTGGTTGGTATTTTATCTATTCCAGGGGACTTGAAGTTGAGACATTTCCTGATTTTTTCTTGAGCAGTTTCTTCTGTGTTTTTTAACGAGGGCATCTGTTGTTTTCCTTTATTTTTATAAGCAATGGTTTGAATCCAATTATTACTTTTATGTTGTACTGGGTCCTCAAACAGGTTTCTCCAGAACGTTTCCAGCTGGGCTTTTTCAGGAGGTGCCTCTACTTCTATGGTTTCATCTATAAGCCTCCTGTAGACTTGTTTTGGGTTTTCTGCAAATAATTTATTGATCAGTTTTGAGTTCTCTCTCCTTTGCCTGTTTCTAATTTGGGCTGCTAGGGCCTTGACTTGTGCCTGGTGCTCTGCTATTTTTCCTATAATTTGCTCTTTCCTAATGTTATATTTTTCTTGGATTCTGTTGATTACTCTCAGTAATTTAGTACTGCAGTTTTGGTTATGGATGTAATTAGTCATTTGAGAAAGTTCAGCCCTAAATCGATTAATTTTTCCTTGAAGTTTATTTTTCCAAATAGGTGTGGAGATTTTTGTTTTGGTTCGACGTTCATTTTTTCCTTTATGCTCTGGAGCTAGCTTACTCTGCATATACCACACTGCACCAAAGTTTATGCAATTAAGCTCTGTCAGGCTGACCCCCTGAGGTACAAGTTCACGGAGGCCTCTGTTGACCTTTTGCAGGAATAATTTGAATTCTTTATTCTCTTTAAGCTTAATTAATTTAGGACGCTCTTTCATTGTCATTTTTTTTGTTTCTTCTATTTTGTTGGCAAGATCCTCTTCTATTTCTAATTGATCTTGGCTCAGTTCTATTTGGGGGTTGATCTGCTTCCTTATTGGTTCCTGGTCTGCACTTCCCCTTGTTGCTTCATCAAGATGTTCTGATTCTGAGCTCGGGGTTGCAGGGGAGTCACCTGGGTGGTCTGATGGCACCTCTGTAGGTTGTGTTTGAAAAGGTTGTTCCATCAGAGGTTTTTCAGTTAGTGGCAGCGGACACTCAATTGGGCAGATGTTATTCTGTGCCATTTGTTCTATTTCTGTGTACATGTACTCCAGTTGTTGCTCTGTGAAGTACCTTTGAGTGAGGAAGTTGTGTCTCTGGGTTGTGAGTTTGGCTCGGGGTACGCCAGTTTTATCCAGGCAGTGATGGAAGAAAATTCGTTGCCACTCATTGCATCGTTACCGCTGGTTGCTGCATTTCATCTTGGCGTACTCAGTTGCCCATATTAAAACCCATCTTTCCTCCATGCTCCACTGACTCTGCTTGAATTCTTGTTGTTCGAGTAGGTTGGTGTCTTGATAGTCTTTTATTGCTTGGACTTGAGCTTCAGACTTGATCTTTTCTATTTCCTCTTGTCCTAGGTATTTTGAGACCTGAGAGACAATAGATGTTAATTTGGTAGTGGTAGTGGCTGCTTTCTTTTCTGGTGGTAGCTCGGAGTCTCTAATCTTCTCCTCAAATATTTGCTTTTTTCTTCTGCCCCACTTCTCATACCTTGAATAGGCGAAGCATGACAGAATAATTTTTTTCTCCTCAAGGGACCATTTTACAGTTTCTTCTTTTCTTGTATACCTTTTAGTCCTTTTTGGATCTTGTTGGGGCCCAGGCCCAGATCTGTACTGGTCTGATGGGGATCCCGGCTGAGTGTTTGTGACACTCGAAGATGAAGCTGCACCATCGCTCTCAACAGCCCGCCTGGTGCAAGAACGAGCTGAGGGGACCGTTTTATCCTTTCAGTACCTTTCCGGCACCTTTTTCCTGATTTATTCATTTTTCATATTGGTTTCCTCATCGTCCACGGCTTCTTATTGGTTATTCAAAGCTACCCTCGCCATGATTACTCAATAGTGAGGGGGTGCCCCCATCCGCGACCCGGGGGACGTGCTGGCTAGCCTGAGGGAAAAGGCCACCAGAAGGGAAGCATTTTCCACATATTTTACAAGAATAAGGTTTCTGGCGATTGGTGGATCCTCATGTGTCTTTTCAAATTACTACGAATACTGAATCTTTGCCCACAAGTTTCACAAGAAAATGGTTTCTCACCTGTGTGGATTGTCATGTGTCTTTTCAAATTACGATGATCACTGAATCTTTGCCCACAAGTTCCACAAGAGAACGGCTTCTCACCTGTGTGGATTCTCATGTGTTCTTTCAAATTACTATGATTACTGAATATCTGCCCACATGTTTCACAAAAAAATGGTTTCTCACCAGTGTGGCTTGCCATGTGTCTTTTCAAATTACTATGATTACTGAATCTTTGCCCACATATTTCACAAGAAAATGGCTTCTCACCTGTGTGGATTCTCATGTGAGATTTGAGAGCACTACGTTGCTTAAATCTTTGCCCACATGTTTCACAAGAAAACGGCTTCTCACCTGTGTGGCTTCTCATGTGACTTTTCAAATTACTACAATTTTTAAATGTTTGACCACACATTTCACAGGAATATGGCTTCTCACCTGTGTGAATTCTCATGTGATTTTTCAGCGCGCTATACTGATTAAATCTTTTGCCACATGTTTCACAAGAAAATGGCCTCTCACCTGTGTGAATTCTCATGTGCGCTTTCAAATGGCTATGTTTACTGAAACTCTGCCCACATGTTCCACAAGATGGCTTCTCACCTGTGTGGGTTCTCATGTGAATTTTCAAATAGCCACGTTGAATAAATCTTTGACCACATGTTTCACAAGAAAATGGCTTCTCACCTGTGTGGGTTCTCATGTGAATTTTCAAATGGCTACACTGAATAAATCTTTGACCACATGCTTCACAAGAGAATGGCTTCTCACCTGTGTGGGTTCTCATGTGAATTTTCAAATGGCTACGTTGAATAAATCTTTGACCACATGTTTCACAAGAGAATGGCTTCTCACCTGTATGGGTTCTCAAGTGAATTTTCAAATGGCTACGCTGAATAAATCTTTGACCACATGCTTCACAAGAGAATGGCTTCTCACCTGTGTGGGTTCTCTCATGAACTGATAAATCGCTTCTCCAACGGAACACTGTCCTACACATGTTACAAACATGTGGCTTATCCACTCTGTGCCGTTTCTTCTTTTGAGACTCATTCTTAAGAGAGTTGTGAGAGAGGAGCTGCTCAGTGTTTGGTTCAGTTTCACTGTTGTCATTGTCCTCACCAGTAGGAATCACCATGAAGGTATCAGTCTCTTGTTTCAGTCCAAAGTGTTCTTCCTCCCGACTGGCACAGAGTTCTTCTTCCTCTTTAACCTGTGCAGAATCTCTTTCCTCCTGGTCCAGACTGGAGTTCCTCTTCTGGTTCCAGAGTTGATGGACAGTGAGAACCTCCTCATCCTTAAAATCACCTAGGTGTGGAGCATCTGGAAAGACAAAGAGACACCAGAACACTGCAATCCACAAAGACGAAATGGACTGATTTGACAAAAAAGTAACCACCTGGTAACTAGAGTTGGGCAATAAATTGTTTTTAAATCGGTATAGGAATACTTCTGCTTGGAAAATTTTTTTTAAATGAAAAATCGAGTGAATTAATTTCCCCCCCCACAAAACATACGGTATATGTATACTTTATTTTAATTTCCCCCCCCCATTTTTGCTAGAGTAAATCCAGCAACCTCCAGCACTATGTGCCTCCCCCACCCCTGTCTCTCTCCAACACAAATTCACACTGACTCACTGCTGATTGGATAAAACTCAGCCAGTGTGCGTATGAATAGTGACGATCTGATGCTTTAAAACTATAATATAATGCTGCCATGATTGCAAAGGGTCTATTCAACATATGTGGAGCTGTATGGCACATAACGCACCGGTCTCTACCACTGTCCTTTCCCAGTATGTGAGCCCATAGAGCCGGTCAACAGCAGACTGCGAGTCCCAGTCGCTGGTGCTTCTCTCAGTGTGCTCGTGTGGCTGTAATATATAAAAATGTAAAATACTGCCATGACTGTGGAATGGAATGGCCCTGATCCCTTTGAACTGCAGGTCAATGATTCAGCAATGAGATTCTTGCCTACTGCAAAATAAATAATAATGGGATCATTCGTAGCGCAAGGGCCACCTCTTTTGAAAATTTCAGCAAAATCCATCCAGTAGTTTTTGCATAATCCTGGTAACAGACAGACACAAACAAAACACTCAGATTACAGAAGGTGATTTGAAGGGGGATGAGGGAGGATTAAGGATGCAAGTTATCAATTAATTCATTAACCATTAGTTGATTCACCTTATCGATCGATTCACGATTAATCCATAAGTGGCAATTTTCCAGATAAACTGAATTTCCCTCGGTGCAATACGGTTTATCGTTCACATATAAAAAGTTAATTACTCTTTTTGCTATATTGAATAAAATATGAACATCATATACTTTAATGATTTATTGTACCATTTGCATTTTTACTACAATTATATTTTTTATAGTTTAACAAATTCTGTACTTTATAGTGTGTACTATGTGCTGGTGTATCTGTAAATTACAAATGTCATGATTTTTAAATTTATTTTAAAAACCATTACCAATATCATAAAATTCATCTTTTTTTAGTTATAAGATAAGATAAGATAAGATAAGATGAGCCTTTATTAGTCCCACAACAGGGAAATTCCAGGATTGCAACAGCACAGGGATAGCAACACTCAGAGCAACAATCAGAAGGCAAGAAAAAAACAAGCAAGCAACAGCAGCTAATATACATATGTACATATTACTATAAAATACACACACACACACACACACACACACACACACACAGACACACAGTGCAGAGCATTGTAGCTGGATGGAATAAATATATGAATATATAAACACACAGTGCAGAGCATTGTAGCTAGATGGAATAAATATCCATCCATCCATCCATCTTCTACCGCTTTTCCGGAGGTCCGGGTCGCGGAGGCAGCAGTTCAAGCAGAGAAGCCCAGACTTCCCTCTCCCCAGCCACCTGTTCCAGCTCTTCAGAGGGGATACCAAGGCGTTCCCAGACCAGCTGGGAGACATAGTCTCTCCACCGAGTCCTGGGTCTGCCCCGGGGTCTCCTCCCAGTGGGACGTACCTGAAACACCTCAAGTGGGAGGCGTCCAGGAGGCATCCTAATCAGATGCCCATACCACCTCAACTGACTCCTTTCAATGTGGAGGAGCAGCGGTTCTACTCTGAGCCTCTCCCGGATAACTGAGCTCCTCACCCTATCTCTGAGGGTGAGTCCAGCAATCCTACGGAGAAAGCTCATTTCAGCCGCTTGTATCCGCGATCTCGTTCTTTTGGTCATTACCCAAAGCTTGTGACCATAGGTGAGAGTAGGAACGTAGATTGACTGGTAAATCGACAGCTTTGCCTTAGAACTAAGCTCCCTCTTCACCACAACAGACCGGTACAACGTCCGCATCACTGCAGATGCTGCTCCAATCCGTCTGTCGATCTCTCACTCCATTTTCCCCTCACTCGTGAACAAGACCCCAAGATACTTAAACTCCTCCACTTGGGGCAGGAGCCTGTCCCCAACCCGGAGAGGACAATCCACCTTTTTCCGGCTGAGGACCATGGACTCGGACTTGGAGGTGCTGATTCTCATCCCAGCCGCTTCACACTCAGCGGAAAACCGTCCCAGCAAGAGCTGTAGGTCATTGCTGGATGAAGCCAACAGGACAACATCATCTGCAAACAACAGAGATGAGATCCTGTGGTCACCAAGCATGACACCCTCCATTCCCTGGCTGCGCGCCTAGAAATCATGTCCATAAAAATTATGAACAGGATCGGTGACAAAGGGCAGCCCTGGCGGGGTCCAACTCTCACTGGGAATGACTCCGACCGACTGTTGGCAATACGAACCAAACTCTCACAACGGTCGTACAGAGACCGAATAGCTCGTAACAACAAGCCCGATACCCCATACTCTCGAAGCACCCCCCACAAAAATCCACGAGGGACGCGGTCAAATGCCTTCTCCAAGTCCACAAAACACATGTAAACTGGTTGGGCAAACTCCCACGAACCCTCAAGAATTCTCGAGAGGGTAAAGAGCTGGTCCGATGTGCCACGGCCAGGACGAAAACCACATTGCTCCTCCTGAATCCGAGGTTCGACCAACGGCCGGACTCTCCTCTCCAGTACCTTGGCATAGACCTTCCCAGGGAGGCTGAGGAGTGTGATCCCTCTAAAGTTGGAGCACACCCTCCGGTCCCCTTTTTTGAAGAGAGGAACCACCACCCCCGGTTTGCCATGCCAAAGGCACTGTCCCCGACCTCCACGCAATGTTGCAGAGGCGTGTCAACCATGACAACCCAACAACATCCAGGGCCTTGAGGTACTCAGGGCGAATCTCGTCCACCCCCGGGGCCCGGCCACCAAGGAGATTTTTAACCACCTTGGCGACCTCAGCCCCTGTGATAGGCGAGTCATCCCCCTCGTCCCCAAACCCTGCTTCCTCTGTGGAAGACGTATCAGTGGGATTGAGGAGATCCTCGAAGTATTCCTTCCACCGCCCGACGATATCCCTAGTTGAAGTCAACAGTGTCCCATCCACACCATACACAGTGTGGACGGGGAGCTGCTTTCCCCTCCTGAGCCGCCGAACAGTTTGCCAGAATCTCTTTGAAGCCGACCGAAAGTCTTGTTCCATGGCCTCACCGAACTCCTCCCATACCCGCGTTTTTGCTTCAGCAACCACCCGAGCTGCACTCCGCTTGGCCGGCCGGTACACCTCAGCTGCTTCGGGAGTCCCACAAGCCAACCAAGCTTGATAGGACTCCTTCTTCAGCTTAATGGCCCCCCTCACCACTGGTGTCCACCACTTGGTTCGGGGGTTGCCACCACGAGATGCACCGACCACCTTGCGGCTGCAGCTCTGGGCCGCCGCTTCAACAACAGAGGTGGAGAACATGGCCCATTCAGACTCCATGTCTCCAGACTCCCTCGGAATGTGGTTGAAGTTCTTCCGGAGGTGGGAGTTGAAGACCTCCCGGACAGGGGCCTCAGCCAGACGCTCCCAGCACATCCTCACTATACGTTTGGGTCTACCAGGTCTGAATGGCTTCCTCCCCTGCCATCGGATCCAACTCACCACCAGGTGGTGATCAGTTGACAGCTCTGCACTTCTCTTTACTCGGGTGTCCAAGACATACGGTCGCAGGTCTGATGATACGATAACAAAATCGATCATCGACCTGCGACCTAGGGTGTCCTGGTGCCAGGTGCACATATGGACACCCTTATGCTTGAACATGGTGTTCGTTATGGACAGACTGTGGTTAGCACAGAAGTCCAATAACTGAAACACCACTCGGGTTCAGATGGGCAGGGCCGTTCCTCCCAATTCACCCCCCTCCAGGTTTCACTGTCATTGCCCACGTGCGCATTGAAGTCCCCAGTAGGACAATGGAGTCTCCAGGAGGAGTACCCTCCAGCACCCCCAGTCACAGACTCAAAAAGGGTGGGTACTCTGAAACATCATTTGGTGCATAGGCACAAATGATGGTCAGGACCCGTTTCCCAACCCGAAGGCGCAGGGAAGCAACCCTTTCGTCCACCGGGGAAAACTCCAATATAGAGGCAGCAAGGTGGGGCGATACAAGAATACCCACCCCTGCTCGTCGCCTCTCGCCCGGGGGCAACTCCAGAAAAGGCCAAGCTCCAGCCCCTCTCCAGAAGACTGGTTCCGGAACCGGAGCTGTGTGTTGAGGTGAGGCCGACTATATCTAGCCGTATCGCTCAACCTCGTACACCAGCTCAGGCTCTTTCCCCACCAGAGAGGTGACATTCCACGTACCAAAAAGCCAGTTTAGAAAGCTTGGGATCAGTCCGCCAAGGTCTCCGCCTTTGACCGCCACCTAATCCACATAGCACCGGACCCCCATGATCCCTCCTGCAGGTGGTGAACCCACTGGAGGGCGGACCCATGTAACTCCTTCGGGCTGAGCCCGGCCGGGTCCCATGGGTGGAAACCCGGCCACCAGACGCTAGCCTTCGAGCCCCTCCCCCAGGCCTGGCTCCAGGGTGGGGCCCCGGTAACCCCATACCGGGCGGGGTACACTGAATCCTTGATATACAATTTATCATGAGAGTCTGTTGAGATCGTTCTTAGTCTGGCCCTTCACCCAGAACCAGTTTGTCTTGGGAGACCCCTATCAGAGGCAAATTGCCCCCGGACAACATAGCTCCTGGGATCACTGGGGCACGCAAACCCCCCCACCACGATAAGGTGACGATCCATGAGGAGGGGTGGAATAAATATGTAAATATATAAACACCCACAGTACGGAGCATTGCAACTAGGTATATATATATATATAAAAAAAACCCCAACCTGTTCACATTGTTCTAATTTATTGAGATGAAAATAAACGAAATGAAAATAAACTGAGCTGCTTCATCTGTTTCATGTTAAACATTATCAGAGTACTGCGGCAATCCAGGCAACCCCAGAACGATCTGGCCTGGAGAATGGACTGGAGACGATGACATCATTTTCATATTACAAGCCTCGCGGTCGAGTGTACGCAGACAGCGGAGGTGCAGCATGAACCCAGCTTTAGTCCACGCCGGTCTGCTGCTGTGTGTTGAAATGTTACCTCAGTGGTAACTTGGGTCCAGTCTGCTTTCCCATCTAGCAGCGGGTTGAGGGCAATGGGGATGAGTTTTTATGCTTGTGTAGTCTTTTTCCTTGCTCTGGTCCATTCCTACACCCTGCTGATTTGAAGCAGGCAGGTGGATCTTCAAGTTCGCATACCACTGGAATTTGTTTTGGCTCTCCGACTTGGGGGTCTTCTTCTGCATTTTCTTTAGTTTTGGTTGAAATGCAGCAGTGTGTGACCACATGCACCCCTGCCTGGATGGTGACGTCACTGCATTTCATAGAATAAGCTCCCACTGAAAAGGACTGCTGAGATCAATTAATTAACAACTCATTTAATTTAGTTGACTAAATTCTTACCAACAATTAATCAATCCCCCTTATTAGGTTAGGTGTTAGGTTAATTGGCCATTCTAAATTGTCCCCAGGTATCTGTCTCCTATAGGCCCTTAGAATAGAGAGTTAGTATTAGTGAAGCGCTTTGAGTAATAAGCGCTGTATAAGTACAGGTCCTTATCCCCCCTTATCCCTTATTAGGAAAATTATCCAAAATCAATTCCAGTGTTAACAGTAGGGGTGGGAATCACGAGGGACCTTGCAATTCAATTGGAACTGCGATACTTGGGTCATGACTCGATCCTAACACGATTCAATGGTAATCACAATAATCGAGTATCATGATCCCATATATTTCAAATTTTTTCACCTTATTCCACCTCAAATCATGTCCCAAAGTAAAACTGTTGGCGTGTCTTTCATATAATAAAGTATTCTTAGGGTTTCATTTTCTGGGGAGACACGTCTCTGGACACAGGGAGGGTGGTGGACAGTGCTGTTTGGAATAGCTTCCTACTCCAGATATGTTTAGTTGACTCTGTGGACCCTTAAAAAGCAGCTGAAAACTTTGTTTAATGGGGATTTCAGTTAAGTTTCAACTGTTTTTTAATGGCAAGTCTGATATTTTAAGATAAGATAAGATAAGATAAGCCTTTATTAGTCCCACAACGGGGAAATTCCAGGATTGCAACAGCACAGGGATAGCAACACTCAGAGCAACAATCAGAAGGCAAGAAAAAAAAAACAAGCAAGCAAGAGCAGCTAATAAACATATGTACGTATTACTATAAAATATATATATATACACACACACACAGACACACAGTGCAGAGCATTGTAGCTGGATGGAATAAATATATGAATATATGAACACACAGTGCAGAGCATTGTAGCTAGATGGAATAAATATGTAAATATATAAACACCCACAGTACGGAGCATTGCAGCTTTTCAAATTATTTTTAATCTTGTGATTAACTTGTTGTAGTTTTAAAATGAGCTTTCATCATAGGATTGCTGGACTCACCCTCAGAGATAGGGTGAGGGGCTCAGTCATCCGGGAGAGGCTCAGAGTAGAACCGCTGCTCCTCCACATTGAAAGGAGTCAGTTGAGGTGGTATGGGCATCTGATTAGGATGCCTCCTGGACGCCTCCCACTTGAGGTGTTTCAGGCATGTCCCACTGGGAAGAGACCCCGGGGCAGACCCAGGACTCGGTGGAGAGACTATGTCTCCCAGCTGGTCTGGGAATGCCTTGGTATCCTCTCTGAAGAGCTGGAGCAGGTGGCTGGGGAGAGGGAAGTCTGGGCTTCTCTGCTTGAACTGCTGCCTCCACGACCTGGACCTCCGGAAAAGCGGTAGAAGATGGATGGATGGATGGATGGATAGTTTTAAAATGATTTTTATCTATCAACTTCCTTTTATTCCATTTTATTGTACAGCGCTTTGTGACTACATGTCTGTGAAAAGCACTTCATTAATAAACTTAATTGCTGATCGGAGAAAAAGCTCCATGTCGGTGTCTCTTTAGCTTAGCCGTTGCTAATGCTGCTCCAAGACATGTGTGGCCCGCCGTATTCTGAGTGTTCTTCCTTTTTTTCATGCAGCGCTTCTTGCAGGTTGTGTGTCATGTCAAGCTCTTTCCTTCCGTCTTTGTTATAAAATCCAAAAATGCCCGACATTTGAGCTAACTGCTTCCTAACTTTCAAAGCTGGCTGCAAATCACCAAGACAAGCTATGACTTCACTTGACTGGGTGTTTGCTTTGCGCCATCTAGTGGACTGAAAATGCCATTGATCAAACGACAACGCAGAAGTATGTGTGTGTGCATTATTTTAAAATAAAAGATCGATCCGTGCATTTATGGATCGATGCACTGTCACCAGTGCCAAGTATCGCGATCCATCACTGAATCGATCATTTTTCCCACTCCTAGTTAACATGCCATCCCAATTCATAGGTGTAAATCAGGAAGGGGGTAGAGGCATCTTCCAACTTTTTTTTTCTCATTTACAACTTTTTCTGCAAAATTCCAACTTTTGTCATAAATTTGGTACTTTTTTCTGATAAATTTGCAATGTCTCAAAAATGTGCAACTTTTTTCTCATAGATTTGCATCTTTTCTCTCATAAAATTACAACTTTATTCACATAAATTTGACATTTTTTCTTGAAAATTTGCATTTTTTTCTCATTAATTTGCAACTTTTTTCCTCAAATCTACAACTTTCTTATTTGCAACTTTTTCTCATTAATTTGCTACTTTTTTCCTCATAAATTTTCAACTTTTTTCCAAATTTGCTTTTTTCCCCTCATTTTTTTCCTTACACCGGCTCTGTATATTCTTATCTGAGAAAGGGGCAAGACTCGACCCCTGTAACAGGCTAACTTGCTGTTGGTAAATAACTGTAGAAGTGATTGGATGGATCGATGATAGCGGCTCAAACGTCTGTTTGGATGGCACAGATAGTAAAGTGACAGTAGGCCCTGCGTACTTATAATAGTGTTCAAGTAACTTTTTACCTGTTTCATTCCCACAGAGAGTCTTTGAGGTCAGAGAGTCGTCATCACCGTTACTGTGACTTCCTGTTTTCAGTTGTCTCTTCTTTGGTTTGGGTTCTTCTTCTTTAGTCGATCCTGAGTCTATGTGCCGGCTTCCTTCCTCATCTTGGATCTCAGTTCCAGCAGAGCTGTGAGAGAGGAGCTGCTCACTGTTTGGTTCTGCTTCACTCTGCTGCTTTTCCACCATGAAGGTATTGGCCTCCAGCTTCACTACCAGCTGTTCTCCCTCCTGACTGATGCAGAGTTCCTCCTCTTCCTCTTTAACCTGTGGAGGTTCTGGTTCCTCATGTTCCTCTTTTATCTGTGGAGGTTCTGGTTCCTCCTGGTCCAGAGAAGAGTTTGTCTCCTGGTTCCAGAGCTGCTGCTCAGCCAGCACCTCCTCCTCCTCACAGTCAAGTTGCTGTGGGACATCTGGAGGGCCAAAGAAGAAAAGATAAATTTCACATTGAAAAAAATGCATCATATTTAAAATTAAAACCATAAAGTCAAAAGAAACCATTTACAAATCTGCACAAGAAGCTGCAAATTTAGGACAAAAACATAAATTTGAGGAAACATTGTTATAAATGTGCAGGTAAAAATTGCAAAATTACAATTAAAAAACATACAATCCAAAAAAATAACTAAAAGCACTGCCTAATTAGAAAAAGACATGCACACACACAATAAATCTATCTATAAAAGCAAGAAATCTGTGTGTGTGTTTGTCCCACGCATATTTCTTGAACCGTTTGTCAGACTGGCCTCACATTTTAAACGTGGTTTCCTTAGGTTACGAGGGTGTGCATCCCCAAATATGGAGTCGCTCGGTCAAAATATGTAATTTTTTTTTTTATCAATAAAAGTTTTAGCCACCGCTCTGTGACCGGTCTCTGTGTCCTGGCTTCAGGAAGTGGGGGCGGGTTGCTTGACTCCGTGCTCACTGGATAATACCCTGCATCACGGCCATGCTGATTGGACAACACACCGGCATCACGACCTGTCAGTCACCACAGTGTTCCCTAGACAAAACAAGAAAGTGACAAATTTGACTAGAACAAGATAATACTGAAGATTTAGTGCTTAAAAAAATTATACTATGAAGTTGCCGTGATTGCGTAGATCTAAAGGATAATTCGGCATATGTGGAGAACATGAGGTGCGCAAGCAGACTGGGCGGGGCGTCAGTGGGGACCCGGGTCTGACAAAGAATACCGGTGCATCAACACAGAACATGCCGGGAGAAGCAGCAGCCTAACCGGGCGGACCACGGTCCTTCGCGGGGAGGAACGCCCAGCCTGCCCCAGTCAGTGGTAGACGCGAGTCCCTTTGCAGCCATGACTCGCCGTCGCCGGTAGCGCTGCTCTCGGTGTGCTCACACAATTATTAAAAGTTAATAATTGGAGAGCAGAATGCCCAGATCAACTGCATCTCATATGCAGCCACATGCACGGTTAAACGACGACTGTCACCAAACTGGACACAAAAATGCTCAATAACTCATAAAAGATCACAAAAATAAGTGATCTGAATAAAAAATGCTAATATTGGATGTCCCATTCATTTTCAGTTATTCTGTAATTAATATTCACACAACCAAAAAAATCTCACTTCAGTTCCTTTCATATTTGTCAAAGTCTAACATGTGATTGCCTACATATAGGCTACGCCTCTGTATTCCACTTTAAAACACAGCCTACATTTGGGCCTGGAAAGCCTGATTGGGTTACCTGTTTCAGACGGGAATACTTGGTTCTACAGGCATGCACTAGTTTACAGGAAGAAAGTGTCAAATTCACAAGACAGGAAGTCAGAAATTTAACGTGACTGTTCATAGCTGTAGTCTTTTCAGCATTCCTTATGAAAGGAAATTAAAGTAAAGCAGCCAAGTTGTCAGAAAAAAATGGTTTGTTAACATTAGTAATAAGAGACCTTTTAACTCTTTAAAATGTCATTTTTTGTACACAAAATTTGCAAGTTAGCATTTAAATTTTCAACTTTTTTCTCTCCTGAGTTAGCATAGACTGCAGCTTGCTCTTTCTCAACTATTGTGTGGATCTGGGAGTAGCAGCAGAGGATCTGTAGTCTCCACCAACAGGGGGTTCTTGCACAACTGGAGGCTGCAGGTTTAGGACCGCAGGTTCAGGGCCCTCAGGTTTGCACGGCAGCGCCATCTACTTCCTGCACAACCGGTCTTTTTTCCCCATCTATCAGTTCACAAAGTCTCTGTTTGTGTGTTTGTGGGTGTGTCTGCCTGTTCCACGAATATCTCTGCAACCGTTCCTCAGACTAACCAAAGATTTTATACGTGCTTTGCTGAGGTTATGAAGGTGTACATCCCTGAGTACGGAGTCGCTCAGTCAAAATATGTAATTTTTATCAATAAAAGTTTAGCCACCGCTCTGTCACTGCTGTGTCTTTTCATGCCCTGGTTTCAATAAGTGTGGGAGGGGTTTCGGACCGACTCCGTGCTGATTGTATAATACGTGGTATCACAGCCATGCTGATAGGATAACACACAGCATCATGACCTGTCAGTCACCAGTGTTCCCTAGACAAAACAAGGAAATGGAAAAAAGACAAATTTGACTGTAAAAAGATAATACTGAAGATTTAATGCTTAAAAAAATTATACCATAAAGTTGCTGTGATTGCGTAGGTCTAAAGGATAATTCGCCAAATGTGGAGAATGAGGTGCACAAGCAGACTGGGCGGAGTGTCATTGGGGACCGGGTTTGACAAATCAACACAAAACATGCCGGGAGAAGTAGCAGCCAGACACGACCTGGCTCAGTTATGTTGATGGCAATGAAAAAAATTATTTTCAATAAAGTGAAAAAAAAAAGAATGCATGGTGTGTGCTTTTGCCCTGAGGCTGATTTATCACGGAAAACAGTTGAGCTCTGTGGTTTCAACGATCAGCTGATTGGATCCTCCAGTGTTCTGACATTTTGGCATATCTATCAGAACAGCTGATATACGTACATACAGGACATATGTACAGGAGAACTGAAATGGCGTTTCTCTCTTCAGTGGCTGGAAAAACAACAGCAGCAATCCATGGACAGTAATGTTACGTGTAGTGCAAATTGCGACAAAAGATAGACTTAAGGTTTAATACTCAAAAAATTATACCATAAAGTTGCTGTGATTGTAGAGGTCTAATGGATAATTCGGCATGAAGAACAGGAGGTGTGTGTGTGTGTGTGTGTGTGTGTGTGGGGGGGGGCTGGTGGGGAAGCAGCAGCTGAACCGGTGGATCGCAGTCCTTCATAGGCACACGAGTAAAGCAGCAGCCGAGACTCCCGTCAACCGAGCAGGCTGGGCTTGGCTCCCTGCAAAGGACTGCAATCCGCCAGTTCAGCTGCTGCTTCTCCAACACCCGTGTCCAACTGGGCGCTCCACAATTGTTCGCGGGGAGGCACACTCAGCCTTCCTGTTCAGTGGTAGATGGCAGTCCTGACTGCTGCTTCATTGTGGAGCCGAATGGCCAGATCAACTGCATATTACATGTGGACACATGCTTTGACTAAATGACAAGATGTAAAAATGCCCAAATAATGAAATAAATAATATTTATTTATATATTTATAGACAAATGGGCAACACTGATGCAACAGCTGCAGCCAAATGAATTATTCTACTCTGTGTGTGTGTTTGTGTGTGAATGGTGAGGGGACTGGCGCCGTACTGTGGATGCCCTGAATTACCCTCTGGGGATCAATAAAGTATACAAGACACTAATGCCAAAAAATAATAATGTTCGGTGTTTTGTACTTATAATATTGCTAAAATATGAAAGGATGCACTACAGTGGGTCTCAAATATTTGTAAACGTGTCCTGTTATAGTACTGCATGACTTTATTGATGACAGTCTATAAACTACACATATAAACTAAATTATAATGGTCAGTGAACAACTCCCATTCCCCAAAGTGCAAGATACACTATTACGAATATGTCATAAAAGATCACACAAATAAGTCATCTGACAAAAAAACAAAACAAAACACACAAGCAGTTCTTAAACAGTGGCTAATATTGGATGTCCCATTTATTTTCAATTATTCTGTAATTAATATTCACACAATCAAATAAATCTCAGTTCAGTCCCTTTCATATTTGTCAAAGTCTAGCATGTGTGACTGCCTACATAGAGGCTACACCTCTGTATTCCACTTTCAAACACAGCCTACATTTGGGCCTGGAAAGCCTCATTGGGCTGCCTGTTTTAGACAGGAATACTTGCTTTCTACAGGGAGGCACTAGTCCATATTAAAGTTACAAAATATGCATACAACAGTGAACAAATGAAAATAATAAAAATAAAGAACAAAAAGATAAACATAACCACACGGTTCGAGGGACAAGGCACTTAGAACAACTTAAAAATCAATATCTTACCATCGTTTAAAGACAGTAATCTATTCATTTCTTTAAGATTTTTTTTGGATAATGTTATGTCCATAACCAACACGCAAATAACGAGGCCGGAGGTGCAGCAGAACGTGACTTTATTGAGTGACTCACAGTACCACAAAGGTGCTCCCGTCTAGGCAAAGGTGAGGTCAAAAGAGACCGTGGCTCTTCCGCATCAGCCTTTTTTTTTTTTTAAATTTAAGTTTTTGTAAAGGGTATACATAAATAGAAAAGTGAAAAAAGGAGGAGGAGTTGCAATTTATGTTGACAAGAGCTTGAAATACAAGGTTGTTGAAAATCTGTCAGTAACTGTGGATGATTTATTTGAATGTATTACAATAGAAATCTGTCTGGACAATGTGAAGAATGTAGTAGTGAGCTGTGTATATAGAACACCTGGATCAAACATTGACTTATTTAAGGACTGGATGGAAAAAATGTACACAAAACTAACTCATAAAGTTATGTTCATCTGTGGGGATTTCAATATAGATCTGATGAACTCAAAACAACATAGTTTGACAGAAGAATTTATCAACACAATGTACAGTATGGGCTTACATCCAACAATTACCGGACCTAGCAGAATCACGTCACACAGTGCCACACTAACAGATAACATATTCACAAACATTATGGAAAATAATATCAGGAGTGGGCTTTTATTGAATGATATCAGTGACCACCTGCCGATTTTTGTTGTCTATCAATGTGATTATAGGAAGAAAAAGTATACCAAAAATATTAAATATAAAAGAATAAGAACCGAAGAATCAATGCATTTACTGACAAAGGAATTATTAATACAAGATTGGAAGATAGTTTATGATGAAAATGACATAAATAGAGCATATGATAAATTTTTACAAATATTTCAATCATTGTACAATAAATACTGTCCTATAAAACAATACAGTGACAGACAACAACAAAAAAAATATTTCTTGGGTCACCAAGGGGTTAATAAATGCATGTAAAAAGAAGAATACATTATATAAACAATTCATTAAATGCAGAATGGTGGAAGCTGAGATCAAATATAAAAGATACAAAAATAAGCTTACTACTATAATGAGGACCTGTAAGAAAGAATATTACAACAGAATACTACAGGATAACAAAAATAACATAAAAGGAATATGGCAAGTACTCAATGGGATTATTAGTAATCGTCCTAAGAATGCAAATTATCCAGAACATTTTATCGAAAATGGCAAGTTGATAAATAATATGGAAGATATGGTCAGTGGTTTCAATAAATTTTTTGTAAACGTTGGTCCTGAATTAGCAAAATCAATAGTGACACCAGAAACAAACTACAGTGGTTCTGTGAATGAAATAGAAGATAGAAATCCAAACACAATCTTTTTGGGTGCAGTTACTGAAAAGGAAATTATCGAGACTGTGAGTAAATTTAAGAACAAAAAATCAACGGACTGGAATGAAACTGACATGACAATAGTGAAAAAAGTAATTGAGGGAATTGTTAAGCCACTCACCCACATCTGTAACTTGTCATTTCAAACTGGTACATTTCCAGACAAAATGAAAATAGCAAAAGTAATACCTCTATACAAAACAGGAGACAGTCATCGCTTCACAAATTACAGGCCAGTCTCTTTACTCTCACAATTCTCCAAAATACTTGAAAAAATCTTCACTAAGAGACTGGATGATTTCACTGAAAAACACAACCTCCTTACAGATAGCCAGTATGGTTTTAGAGCAGATAAATCTACATCTTTGGCACTGATCGAACTTATAGAAGAAATTACTAGTTGTATAGATAAAAAAAAGGTTGCTGTAGGAGTATTTATAGATTTAAAGAAAGCTTTTGACACCATTGACCACAGAATACTACTAAAGAAACTGGAAAGGTATGGGATAAGAGGGGTTGGACTGAGTTGGGTGGAAAGTTATTTAAGTAACAGACAACAATTTGTACAAATTGGAGAGCACAAATCACCCTTCATGGACATCACTTGTGGTGTGCCCCAGGGGTCAGTTTTGGGACCCAAACTCTTTATTTTGTATATAAATGACATATGCCAAGTATCAAAAATTCTGAAATTTATTTTGTTTGCGGATGACACAAATATCCTTTGCATTGGTGAGAATTTGCAGCAGGTTTTAGAGGTGGTCACAACTGAAATGGAAAAAGTAACGCAGTGGTTCAACAAAAATAAATTATCTCTAAATCTAAAAAAAACAAAGATTATGTTGTTTGGAAATTATAAAATAAATCATGAAATAATGGTAACGATAGATGATACCAGAATAGAAACAGTACAGGAAAATAAGTTTCTGGGGGTGACGCTAGACAATAAAATCTGCTGGAAACCTCACATCAGTCACATCCGGGCCAAATTAGCAAAATGTATAGGCATACTGGGGAAGACAAGACACTTCTTGGACGATAAATCATTGGTCTTATTGTACAATTCACTGTTTTTACCTTATCTTAACTACCGTGTAGAAGTCTGGGGAAACACCTACAAGACCAACCTACAGTCAATATGCACATTACAAAAAAGAGCTATAAGGATAATAAACAATGCAGGATATAGAGACCATACCAATGCGTTGTTCTTAAAGTCACATGTCATAAAGTTCATCGATTTAGTTAAATTTAAGACAGCACAAGTAATGTACAGGGCAATTAATAATCAACTACCAACTAATGGGACTTCCGGTTATGGCTGCCACGTGAGAGGGACACGTCTCACTCTGCTCTGCTCCTGGAGAAAAAAAATCGGCAAATAACTCTCTCATTTGGGACAGAACGTATCCCAGCGTTTGGGCGAGGATATGTCGGTGAAGCCTAAGGCTGGAAAACCAGGTAGACGAAAAAGCGAGCCGCCGAAACAGTCCAAATTAACGGACTTTCAGGTCTGTGACGCAGCAGATAAAGCTCCATATATGGCGGAGGAAGCTAACAGCGGTGCGGTATCTGCGGGAAACGGCACAGGTGCGGTGCTAGCTGCCATAAGTTCAATGAGAGCAGACTTTTCCTCTAAATTTGAAGGGATTATGGCAGCGTTGGAAGGAATGAGAATGAGAATGAGAAAGGAATTGGGTGACTGTGTAGAACGAATGGCGCAGGTGGAGCTTCGTGTCTCTAGTGCTGAGGATGACGTCACCTGTCTTCAATTAAAGGTGCGCACTTTGGAAAAAAAAAATAAATGTCTGGAAGATAATATCCTGGATTTGGAGTCCCGGTCGAGACGGAACAACTTGAGGCTGGTGGGTCTACCGGAGGAATCCGAAGGTCGGGACTCATGTTCCTTTCTGGAAAAGTGGATTCTGGAGGCGCTGGGCAGCGCGGAGCTGCAATCAGCAGTGGTTCTGGAAAGCGCACACCGTATTGGCCCACGGAGAGATAAGGGACCACCGAGGACCCTAATCATGAAGTTTCTCAGCAACAGAGACAGGATGAAGATCTTCAACGCTGCACGAGCTAAAGGAGAGATTAAACACCAGGACCAGCAGGTGCGGTTCTACCCAGATTTGGCCACAGGAATCCAACAATTGAGGAAGCAGTTTGATCCCGTACGTAAAGAGCTGCGCAACCTTGGGATTCGTCATGGTGTAATTTATCCTGCGAGACTGTTGACCACGTATGGGGGCAGAACCCACATCTTCAAGACCCCAGAGGAGGCGCAGGAGTTCATCAAGAAGATCCAAGAAGAGACTGGTGGGAGCTAAGCATGAACAAAATATAAGGTAGAATATTTAAGCATTTGCACAGGCATCTGACTGACTTGAAGCAAACAGCAAGTTTACAAAATATAGATTGTATTATATATTAAAAAAAAACAAACTATGATGTACAAAGTTGCTAAAAATTTTGGAGTTAAGTTGGAAAACTACAGAGGAGAGTTAATGTTACGTCATTAAAAGCAGTAGAGTTAGGGTGATTGGGAGGATGAAGAAGGAGTGGCTTTGGCTGATCCTCGTGGGTGTGGAGCGGTCGATGGCTATATTGGGAGACGGAATTTTTCTTTTGATTTTGGGGGGTTCGCCACAAATGTGGGAAGGGGGAATTTGTTTGTGTGTAGTTTGTAGGATGAATGTTCAACCACTCATTTTTTTGCTTCTCTGTTTGAGCATGTTTACACTGCAAGGTAATCCCAAACTCCCTATTGATCATAAACCAAAGCGTTAATGTTAATTTAACTTCATGGAATTGCAGAGGTCTACAAAATTTAAAAAAACTTAAACAAGTTATGAATAAAATAAAAGACATGGGTTCAAAAATTGTGTTTTTACAAGAAACTCATCTAATAGAGGAGGATGTAAAAAGAATTAGGAGTAGATGGCAAGGAAGTGTTTTCACCTCATCATTTTCATCCCGAGCCAGGGGAGTTATGACTCTCATACATAAATCAGTCCCCTTTCAAGTGAAAAATGTAATTGGCGACAAATTTGGAAGATATGTAATCATTCAAGGATCTTTGCTATTAGAAAATATAAATTTGGTGAACTTATATGGTCCCAATATAGATGATCAAAAGTTCTTTGCTAATTTATTTCTTATCTTATCATCACTTACAGGGCAACATATAATAGCAGGGGATTTTAATTGTACATTGAATCCCGGTATAGATAGATCAACAGGACTGGACTGTACGCACAATGGATGTAGGATGACCATTAATCATTTTATGAAAGAATTGAGATTGCTAGATATATGGAGAGAAATGAAACCACAAGTTAAAGCCTATTCTTGTTATTCCAGTACCTACAAGACATTCTCACGTATTGATTATTTTTTGATTTCCACAGAATTAAGGTCCAAGATTCAAAACTGCTTTTATGATAACATCGTGATCTCTGATCATGCACCCTGCTGTCTAATGTATGTAGATAAGAAATTGACAAAGGAATCAGGTAGATGGCAATTTCAGCATAAATGGCTTCAGGATGAGGAATTTGTCAAGTACATAGAAAAACAAATAGATGAGTTCTTTGACATCAATACTACACAAACATCAGCATGTGTAAAGTGGGAGGCTTTCAAAGCTTTTATTAGGGGACATATTATTAGTTATACAGGTTCAAAATCTAAGAAGAGGAGAGAGGAGAGAGCCCAATTGGAACATAAAATAAAAAGTCTTCAGGAAAAAGTGTATGCAGGAAGTGATCCAAGGTTGGAGAACGAATTACTGATTTTGAGAGCTGAATATGACAAAAAATCAGCGAATAGAGCTGCCTCGAGTCTTCTAAGATTAAAACAATCTTTTTATGAACAAGGTGAAAAATCAGGAAAATTATTGGCATGGCAGATTAAACAATTAGAATTTAAAACACCAATTACCAGTATTATAAGTAACGGACAGGTAGTTATAGATCCTTAAGAAATTAATAGAGCCTTTACAGATTACTATGAAAAATTATATGATACCAAAAATGAATCCGATTTAACAAAACTAAATGGGTTTTTGAACGAACTATCTATACCGTGTATTCCAAATGAAAACAGGGAGATATTGGAGTCTAAAATTAGTCAAGAAGAAGTTGGTCTAGCCATTGATAATATGAAATCAGGAAAAAGTGCAGGACCAGATGGTCTTCCAGTTGACCTTTATAAAAAAAATTTAAGAATAAATTAATAAAACCTTTTTTGGAAATGGTTTTAGAAGCATTTCAAAATAGTAATTTACCATCATACATGAATAATGCCTTAATTATACTGTTGCCAAAACCAGGTAAGCCCTCTAATAAATGTGAAAATATGAGACCAATAAGCCTATTAAATGCCGACCTTAAGATAATCTGTAAAATTTTAGCAAGACGAATACAAGAAATTTTACCAAATATTATTAATCGAGATCAGAATGGCTTTATAAAGGGTAGACAAGGCTTCCATAATGTAAGAAGACTATTTAATATTATTTATTCTAATAAAGAAGCACCGGATACAGCTCTCCTATCACTGGACGCCGAAAAGGCCTTTGATAGAGTCGAATGGCCCTTTCTTTTTGAAGTCTTACAAAGGTTTGGACTTGGAAATAATTTCATAAAATGGGTTCAGATAATATACAATAATGCTACAGCAGAAATCCTAACAAATAACAATATTTCAAAATCAATAAAAATCAATAGAGGATGTCGACAAGGCTGTCCACTTTCACCTTTACTGTTTACTATGGCAATTGAACCTTTAGCGATGGCGATACGTTTATATTCACAAATATATGGAATTAAAGTTGGACCAACAGAACATAAAATCTCCCTGTACGCCGATGACATAATTTTGTTTATGTCGAATCTTAAAAAATCAATTCTGACCTTGTTGAATTTAATAAAGAATTTTGGGGAAATATCAGGATATAAGATAAATAAAACTAAATTGTCAATATTAATGCTAAATGAGACCCAGAGAAATTACCCAGCCCCTGAGGTAAATCAATTCAACGTTGTAAATCAGTTTAAATATTTAGGAATCCAAATTGTTCCTAAGCTAGAATCAGTCGCCAGTGTCAACTATGAAGCCTTAATGAAAGATATCAATGAGTTAATTAAGAGATGGATGTCACTACCAATGTCGATGATCGGGAGAATCAATATACTTAAAAGTAATATTTTACCTAAAATACTTTATTTATTTCAATACATTCCCTTACCACCACCTTTAGATTTATTCTCAAGAATTAAAAAAAAGTTAGTGGAATTTATATGGAACAACAGGAGGGCTAGATTACGTCTGTCTTTATTATATTTACCATTTGATCGTGGAGGTCTTAAATGTCCAAATTTTATGTTGTATTATTGGTTGGCACAACTGAGGTCGATGACATATTATTTTTCATCAAATGATCTCCCTCACTGGACTGAAATGGAATCATACAATTTACCTTTACCTCTTCCCATATTCATAAACTCAGATTCGGCAAAAAAATTACAAAAACAAGTTAAAAATCCATTTGTAAAGCATATGATCAAAATATGGTGTGAAGCTAAAAACTATTTAAAAGAACCACACTTATTGTCACAATTTAGCCCAATATGGGGTAATCAATATTTTAAACCAGGGAGAGCGGATGCTGTATTTAAAGTATGGAATTTAAAAGGGATTCAAAAGATTCAAGATTTATATTTGCCATGTGCGGATAACATAATGTCTTTTCAAGAGCTGAGGATCAAATTTAATCTTAATAGAACACATTTTTTTAAATATCTTCAACTTAGAAACTTTATTTGATTAAATCAAAATAAAGCTCTCACTCGACCTATTTATTCATCCTTGGAAAAAATGTTGATGAAAGATAGTAAAAGAAAGGGTATTATTTCAGAGTTTTATAACTCATTGACACTATCCTCAAGTGAAAACTCACAGAAAAGATTAAACTACTGGAAAGAAGATCTGCAAACTGAAATTTCAGAGGAACAATGGGAATTGGCTTGTACAGAAGCTCAAACCAAATCAATAAATGTACGTCTTAAATTGATACATTTTAAATGGTTAATGCGGATGTATGTTACACCGGAGGAGTTAAATAGATATAACAAAAATATACCAGATACGTGCACAAAATGCATGGAAAGTAAAGGAACCCTATTTCATTGTGTATGGGAATGTAGAATAATAAGAATGTTTTGGGAAGAGGTGAGGGTAACAATTGAAAAAATAATCTCAAAACAAATCATATTGAATCCTAAACTGTTTTTGTTGGGTCTGTACCCAGAAAAGCATAACTTTAATAAAAGTGAAAGAACATTCATAGACCTCAGTTTGCTTAATGCCAAAAAATGTATTGCACTACTGTGGAAAAAGACTCATAGACCAGATGTGACTCAGTGGTTAAGAAAGATGTTAACAAACCTTCCACTAGAAAGAATAACATATATACTGAAATCAAAGGAAATTGTGTTTGAGAATATATGGAGACCTTTTATTGATTATGTAAAAAATTTAAACATAACTCTTGAAGAAGAAGGTGAATGATGTGTGTGGACCTTGTAAATTCCAAACTGGTGAACATAATATGTATACTTATGTAATGGATTGTCTAGACTAAACAGAGGAGCATTGTTGAAGACTTTATTTTGTTGGTGGTTGAGGGTGTTTTTAGTGCATTTTTTTTGTAGTACTTTAGTGTTAGTGTTTGATTGTTTGTGTCATGTTTGTTAAAAAAAAGGGTTCAATAAAGATATTGTGGAAAAAAAACTACCAACTAATATACAAAAAATATTTAAAAAAAGAGACAATGATCATAATTTGAGGGGAGACTTAAACTTTACAAAACCCAAGATACGTACAACCAAGAAAAGTATGTGCATATCTGTCTGTGGGGTGGATTTGTGGAACAGTCTGGAGCCGGAACTGAAACTATGTACAAACAGAAATCAATTCAAAAAGAGGTATAAGCACCATTTGCTGAAAGGGTATATGTTAGAAGGGTAGTAGTTAAATGCACGATTCATTATGCTCACTCTAGGATATTATAGGTCACTATGGAATGGTGGGTGGGACAGCACTGTGTTTATCTGTGTTGTTTGAGGCTGGTTTTGATGTATGGACATCATTGTATGTTAGAATGGATGGGTGTTAATGTTGATTTGTAAAAAATACAGTAAATTGTTTACTTGGGGTCTTAAAGGTGGTAATTTGTATAAAATTCACATGGGTGTATCTATGGAAAAGAGGAGATGGAATTAATAAGTGTTCACTTCTTCCTTCTCCCTTTCGAACAGTGTATACTGTTACTTTATTGCATTTGCCATTTGCTTGTATTTGTTATATTTTTGTGTTCGAAACAAACTATCTATCTATCTATGTATCTATACATGTTATAACAGCATCGCACTGTTTACATTTTCATCACATGTTCCCTTTTTTTGTTTTTTGACAAGATTGAAAAAAAAAATTATTACAACACCCATTTTTTTAAGTGAAAGAAAAGTTAAAAAAAAAACAAACAAAAAAAACAAACAAAAGAGAAGAAAAATAAAAGAGCATCTGAGTAGTGCTGGAACAAAGGGAGGTGCCATTACTGAAATGGTGTTTGTCAAAGATTAGATCTAATGGAAGACACATATGCGATCCAGGGCTGCCAAAAGTTCAAGAATCCATCCATGTCCTGTCTCAGTGCGAATGTCAACTTTTCCATCGAGTAAATGTCTTGGATCACGTTAATCCAATCTTCAGGTGTAGGACAGTCCTTCAACATCCATTTTTTAGTTAGGGCTTTTTTACTTGCCAATATTAAAACAGTGAATAAGTATTTTTCTCCTCGTCTTTCCAGTGAATCCGGTAGTAAACCCAAATACAAAGTTACAAAAGAAAAGGGAACTGTTATTTTGAATATTTTCCCCAATATTGTCTGTACCTTGGTCCAATATTGGTGGATAACTGGGCATGACCAAAACACATGAAAATGATTTGCAGTCTCTTCACCACACAAGCGCCAACAATTCAACCCCTTACGAGTAAATTTGTTTTGTGCAGGTGTTCTGAAAAATCTTACCAAATTTTTCCATCCAAATTCTCTCCACAGCAGGGATGAGGTACTTTTCCATTGCTGTTTATTTAGCTTTTCCCATATTTCCAGTTGTAAAGTGAAATTCCCCTCTTTTTCCCATTTCTCTTTTATATATGATGTGTTGTCTCCTTTTACAAATCTTGAAGACCTTGGTATATTTTAGAGATGTATCTGATCCCTGGGATCCCTTTATATGCCATTAAGAAGACCTTCAGAACACCTGACTGGGCCCTTTCCAAATCCTCCTTTTTAAGTATTTTGTTTATGTGGTGTCTAAGCTGAAAGAACCTGTAAAGGTCTTGATTTATTAGACCTTGTTTTTTCAAATCTTCAAAACTTCTTAAAATTTGCCCTTTAAAAAAATCGAAATATTTTATCAGTCCGTTCTCTTTTTAAATCTACTGTCTGTTTTATTAGGAGTAAAGTCTTGATCATAGGCAATCCATTGCAGAAATCGATAGGGTTCTTTAGTTTGATTCTCTCTGACTATCTTAAACCAAATTTTTAGCGGGGTCTCTATCCACGGGTTAGTGTTATTCAAATGTTTAGGTAAGGCATTATTCCCTATTATCACCTGTAGGGGAATGTCACTTGTTATTTGGCATTCTATCTCCTTCCATTGTGCAGTGTAGACTGGGTTACATATCTCTACTAAAGTTTTTATTTGCGTGGCTTTAAAACAGTCCCTGATATTTGGCAGCGTGAGCCCACCTTTGTCTTTGTTTAGCTGTAGGGTTCTATACCTGATTCTTGGTCTCTTGCCTTGCCATATGAATCTTGAGATCCTTCTGTCCAGCTCCTGCCATGTTTTTTTGGGAGGTTCTACCGGTATTGTTTGGAAAAGGTATAGAAGACGTGGAAGTATATTCATTTTGACTGCTTCAATTCTTTGTGCAGTACCCAAGAATGGTATCATATTCCATCTTGCTAGATCAGATTTTATTTTTGCCATCAGTGGATCATAGTTTAGTGTTATAATTTTGTTGAGTTGTTTCGGGATATTGACCCCCAGATATTTCATAGATTCCATCTCCCAGTTAGTTTTGAATTTGCTTAGTAAATATTGATTTGAGTTATAGTTGAATGTTAAAATTTGGGTTTTATGCATGTTCAATTTGTACCCCGATAACTCTCCATACTCTGAAAAAACTGAGATTAGTTCTGGAAAAGAGGTGTCCGGCTGCCCCAGGTATATTAAAATGTCATTAGCAAAGAGTGCTATTTTATGTTCCTTCTGACCAAGTGTAATACCTTGAATTTTTTGATTCTGTCTTATCCATTGGCTCAGAGGTTCTATGAAGATTGCAAAGAGCAGTGGAGACAAGGGGCAGCCCTGACGACATCCTCTTTCCAGCTCAAAAGATGATGATAATTTACCGTTAATCCTTATTTTAGCTGTTGGTTTTTTATATAATGCCTGGATAGTTCTAATGAAGTTATTATGAAAATTGAAACTGGATAAGATTCTATATAGGAAAGACCAGTCAGCCGAATCAAATGCTTTTTCAGCGTCTAATCCCAATATGGCTGCATTTAAATTGTATTTTTTTAATATGATGAATTACGTGTAAAGTGCGTCTAATGTTATCTTGTGTCTGTCTTTGTCTTATGAAACCTGTTTGGTCTAAATGAATTAAGTCTGTAAGTATATTTTCTGTGTGGAGGACATAGTTAAATGTTTTCAGGAGGAGAGGAGATAGTTGCTGTTTAAAAGTTTTGTACCACTCTGCTGTATAGCCATCTGCTCCTGGGGATTTGTTAGGTTTAAGTTTCATAATTGCTTTTTCTAATTCTTTAGGTTGTATTTCTGCCAATAGTTTTTTATTTTGTGACTCAGTAAGTTGGGGAAGATTTAAGGAAGGCTTTGGATGTGCCTTTTTTGTGTTTTTTGAGGGAGTACAAGTTCTTGTAGTGATTCTCGAAGCTTTTATGAATTTCCTGAATTCTCATTTTTATTTCTTTTGATACTGGGTCTCTGATTTTGTAGATTGCTCTCCCCGTTTGTTGTTTCCTCAATTTATAGGCTAGTGTGGTCTATATTAATCATATATCCCATAACCTACATATATATAAGCATGTGAGAATGTTTGGTGATTACATATGTAAAGCGACTTCACACCTCAGAACAGGACAAAAGGTCTCAACCGCCAGTGAAGATCAAAGAGCATCCGAGGCACTGCGGTGGAGACCAGATAGGTCGCCCTGACCTCCCAGGGCCAGGTGGAGGGGTACCAAGACAAAGGAGGGGGATTAAGATAATGAGGGATGTCAGCTTTGATATGCATGTCTTTTGTTATGTGTGAGTATAAGTACGTAGAGCCGAATGTGTTCGCTCTCCTACTTCTTCTGCTGCTGCACTAGATGAGACTTGTTAGAGGAGTGAAGCTGATAATAAACTTTGGTTTATAAGTCACATCGCCTCGTTATTCCAAGCTCTTCTACAGCTAGTAATTTTCCCAATTTGCTACCTGTTTCATAATATTTTTGGTTCAGAAATGTTAGTTTCTTCTGGATTTCTGTTGTGTAGATTTCGTTTATTTGTTTTTTTATTTCCTTAATTTTGAGCGAGTCATTAGAATGAGTGTTGTTTTTGTGCTCTTTTTCTAGTTTCTTAAGTTCTGACTCTAGTGTGATTCGTTTTTCTTGTCTCAATTTCTTTTGGAGTGCCATTTTTGCAATAATCTTTCCCCTTATTACAGTTTTGCATGCGTCCCACAGTATTAAAGGGGATACTTCTCCATTATCATTTTCTTCCAAATATCTGAGAATATCTGACTCCAATTCAGCTTTCAGTGGTCCTTTCAGCACATTTGAGTTTAACCTCCAAGAAAATGTATTATTTGTGTATTTTTTGATATTTAAGTCCATATAGATTGGACTGTGGTCAGAGAGATCCATCAGTCCTATTTCACATGTTTTTACTCTTCCAATGTCTCTATTAAACATAAAAAAAAAATAGTCAATCCTTGAATATGATGAATGTGGTGCTGAGTAAAATGTATAATCTTTTACACTGGGGTTGAATTCCCTCCACACGTCACAGATAAATTCTTTAAAAATCCTTCAATGTGATTTTCTGGATTTTTTTTTTCCTCATTTTGTCTCTCATAGTTGAGGTATACCTATGATGAAAATTGGAGACCTCTCTCATCTTTTAAGTGGGACAACTTGGTGGCTGACTAAATACTTTTTTGCCCCACTGTATGTAGGATGGCAAACTTTTGCTCTGTCACAACTGTGTTTTATTTTTGTTTAATTTTTGAGATGGAAATCAACTAAGCCTTAATGTTTGCGGGTGATAATGTCATTTTTCCATTTCCCAAAGAGACTTGTGTTTACATCTTTTCAATTAAAAAATAAGTGAGGGTGCTAAATTTTTTGCTCACCACTATATGAAGGTCAGATCTCTGCCGAGAATTGCATCCCATCGCCACAGATGTTTAGTGTAAGTCAAAGTCAATACAACTGTATACTTTGAAAAAGTGATTACCCTTTTTACCGACAATGCATAGATGCAAAATCTTTACTTTGAAGATTGTAAAGCGTGGAGTTGGATCACTATGATTTCTAACCCTCTTTGAAACACTAAAACATCTGGTGAATAAACATAATTTAAAGATAATTTACAAGAGATAATCACATTTTTTACTTCTAAAAATGCACAAATGGTTACAAGCCTGGCTGTAGTGTTATATTTTATTGTTTTGGCAGTTGGGATGCAATTCTTGGCAAGACAGCAATGTTCAGCATAACACTGGTTTTAGTCCACTAATAAGAATGGGCGGGTGACATCACCCGATGGAAAAAACGTAAGGAATTATGGGAAAACAGTTCAGCCTGTCTGTGCTTAGTAGTGAGCAATGAATGCGGTTAGGCTGTGTGCCCATCAAATGCGTTTTTTTTCTGCTGTGGGTGACTCTTTTCTATTCATTTTCTATGTAATCCAGCGTTTAATGCACTCGGTGCCCTCGGCGCAAAAACGCTCTCAGAAGTCAGCGCTGTGCTCATGGTGCTGAAAGCTGAAAAAAGCTCAACTTTCAAAGAGCTGCAGCACTCATCAGCTGCACACCTCTCTTGCCAACTGATCACAATTGGCTTAAAAGTACACCACGATCAATATTTAACAGCCAAAGCTTGGAGGGATGTGTATTTTATTACCAGTTTGATGTGATTTATTCCAGTGAGTGGAGTCATAACTCCCGACCGATTGAAGGCGAGTTTTCAAGCTCCATTTTTGCACACTTCCTGCAAATTAAATATCATTTTGAAGGTCTGTGGAGAAAGGAAACAGGCGAGGCAAAGAGCTGGACGACACATGAACTTTATTCCTTCTCCAACATACTGTATAGTAAAAGAGCTCCCAGGTCTCTGTGCATTTCTCTTTTATACATTTAATTCCACGCACTGAGACCCGGAACTTCCGACCATAATACACTGTTTGGAACAAAGACCTGTGTGCCATATTAATATAACGCTGGCCCCGCTGCTCACACCCTTCTCTCTTCCAGTGGCTCCGGCGATTCCTCTTCTCCCCGGGTGGTGCATAGTCTATACTGTCCCGTTTGAGACCCCCCGGTGGCACTTCCTCCTCCAGTCCATTGTTCCCCCTTATCCCAGCTGCCTTCTCTGGGTGGAGAATGCCCCACCCGTGCCACCACACAGTCCCCCTCGAACACTCAGAAAGGGCACTAACCCCCCCCCCATTCTTTGGGCTTGAGCCAGTGCCCATAGCGGCTGTAGCAGGGGGTTGCCGATCCAGTTGGAGCACCCTGCTGGCGAGGTGTACAGGAGGGCACGTCAGTCTGTGGAGGGAAAAGGGGGGGAGGGGGAAAAACACATCAGCTTTGCGTGCGCAGGTCCCTACCGAGGGAACACCAACTTGTGGAGGCACCGACGATGGACGTCCGCGCTGGGGCGCTTGGTCTAACACCACCTGCTCGTCTGCCAACCCAAAAGCAGGCTTCAGCCTGTCGATGCAAATGGTCTCCCTACAACCACCGCACCCCCCAAGTCTAACAAAATGTTTCACCCCAGGTTCCAACACTCTGAACAGTCCGTCGTACGGTGTGCACAGCAGGGTCCGGTGCACATCGTGCCTGACGAAAACAAAGCTGGCATTCTGTAAACTCTTTGGGACGAAAGTGTGGGGAAAACAATGGTGGGCCGGGCCCGGTACATTAAAAGCCTCCATACTGTGCAAAAACTGCGCGGACGGATCAGCCTTGGGCTCGGGGTTTTCCGGTAAAAACTCTCCGGGGATCCGCAGCAGCTGAGAAAAAAACAAGTTCTGGCGGGGAGGCTGCCAAATCCTCCTTAGGAGCGCAACCCTAAAAGAACCCAGGGCAGGAGATTGGCCCAATTTGTGTCCGTGAGCGAAGCTCTGAGCGCTGCTTTAAGCGACCTATGAAAACGCTTGCATAACCCGTTAGCCTGGGGGTTGTACATGGTAGTGCAGTGAATTTTGACCCCCAGGCTCTGGGCCATGTAGACCGGGGAGACTAACGCGTGCGACAGACAATCGGCCACGACGTTGAGCTTACCAGCAATGTGTTGAATACCGGTCGTAAACTCCGAGATCGTAGCCAAATGCCGTTGCTGCCGGGCCAACCGCGGTTCCGACACCTTGGACATTGCATACATCAGCGGCTTATGGTCAACGAACGTGGTGAACTCGCACCCTTCTAGCCAAAACTGGAAATGGCGCATTGCCAGGTGTAGAGCCAACAACTCTCTGTCGAACGTGCTGTATTTGTGTTCACTGTCGCGCAAAGTACAACAGAAAAATGCGAGCGGCAGCCACAAACTGGAGACGTACTGCTCTACCACTGCTCCTATGGCAACATCAGACACGTCCGTAGTGAGCTCTATCCGTGCCGACAGACAGATGAGCTAGCAACGCGGCATCTGCAAGTGCTCTTTTGGCGTTCGTGAAAGCCTGGATTCGCTTGGGAGACCAGTCGACGTTTTCCGCAGGCTTCTTTTTTTCAGCACTGCATACAACGGCTGCATCAGCTGGGCTGCCTGGGGAAGGAAACCGTTCTAAAAATTGACCATCCCCCAAAACTCCTGCAGGGCCCTCACGGTCTGCGGACGTGGAAAGTCCGACACGGCGTGCACCTTATCCGGTAGCGAAATCGTGCCCTCCGGCGAAATGCAGTGGCCCAAAAAAATCAATCACAGGGACACCGAACCGGTATCTTTGCCGGGTTCACTATAAGCCTGTGCGCTTCCAACCTCTGGAAAACCATCTTGAGATGGGTGATGTGCTCCTCCTCGGACGCGCTAGCTACCAGAATGTCATCTAAGTAGACAAAAACGAAGGATAAGTCACAGAGCACTGCATTCATCATTCTCTGGAAGGTCTGCGCTGCGTCCTTTAATCTGAACGGCCTGCGTAAAAACTTGAAAAGGCTGAAAGAAGTTATTACCGCTGTTTTCGGAACATCCTCTGCATGCACCGAGACCTGATGGTATCCACAGACCAGATCCACTTTCGAAAAAACACGCGCCCCGGCCAGGTGCACGGAAAAATCGTAAATGTGCGGAATGGGATAACAATTGTGTTCCGTGGCATTGTTCAAGCACCGGAAATCGCCACACGGTTGCCACGACCCGTCGACTATAGTCACCGTGTGTAGCGGGGATGCCCACAGGCTGTTGGAGCACCTGACGATGCCCAGCTGCTCTAAGTTGGCAAACTCCTCTCGTGCGCTGGCCAGTTTAGCTGCGTCCAAGCGCCAAGGTCACGCGAACACCGCCGGGCCTTTTGTTGTTATAAAGTGTTCGATCCCGTGTTTCATTATCGTAGCCGAAAAAGTCAGGACCGCGAGTGCTGGGAACTGTGTGACCAAATGTTGGTACTTACCCCCTGGAGCTTTAATGTTAGCCGGTGTTGTGGACCCAGCTCCCCAAGCTGTACAGGGCAGTGAGGTAAAAGAGACAGCGTCCACTAATCTCCTATTAGCAACATCGACGAACAACTCATAAGCACATAAAAAATCTGGGCCTAAAATGGGGCCGGAACATGCAGCTACCACAAAGTCCCACTGAAAGTTGCGTCCGTGTAAGCATATTGTCAGTGTCTGCTCACCAAATGTCCTGATTTGTGGATCCGTTGGTGGCCGTGAGCTTGGGACCGCTGCCTCCTGCCACCCTGTCTGCATTGACCAGCAGGATGAGGCTCTTCTGGGAGCCAGAGTCCACCAAAAACCGTCTCCCCGAACGTGTGTTCGTGACATGAAGCAGTATGTTCCTGTTGCCATCAGTTGCAGCTGCAACCAAATTCCGAACATGCCGTCTTCCTGGCTTCTTGAATTGGCATGGCGACAGGCAGCGTTGGGCATTCAAGCCGAAACGGCGATGATAACAGCAGATCGCCCCATTCCTTCGTCTCCTGGTGTCCGTCCTGGCTACCAAGAATGGCTCCTCGACCTCGCTGGAGTCCCTCATGGATGCTGGTGCCACTGCTTGCACGCTGAGAGTTCTGGTCGCCAAAATGATGCGGTCTGCTTCCTGTGACAGGGCGCGGTAGTCCTTAGCAACCAGCCGTGGTGAATTGGCCAGGATTGCCCTCGCTGTAGCCGGTAGGTTCCTGAGGAACAAGTGGGTGAACAGGAAAGATTTATCGTCCTTCCCCCTCAGCGCCAACATGCTCTCCATGAGCTCCACTGCTGATCTGTCACCCAGCTCCGAACGCGTTAGGAATCTCTCTGCCCTCTCACTGTCAGAAAGGGTATAGCACCGGAGAAGCATCCTCTTGAGCGCTTCATATTTTCCTTGGGCCAGCAGCTCCTGGGGCACGCGCATCTAGCGCAGCAACCACATAGTAATACTTGGTATCGTCCGTTGTTATCCTGCGGAGTGTGAACTTGGCTTCTACGTGCAAGAACCACGTGGTTGGGTTGTGAAGCCAGAAGTCTGGGAGCTTGACTGAAACAGCACACGCGGCGCTGGTGCTCTCCCTCCATGTAGTCTCTGGGGTGGTGCTCGGCTTGCTTTCCGTGGCACGTCTTAGGGTCACCAATGTGGAGAAAGGAAACAGGCGAGGCAACAAGCTGGACAACACATGAACTTTATTCCTTCTCCAACATATCGTACAGTAAAAGAGTTCCCGGATCTCTGTGCATTCCTCTTTTATGCATTTAATTCCATGCATTAAGACCCAGAACTTCCAACCATAATACACTGTTTGGATAACACACTCCCGTTGTACTGAGAATGCCATCTCACGTATTGTATAACTTACTGCTCTTGACTTGGAGGAATCATGACCAACATCGAAGCATCTTTATTTACACCACAGAGGATGAAATTTTTCTTCTTCTTCTTTTAGACAAATAAAATGGACGTTACCGATGTTACCGATTGCTGTGGGTGTAGGACGGAGGAGCATTTGCTCCTAAATTTGCCAACTATGATTCAAAAAAAGAGATTATTTAGCTTATGAAGGTAAATGTTTACATTTTGTTATAAGAGAGGGTGCAGGAAGCAGGTTGATTTCAGCTGCTGTTGATCACAGCGTCACGTGACCAGGGGGACAATCGCTCCAATTTATAACATAAATAGCGGTGGAATAAAAGCGAAATTGAGGTGGAATAATCCTGACAGTTTGTGGATGTGGAAGAGGAAGCAAAAATGCCCGACAGAAGAGAAAATAATGACCAGGATGGACGCAATGGATGCAGTGAGAGCTGCCTTCACCAGCGGTAAGTGACAAATGTCTGTGTTTGTTTACATTGTACTGCATTGTACTGATTTTCTGGTTCATATACTTTGAAGAGAAGATAACAAAATGCCCAAAACAAGAAACGGTAACAAAAAGCGGAACCATTCTTTGTGTAAATATGTCCAAAGTCCACTTTTGACTGAAAGTTATGTAATTCGATATCGCTGCCGTGGCATTATGCAAATTAGATGCGTAAATTTACTCCTATCTCAAACTTTGGATCATATTCTACATCTTTCTAATTGACAGTAAACCATTATCTCTCACCACTTTCAAGTTATAGCCTTGGAAATCTCTGACATCTGATCTGAATATTTTCTTGAAAAAAAACTTGACCACTCTTGACCACTAGGGGTTTAAGGCACAATCTGGCACTTGTGACAGTTAAATGGTTATCTTTGTATAAGGAGTTCTGAACAATCTTCTTCTTCTTCTTCAAACAGTGAGATTTCCATGTCTACAAGATGTCTATAACACTATCTGGTCCCACTCTATATTCTTCAGGTCATCACTCTATCGTATCATTCAATATCTCCTCCTAGTTCTCTATATCATCACTCTATATCTCTCAGGGACATTCAGTCTTGTGCATGCACTTTTCAACGCGTTCAGGTCATAGGCAGGTGGTGCAGTCACAAAATTTGAGCTTCTTCTTCCTTGAGATTTGATTGGCGGTTGGCAACCAGCTTACAGGTGCATTACTGCCACTGACTTGATTATCATCACTCTATATCTTTGTATAAGGAGTTCTGAACAACTCCTTATGCGTGAAAAAATGATCCATCCTTGGCGGTCATCCGCGGTCGAGCACTCTGGATACTAGCTGAGTGGAGATGATGATGTAAATTTCATCACACAAGGTTTCTGGGTACACGTACGCAGACAGCAGAGGTGTAGCATGAAGCAGGCTTAACTGACCAGTCTCAAAGCATTACTGACTGCCATGTTGCATTCCAAACAGCAGAGCAAGTGTGATAGATTCCAAAACCAAACAGATATGGAGCGAAGAGGAGACACATTTCCTGGCTTTATGGACATGAGCAGAAGTACAAGATAAGCTGGAGGGGGCCACTCATCTGATGAACTGTTTCTGGGGATAGGCCAGCCAACCAGGATCATTGTAACTGCCATGGATGAGTCCGTACAACCAACTGCTGAAAATGCTACAGTAAGTATATTGTCTTTAAAATGCCAAAAGTTAAAGAATATATATATACGCTTGTATATGTAATGACCAAAGTGCGTATATTTTTTTTACTCACTCTTGTGCCTATAGTTTTTTCCGCTAGCTATGCTAACAAGTGTAACCGAATATTTTCTAACCCACTTATAAGGTCCTGGAGAAAATAATCAGACGGATCTGCCATGTTGAATTCCCTTTATTACTGCATGCAGGAGAGGAGCGAAGAAACAGCAAGCCCGAGGTTTCTGCACTGCTCTGCTCAAACAAAGGAGGCCTCTGGTTTTAAAGGCTCCCCCAGAGCACCCCCCTACATTACCTTATATGGATACATAGAAACTGGCCGAGCAAGTATGAGAACATTCTGGTAGTAGCTTTCAACTGACCATAGTCACATTCAGGGCATGTATTAGCGGCAATTGTACAAATGAAGAAAGACATTTAATCATAACTGCACAACACCTGAATTACACAGCAGATTAGTATATAAGCAGTAAATTTCCACCATAAATCACCCTTATTGTCATTCAACCGTACAACCAATCATGTACAGCAGAACGAGATTGTGCTTTACCTATCTACAGTGTAAATCACTCCCCCCCCCCAAGTGCAGAATCAGAGGGCCGCTGCCATACAAGGCACCGCCACAGAGTTCCCTCCTCCATTCCATTTATTGCTGAGCACTAAGCTGGACGGCAGGAAGTTCCACTTTTATATGGTCTTCAGCATGACCCGGCCGGGTTTTGAACCCCTGCCTCCCGGGTGTGGGGCAGATGCTCTACCAACTGAGCCACCACTCCGGTAACCATGATGAACATGTGAATAATAAATTTCTACCACACAAGCTAACAGTGCTTTTAACACAACCAAATGGTTCTCCTCGCCATAAAGACATACTTGTTTGAGAAAACCAGAACAAAAATTATAGCGTCTTACAGAATACTTTGTTAGCTATCCAGTGCAAAATACGCTGTTTGTTTTGTATCAATACTGTTTACATCAAATGACGTTAGTGCCGTTGCCACAATCTTGAAATGCTTGTTTGAGAAAACAAGAACAAAAATCTTAACGTCTTACAGAATACTTTTTTTTTATAAAGATATCCAGTGCAAAATACACTTTTTTGTGGTACCAATACTGTGTATGAATGGGTGCCTTGCGTAGTGTATATGGGAGATTTTTCTCCCAAAGACGTTAGTAACATCGTCATTTTTACTACTTTGGTTATATTTCCATAATCATAGGCCATTTTTGTATTTTCACTTGTGTGTTTAATCATTTGTTCTATAACCGTTTGTTATCTAATCCTTCTCTTACTTTATTGTGCAGTAGCCTGGTGGAGCACCTACAATTTCATTGTACTGTACAACTGTACAATGACAATGAAGCCTATTCTATTCCTATTGCTTTTGTAATACTGATATTGAATAAAACTGCCTTCTATATCTGCACATTTAACGGAAGGCTTAAGTTGTACATTGCACAAACTAAAACACTTTTTTGTATTTACAGATTTATCACAGCTGGATGATGAGGGAGAACCACCCAGACCTGTGGTGTCCAGCTCACCTTCGCCAGCACCAAGCTTGTCCTCCTCCTGCTCTTCCTCCTCTTCTTGTCAGACTAGATTAGGTAATATATGTTCAGATCATGACCCATTCACACAAAGGAGGGAATGAATTAAATCAATTATACACTTGAACTGAACGCTGTGATGCCACGAACAGTAAATGGATGTTGAATAGACACATTCAATCTTGGGTTGACGATTCCTGCATTTTTCAGTGTGTGGTTACTTTATATTTCTTCTTATTTTTGTACTTTAAAACAGGGAAACGGAAGCGGGACACAAACATGGACCTCCTTCTTGACTACCTGGAGAGGTCAGATGAGAGACAGCAGGAGCAGAGCAGAAGGGAGGAGCAGCTGACCTCCGCTTTGCTGCAAAGCATCCAGAAGATGGAGGACAGTACCAATACCCTTGTTGGACTGACGGGACACGTCGTCTGTGCTTGAGGGACTGCAAAAAAGTAACTATCACAGCATTGATATTTTTGGCTGTGTGTACATAATATTTTATATGTAGCAGTCTTAAGTTTTTGCACATTTTGTAAATAAAAGCTTTCTTTCCTTAAGTGTTTTTTTGTGCTTCCACATCAAGTAACTGTTATCCTCATACCAAACATACCATGCATGAAAATGCATGAAATGAAAAGCTATTTAGGATAAACAATGCAAATCACTATAACATGATAGTGGTGGGAAGTGAAAGTACAAGTACTGAATTACTGCACTTAAGTTCATTTTTTCAGGCATTTGAAAATATATCAGGTGTTTGTGGACTTTACTTGCGTATTTTTGACAACTTTTTTTCACATTTTCTAAAGAACAAGCAGCAACACACTTTAAATCTATGCACTTTTTCTGAGGAAAATGTTCCAGGTTCCCTGCTTCAAAAATGATAAATAATGAGTTTATACAAAAGATTCAGGATTTATATTTGCCATGTACAGAAAACATAATGTCTTTTGAAGAGCTGAGGATCAAATTTAATCTCAATAGAACACATTTTTTTAAATATCTTCAACTTAGAAACTTTATTCGATCAAATCAAAATAAAGCTCTCACTCGACCTATCTATTCATCCTTGGAAAAAATGTTGATGAAAGATAGTAAAAGAAAGGGTATTATTTCAGAGTTTTATAACTCATTGACACTATCTTCAAGTGAAAATTCACTGAAAAGATTAAACTACTGGAAAGAAGATCTGCAAACTGAAATTTCAGAGGAACAATGGGAATTGGCTTGTACAGAAGTTCAAACCAAATCAATAAATGTACGCCTTAAATTGATACATTTCAAATGGTTAATGCGGATGTATGTTACACCGGAGGAGTTAAATAGATATAACAAAAATATACCAGATACATGCACAAAATGCATGGAAAGTAAAGGAACCCTATTTCATTGTATATGGGAATGTAGATTAATAAGAATGTTTTGGGAAGAGGTGAGGGTAACAATTGAAAAAATAATCTCAAAACAAATCATATTGAATCCTAAACTGTTTTTGTTGGGTCTGTACCCAGAAAAGCATAATTTTAATAAAAGTGAAAGAACATTCATAGACCTCAGTTTGCTTAATGCCAAAAAATGTATTGCACTATTATGGAAAAAGACTCATAGACCAGATGTGACTCAGTGGTTAAGACAGATGTTAACAAACCTTCCATTAGAAAGAATAACATATATACTGAAATCAAAGGAAATTGTGTTTGAGAATATATGGAGACCTTTTATTGATTATGTAAAAAATTTAAACATAACTCTTGAAGAAGAAGGTGAATGATGTGTGTGGACCTTGTAAATTCCAAACTGGTGAACATAATATGTATACTTATGTATTGGATTGTCTAGACTAAACAGAGGAGCATTGTTGAAGATTTGATTTTGTTGGTGGTTGTTGGTGTTTTTTAGTGCATTTTTTTTTTTGTAGTACTTTTTTTTTTTCCACAATATCTTTATTGAACCTTTTTTTTTTTTTTTTTAACAAACATGATACAAACAATCAAACACTAACGCTAAAGTACTACAAAAAAAAAAAAATACACTAAAAACACCAACAACCACCAACAAAATCAAGTCTTCAACAATGCTCCTCTGTTTAGTCTAGACAATCCAATACATAAGTATACATATTATGTTCACCAGTTTGGAATTTACAAGGTCCACACACATCATTCACCTTCTTCTTCAAGAGTTATGTTTAAATTTTTTACAAAATCAATAAAAGGTCTCCATATATTCTCAAACACAATTTCCTTTGATTTCAGTATATATGTTATTCTTTCTAATGGAAGGTTTGTTAACATCTGTCTTAACCACTGAGTCACATCTGGTCTATGAGTCTTTTTCCATAATAGTGCAATACATTTTTTGGCATTAAGCAAACTGAGGTCTATGAATGTTCTTTCACTTTTATTAAAATTATGCTTTTCTGGGTACAGACCCAACAAAAACAGTTTAGGATTCAGTATGATTTGTTTTGAGATTATTTTTTCAATTGTTACCCTCACCTCTTCCCAAAACATTCTTATTAATCTACATTCCCATAAACAATGAAATAGGGTTCCTTTACTTTCCATGCATTTTGTGCATGTATCTGGTATATTTTTGTTATATCTATTTAACTCCTCCGGTGTAACATACATCCGCATTAACCATTTGAAATGTATCAATTTAAGGCGTGCATTTATTGATTTGGTTTGAGCTTCTGTACAAGCCAATTCCCATTGTTCCTCCGAAATTTCAATTTGCAGATCTTCTTTCCAGTAGTTTAATCTTTTCAGTGAATTTTCACTTGAAGATAGTGTCAATGAGTTATAAAACTCTGAAATAATACCCTTTCTTTTACTATCTTTCATCAACATTTTTTCCAAGGATGAATAAATAGGTCGAGTGAGAGCTTTATTTTGATTTGATCGAATAAAGTTTCTAAGTTGAAGATATTTAAAAAAATGTGTTCTATTGAGATTAAATTTGATCCTCAGCTCTTCAAAAGACATTATGTTGTCTGCACATGGCAAATATAAATCCTGAATCTTTTGTATCCCTTTTAAATTCCATACTTTAAATACAGCGTCCGCTCTCCCTGGTTTAAAATATTGATTACCCCATATTGGACTAAATTGTGACAATAACTGTGGTTCTTTTAAATAGTTTTTAGCTTCACACCATATTTTGATCATATGCTTTACAAATGGATTTTTAACTTGTTTTTGTAATTTTTTTGCCGAATCTGAGTATATGAATATGGGAAGAGGTAAAGGTAAATTGTATGATTCCATTTCAGTCCAGTGAGGGAGATCATTTGATGAAAAATAATATGTCATAGACCTCAGTTGTGCCGACCAATAATACAACATAAAATTTGGACATTTCAGACCTCCACGATCAAATGGTAAATATAATAAAGACAGACGTAATCTAGCCCTCCTGTTGTTCCATATAAATTCCACTAACTTTTTTTTTATTCTTGAGAATAGATCTAAAGGTGGTGATAAGGGAATGTATTGAAATAAATAAAGTATTTTAGGTAAAATATTACTTTTAAGTATATTGATTCTCCCGATCATCGACATTGGTAGTGACATCCATCTCTGAGTTAACTTATTGATATCTGACATTAAGGCTTCATAGTTGACGCTGGCGACTGATTCTAGCTTAGGCATAATTTGGATTCCTAAATATTTAAACTGATTTACAACATTGAATTGATTTGCCTCAGGGGCTGGGTAATTTCTCTGGGTCTCATTTAGCATTAATATTGAAGATTTAGTTTTATTTATTTTATATCCTGATATTTCCCCAAAATTCTTTATTAAATTCAACAAGGTTGGAATTGATTTTTTTAGATTCGACATAAACAAAATTATATCATCGGCGTACAGGGAGATTTTATGTTCTGTTGGTCCAACTTTAATTCCATATATTTGTGAATGTAAACGTATCGCTATCGCTAAAGGTTCAATTGCCATAGTAAACAGTAAAGGTGAAAGTGGACAGCCTTGTCGACATCCTCTATTGATTTTTATTGGTTTTGAAATATTGTTATTTGTTAGGATTTCTGCTGTAGCATTATTGTATATTATTTGAACCCATTTTATGAAATTATTTCCAAGTCCAAACCTTTGTAGGACTTCAAAAAGAAAGGGCCATTCAACTCTATCAAAGGCCTTTTCGGCGTCCAGTGATAGGAGAGCTGTATCCGGTGCTTCTTTATTAAAATAAATAATATTAAATAGTCTTCTTACATTATGGAAGCCTTGTCTACCCTTTATAAAGCCATTCTGATCTCGATTAATAATATTTGGTAAAATTTCTTGTATTCGTCTTGCTAAAATTTTACAGATTATCTTAAGGTCGGCGTTTAATAGGCTTATTGGTCTCATATTTTCACATTTATTAGAGGGCTTACCTGGTTTTGGCAGCAGTATAATTAAGGCATTATTTATGTATGATGGTAAATTATTATTTTGAAATGCTTCTAAAACCATTTCCAAAAAAGGTTTTATTAATTTATTCTTAAATTTTTTATAAAGGTCAACTGGAAGACCATCTGGTCCTGCACTTTTTCCTGATTTCATATTATCAATGGCTAGCCCAACTTCTTCTTGACTAATTTTAGACTCCAATATCTCCCTGTTTTCATTTGGTATACACGGTATAGATAGTTCGTTCAAAAACCCATTTAGTTTTGTTAAATCAGGTTCATTTTTGGTATCATATAATTTTTCATAGTAATCTCTAAAGGCTCTATTAATTTCTAAAGGATCTATAACTACCTGTCCATTACTTATAATACTGGTAATTGGTGTTTTAATTTCCAATTGTTTAATCTGCCATGCTAATAATTTTCCTGATTTTTCACCTTGTTCATAAAAAGATTGTTTCAATCTTAGAAGACTCGAGGCAGCTCTATTCGCTGATTTTTTGTCGTATTCAGCTCTCAAAATCAGTAATTCATTCTCCAACCTTGGGTCACTTCCTGCATACACTTTTTCCTGAAGACTTTTTATTTTATGTTCCAATTTAGCTCTCTCCTCTCGAGTCTTCTTAGATTTTGATCCTGTATAACTAATAATATGTCCCCTAATAAAAGCTTTGAAAGCCTCCCACTTTACACATGCTGATGTTTGTGTAGTATTTTTTGTAGTACTTTAGCGTTAGTGTTTGATTGTTTGTATCATGTTTGTTAAAAAAAAAAGGTTCAATAAAGATATTGTGGAAAAAAAAAATGAGTTTATACTGTTTTAACAACGTACCACATGACATTCTATTGGCTCTGGACAAGATCATTTCTGGGGAAAGTACTTTTAACTTGTACACTTTATGGCCCTTTTCCACTAGTGTCAGTTTGGTCCAGTTCGGTTCGGTACGGTACGCTTTGTAGGCTTTTCCATTAGGGACTGTAACTGTTGCCGTCCTGATTTTTCGGACCTGCTGGAGAGTGGTTCTAACTGTACTGTACAGACACGAAAATGTGATGTAAAAACACTGCAGGCCACTGATTGATCCGGGCATAACATCATGATAGTGGCATTTGAGGCTGAGTTTACAGAATCGTGAGCCGCCATTTGCAATGATTCATCTGTGAGCCAGCCAGCAAGCAAACGATATAAACAACAACGATAGAATGGCTTTACAGAAATCAGATCCACAGAAATCAGCACCGCAGTCCAGCAGAGTTTTCTGTGCCTTTCGGGTGATGAGAAAATCCAGAGGAAACTAGACGGAGCCACCCGAAATGAATTTACGGCCGCGAGAGCACCCAACTTCAGTAGTTGAAAGCTGTGATATGAGGATATAGAGGATGGTGAGTGATGTGATATGATGTGATATTATGCATCTTTTACGTTATTTATCCCAGCAGCGGAAAGTTCACTTTGAACAGACAACAACGTTGTTGCTTGTGTGCAAACAATGAGGTAACTAGTTGGCTGTCAATGCTAAGTCTGTGCTCTCCTTGTATTTTATGCTTGTGTTGACAATATCTGATGAAATAAGCTAGTTGTAATCCTGGTTAAAAAGGTGTTTTTTTTACATGTTGCACTTTAGTGCTGTGCATGTACTTAAAGTGTCTGTGATACGATTCAGAACTATGGATCAATATTCAGTATGAATTTATCTTCAATCGTCCATATAATTGGTTCTGTTGACTTAGAACGCTAAATAAGTGGAAAAACATTTCCAAGTGAATTCAAATTTAGCGCCATGTTGCAGTAACGCAATCTCCTGAGACGCGCCTCGTTTCTGGATATGACGTCATGAGGTGAAGTTCCTCTCGGCTGATCCTGCCATTGTAAACAAGCTGTTTAGCTTCTATATCAGCGAAGAAATGTCGAAACGTTGCGTGGCGGCTGGGTGTTCAAATTGCTCCAATGAATGTATAAGCCTGTTCTCATTCCCAAAAGATCCAGATCTTCTTAAAAAATGGGCGAAGCAAGTACAGAGAACAAGGGATAAATGGCGACCAACACCATCTTCTGTACTCTGTAGCGATCATTTCACTGCAGACAGTTTTGAGGAGGCGCCTGCTATGCAGGAATCTTAAGGCGTGAAAGTTTGTTACAAACAGGTTCTAAAACCGACTGCCATACCTATGGTTTTCAAATGAAAACCCACAGCTCAAGACGGTATCAACATATCAAAACAGTGCAGAGAAACAACAGTGTCAAAACTCGCCCGGAAAAGAGTTTGTGTAATTGATTTTTTTTCCATATAAGGCGATTGTGATTTTATTATATTTTTTCCGCTGAGTGTTGACTTTACTCCAAATGGAACGACTTTATGTTAAAAAACATTATATTACTTTTTTCAGTTTTCATTTTTATAAATCTCATTGCCTACTGAAACTGAATATATGAGCATTTTTTTTAAGCCAAAATTTCAAAATTTCTGTAAACCGAACGATTAAATAACGATCGCCTTATGTGGAAAAAAAAAACAGTTCAATTACACAAACTCTTTTCCGGGCCAGTTTTGACACTGTTGCTTCTCTGCGCTGTTTTGATATGGGCTTTCGTCCATATCAAAACAACGCAGAGAAGCAAGTGTCAAACCTCGCCAGGAAAAGAGTTTGTGTAATTGATTTTTTTTCCACATAAGGCGATCGTGATTTTATTATATTTTTTCCACAAAAGAAAAATCCTCTCCTATGAATTTTGAAGCTGAGTGTTGACTTTACTCCAAATGAAACGACTTTGTGTTAAAAAATGTTATATTACTTTTTTTATTTTTCATTTTTATAAATCTCATTACCTACCGAAATTGAATATCTGAGCTTTTTTTTTTTTTTAAATTTCCCCAACTACCCGATCGGGGAAATTTAGATCTATCTGTATATTGCCATTCAGTGTTTTGGAGGCGACCGATGTCCATCTCTAACCCTTCACCGTCGGACCCTTCATCCTCTGAAACGTGCGAGTCATCTTCGCTTCCTGAACGATATGGATCAAATAAATAGGGTTGCAGTCCTTCATTAGAATCAACTCGCTCTTCTTCATCACTCAATCCTGCTTCTTCCTCAAAAACTATCGACAAATCACTCAAATCTTCACTGAAATCACTCACAACTTCCTCCGCTTCAGTGTACTCAGCCATGCTTGTTTACATCTTTGGTTCACCTCATTACGTCACAAAATGGAGGCGGCGTTTGACCCAATTTCGACAAACGAACATCGCAATAGTCTGCATCACGATGTAATTTATGGTAGTATATGGAAACAACATTTTATTGAATTTTTTTGTCTACACAGAATAAAAACACAGTAGTTCTTCTTTCTAATGATGTCTTGGTTGAATTATGTCACAGACTCTTTAAGTTGTGTGTATTTTCATTGTAGAATTCGACCAGCATCTGCTCTGACACTGGCAATGTTTGGCACGACACAGTAATGTGTTATGACTTGTATGTTGCACATCCTGTTATTTATACTCAAATCCTTTACTTTTTAAGGTAAAGTACAGGTAAAGTGCCAAAATTAAAGTAGCACAATTTCCACTTAATATGAAAGGAACTGAACTGAGATTTATTTGATTGTGTGAATATTAATTACAGAATAATTGAAAATGAATGGCACATCCAATATTAGCCACTGTAAAATAAACCGCTTGTTTTTTCATTTTATTTTTTTTAATCAGATCACTTGTGTGACCGGTGTATCGTCAATAAACTCATGGTTACAGGACACATTACTAATATTTGAGACCCATAGTAATGCTTCCTTTTATATTTTAGCAATACAAGTACAAAACACCACCCACACTTGAAGCCAGGGAGACACAGCAGTGACAGAGCGGTGGCTAAACTTTTGATAAAAATTCCATATTTTGACTGAGTGACTCCATACTCGGGGATGCACACCCTCAGTTAAAGTACTAGATTCCATTCAACTGAAGGTATCAACTCATTAAACAAATGATTTTAAACGTAACCCAGCCCTTGTAAAATCTACTTTACTGAAGCCCGGCTACATGAAAATTGTGGTTAAATACAACAAAGTACTTTTTTGTTACATTCCATCACTGGCTTTTAGCAACAAGTTTATTTCTCAAATATGTTTTAAACTTGCATCAATTAACCACCACCCATTTCTGTCTTTCATCTAGGCAAGAGGAAAATGATCCACCCTAAACTGGACCTTACGTCACTATTTACAGAGATGCAGGTTGAAGATCTGGTGAACCGGGATCAGTTTGGGCGGCACATCCAGTTGCTTCTCAGTGAGGCAGCATGGCCGGTGTGTGTGACCCATTTTTTTTTTTTTCCAGTTTGAATTTTGCACATCCTAAATAATATGGAATTTGCTACTGATTGTAATAAACAATTTAGTGACTTATGTGTTTGCATCATGATTTTCTATTTTGTCTGTTAAGACACCGGTGGGAAAAGAGCCAACAGTACAAACCATTTATCAGTGACGATGAAAATAATGGCTCATTTTTAAGAAAAAGTAACCAAAAACAATTATTTTATTTATTGAAGACTGTGTTGCTGGATGTGCCAGTGCAGAAGACACTGCACACTTTAGTGATAGTATCAGTATATGGAGGAATTCTGGGCCATATTAGCATCTGGATTTCCTCATAATGGGTTAGGGCAGGGATGTCCAATCATGTGCCATGGAGGGCCAAGACCCTGTAGGCTTTACCTCCAACCAGTGTCTTCAACAGCAGATTCCTGAATTTCTTTCACTGACTGCTGATCAGTGAAAACACCTGCTGAAGAGACTGAGTAGAAGAGAGAACCTGCAGGGTCTTGGCCCTCCATGGCACATGATTGGACAACCCTGAGTTAGGGTTTAATGGGATTTAACATTTTAACACAAACTGCTTTATGGCTCATAATTCTGTTGGCAGACTTACACCAACCCAAAAGTGATTTCTCAAACTGCTGGATTGTTCTTAGACAGCTTTTCCAATCTTTTAGTATTTAATTTGTGTCACTTGGTGGTAACCTTCACACATAAAACAAAAGTGGAGACATCTGCAAAAAGTACAAAGGTTTATTGTCAAAATTCCTAGTGCTATACTAAATGAATACATGTATAGTTCACTGTTGATGCAGAGAATATATATTTATACAGTATCTACATGTATATATCCAGTAAATCCAAGTATTTTCCATGTCACCTTGTGACTGCATTATTTTAATTGCTTTTAATCCTCAATCCAGTTTGCTTTGGCTTAAAATGCATCGTAATTGTTAAATATATCTTATTATACCTAACTCAGTACTGTTTACCTGTTGAAATGTATATTTTACGGATAATATAACCCCATAACTACAATATGGTAACTACAATATGGTTCGTGAAGCCGGGGTGACATCTCATCACTGGGAGCCTATAACGCCCAGACCCACGGTTTGAAGTGATAATTTTGCCACAAGAGAGCCATCTGAAACACACACACACAGAATACAAATTTTAGTACCTAATAGCGATAACTTGCCAACATTACAATGTAGTACAGCCGACTTAAAGCAAAGTAGCATTTGCAATCATTAGCTTACCTTCATATGTGATGTAGTTCGTATCCTCATGTCTTCCGCTTTATACTGCTCTATATGGTTTCCTAAATGCTCAAGTACTTTTCCAGAGTGTGTCGTCTCGCTGCCTATGGCCTTCTGCTCTCCTTTTCTGCCTTTACTCTGGCAAAAAAGCCAGACACCGCAGTCACCTCATATTCTGCTATCTTGTGTTTTGTCTGGGTCACTTGGTTTACGTAATGGGAGGGTTGTGCTGCCTCCCTGTAACAAATCCCACCCACATCAAGCAGTATTCTGATGTAATGGAAACACAAGCAGACCGAACTGAACTGAACCGAACCGTACTGTACTGTACCGAGCCAAACTGACACTAGTGGAAAAGGGCCATTAGAGTCTCTCCTGTTACCCCTACATGAACAAAAACTTGAATCAGTTCTTTAACCAGAATAGATTACATACAAGTACATACCTTTAACAACTCTGTAAATGTGCCTATAAAATATATACATAGACCATAAATCAAAACAGAGTACACTGAAGACCGACTGTCAGCTGAATTTTTTTATTCTGTGCTATACGACTGTTGTTGTGAAATGGTGCTATATAAATAAAGTTGAATTCATTAACGCTTTTCAACTACTTCACATATGTTATATTTTGTAAATGATATGGCAGGCACTAAACAAGTTATTGCTCCCCACTGTTAAAGTACTCCATTAAAGCCCCCGACCAACAGTGATCTGTGTGGAGTTTGCATGTTCTCCCCGTGTTGCGTGGGTTTACTCCGGGATTTCTCCGGTTTCCTCCCACATGCCAAAAACATGCATGTTAGGTTAATTGGCTGTTCTAAATTGTCCCTAGATATTTGTTTCCTATAGGCCCTTAGAATAGAGGGTTAGTATTAATGAAAGCGCTTTGAGTGGTCTTTGTGACTAGAAAAGCGCTATATAAGTGCAGGTTAGTTAGTTAGTTAGTTAGTAAAGCTGCTCTAATGTCATCCCCTTCTACACTGGTATGGTCAGGTAGTGGTTGAACTGGAGGCCGACTGTGATCAGGTGTGTCTGGGAGTCCAAAGTTGTCACCATGTTCCTCACAAATATTATCAAGTATGCAGCAGGTGAGCACCATTTTCTTGCTCAGCTCCAGTTTGCAGTCTGCAGTCATTCCTTGTCAGGAGGGACCTCCATTGTCCTTTCAAGCCGCCGAAAGCCATTTCCACAACTGGGCGTGCACGGCTCATCCGGTAGTTGTAGTTACGTTGTTCAGGGGTAAGTATGCCTGTGTCCGAAAAGGGTTTCATCAGCCACTTCTGCATGGGGTCGGCTGGGTGGTGAAATCTGGTGTCGTGCCAAAAAGTGATCACCATCTACAGGAGCCAGGAGTGCCCGCTTGTTAAAGGTGCACTGCCTGGTCTCAGTCTATCTACAGTGTGTCTAAATGTTTTGAGGTTTTTTCACATCTGAAAAATTATAGTGTTGGCCAAAGTGTTGAAGTTTGGATAACAACATATAGAATTTATCAGATTGCAATATTTATGTGCCAAGACCTTGTTGTTTTGGAGGCACACAGAATATATATTTATACAGTATCTACATGTATATATCCAGTAAATCTATGCATTTTTCCATGTAACCTTGTGACTGCATTATTTTAATTGCTTTTAATCATAGATCAAGTTTGTTTTGGGTTCAAAATGCATCAAAAGTGTTAAATATATCTTATTATGCCTAACTCTGTACTGTTTACCAGTTGAAATATATATTAAATGGCTAATGTAACCCATAAAAACAATATGGCACCTGGCGATCATTTTTTTGGTAGCTGATCACTTTTTGGAATGACATAACAGGCGACCTCCGTCTTGTAATGTGCCGTAACACCACCTATTACAGAATTGATATAAACTAGTGAATGCCCGTAGAAACCAAGTATAAGCATGTATTTCTGCATGTCTGTAGAAAGCAGGTGTATAAAAGAAGAAGAAGAAGTGAACTTATAATGTGAACAACACCAAGTACGTGGCAGTAATGCACCTGTAAGCTGGTTGACAACCACCAATCAAATCTAAAAGAAGAAGAAGAAAGGTGTAAGCAAGGGTGTAAGCAAGCACGTCAGCACTCATTCAGTGATGCCTGCCTTTGATCTTTGATGGTGTCATAGCAAGCCCTATGATCTTTGATGTCATAACAAGGGCCATGATCGTGAGTGATGACTGCCTTTGATCTTTGATGATGTCATAGTGAGTCCTTTGATCTTTGCTGATGTCATAGCGAATCCTATGATCGTGAGTGATGCCTGCCTTTGATCTTTTAGCGAGTTCTATGATCGTGACATCTTGACAGAGAGATTTCTTGAGTTAAATGATCTTTTGGCGAGTCCTATGGGCTATATGACGTCAGGTAGACATCATACAGAGATCATAGGAACATCAGTCGAATGGCTTATACAGTATGTCATATAGACATCATGTAGGCATCGTAGGAACATCATAGGTGGTCCTATGATCGTGACACACTGACAGAGACTTCTTATATAGAGTGATGATATAACATTTAAAAGTGTAGTCAGTGCTAGCTATTTGAGCTACAGACTTGAGCTAACAACGGCTGATAACTGAAATACTGATAATTACCGGTCTCCTTAAACGTAGCCGCCGTTCTCTGTGATTAAGAATAAAACTGTTTTTGGATGGTAATACAGGTTTGGAAAAATAAAAGCAGCACTCTCAAAGAGACAACAAACTCCTCATGTTGACAACTTAGGCGCTGCTTCCTCTTCTCCTCTTTTTACTTCTTCTATGGGGTGGCATAAAGACGCTTCACACTACGTAATGACGGAGCACTGACGTAATCCCCGACTAGGTCCATGTCAGTGGAAAACCAACTGGTTCTTATGAGGCACTACAGTTGAACTGGTTAACCACTTGCACTCCGGGCAATTTTCCTAAAAATGCCAAAAAATAACGTGCCCAAAGTAAATCGAAAGCTGTTATTCAACCCTTTGCAGCATCTTCATGGGGTTGGTCTCATTTAAAAGAAAACACTTTGAATTTTTTGGCAAAAAAAACATAATCTCTCTACGTGCTCCGGCCACTGAGTTACAGTCATCTAAACATACTGAACTTGAAGAAAATAAATTTGGACACAGTGTTTTTTTGGATACAAATGCTTACAAATAACACACAGCTGTCCGATCCGGCTGGAAAACGCAACAGAAATGTAGAACCAAGTGTTATCAAGCTGAGATCCAAATTTGGCAACAATACCACAAAAAATGAATATTTTACACAGCTTTGTTCTCAGGTAGTTCCCAGGCGTTTTGGAACTGTGCCAAATGGCACAGTTTGGAAAAACATCTAACTTTTGAATAATTCAATGTAGAATCTTCATTTTGGGCTCTAATGAAAGGTCACACTCAGGGCTGTGTCTGTGTGTGTGTGTGTGTGTGTGTGTGTGTGGGGGGGGGGGTTGTCTGCCCCCCCGCTAAAAAAGACGGGAGTTCGGCCCTCGCCACATGATGGATTACACTCCTTGCATGTTTTCACAGCGCCCCCCCCCCTCGCTACTGTGTGTGTGTGTGTGGGGGGGGGTTGTCCCCCCCTCCCCTCGCTGCAGAAGACGGCCATCACTACATGAAGGAATAGACTCATATGCTTCCCCCCGCGGACCGGGGGCGTTCGGACCGTGAACACCCCCCCCCCGCTCCTCTTCTGCAGCGGGGGGGGGGGGGGGGGCCTTCACGGTCCGAACACGGCAAATGAACCGTTTATCACGGCGCACGCACTTCGTACTTCGTGCGCAGTACAGTTGTAATTTACCGATCGGTCAAAAGTCATTTTTGGATTACAGTTTTCAGGGAGAAATAATAATTTAGCTTATAACACCTTACCTCTTCACAGCAGCAGAGTCGTGGCGAACTTCTCTTCCCCATTGTAAGACGAACGCGACGCTGCTCAGCTCGTGGATCCCGATCAAAACATAATTCCATTATTGCAGTTTTGGTGAATGATTTACGACCTTTGTCGTCGGCCTCCGTCGGTCTATGATGACGGAAGAGAATCCTAAACGTCTATTCTGCTGGAATGAGTGCAGGTCCCACTTGTGGGTGGTCTCCATGCTGCGGGGTCTGTAGTAGATTCGTCCAGCGTCCTTTGTTTTCATCTGTTGCAACAGTAAATCTCTCTTCACCCAGCCTGAATTTCAGTGCTTCAATTGGCTCCTGCGTTCACAGTAGGCGGGTCCTCCTTCCTAGATTTTCATTCATTGGCTCTTCAAGGTTTCAGAAACCCAATTCAAGGCTCTTATTAGTCGAATGAGAGGTCAATCAGATGAACTAATCTGTTCGCGGCTGTCTCTGCAGTTTTTTTTTTAGTGGCGCTTGGACGCCACTACATCACCATCACCACCATCATGCGTCATGCGTCCAAGCGCGCACAAGGGCGCTCTCGTGCGCCCTCGTGCGCCCTAGAACGCAGAGACTTGCCCGCCCGAGGAACAACGGAGTGCAAGTGGTTAAGCGCCAGCACAAGCACCAGAACCGAACTAGCACTGGTTCTTATTTGGTGGAAATGAGATATTTGACCCATGGCGTAACTGTCACATGATTCAGCTGGCTCATGAACCACTACCATTTTGTGTTTCACCGACATAAAAGCATCATATTAAAAGATCAGTCTGCAGATTTTGTGACTCGATCTGAATCAGAGAATCGATCTTTTGAACCCACCCCTATCAACAGTCTGTGCGGACGGTACATCGTTCTTTGTAACTCTGCAGAAAAAAACCCGACATCACTAACCCTTCTTAACCAATGCAACTTAAGTTCACCATATTTGTTAGAATGTGATTAATCAGTCCGGTGGTTTTCAACCTTTTCTGAGCCTTCTGACTCTTTTTGCATTCAAAAAAAAAATCCCACGGCAAACCACAAGCCAAAAATGTTTTAAATGGCACACTGTAGCCTATTACAGTATATGTGACGACAATTTAGTCTTTAATTACCTCCTCCAAGGGAGGATGGAGGTAATGTTTTTAGTGGCGTTGGTTGGTTGGTTTGTCTGTTAGCAACATAACTCAAAAAGTTATGAATGGATTTTGATCAAATTTTCAGGAAAGGTGTGTAATGACATGAGGAACTGATGATTAGATTTTAGTGGTGATTTGAATCATGATGTGGATGCAGGAATTTTTTTGAATATTATTTTATATATTAATCTGGCACTTTTCATGTACTTCCCCTTTCAGACGTGTCAGCAACCTGGAAGCCAAACACTGCAGAAAAAGTATTAGGGGGCGTGTCCACCAAACTCATTTTTCCTGCTGTGGGTGACCATTTTCTATTCATTCTCTATGTAGTCCAGCGTTTACAGCGCTGACTGCCCTCGGTGCTGAAACGCTTTGAGTGGTGGCCGCTTTGTTGCGGTGCTTAGGGCTGAAAATCATACAGCTGTGCTTGTCAATATCAGACCTTTCTAAGCAGCCAATCAGAATTACGGAAGGGTGGGACATGGGACGCTGGTACAGGAAGACGAGAACGGTAAGTGATGGTGGAAGAGGTGGCGGCTGAACTTTGCAGCATCAAATAATGTGAATTTGTAGCTGATAACTGTAAAAAAAAATGGTATGATACCACACTGTTGTGTAATATTGCTGAATAATTATGAACCTTGTCAGTAAACTGCAAAGGAGAAGAGAGGAAAAAAAAATGAAAACCAACCTGAAGATTCAATAAATCCTGATGTTGATTTAAGGTGGAATTTCCCAGCCCCAATGTATGGCAATACAATTATGACAGTATTATTACTATTATTATTATTATTATTATTATTATTATTATTATTATTATCATCATCAGACAGAGAAATGACAGCAAAAACAATATGACTACATAATAATAACAACAACAACAACAACAACAATAATAATGTATTGCATTCATATAGCACCTTTCATATTTTCAGGAAAGGTGTGTAATGGCACACTGAACACATGATTAGATTTTGGTGATTATCTCAAAATGCATACCTCCACCAAGGCTCTCTTCTCACAGAGTGTTTGCAACAATACTCCAAAACTACTGGATGGATTTGGATGAAATTTTCACCAGAGGTGACCCTTGGCCCAAAGATGAACTCATTAGATGTTGGAGGTGATCCATGAGTGCATACCTCCGCCAAGGCCCTCTCTCACAATGTACAGAAGGACGGCGATATGGACGGACAAAGGGAGGGATGGAGCCTTGGCGGAGGTATGTGTTCTCTGAGTACCCTCTAGTTTGTTTTAACTTGGTGTGAAATGTGGCATGATCACACTCAAAGTCAATACAAAGACACAAGCACAAGCATTTGCTCCAGACGAAGAAAATCCATGCAAATTCATGTCTGCGTGACTTGGATTTTGCTCAACTCACGCCAGAAATTCACTTGATGATAGGTCGCAATAGCCAATCAGTGTTGATATTCCGCAGTTACTGGGAGAATCAATTAGACTGAAAATAAGACTGTCACTTACTGGAGACAGATGGACAGTGACAGTGTGTACGTGTTTTCCCTACCATTATATTGGGAGGCGGGGAGTGCCATGTTAATTACCTCCACTAAGGAGTTATGATCTCACCCGTGTTTGTCTGTCTGTTAGCAGGATTACGCAAAAACAGCAGGACGGATTTGGAAGAAATTTCCACCAAAGGTGGCCCTTGGCCTAAGGATTAACCCATTAGATTTTGGTGATGATCTGAGAGTGCATACCTCCACCAAGGCTCAATCTTGTAGCAGTCATTTAGCAGAATTACGCCAAAACTAATGGATGGATTTTGATCAAATTTTCACCAGAGGAGGTCCTTGGGTTACAGGCGAATCCATTAGATTTTGGAGCTGCACAATGAGCGCATACTTCTACCAAGGCTCAATCTTGCAATGTATGGTGGGATGGAGGCAGGGAGGTACGGACAGATAGATGGATAAAGGGAGGGAAGGAAGGCGCATTAGCAGAGGTATGCACTCTTAGTGCTTTTCTAGTTTTATTTAATTTTATTTTTCTATATAGCACCAGATCACAACAAAAGTAATTTTACGGTGCATTCACTATGGAATAAGTCTTTACCTTGTCCTTTTATTTAACAACCTAAATATCCTTATGTTATTTATCTTATTTACACAACAGCAGCTCATTTCTGCCTCTTCTCCTCTCTGCGCTCTCATGCAGAGGGGCAGAAATCTGCTGTGCATCAACACAGACATGTGCACTCGCACACTCACGACGTGTGCACGCACACAGACACGTGCACACATAGAGGTAAACACATTCGCACCAACAGAGAGGGAGCACAAAGAAAAGCACGGTGTGTCAGCCAACTAAGAAGCAAAAAAAAATCTGAATTTTTTTAAATGCACCCAGGATGACGAAGGTTGCAACACCAGCTCTCCTGCCAGTAGCAACCAAAGTAGCGCTCCTGCTCTGGGTTCAAGTGTAGAAAAAAGCCCAAGTGCTGTATGCCCTGCCACCGACAAGCAGCAAAAGTCTGGTCATCACCGGATGACAGGTTTTGACCCAGAACATCTTGCAGCCTGCATGCGAATGTCAATAAATGGGCCAGATGTGTCAGACTTCCCATATCGAGGCTCTAGAAATGTTCTTCCTGACCCCCAGAAAAATACTGTGCAGTGACAAAAGCTGCACACTTTGTGGACAATTGTCAAATAAACAAATGTTCAGATATTTCGTTCAATGCCTTTCAAATATTCTGATGTTTTGTTCAATAATTGTTTTTTTTACAGTTTTTATTTATACTGACTGCTGTTATTAAAAGAAACTGTTGTTATTCAAAGAAACTTATGAACACCATGATTCCTGTAAGAGTTTGTCATTGTCGACCTTCATGCTGCCCCCCTCCCCCAGAAGGTTGGAAACCTAGGGGAAACACTGATTTTATTTATATTAGTGAATACCCGTAGAAACCAAGTATAAGCAAGTATTTCTGCATGCCCATAGAAAGCAGGTGTAAGCAAGCAAGTCACCACTTGTTCAGCGGTGAATGGACATCCTGATTATTTTTTGGAATTTGGGAGGAAACCGGAGCACCCGGAGAAAATCCACGCTTTGCTTGGCAATTTACACATTTGTAGTGAAGACTGCCATTCTTCAAGGTTACACATTTTTACTGTCTGCATCTCTTTAAAAACAACATTGCTCAGAAAGCGATGCTTTTGCTGAGTTTCTTCATCTTGAGCAAGAATACGAAGACTGCTTGATCTGCCAACTCTGCTTGCGGCAACATAGAACTGGCCATGACTGAAGAAATCTCTTGTGCAGAAAACACCAATGTGCTGTAAAGACTGGCCCTGTGACTTATTTACTCATGGCAAAGCAGGGTCTTACTGGAAACTGTTTACATCGCAAGACGAATGGAAACGTTGTCAGATGGTGTGAGTGTGATTCGTGGAATCAGGAGAGATTCCACGAGAGAAATTTTAAAAAGAAATAAATAGTATAAAATTAAAATATTCCGGTATGTTTTAAACCCCCCCTGGGGAAAAATATGTTGCCACCGCGCCAAGGTCTTTTAGCCAGAGGAAACACTATATATGATCAGATTGGTATAGTAACCAGAAATTCTACTCATGTAAAAAAGCAGTGCTTTGAAATTAATAATTAAAAGTAAACAACCAAAAATTTCTAGTTAAGGCTACAAACAGCATCCACTTAAAACCTGAGTAATGACTTCAGTCTTGAAGGTTTGAGGTTTTTCTCAAAAATTTATAACAATTTTCTTATAGTTTTCTACTTTTCTCTGTAAATCTAAAGTTGAAACCATGTTCCTCAAATTTGTAATTTCCTCTTGTAAAATTGACTTTTCTTGTACATTTGAAACTTTATTATAAATTTGTGGATTATTTTATGACGGACTGTTTTGAAACAGACTTTGGTAATTTTTTTAACCTTTTCCTTATAACAATTTACATTTTTGACCATAACTTTGCAGTCAGAACAGAACAATAATTTAACTCTGATTACAAGGACAAAATATTAATAAAATTGTATTTAATGAAATAAATTAACTTAAATGACCAAGGATGTTGTTATTTCTGTTATAATATTTCTTTATAGTTTTTTTTTTTTTTTTAGAAATGTCCTCACCCCCCAGACAGCAGGAAAAACCTCCCTTATTTTGAAATCAGATGTTGGCACGTTTAGTTTGTCTGAAGGCTGCTGACGGATTAAAGTCATTGACTTCGTGAATTTCAGTCATCTTAACCTGCCAGGCACATAATGGGGAACTGTAGCGGACTTTAAAGACATAATTCACCACAATATGTGTTCATGTACGAAATGATCTGTTTAGACAGTTATAGTTGGGCGCTCAGGCTTTCTCATCAGGCACCTCTCTAGGCAGCCACTGAAGGACCTCATTTAGAGTGGAGAGAGCTAGCGTTTTTAGCTGTTGCTTTTTGTCACTGCCGCTGGAGAATAAAAACAGTACGCCTGCTCATGTGAGAAAAGAGAGAAATTGCCAGTCTCTTCATTCCTGTAATTCCTACAGAACATAACTCAATATTGTAGTGGCTGGTAAAATATATCCTCAGCAATTCATCAGTCCCCCGCCTTTCCCTTCATATGAAGCCGGCTGCATATAAATTCTAACCACGTCTCTTAGCTAAGCGACTCTTCCATTATTGCTCCCATTAACAGCAGGTTAAAACCATGATAAACGCCTCCAGTGCTTACATACCTCTAATGATTTTTTTCCATGTTTAAAGTACTTTAATAAACTCATGTTTCTGTCGGACAGTCGCGCTTAGCGAGACACTGCCTGTTGACTGACTGGAAACTCACGTGGGCGAGGCGCTTCTAAACTCTGCACGGATGACGGCCACGAGCGTTATTCGTGTGCGCACTTGAGGAAAGTCATTGCTTCATATATTTTTCTTAATAAATTCATATCTCCTTGGCGCAGTGGTAAAATTTCTGGCACGGCGGGCCGCCACCAAGAAATGTTACCAGAGGAAACCCTGCTATGATCTTTGATTTTATAGCGAGTTCTATGATCTGTGATGCTGTCGTAGTGAGTCCTATGATCTTTGATGATATCATTGATGCTTGCCTTTGATCTTAGATGATGTCATAGCGAGTCCTATGATCGTGAGTGATGCCTGCCTTTGATCACACACACTTTCTTGAATCACTCTATACTATGGTGTCTATACGACATATAGACACCATAGGCACATCATAGGCAATCCTATGATCTTTTAGCGAGTCCTATGGTTGTGACAGACAGACACACACACAGATATGATCTTTTAGCAAGTCCAATGCTTGTGACACACACACACAGACAGACAGACAGAGATTTCTTGAATTATATATATAGAGTGAGATATAGTGTTAAGCTGGTTGCCAACCGCCAATCAAATCTAAAAGAAGAAGAATTTTCTACTACACATGTCAAACTCATTTTAGTGATAAAACCTAATTTAAGTGATAACCTAAATAATGACATTTTATCTGTTTTATTCTCATAATGAGTCTTTGTTTTCAGACATTTTACCTTCATGGTGACTTCCTGTTTTCAGTTGTCTGTTCTTTGGTTTGGGTTCTTCTTCTTTAGTCGATCCTGAGTCTCCATGCCAGCTTCCTTCCTCATCTTGGATCTCAGTTCCAGCAGAGTTGTGAGAGAGGAGCTGCTCACTGTTAGGTTCTGCTTCACTCTGCTGGTTTTCCTCAGAAATAAGAGTCACCATGAAGGAATCAGCCTCCAGCTTCACTACCAGCTCTTCTCCCTCCTGACTGATGCAGAGTTCCTCCTCTTCCCCTTTAACCTGTGGAGGTTCTGGCTCTTCCCATTCCTCTTTCATCTGTGGAGGTTCTGGTTTCTCCTGATCATCTTTCATCTGTACAGATTCTGGCTCCCTTGGTTCCTCTTTAACCTGTAGTTGCTCCTGTTGATTTTTCATCTGTGGAGGTTCTGGTTCTTCCTGGTCCAGAACAGAGTTGCTCTCCTGGTTCCAGAGCTGCTGCTCAGCCAGAACCTCCTCACATTACAAATTTATGAGAGAAAAAAATACCAAAATAAGAATCAAAAACATAAACTTGAAAGAATGCTGAACAGTACATACAGATTTTGGAGCAACTTATACTGGGACATCCTTGCTTATTTCAACAAGACAATGCCAAGCCACATTCAGTACGTGTTACAACAGTGTGGGTTCGTAGTAAAAGAGGCCGGGTACTAGACTGGCCTGCCTGCAGTCCAGACCTGTCTCCCATTGAAAATGTGTGGCACATTATGAAGCACAAAATATGAAAACTGAGAGCCCAGACTGTTGAGCAACTAAAGTCCTACATCAAGAATGGGAAAGAATTCCACCTACAAACCTTCAACAATTAAGTGTCCTCAGTTCCTTATTGCTGATTTAGTGTTGTCAGAAGGAAAGGTGATGTAACACAGTGGTAAACATGACCCTGTCACAGCCTTTTTGGAACATGTTGCAGGAATCAAATTCAAAATGAGTCGGGCTGCACGGTGGCGCAGTGGTTAGCACTGCGGCAGCACAGTTTACCCTTGGCCGGGGGATCGTGGGGATCGTGGGATCGTGGGTTCAATCCCAGCCCCCGACCAACAGTGATCTGTGTGGAGTTTGCATGTTCTTTGCATGTCTGTCTGCGTGGGTTTACCCCGGGATTTCTCCGGTTTCCTCCCACATGCCAAAAACATGCAGGTTAGGTTAACTGGAGACTCTAAAGTGGCCCTAGGTGTGAATGTGTGTGTGAATGGTTAAGGGATAGCGCCGTATCGTGGCTGCTTCATCCATCCAGGTGGTGGATGACCTTCAATTTCCCCTCTGGGGATCAATAAAGTATACTAAAAAAAAAAAATCTATTTGTGGCGGCGTGGTGGAAGAGTGGTTAGCACTGCGGCAGCACAGCAACTCACCCTTGGCCGGGGGATCCTGGGTTCGATCCCAGCCTCCGACCAACAGTGATCTGTGTGGAGTTTGCATGTTCTCCCCGTGTCTACGTGGGTTTACTCCAGGATTTCTCCAGTTTCCTCCCACATGCTAAAAACATGCAAGTTAGGTTAATTGGCATCAAACTGGGGATTCTAAATTGTCCTTAGGTATGACTGTGAGAGTGAATGGTCGTCTGTCTCTCTGTGTTGGCCCTGCGATGGACTGGTGATCTGTCCAGGGTGTACCCTGCCTCCCACCCAAAGATGCTGGGATAGGCTCCAGCCCCCCCGCGACCCGAAAAGGATTAAGCGGAAGAAGATGAATGAATATTTGCAAAAAAACAAAGTTTATCAGTTTGGACATTAAATGTCTTTGTAGTGTATTCAACTGAATATAGGTTGAAAAGGATTAGTAAATCATTGTATTGTTACGCAACGTCCCAGTGTCACTGGAATTAGGGTTTGAACACATAGGATTTTTTTTTTTTTTACAACCCTGTATAAAATCTATTTAATAGTACAAGTTATGTAAGCAGGGCTGGTAATTAACTTTGACAGTGGCTATGGATACGGAACTATACCCATAGCATTCTTAATACAGATACGGCTCAAATCTGATTGGCCAGTACGTTCTATTAATGCCCATCTTAAAAGCAGGAGGCTACAGGTACGGAAATCTGAGACATTTATTTGCTTCAAAATTTAAAAATTTAAAAAACGTTTTTAACCTTACCCAGTCACAAATAAGGCTAATCTCTTAATTTTAAGTGTAAATTTCATCTCCTATCAAGTAAAATGGTTTGAACAAGGTACTGATAGCAGGACCGAACCAGCAACCTTCTGATCACAGGTCCAACAAACTATCTACCTAAGCCACAGCAGCAGCTGGCTTGGAGCTGATCTGAAAGGTAGCAGTAGAAGCAATGACTGTTAATTCATTCAAGAACCACCTTGAAAATTTTCTTAGAATAGGGGACTGTACACTCCCCCTCATGGATTGTCACCTTATCGTGGTGGGGGGGTTTGCGTGCCCCAGTGATCCCAGGAGCTATGTTGTCCGGGGCAATATGCCTCTGATAGGGTCTCCCAAGACAAACTGGTTCTGGGTGAAGGGCCAGACTAAGAACGATCCAACAGACTCTCATGATAAATTGTATATCAAGGATTCAGTGTACCCCGCCCGGTATGGGGTTACCGGGGCCCCACCCTGGAGCCAGGCCTGGGGGAGGGGCTGGAAGGCTAGTGTCTGGTGGCCGGGTTTCCACCCATGGGACCCGGCCGGGCTCAGCCCGAAGGAGTTACATGGGTCCGCCCTCCAGTGGGCTCACCACCTGCAGGAGGGATCATGGGGGTCTGGTGCTATGTGGATTAGGTGGCGGTCAAAGGCGGAGACCTTGGCGGACTGATCCCAAGCTTTCTAAACTGGCTTTTGGTACGTGGAATGTCACCTCTCTGGTGGGGAAGGAGCCTGAGCTGGTGTACGAGGTTGAGAGAAACCGGCTAGATATAGTTGGCCTCACCTCAACACACAGCTCCGGTTCCGGAACCAGTCTCCTGGAGAGAGGCTGGAGTTTGGCCTCTTCTGGAGTTGCCCTGGGCGAGAGGCGACGACCAGGGGTGGGTATTCTTGTATCCCCCCACCTTGCTGCCTCTATATTGGAGTTTTCCCCGGTGGACGAAAGGGTTGCTTCCCTGTGCCTTCGGGTTGGGAAACGTGTCCTGACCATCATTTGTGCCTATGCACCAAATGATGTTTCAGAGTACCCACCCTTTGTGGAGTCTGTGACTGGGGTGCTGGAGGGTGCTCCTCTTGGAGACTCCATTGTCCTACTGGGGGACTTCAATGCGCACGTGGGCAACGACAGTGAAACCTGGAGGGGGGTGATTGGGAGGAACGGCCTGCCCGATCTGAACCCGAGTGGTGTTCAGTTATTGGACTTCTGTGCTAACCACAGTCTGTCCATAACGAACACCATGTTCAAGCATAAGGGTGTCCATATGTGCACCTGGCACCAGGACACCCTAAGTCGCAGGTCGATGATCGATTTTGTTATCGTATCATCAGACCTGTGACCGTATGTCTTGGACACCCGAGTAAAGAGAGGTGCAGAGCTGTCAACTGATCACCACCTGGTGGTGAGTTGGATCCGATGGCAGGGGAGGAAGCTATTCAGACCTGGTAGACCCAAACGTATAGTGAGGGTGTGCTGGGAGCGTCTGGCTGAGGCTCCTGTCCGGGAGGTCTTCAACTCCCACCTCCGGAAGAACTTCAACCACATTCCGAGGGAGTCTGGAGACATGGAGTCTGAATGGGCCATGTTCTCCACCTCTGTTGTTGAAGCGATACCAGAGCTGCAGCCGCAAGGTGGTTGGTGCATCTCGTGGTGGCAACCCCCGAACCAAGTGGTGGACACCAGTGGTGAGGGGGGCCATTAAGCTGAAGAAGGAGTCCTATCAAGCTTGGTTGGCTTGTGGGACTCCCGAAGCAGCTGAGGTGTACCGGCCGGCCAAGCGGAGTGCAGCTCGGGTGGTTGCTGAAGCAAAAACCCGGGTATGGGAGGAGTTCGGTGAGGCCATGGAACAAGACTTTCGGTCTGCCTCAAAGAGATTCTAGCAAACTGTCCGGCGGCTCAGGAGGGGAAAGCAGCTCCCCGTCCACACTGTGTATGGTGCGGATGGGACACTGTTGACTTCGACTGAGGATATCGTCGGGCGGTGGAAGGAATACTTCGAGGATCTCCTCAATCCCACTGATACGCCTTCCACAGAGGAAGCAGGGTTTGGGGACGAGGGGGATGACTCGCCTATCACAGGGGCTGAGGTCGCCAAGGTGGTTAAAAACCTCCTTGGTGGCCGGGCCCCGGGGGTGGACGAGATGTTGTGACAACCATGACAACCCAACATATGTTGTTGGGTTGTCATGGTTGACACGCCTCTGCAACATTGCGTGGAGGTCGGGGGCAGTGCCTTTGGCATGGCAAACCGGGGTGGTGGTTCCTCTCTTCAAAAAAGGGGACCGGAGGGTGTGCTCCAACTTTAGAGGGATCACACTCCTCAGCCTCCCTGGAAAGGTCTATGCCAAGGTACTGGAGAGGAGAGTCCGGCCGTTGGTCGAACCTCGGATTCAGGAGGAGCAATGTGGTTTTTGTCCTGGCCGTGGCACATTGGACCAGCTCTTTACCCTCTCGAAAATTCTTGAGGGTTCGTGGGAGTTTGCCCAACCAGTTTACATGTGTTTTGTGGACTTGGAGAAGGCATTTGACCGCGTCCCTCGTGGATTTTTGTGGGGGGTGCTTCAGGAGTATGGGGTATTGGGCTTGTTGTTACGAGCTATTTGGTCTCTGTACGACCGTTGTGACAGTTTGGTTCGTACTGCCAACACTCGGTCGGAGTCATTCCCAGTGAGAGTTGGACTCCGCCAGGGCTGCCCTTTGTCACCGATCCTGTTCATAATTTTTATGGACAGGATTTCTAGGCGCAGCCAGGGAATGGAGGGTGTCATGCTTGGTGACCACAGGATCTCATCTCTGTTGTTTGCAGATGATGTTGTCCTGTTGGCTTCATCCAGCAATGACCTACAGCTCTTGCTGGGACGGTTTACCACTGAGTGTGAAGCGGCTGGGATGAGAATCAGCACCTCCAAGTCCGAGTCCATGGTCCTCAGCCGGAAAAAGGTGGATTGTCCTCTCTGGGTTGGGGACGTGCTCCTGCCCCAAGTGGAGGAGTTGAAGTATCTTGGGGTCTTATTCACGAGTGAGGGGAGAATGGAGCGAGAGATTGACAGACGGATCGGAGCAGCATCTGCAGTGATGCGGACATTGTACCGGTCTGTTGTGGTGAAGAGGGAGCTGAGTTCTAAGGCAAAGCTGTCGATTTACCAGTCAATCTACGTTCCTACTCTCACCTATGGTCACGAGCTTTGGGTAATGACCGAAAGAACGAGATTGCGGATACAAGCGGCTGAAATGAGCTTTCTCCGTAGGATTGCTGGACTCACCCTCAGAGATAGGGTGAGGAGCTCAGTCATCCGGGAGAGGCTCAGAGTAGAACCGCTGCTCCTCCACATTGAAAGGAGTCAGTTGAGGTGGTATGGGCATCTGATTAGGATGCCTCCTGGACGCCTCCCACTTGAGGTGTTTCAGGCACGTCCCACTGGGAGGAGACCCCGGGGCAGACCCAGGACTCGGTGGAGAGACTATGTCTCCCAGCTGGTCTGGGAACGCCTTGGTATCCTCTCTGAAGAGCTGGAGCAGGTGGCTGGGGAGAGGGAAGTCTGGGCTTCTCTGCTTGAACTGCTGTCTCCGCGACCCGGACCTCCGGAAAAGCGGTAGAAGATGGTTGGATGGATGGATGGGGACTGTACACAGGTCTTTCTAGACTTCCTGCCCCATAACCACCGCTGTGACGTCATTTCAGCTGTGGATTCATCTAAGTTCATGTAAGAAAGGGTTTATCAGATTGTCAACGCTTCCATACCAACCTTCCGTATCCATAGCCACTGCCACTAACCTTTGTGATCAGTTGCCATGGTGATTAGTATTTTTCCAAAGTTAATGGCACTAATTTATCAAAAGTGCGAAGAAATCGGTGCACATTTATGGGCAGATATGATCGTAAGAAAAGGGCCACGTAGTATTTATGAAACCCTGACTATCTGCTCAATCTCAACATACCGATGTTTAGTCATTAATAAAAACAAACAACCAAACAACAACAACAAAATCTAATCGGACAAAAACTGGCGATCTGTCCAGAGTGTAGCCCGCCCCTGGAAATGTTCTAGAAATGGAGCGATAATAGAAAACGCTACAATAAACTGCAGATGAACACAGCTGGACAGATGAAACAGTCCTCAACACCAGAGCAGCTAAGCTAGTTAAGCTAACGGAACCAGAACCTTCTCCGGGTCAGCGCTGCTGTCCTCTTAAAAATATTCCGCACATTTGTTGGTGACAAAGAAAAGTCTTTTTAACTATTTTACCCACCAAAGTCTCGGTTCCAGCCTCAAAGCACTATTGATGCCACTGCCATCTTGAGTTGAACGCATGCGCCTCTTCTTCTTCCTCTTTGGATTTTTACGGCAGCTGGCATCCAATATGTTGCATTACTGCCTCCTACTGTCGTTTAAACCCCACTACCCCACACACCAATGCCTGTCAGGTCAGACATTGGTTTGCTTGCTGCCAAATAACCATGAAAACCTGTACTACCTGTCTCATGGGTCGGGCGGTCGGCAACTCAGCCGGCAACCGGCACCCCCAGCTCAGCCTAACTGAACTTTAATGCTGTGTAAATTTATTAACATATTTTGTACTATATTGGAAATGATCTACCTTATTCCTGAGGGCGCTGCTGTAGAAACGATTATGGTGTGGCCGACACACATTGTGGGCTCACGCTGCCACAGAGACAGGACTGAATGTGTATTGTGGGGTGTCACGTCTGCAAGGACTAAGGACTCGAATCTACAGGAGGTAACAAGGAAGTGTGAGATTTGTCTCTTTGTCCCACAGAAGACGCCCCGGAGGGTATTCCGGTTCATCAAGAAATGAGAGACAATGGTGAAGCTTCAAAGGAATGCTTTGTAACTGTATGTTGACTGAAGACACCATGTGGCTTGAATTCTGATGCTGGAAATGTATAAAAGGGGGTTGAAGTATGATTCTCTCTCTTTCCTGCTTTGAGAATGCTAGAAGCTGCGTTCTGTCAAATAAAGCTGGTTTTATGACTGAAACTCAGCCTCATTATTTGAGCATGCTTCTACACTGGTGACCTACGACAGAGAATGAGCAGACAGAATTCTCCCGAGCGCGGCTCTGTGGAAGCCAGCCTGATGGCCGCCTCCACGATCCAGCTGCCCGATTTCTGGCAGCACAGCCCGCGCTCATGGTTTAGCGCAATCGAGGCGCAGTTCAACCTCCGGAGAATCTCCAACGATGACACAAGATTCTACCACGTGGTAGCGAAGCTGGACAGCAACACGGTCCAGAGAGTGGAAGATCTGGTTAATCATCCACCAGACAGCGACAAGTACAGCGCATTGAAGGACGCGCTGATCAGCCATTTCACCCCCTCAGTCCAACAACGAGCAGAGGGGCTCCTGGCGCTGACGGAGGCTGAAAACGATAGACCTGCGGACCTGATGGTGAAGATGCTGCAGCTCAAAGCCTCTGAGGATGGCGAATTCATTTTCGCCCACCTTTTCCTTCGAACCCTACCACCAGCAGTGAGAGTGGCCCTGGCAGAGTCACCCCGATTGGCCAAGCGAGACTACCATGGGTTGAGCAAGGAGGCGCAGAGGTTGGTCGACGCCCACAAGCGGAACGCGGTCTCGGCCGCGGCGGCCAGTCCAGGAACGGCGTCCGGAGACAGTGCGGGTCCAGCGGCCGCGGCGCCAGACGCACCAACGACGGCGGCGACAGGAGCCAGACGACGCGGAGCGGAGAACGGCTCGTGCTTCTACCACCGCCGTTTTGCAGAGAGAGCGCACAGGTGCGTCCCACCGTGCAATTTTAAGCGCCAGGGAAACGCCAAGACCGAGGGCCGGTAGCAGCTGCGACCCTCGGCAACGAGAACAGGCTGCTTTACCTGACGGATGCACGCTCGGGGAAACAGTTCCTCGTGGACACGGGCTCTCAGCTGAGTTTCGTCACACCCACCTACGCGGAACGGCTGTCGCCTTCTAAAGCCCCCTGGGTGTCAGTGTCAGCAGCGAACGGCTCCACGATTAAAACGTTTGGTGAGAGGACCATGCTTCTGTCCTTACAGGGCTGTTCATTTGAGTGGACATTTATTGTAGCAGCAGTCAGTTTCAACATGTTAGGGGCTGATTTTTTGTGCTCACATGGTTTATTGGTTGACCTTGCTAATAGACGTCTGATTAATGCACTGTCCTTTCATTCTATTCCCTGCACAGCTCGGGTGGCCCCGCCAACTGCACATGCCAGCGTCTCAGCTGCGGGTGGTAAGTTTCACACTCTGCTTGCTCAGTTTCCAGCACTCACAGTCCCCACGTTTTCAGCAACGGTGGCCAAACATGGGGTAGAACATTTCATAACGACCACAGGCCCTCCCGTGTTTGCAAAGGCTCGGCGCTTGGACCCAGCTAAACTGGCCATCGCGCGCGAGGAGTTCACTAATCTGGAAAAACTGGGCATTGTTAGACGTTCCAAGAGCTCTTGGGCTTCGCCGTTACACATGGTCCCAAAAGCTGACGGCTCGTGGTGACCTTGCGGTGATTTCCGCAGGTTGAACAACGTTTCAGCTCATGACCGCTACCCGATTCCGCACATTCAGGATTTTTCTGTCCATTTGGCGGGGGCGTGCATTTTTTCTAAAATGGACTTGGTGCGCGGCTATCACCAGGTGCCAGTGCGCGCGCAGGATGTACCCAAAACAGCGGTCATAACGCCTTTCGGCCTTTTTGAGTTCTTGCGCATGCCTTTTGGCCTCAAGGGGGCCGCGCAGACTTTCCAACGCATGATGGATGCAGTTTTACGCGACCTGCCTTTCGTGTTCGTTTATTTGGACGATATTTTGGTAGCCAGCGCGTCCGAAGGCGAACATGAAAAACACCTCACAGCAGTTTTCCAGAGGTTGGCAGAGCACGGGTTAATAGTTAACCCAGCGAAGTGTCAGTTTGGGGTGGCGCAGATTGATTTTTTGGGACATCGCGTTTCGGCAGAGGGAGCAGTTCCCCTTCCAAATAAAGTGCGTGCCATAACGGATTTTCCGCAACCTCAAACGGTCAAGGCGCTTCAGGAGTTTCTAGGGATGGTTAATTTTTACAACCGTTTCCTCCCAAGCGCAGCACGACTCATGCAGCCATTGTACACCGCGTTAAAAAAACAAAAGCCCGCAAATAAAGTTGAATGGTCTCCAGAGCGGGAGCGCGCTTTTGCCCAGGTCAAATCAGCCCTGGCAAACGCAGTTTTGTTAGCGCACCCAGTTCCAACGGCCCGCATGGCGCTCACCACTGACGCTTCCGATGTAGCGGTGGGGGCGGTAGTTGAACAGTTTGTGGCAGGTACCTGGCAACCCCTCGCGTTTTTCAGCAGGACCTTGCGCGATAGTGAACGGAAATACAGCGCGTTTGACAGGGAGCTTTTGGCCCTACACTTGGCCATCCGTCATTTTCAGTTTTGGTTAGAGGGGCGACGTTTCACCGCTTTTGTGGATCATAAACCGCTAACGTTTGCGATGGCCAAAATTTCAGAACCCTGGTCAGGCCGGCAACAAAGGCAACTAGCCGCAATATCGGAGTTCACTACTGATATTCAGCATGTCGCGGGTAAACACAATGTTGTGGCAGACTGTCTCTCGCGTGCAGTAGCACCGCCAAGCCCCATAGGGGCAGACTCTGTAGCCATGGCCGCGGGCCCGGGCAGCGACGCGGGAGCGCGCGCAGCCCCAGTCTGTGTTGGGTTAGATTATGCAGCTATGGCTGCGGAGCAGGTTAACGACGCGGACGTGCGCGCGCTCCAGTCTGGACCAACAGGGTTAAGGCTGGAGCACTGGGTGCAACAAAACGGTATGCCCCCGCTAATCTGCGATGTCTCCACGGGACGGCCCCGCCCTGTGGTGCCAACCGCGTGGCGTCGCCGTGTTTTTGACTTGGTCCATTCTCTCGCGCACCCGGGGGTGCGCGCATCGATTAAGTTGGTGGGGGAGAAATTTGTTTGTCCCGGGTTGCGCAAACAGGTCAAGGAATGGGCAGCAGCCTGCGTAGCGTGTCAGCGAGCTAAAATACACAGACACACTAAGGCCCCGTTAGAACCTTTCCACATCCCCGCTAAGCGTTTTGATCACGTGCATATTGACCTGGTCGGGCCGCTTCCGTTATCACACGGGCACACACACCTTTTGACGATGGTAGACCGCACCACGCGCTGGCCAGAGGCGGTTCCTCTGGCATCAACCACAGCGGAAGAAGTTGCGCGAGCATTTTTAGCAGCATGGGTTGCGCGTTTTGGTGTACCGTCGGACATAACGTCCGACAGAGGTCCCCAATTTATTTCCGAGCTGTGGTCATCGACGGCCCGCAGCTTGGGGGTGAAGATTCATCGCACCACCGCGTATAACCCCCAGGCTAATGGTTTATGCGAACGCTTTCACAGGTCATTGAAAGCAGCCCTCAGAGCGTCGCTAACGGATACAAATTGGGTAGACAAACTTCCATGGGTGTTATTAGGGTTGCGTTCTGCACCTAAGGAAGATTTGCACGCTTCCCCGGCTGAATTAGTTTTCGCCCAACCGCTTCGTTTGCCCGGGGAATTTCTTCCTGATAATCCCGCACCTAGTGGCCCCCCCGCTCAGCCGTGGCAGAGCGGCTCAGGAGCAAACACACTTCCTGGCCCAATCCATCACAGTTTCCCACACGTTTTTGTGCCCAAAGCTTTAAAAAATGCAGAGTTCGTTTTTGTTAAACATGACACCCAGCGTCCAAGTTTGCGGCCGTTTTACGACGGACCGTTTCGAGTGCTGGAGACCGGGCAGAAGCATTTTCTGCTAGATTTAGGGGGCAGACGGGAGCTGATTTTCATTAACAGACTCAAACCCGCTTTTGTTCTGGCTGACGAGGAGGTGCAGCTCGTGAGGCCCCCCCGCCGGGGCAGGCCACCGAGGGGACATTCTCCAAAGTCTTCACAAAGAGGTGCTAACGGCTTTAATCCACAGGTGCAGAGAGATGTTGCAGGTGCAGCCAAGCCAGGTTGCAGCAGATTCGGCAGAAGATTAAAACCTAGGCAGTTGGTGGATTGATTAGCGATGTATGGAGTGCTTTGTGTTTTTCTTTTTGTTATGCCATTTAGATTTTGCCTTACTAGACGTGTGGGGGGGGGTAGTGTGGCCGACACACATTGTGGGCTCACGCTGCCACAGAGACAGGACTGAATGTGTATTGTGGAGTGTCACGTCTGCAAGGACTAAGGACTCGAATCTACAGGAGGTAACAAGGAAGTGTGAGATTTGTCTCTTTGTCCCACAGAAGACGCCCCGGAGGGTATTCCTGTTCATCAAGAAATGAGAGACAATGGTGAAGCTTCAAAGGGATGCTTTGTAACTGTATGTTGACTGAAGACACCATGTGGCTTGAATTCTGATGCTGGAAATGTATAAAAGGGGGTTGAAGTATGATTCTCTCTCTTTCCTGCTTTGAGAATGCTAGAAGCTGCGTTCTGTCAAATAAAGCTGGTTTTATGACTGAAACTCAGCCTCATTATTTGAGCATGCTTCTACAATGGGGCGATTTTCAGTTTCGGCTGAAGTAGTGTTAAATCAGTCAGTAAGAGTGGAGTAGTGGGGCATTTAAAATACCGTTTTTAAAAGTGTTTTAAATTTGTTTTAATGTATAGTCCATGTACCTGTTTTGCAGTCAAGTGACAGATAATTTCAGCACTTGTAGTTTTTGTATTTTTTTTTTATTTAAGTTTTTGTAAAGGGTATACATGTCATTACAGCATTGCATTGTTTACATTTTCATCACATATTCCCCCCTTTTTTGTTTTTTGACAACATTGGAAAAAAATTATTACAACACAATTTTTTTAAGTGAAAGAAAAGGAGAAATTAAAAGAAGAACAAAAAAAACAAAAGAGCAGAAAAATAAGAGCATCTGAGTAGCGTTGGATCAAAGAGAGGTGCCATTATTGAAATGGTATTTGTCAAAGATTAGATCTGATGGAAGACACGTATGCGTTCCAGGGTTGCCAAAAGTTCAAGAATCCATCCATGTCCTATCTCAGTGCAAATGTCAACTTTTCCATCGAATAAATGTCCTGAATCACGTTAATCCAATCTTCAGGTGTAGGACAGTCTTTCAACATCCATTTTTTTGTTAGAGCTTTTTTACTTGCCAATATTAAAACAGTGAATAGGTATTTTTCCCCTCGTCTTTCCAGTGATTCCGGTAGTAAACCCAAATACAAAGTTACAAAAGAAAAGGGAACTGTTACTTTGAATATTTTCCCCAATATTGTCTGTACATTGGTCCAATATTGGTGGATAACTGGGCATGACCAAAACACATGAAAATGATTTGCAGTCTCTTCACCACACAAGCGCCAACAATTCAACCCCTTACGAGTAAATTTGTTTTGTGCAGGTATTCTGAAAAATCTTACCAAATTTTTCCATCCAAATTCTCTCCACTGCAGGGATGAAGTACTTTTCCATTGTTGTTTATTTAGCTTTTCCCATATTTCCAGTTGTAAAGTGAAATTCCCCTCTTTTTCCAATCTCTCTTTTATATATGATGTGTTGTCTCCTTTTAAGTCTTGAAGACCAAGGTATATTTTAGAAATGTATCTGATCCCTGGGATCCCTTTATATGCCATTAAGAAAACCTTCAGAACACCTGACTGGGCCCTTTCCAAATCCTCCTTTTTAAGTATTTTGTTTATGTGGTGTCTAAGCTGAAAGAACCTGTAAAGGTCTTGATTTACTAGACCTTGTTTTTTCAAATCTTCAAAACTTCTTAAAGTTTGCCCTTTAAAAAAAATCGTAATATTTTATCAGTCCGTTCTCTTTCCACTTTTTAAATCTAGTGTCTGTTTTATTAGGAGTAAAGTCCTGATCATAGGAAATCCATTGCAATAATCGATAGGGTTAGTTTGATTCTCTCTGACTATCTTAAACCAAATTTTTAGCGGGGTCTCTATCCACGGGTTAGTGTTATTCAAAAGATTAGGTAAGGCATTGTTCCCTATTATCGCCTGTAGGGGAAAGTCACTTGTTATTTGGCATTCGATCTCCTTCCATTGTGCAGTGTAGACTGGGTTACATATCTCAACTAAAGTTTTAATTTGTGTGGCTTTAAAATAGTCCCTGATATTTGGCAGCGCGAGCCCACCGTTGTCTTTGTTTAGCTGTAGGGTTCTATACCTGATTCTTGGTCTCTTGCCCTGCCATATGAATCTTGAGATCCTTCTGTCCAGTTCTTGCCATGTTTTTTTGGGAGGTTCTACCGGTATTGTTTGGAAAAGGTATAGAAGACGTGGAAGTATATTCATTTTGACTGCTTCAATTCTTTGTGCAGTACCCAAGAATGGTATCATATTCCATCTTGCTAGATCAGATTTTATTTTTGCCATCAGTGGATCATAGTTTAGTGTTATAATTTTGTTGAGTTGTTTCGGGATATTGACCCCCAGATATTTCATAGATTCCATCTCCCAGTTAGTTTTGAGTTTGCTTAGAAAATATTGATTTGGGTCATAGTTGAATGTTAAAATTTGGGTTTTATGCATGTTTAATTCATACCCCGATAACTCTCCATACTCTGAAAAAACTGAGATTAGTTCTGGAAAAGAGGTGTCCGGCTGCCCCAGGTATATTAAGATGTCATCAGCAAAGAGTGCTATTTTATGTTCCTTCTGACCAAGTGTAATACCTTGAATTTTTTGATTCTGTCTTATCCATTGGCTCAGAGGTTCTATGAAGGTTGCAAAGAGCAGTGGAGACAAGGGGCAGCCCTGACGACATCCTCTTTCCAGTTCAAAAGATGATGATAATTTACCGTTAATCCTTATTTTAGCTGTTGGTTTTTATATAATGCCTGGATAGTTCTAAATTCATTCTTCATTCTGAAGTTATTATGAAAATTGAAACTGGATAAGATTCTATATAGGAAAGACCAGTCAACCGAATCAAATGCTTTTTCAGGATCTAATCCCAATATGGCTGCATTTAAATTATATATTTTTATATGATGAATTATGTGTAAAGTGTGTCTAATGTTATCTTGTGTCTGTCTTTGTCTTATAAAACCTGTTTGGTCTAAATCAATTAAGTCTGTCAGTATATTTTCTAACCTTTTGGCAAGGATAGCGGTAAAAAGTTTATAGTCCTGATTTAACACACTGATTGGTCTGTAGTTGGAGCAGTCTAGTTTATCCTTTTCAGGTTTAGGTATGACTGCAATGACCCCTTCTCTCCAGGAGGGGGGATTTCCCCTGTGTGGAGGACATAGTTAAATGTTTTCAGGAGGAGAGGAGATAGTTGCTGTTCAAAGGTTTTGTACCACTCTGCTGTATAGCCATCTGCTCCTGGGGATTTGTTAGCTTTAAGTTTCATAATTGCTTTTTTCTAATTCTTTAGGTTGTATTTCTGACAGTAGTGTTTTATTTTGTGACTCAGTAAGTTGGGGAAGATTTAATGTATTTAGGAAGGCTTCAGATGCGTTTTTGTGTTTTTTGAAGGAGTATAAGTTCTTGTAGTAATTCTCGAAGCTTTTAAGAATTTCCTGAATTCTAAATTTTATTTCCTTTGATACTGGATCTCTGATTTTGTAGACTGCTCTCTCCGTTTGTTGTTTCCTCAACTTGTAGGCTAGTAATTTTGCCGATTTGCTGTTTCATAGTATTTTTGTTTCAGAAATGTAAGTTTCTTCTGGATTTCTATTGTGTAGATCTCGTTTATTTGTTTTTTAATTTCCTTAATTTTGAGCGAGTCATTAGAATGAGTGTTGTCTTTGTGCTCTTTTTCTAGTTTCTTAAGTTCTGACTCTAATGTGATTAGTTTTCCTTGTCTCAGTTTCTTTTGGGTTGCCAGTTTTGCGATAATCTTTCCCCTTATTACAGCTTTGCATGTGTCCCACAGTATTAAAGGGGATACTTCTCCATTATCATTTTCTTCCAAATATCTGAGAATATCTGATTCCAATTCATCTTTCAGTGGTCCTTTAAGCACATTTGAATTTAACCTCCAGAAAAATGTATTATTTCAGAATCAGAATCAGAATCAGAATCAGCTTTATTGGCCAAGTATGCACAACACATACAAGGAATTTGACTTTGGCTAAAAACTTGCTCTCGTTGTTGAGGTGAGGATTTAAATAAGATTTAAATAAGAATTCATTGACAACAGAGTATGTACAGTAAATTACAGTCTGTCCACGTTTCTGTAAAAGGATACAAATGTGGTCTATATTAATCATATATCCCATAACCTACATATGTATAAGCATGTGAGAATGTTTGGTGATTACATATGTAAAGCGACTTCACACCTCAGAACAGGACAAAGGGTCTCAACCGCCAGTGAAGATCAAAGAGCATCCGAGGCACTGCGGTGGAGACCAGATAGGTCGCCCTGACCTCCCAGGGCCAGGTGGAGGGGTACGGAGACAAAGGAGGATAATTAAGTTAATGGGGGATGTCAGCTTTGTATGCATGTCTTTTGTTGTGTGTGAGTATAAGTACACAGAGCCGAATGTGTTCGCTCTCTGACTTCTTCTGCTGCTGCACTAGATGAGACTTGTTAGAGGAGCAAAGCTGATAATAAACTTTGGTTTATAAGTCACATCGCCTCGTCATTCCGAGCTCTTCTACACTGGTGACCCTGACGCGAGGATGGACCAGAGGCGTTCCCCAGCGATCGACTCATCTGTGGCGACCCAGGCAGACGCCGGCGCCCATGCAGACAGGGGAACAGATGGACGAAGTTCCCCCACAGCAGAAGTGATAGAGAGTGCTCAACCGAGCACCAGCACCGCTGTGAGAGCTGAAGGAAGACACTCTCACCCTGCGGACACATCAGTGACGGTCCACACAAATGCCGTCACCGTCAAGCTGCCGGACTTCTGGCAGGAAGACCCCGCCTCGTGGTTTCAGCAAGCTGAAGCCCAGTTTGCACTTGCGGGCATCACGGCTGACGATACAAAGTTCTATCACATCGTCGCCAAACTCGACGCCGCCACTTCGAGATGTGCGCGGAGCATAATCCAGCGGCCACCGGCCCAGGACAAATACAGAGAACTGAAAGCGACCATCGTGGCGAATTTCGTTCCCTCTGCCGAGGAGAGAGCCGAGAGGATCCTGGCGGTCTACGGCCACAGAGGATGCAGACCCAAGGCCCTCATGGAGGACTTGCTGCAACTTAAAGAAGAGGACAACGACAATTTCCTTTTCCAATTTATATTCCTCAGTATGCTGCCGCCACACATGAGAGGGATGCTTGCCAACATGCGATGCAGCACCCAGCAAGACTTCCGCACGCTGGCTCACGAAGCGCAGCGACTCGTCAACGCCTGCAAGGAACAGACACCCACAGCAGCATCCGCAGACCTCAACGCAGATGTCCGGAGCCACGGGGAGCCACAAACCATGGAGCAGAATCCGCCCGCCGTGACAGCGACACGGCCAAGATGTAACAGACGGAGCGACGTCTGTTATTACCACCACCGCTTCGCCGAAAAGGCCTACAAGTGCGTTCCCCCCTGCAAATTCACGAATTCGGGAAACGCCAAAGCCGAACCGTTAACAGCGGCGGTTCTCGGCGAAAAAAGCAAGCTTCTATATGTGACGGACGGACACACCGGCAAGCAGTTCCTCATCGACACGGGAGCTCAACTGAGTTTTATCATGCCCTCCCAAGCAGACCGGGCCATGGGCCCCCGGGGCAATGGAGCGGTGGCAGCCAACGGCTCCATCATCGACACGTTTGGCGAAAGGAGCCTGCCCCTCCGCATCCACGGCCGCAACTACAGATGGACATTTGTTGTAGCAGCAGTGAGTTTTAACTTGTTGGGTGCAGACTTTTTGTGTGCACATGGGTTATTAGTCGATCTAGCGAACAGACGCTTGGTTAATGCATTGTCCTTTGCTTCTATTCCCTGCTCAGCTCGAGTTTCTCCACCACCCGTGCAGGCCAGCGTCACTACAGCAGGAGGTAAGTTTGATCAACTCCTCACCCAATTTCCAGCACTCACAATTCCCAAATTCTCAGCTACAGTGGCTAAGCACGGGGTCGAACACTTTATTCCCACAACGGGCCCACCCGTTTTCGCCAAAGCTCGGCGCTTAGACGCGACCAAGCTCGCCATAGCTCGGGACGAGTTTGCCACCCTTGAAAAACTAGGCATTATCAGGCGATCAAAAAGCCCCTGGGCGTCACCGCTTCACATGGTCCCGAAATCCGACGGTTCTTGGAGACCGTGCGGCGATTACCGCAGATTAAACAATGCGACAGCGCATGACCGCTACCCTATTCCTCACATCCAAGATTTTTCACTACATCTGGCGGGTGCGCGCATTTTTTCAAAAATAGACCTGGTCCGCGGCTATCATCAAGTCCCCGTTAGAGCGGAAGACATTCCTAAAACAGCTGTAATAACCCCCTTCGGTCTTTTTGAATTTTTGCGGATGCCTCTTGGCCTCAAAGGCGCCGCTCAAACCTTTCAGCGGATGATGGATGCAGTATTACGCGACCTCCCCTTTGTGTTCGTCTACCTCGACGATATGCTGGTAGCCAGCTCATCTGAGGAGGAACACGAACAGCATCTCACTATGGTGTTTCAGAGACTAGAAGAGCACGGGTTAATAATCAATCCAGCCAAATGCAAATTCGGCATGTCACAAATTGATTTTTTGGGACACAGAGTTTCACCGAAGGGGGCAGTCCCACTGCCAGACAAAGTTCACGCAGTAAAAAGTTTCCCACGGCCACAAACGGTCAAATCGCTGCAAGAATTTTTGGGAATGGTTAATTTCTACAACCGTTTCCTCCCCTGCGCAGCTCGGCTCATGCAGCCCCTATATGACGCGCTTAGAAAACAAAAACCTTCCAACGCGGTCGAATGGACCCCGGAGCGCGAGCGCGCCTTCGCGGAAGTAAAAAGTGCCCTAGCTAATGCCACATTGCTGGTTCACCCTGATCCCTCGGCCCGCATTGCGCTAACCACAGACGCTTCAGACCTGGCCATAGGGGCGGTTGTAGAACAACACGTTGGCGGAACCTGGCAACCTTTGGCATTTTTCAGCAAATCGCTAAACCAAACTGAGCGTAAATACAGCACCTTTGACAGGGAGCTGCTAGCGCTTCATTTATCCATCCGCCACTTCCAGTTCTGGTTGGAGGGGCGGCGTTTCATGGCTTTTGTAGACCACAAACCGCTCACCTTTGCGATGGCTAAAATTTCTGAACCGTGGTCAGGCAGGCAACAAAGACAGCTAGCTGCGATTTCAGAGTTCACCACAGACATTCGACATGTGGCAGGCAAACTTAACGTGGTAGCAGACTGCCTCTCTCGCGCTGTGACATCGCCAGAGCGCGAGGAGACAGATTATACTACCTCAGCCGCAGAACTCTTCGCCAATGCGGACACATACGCAGCCCCAATCCACGTAGGGATAGATTATGCAGCCATGGCGGAGGAGCAAAGTAGTGACGCGGACGTGCGTGCACTCCTGTCTGGACCAACAGGGTTAAGGCTGGAGGAAAGGGGTTTACGCGACGGTGTGCCCCCCCTAATATGCGACATCTCAACCGGCCGACCTCGCCCGGTAGTCCCAGCTGCATGGCGCCGCCGTATTTTTGACTCAATTCACTCCCTCGCGCACCCAGGTGTGCGCGCCTCGGTTAAAATGGTCGCCGAAAAGTTTGTGTGGCCTGGCCTGCGCAAAAACGTAAAAGAATGGGCAAAGACTTGCATTTCTTGTCAGCGCGCCAAAATACACAAACACACAAAAGCCCCTCTAGAGCCTTTTCGAATCCCTGCTAGAAGGTTCGACCACGTTCATGTCGACCTCGTGGGACCACTACCTTCCTCCCAAGGTTTCATACATCTGTTAACAATGATAGACCGTACTACGCGCTGGCCGGAGGCGGTCCCTCTGGCGTCAACCACAGCGGAGGAAGTCGCTCGCGTTTTTTTGACAAACTGGGTGGCACGTTTCGGCGTCCCATCGGACATCACGTCCAATAGGGGGCCTCAATTTGTCTCAGAGCTTTGGTCAGCCATGGCCAGCAGCTTAGGAGCGACAATTCACCGCACCACCGCTTATCACCCTCAGGCTAATGGGTTATGCGAGCGTTTTCACAGGTCTTTAAAGGCCGCCCTCAGAGCCTCACTAACGGATACAAATTGGGTAAATAAACTTCCTTGGGTTTTATTGGGATTGCGTGCTGCACCTAAAGAGGATCTAGACGCCTCCCCAGCAGAATTAGTTTTTGCACAACCTCTCAGGCTCCCAGGTGAATTTTTACCAGAGAACCCAGAGCCAGGGCATCTTCCAGCCTTGAGGTTTTTAGGCAGCAACGGACCGGACTCTCTCCCCGGGCCGGCACATCACTCTTTTCCACGGGTTTTTGTCCCCCAAGCTTTAAAAAATGCTGAAATCGTTTTTGTTAGGCATGAAGCTTTAAAACCAACCTTCCGCCCACCATACGATGGACCATTCAGAGTGCTGGAACCTGGTGATAAGCATTTTGTGCTTGATTTTGGGGACAGAAAAGAAACAGTCAGCATTGACAGACTTAAACCTGCCTTCTTGTTGAGAGACGAGCCTGCACGGTTGGCGAGAGCACCTCGGCGGGGTAGACCCCCCCAAGAGAAAAGACTCAGCCCCCCTGCCGGGAACAAATAATCACTCTCCTTCCCAAGCTGCAGATTCCTTACAGGAGGGTCCCACCAGGACGCCCGAACGGACCCACAGCAGATTCGGAAGATTAAAGCCTAGACGGCACAAGGACTGATGCAAACTACTCAAAAGTTGTTCACTAATTGTGCTGTAACAGTTTAGGACTGACTTGTGATATTACTATGCTGTTATGTTTACCACTGAATTCTCTACAGGAGCATAGCTGCTGGAAAGTTTCTTCTTTGTCAAGAGGTATAGCAGTTAGTATGTCATAATAATTATCTTAAACTGTGAATTTTCCTATTGTCCTTTTCTTAGTCGTTTGGGGGGGGGGCTGTGGTCTATATTAATCATATATCCCATAACCTACATATGTATAAGCATGTGAGAATGTTTGGTGATTACATATGTAAAGCGACTTCACACCTCAGAACAGGACAAAGGATCTCAACCGCCAGTGAAGATCAAAGAGCATCTGAGGCACTGCGGTGGAGACCAGATAGGTCGCCCTGACCTCCCAGGGCCAGGTGGAGGGGTACGGAGACAAAGGAGCATAATTAAGTTAATGGGGGATGTCAGCTTTGTATGCATGTCTTTTGTTGTTTGTGAGTATTAGTACACAGAGCCGAATGTGTTCACTCTCTGACTTCTGCTGCTGCACTAGATGAGACTTATTAGAGGAGCAAAGCTGATAATAAACTTTGGTTTATAAGTCACATCGCCTCGTCATTCCGAGCTCTTCTACAACAAATATACGTATATATACAGGAATATATGTAGTTATTTACTCAGACTAACCACACTTGCAGAAATATATGAAAAAATATACAGTCACAGTATTTCAATGTGAACTCAGATTCAGTGATATAATGTGAATGAAGTAAAAAGCAGTGTGAGAGTTATGTGCAATGTAATAATGGATGAAAAGTCATGAGTACAGATAAGTACTCATGGACACTTGATACTTGTATCAAATAAATACACTTGGATATTTAAGTCCATATAGATCAGACTGTGGTCAGAGAGATCCATCAGTCCTATTTTACATGTTTTTACTCTTCCAATGTCTCTATTAAACATAAAAAAAATAGTCAGTCCTGGAGTATGATGAATGTGGTGCTGAGTAAAATGAATAATCTTTTACACTGGGGTTGAGTTCCCTCCACACGTCACAGATTCCCATTTCTTTTAGTAGCATCCGAGTTTTTCTCATTTTGTCTCTCATAGTTGAGGTATACCTATGATGAAAATTGTTGACCTCTCTCATCTTTTAAGTGGGAGAACTTGCACAATTGGTGGCTGACTAAATACTTTTTTGCCCCACTGTATATGAGGATGAAGAGATCAGTTTAAACCCTTGTCTATTAAGTTTAGTGTGCTCCAAGTCTGTTAGGTGGGTTTCCTGTAAAAATATTATTCCTGCTTTGTCTTTTTTCATTTTGCCAAGAATCTTGGATCTTTTAACTGGATTCAGGATCCCTTTTACATTATATGAGATTATTTTGGTTACACCCTGTTTCTCCATTGTATTGTCTTATTTAGTATAACAGTGTAGTGGCCCTCTTTTATGCTACTCAGAAACTGAAAGAACATTAAGAACATAAAAAAAACATTAAGAACATAGTATATAAAACTTTAAAACAAAAAACTGTCAAAAGATCTTCCTGAGCTGAGGTCTTTTTAGTGACCTTAGAAGAGCCTTGCTGGTGTGTTGGCTCTGAGGGAAATTCCTCAAACTCTGTTACGTGCTGAGGGCCCTCTCTTACCCCTGTAAGTTGTCCCATGTTTTTAACGTGAATTTCAGATCTCAATCCGAACTTGTAATGATTTTTTTTTTTTTAATGCCTATACCCTATGAAAATGTGCGCAACCTCCCACCACCGTCACAGCAAACAATCACGTTAATACAGTATTTGTTAGTGTGGAGAGTTCATGTGGTTCATTGTCACATTTCTATTTCAACAAGTTTTTTTTTTTTTTAAAGACTTACTTGTTTCTAATGTTATGACTGTTCCATGAAGTGTTTTACCACTTGCTGATTCTGCATCTCCTTTAATGTTTGTTACCTTGTAGGAGGAGCGTTGGATGCGCAGATTGACTAAAAATATTGTTATTCCCTCCTGAAAGCGTTCAGTTTTTCCTTATAGCCCTGGTGCTGGGTTTCCCGCTGCTGGCCCGTGGATTTTGAGGGTCTCTGTGTGCACCACGTTTGAGCCTTGATTCTTTCGATCGGGTCTGCTGCGGGTTTATACACCGTTACCGGGAGCCCTCTTCTCGCCATATCCCTGGTTGCTTCTTCCGCCGAGTTGTAGAGACAAGTCTCTTCCCCGTAAAAAACCCTCAGTTTCACCGGAAATGGAGTTTGAAAGCGCAGTTTCTTCTCTCTTAGTACCTTTTTAGCGTTGTTGTATTCCCGACACTTTTAAGGACCTCTGGGGCGTAGTCGTGCTCCACAAAAACTTTTCTTTCTTGGTGCATAAATCCTTTTTTCTGCCAAGCCAGTCTCAAAACCTCTTCTTTTGCTCTGAAGTTGGAAAACTTCACTACCACCGATCGTGGAGGCGCTTCTGCCGACGGCCTTGGGGCTAATGAACGGTGCGCCCTTTCTATCTTCAAGTCGGTGGATTGGGGAATTTCCAACTTCTCTCTCAGTATGGATTCCACGCATGCAGCCATTGTGGTGAAACCGTCCTCGACTCCTTCTTTCAGACCATGAATTCTTATGTTGGCCCTTCTTAGTCTTCCTTCTTGGTCGGTTAGCTTAGCCTCCAGCCTTGTCTGTCGTTTAAGTAAATCCAGCACGGTTTCTTCCAGCCCTTTTATTCTTTCCTCTGCTTCCATGATTCGGTCTTCAGCCTGGTCCACTCTGTTGTTTGTCCTTTTTATTTCGTCTTTAATTTCACGAAATTCGGCCCAACACTCTCGGCGAAAATCTCTTAATTCTTGAATTATCGTTTTTAAGCTAACCGTGTTGCTAGCCTCATTCAGCTCCCCTGTTTCCGAGTGGATGTCCTCCAGGTCAGATTCTCCGGCCGATGCGCGTCTTGGCCTGGCAAATGTCGATCTCTTCTGCTTTCCTTTAGGCATAATGACTTTGTCTTTTGATTTTCACTCTTCCAAAAATCTGTTAAATCTGATTTTCAAGGTATTTTCACGGATGGGGTCTTGGAGCTTCAGCGTTAAGCTGCTATCACCATGGTGTCCAGACCGGAAGTCCGTAGTTTTTGTATTTTTGAATGTATTATGTCCATAAACCTGGTATTGAGGAGACAGATGAGAGGTTGCACTAGAACACTGCTTTATTACGAACTGTGTACACAGTACGTGGAATGCACCCAGTGGAGTCATCCAGGGCAAAGAGGAAATGCCCATGGTGGCTGTCCCTCAATATAGGGCAGTGTGGTGACACAACAGGAAGTTGACGTCACCACACTGCGCTTCATAATAAGCGCCACCATCACATTCTCTCCCCTTTTTAGAAAGTCCAAAACCACCCAAACAATTCAAACCCACCCCAATTTAGGACCCAAATCACACTTTAAAATAATGAAAACTGTGGTCTATATTAACCATATATTCCATAACCTACATATGTTGAAGCATGTGGAAATGTTTGGTAATACATATGTAAAGGACTTCACACCTCTGAAAGGACAAAGGGCTCTCACCCGCCGAGTGAAGAACAAAGACGTTCCCGGACGCAGCGGAGGAGACCGGAGGAGCCACCCTCACCCCCCAAGGCGAGGAGAGGAAATACCAAGACAATGGGGGGATTAAGATAATGAGGGATGTCAGCCTTTGTTATGCATGTCTTTTATTGTGTGCCAGTCTAAAGTCAGTGAGCTGGAGACATTCTGTCTCTTTTCCCTTCTGCCACTCTCTGCACCTGATGAGACTTGTTAGAAGAGCTGAATATTAAACTTTGCTTATAAACCAAATCGCCTCTTCATTTCCAAGCTCCTCTACACTGGTGACCTTGACACGAGTATGGACCGGAGGCGTTCCCCCGCAATCGACTCATCCGTGGCGACCCAGGCAGACGCCAGCGGCCACGCAGACGAGGGAACAGATGGACAACTGCTCCCCCCGGCAGAAGAGATTGAGAGGGCTCAACCGAGCACCAGCACCGCCGTGAGAGCCGAGGCAGGGCACTCTCACCCGGCGGGCACAGCAGTGATGGTGTGCACGAATGCCGTCGCTGTCAAGCTGCCAGACTTCTGGCAAGAAGACCCCGCCTCTTGGTTTCAGCAGGCTGAAGCCCAGTTCGCACTGGCGGGCATCACGGCTGACGATACCAAATTTTATCATATCGTCTCCAAACTCGACGCCGCCACTTCGAAGTGTGTGCGGAGCATGATCCGGCGACCACCGGCCCAGGACAAATACGAGACGCTCAAAGCGACCATCGTGGCGAACTACGTCCAATCAGTGGAAGAGAGAGCCGAGAAGATCCTGGCGGTCTACGGCCACAGAGGGTGCAAACCGAAGGCCCTCATGGAGGATTTGTTACAGCTCAAAGAAGAGGACAATGACAACTTCCTCTTCCAGTTTATATTCCTCAGCACGCTGCCGCCACACATGAGAGGGACACTCGCCAGCATGAAGTGCAACAACCACCAAGACTTCCGCGCACTGGCCAGCAAAGCTCATCGGCTCGTCAGCGCCTGCAAAGAACTGACACCCAAAGCAGCATCCGCAGACATCAAAGCTGACACCCCGAGCCGCGAAGAGCCACAACCCACGGAGCAGACCCAGCCCACGGTGACAGCGACGCGGCTAAAACGTAACAGACAGAGCGACGTCTGTTATTATCACCACCGCTTCGCCGAGAGGGCCCGCAAATGCGTTCCCCCCTGCAAATTTGCGATTTCGGGAAACGCCAAAGCCGAGAGCCGTTAACAGCAGCGGTTCTCGGCGAGAAGAATAAGCTGTTGTACGTGACGGATGGACACACAGGCAAGCAGTTCCTCATCGACACAGGAGCCCAGCTGAGTTTCGTCATGCCCTCCCACGCAGATCGAGCCACGGGCACCCAGGGCAACGGAGCCGTGGCAGCCAACGGCTCTAGCATCGACACGTTTGGCGAGAAGAGCCTGCACCTCCTCATCCACGGCCGCAGCTACAGATGGACATTTGTTGTAGCGGCGGTGAGTTTTAACTTGTTAGGCGCAGATTTTCTGTGTGCACATGGGTTATTAGTGGATCTAGCAAATAGGCGCCTGGTTAATGCACTGTTCTTTGCTTCTATTCCATGCTCAGCCCAGGTTTCTCCACCACCTGTGCAGGCCAACGTCACCACGGCAGGAGGTAAGTTTGAGCAACTCCTCACCCAATTTCCAGCACTCACAATCCCCAAATTCTCAGCCACTGTGGCTAAACACGGGGTTGAACACTTCATTCCCACAACGGGACCTCCCGTTTTTGCCAAAGCTCGCCGCTTAGACGCGGCCAAGCTCAACATAGCACGGGACGAGTTTACAACTCTTGAAAAATTGGGCATTGTTAGACGCTCGAAAAGCCCCTGGGCCTCACCACTTCACATGGTTCCGAAATCCGACGGTTCTTGGAGACCGTGCGGAGATTACCGCAGATTAAACAACGCTACAGCGCATGACCGTTACCCAATTCCTCACATTCAAGATTTTTCACTACATCTAGCGGGTGCGCGCATTTTTTCAAAAATAGACTTAGTCCGCGGTTATCACCAAGTCCCAGTCCGAGCAGAAGACATTCCTAAAACAGCGGTAATAACCCCTTTCGGCCTTTTTGAATTTCTGCGAATGCCTTTCGGCCTCAAAGGCGCTGCTCAAACTTTTCAACGAATGACGGACGCGGTCCTACGCGACCTTCCTTTTGTCTTCGTCTACCTCGACGACATGCTGGTAGCCAGCTCGTCTGAGGAAGAACACGAGCAGCACCTCACTGCGGTTTTTCAGAGGCTAGAAGAGCACGGGCTAATAATCAATCCAGCCAAATGCAAATTCGGCGTGTCACAAATTGATTTTTTAGGACACAAAGTCTCTCTGAAGGGGGCAGTTCCACTTCCAGACAAAGTTCACGCGATAGAAAGTTTCCCACGACCACAAACGGTCAAATCGCAACAAGAATTTTTAGGGATGATTAATTTTTACAACCGTTTCCTCCCCCACGCAGCTCAGCTCATGCAGCCCCTATATGACGCGCTCAAAAAAAAGAAAGCTTCCAACGCGGTCGAATGGACCCCGGAGCGCGAACGCGCTTTCGCGGAAGTAAAAAGCGCCCTAGCTAACGCCACATTGTTAGTTCGCGCAGATCCCTTGGCCCGCATCGCGCTAGCCACAGATGCTTCAGACCTAGCTATAGGGGCAGTTGTAGAACAACTTGTCAGCGGGGTCTGGCAACCTTTAGCATTCTTTAGCAAATTGCTAAACCAAACTGAACGTAAATACAGCACTTTTGACAGAGAGCTGCTGGCGCTTCATTTATCCATCCGCCACTTCCAGTTCTGGTTAGAAGGGCGGAGTTTCACGGCTTTTGTAGACCATAAACCGCTCACCTTTGCTATGGCTAAAATTTCAGAACCATGGTCAGGCAGGCAACAAAGACAACTAGCTGCGATTTGAGAGTTCACCACAGACATTCGACACGTGGCAGGCAAACTTAACGTAGTAGCAGACTGTCTCTCTCGCGCTGTGACACCACCAGAGCGCGGGGAGACAGATTATACTGCCTCGGCAGCAGAGCTCTTCACTAACGTAGACACATACGCAGCACCTGTCCATGCAGGGATAGATTATGCAGCCATGGCGGAGGGACAAAGCAGTGACGCGGACGTGCGCGCACTCCTGTCTGGACCAACAGGGTTAAGGCTGGAGAAAAAGGGTTTACGCGACAGCGTGCCCCCCCTAATATGCGATGTTTCAACCGGCCGACCTCGCCCGTTAGTACCAGCTACATGGCGCCGCCGTATTTTCGACGCAATTCACTCCCTCGCGCACCCAGGTGTGCGCGCCTCGGTTAAAATGGTCGCCGAAAAGTTTGTGTGGCCAGGCCTGCGCAAAAACGTAAAAGAATGGGCAAAAACTTGCATTTCTTGTCAACGCGCCAAAATACACAGACACACAAAAGCCCCTCTGGAGCCTTTTCCAATCGCTGCTAGAAGGTTCGACCACGTTCATGTCGACCTCGTGGGGCCACTACCTTCCTCCCAAGGTTTCACACACCTGTTAACAATGATAGACCGCACCACACGCTGGCCAGAGGCAGTCCCTCTGGCGTAAACCACAGCGGAGGAAGTCGCTCGCGTTTTCTTGACAAACTGGGTGGCACATTTCGGCGTCCCATCGGACATCACGTCCGATAGGGGGCCTCAATTTGTCTCAGAGCTCTGGTCGGCCATGTCCAACAGCTTAGGGGCAACAATTCATCGCACCACCGCTTATCACCCTCAGGCTAATGGGTTATGCGAGCGTTTTCACAGGTCTTTAAAGGCTGCCCTCAGAGCCTCACTAACGGACACAAATTGGGTAAATAAACTTCCCTGGGTTTTATTGGGGTTGCGTGCTGCACCTAAAGAGGATCTAGACGCCTCTCCCGCAGAATTAGTCTTTGCACAACCTCTCAGGCTCCCAGGCGAATTTTTACCAGAGAACCCAGAGCCAGGGCACCTTCCAGTCCCAAGGTTTTTAGGCAGCAACGGACCGGACTCTCTCCCCGGTCCAGCTCATCACTCCTTCCCACGGGTTTTTGTCCCTCAAGCTTTAAAAAACGCTGAGTTCGTTTTTGTTAAGCATGAAGCTTTAAAACCAACTTTCCGCCCAGCATACGATGGGCCATTCAGAGTGCTGGAAAATGGTGATAAACACTTTGTGCTTGATTTTGGGGATAGAAAAGAAACAGTCAGCATTGACAGACTTAAAGCTGCCTTCTTGTTGAAAGACGAGCCTGCACAGTTGGCGAGAGCACCTCGGCGGGGTAGACCCCCCAAGAGAAAAGACTCAGCCCCCAGGCAGGGAACAAATAACCTCTCTCCTTCCCACACTGCAGATTCCTCACAAGAAGGTCCCAGCAGGGCGCCTAAACCAACCTACAGCAGCTTTGGGAGAAGATTAAAACCCAGACAGTACAGGGACTGACACCAACCACTCCACAATTATTCACTAATTGTGCTGCAACAGTTTAGGACTGACTCATGATTTTACTATGCTGTTATGTTTACCACTGAACTTTCTTAGGAGCATGGCTGCTGGAAAGTTTCTTCCGTGGCAACAGATGTAACACTTAGTATGTCATAATAACTATCTTAGACTGTGAACCTTTCTGTTGTCTTTTCTTAGTTGTTTGGGGGGCCTGTGGTCTATATTAACCATATATTCCATAACCTACATATGTTGAAGCATGTGGAAATGTTTGGTAATACATATGTAAAGGACTTCACACCTCTGAAAGGACAAAGGGCTCTCACCCGCCGAGTGAAGAACAAAGACGTTCCCGGACGTGGCGGCGGAGACCGGAGGAGCCACCCTCACCCCCCAAGGCGAGGAGAGGAAATACCAAGACAATGGGGGGATTAAGATAATGAGGGATGTCAGCCTTTGTTATGCATGTCTTTTATTGTGTGCCAGTCTAAAGTCAGTGAGCTGGAGACATTCTGTCTCTTTTCCCTTCTGCCACTCTCTGCACCTGATGAGACTTGTTAGAAGAGCTGAATATTAAACTTTGCTTATAAACCAAATCGCCTCTTCATTTCCAAGCTCCTCTACAAAAACTAAGGTACACAAATAGCCTAACACAATCACACAAAACAACCTAAAATAGGGCTGGTGGGTGGACTACCATACAGCCCGCATGGCCCAGTGGGTTATTCTGCCACTGATATTGCTAAAAGTCTTTTTATTGAAAAAGTAAAAAAAAACTGTTGTGCTCCTAAACTAAACAACAAACACATAACCTATTAAACAACATTAAATCTTTTATGCACAGTCACTGCTCAAGTGACAATTCAGCCTGAGGGCTTTTGAGGCAATCTCACTTGGGCCTCCTCCCTGGAGCTTTGGAGCAGGCTTGTGGCGGCCCCCCCTGGGGCTTTGAAATGCGCTTGTGGCAGCCTCCCCCCTGAAGCTGGCGGACCCCCATGTCAATCTTCATGACGCCGGGGCCTGGGTCCCACACTGCGGCAACTGACTCCCATGGAGCCTCACCATCTGGATCCACGACCTGGGCACGCCGTAGTCTGTTTGTGTGCCAAACCTAATCATCTGTCAACCAAAAACACGTTGTCCTCAGCTTTGCCACAATCCTCTGCGGCGCCCGTTGTTTTGCTGGTTGCGGCCCAGTCAGTAGCCATCCCGGTCTCCCGCCGGTCCAAACCCAAACCTAGTCCATAACATGAAGCGGTGCCTTATTTGTTTTCATGTGCTGTCATTGTGCTCCCTGTGGCTCTGCGTGCTCGTTCGGCTCCGGACCTCCACCATGCTGCAGCGGTTCCATTGTCACCATGTTCACTGCAGATCCTACACCTGCTGTCTCCGTCGTCGACTGCGGCTCGTCTAGCGTACAAAAGCAGTCCAGTACCTCCTCTCTGTCATCTGAAGTGCTCCGCTATGCCATGCCGTGCACTGTCTCTGTGCCCAGCTGTCACTGCTGTGTTTCGGGGCTCTCAGCATGCTCGCGTTCCCTCTCTCGCGGCTCTGACTCTGACTGTGGGGAAACTGAGCTGAGTCTGTTCGCTGCTCTCCCACCGTGCTGTGATCACTCTCAGTGCTGAATTCTTCCTTTTCACTGCGCTCCCTCTCCGTGTTGTGCTCTTTGGCTGGCTTGTCATTCTTGATGGACACAGCCCTCTCCTGTGGCTCCGATTCCACCGTGCTAGCTAACGCCAACTGCCTGGGTAGCTTCTGCGTTTGGCGCCCATTTAGCCCCGTGACTAATTTCCCCATTGCTACTAGCTGGGACATTAGCTTCCCCGAGCTAGCTAGCTTAGTGTCTTTTGGCACCAATAGCATCCCAACCCACAGCTTCGTGCTACGTGTGTGTTCGGCAAAGTAGCTAGCAAGCAGCCCTAGCATAACTGCATTTGACTCCGTCTCCCCCAACGTGTGGAAAATTCTTTGACCTTCTACACCGAGTTTGCGAACCAGAAGGGCTCGCTTGCTTATTCCGTCGAGTTTACCCAGGCCCGATGCTGCAATGTATTTCTCAAACACGGCCAAACAGTGAGGCCACATGATTGCAGGTTCCCCTGAATACTCCAGAAACAGCTGTAGAGGTGCCCCGCACGCCTCCGTGAGTTAATCCTCAGTTGCCAAATGTTATGTCCAGAAACCTGGTATTGAGGAGACGGACAAGAGGTTGCATTAGAACACAGCTTTATTACGAACTATGCACACAGTACATGGAATGCACCCAGCGGAGTCATCCAGGGCAAAGAGGAAGTGCCCATCGTGGCTGCCCCTCAATATAGGGCACTGTGGTGACACAATCAGAAGTTGGCGTCACCACAGTGCACTTCGCAATAAGTGCCGCCATCACAGAATATTTTTGCGTAGTTCTGGTATTTGCTGCTGTTTGTGGTGTGAGGCTCCTAAACCTCAGCTAAATCTGTGGCTTCAACAGCAATGCATAGATCATGTACTGAAAACTAAAAAGGACTGTTCAAGTGACTGGTGGGACAGACACAGGACAGACACAACAGTGTTATCCATCCATCTTCTACTGCTTTTCCAGAGGTCCGGGTCACGGAGGCAGCAGTCCAAGCAGAGAAGCCCAGACGTCCCTCTCCCCAGCCACCTGCTCCAGCTCTTCAGAGAGGATACCAAGGCGTTCCCAGACCAGCTGGGAGACAGTCTCTCCACCGAGTCCTGGGTCTGCCCCGGGGTCTCCTCCCAATGGGACGTGCCCGAAACACCTCAAGTGGGAGGCGTCCAGGAGGCATCCTAATCAGATGCCCATTCCACCTCAACTGACTCCTTTCAATGTGGAGGAGCAACGGTTCTACTCTGAGCCTCTCCCGGATGACTGAGCTCCTCACCCTATCTCTGAGGGTGAGTCCAGCAATCCTAAGGAGAAAGCTCATTTCAGCCGCTTGTATCCGCGATCTCGTTCTTTCGGTCATTACCCAAAGCTCGTGACCATAGGTGAGAGTAGGAACGTAGATTGACTGGTAAATCGGCAGCTTTGCCTTACAACTCAGCTCCCTCTTCACCACAACAGACCAGTACAACGTCCGCATCACTGCAGATGCTGCTCCAATCCGCCTGTCAGTCTCTCACTCCATTCTCCCCTCACTCATGAATAAGACCCCAAGATACTTAAACTCCTCCACTTGGGGCAGGAGCCTGTCCCCAACCCAGAGAGGACAATCCACCTTTTTCCGGATGAGGACCATGGACTCGGACTTGGGTCAACAGTGCTATGTGGGGATTTATTGTGAAGTGTGATGTGATGACGCTGCCTTCCTGTTGCATCATCACACCACTCTATGTTAGGGGGCAGCTGCCATGACGACTTCCTCTTGTGCCGGATGACTCCACTAGGTGCAGTACATGTATGGTGTTCCTAAATCCCTATTAAACACGCGTTCAGTGATACGTCTCTGTCAGCCTCATTCTTCATCAGGTTTGTGGACATAACAAACAGCACCAGGTATGTTTTCACTTTTATGAATGTCACAGATCTGACATTTATATACGTCACCAGATGCAAGGCTGCATGAAGTAAAATAATAAAAAAAAAAATAGTAAGAGTTTGCTTCCTGAGGCTTAACGATTTAAGAGAGATATCAAATAGGTGGGGGTTTTTTTTGCATTCCTTGCACTGCTTTGGAACAACATGGACTTGAGATTAGCAGTCTCAGCATGCATTAATTTTTAAATAATCACAAAATAGAGATCAATAAAATTTTGAGCAATTGTCAGAAAAGGTCTGTACGTGTGAAGTTAAATAACAAGCATCCACGGCATGACAGCAGCATGAGCATTTTAATTTTGAGGTAAAATACACCGCTGCAACTGTCTGTTTTACCCCAACATTAAACCACCCAAGCACGGTGTTGTGGTTCTTTGTGGCTCTGACGAGATTCTACGTCTGCTGCGAGGTAAATCTGATTATGTCCAACATCTTTTAACAAAAGGCATCTGACTTTATTGCAGTGGAAACATTGATATCTCTCAGAGCTTTTATTTAAAGTGTTAGCATTTTAGCAGTGGCACTAACTAACAGAGCTACGGTCTGCCAGGCCTCTTTTTTAGATCATCTTCTTATCCCTCCATAGTCGTGGGAAGTGGTATGATTATATTACTCTTTTTGAGGTGAAAAAAAGACTTTGTCCCACATTTTTAACACCAAAGTCATTGTTTTATAACAAGGAAAAGTGTCCTGTTTCTGTGACAACCCCACTTTCTGAACTAGTACTGGAAGTTGCGCACATAATTCACGCAAGGCAACATGGGGCCCAGGAATAAGGTGGATATGTGTGTGTCTACATATGTGTATATACATATTTGACTTTCATTTTTCTTGCAAAACTTGTTCCTGATGTCTGTACCCCTTTTCAGTGTTCAATAAAGCATTTAAAAAAAACATTATTAGCTGAAGGTCCATCCATCCATCCATCCATCCATCTTCTTCCGCTTAATCCTTTTCGGGTCGCGGGGGGCTGGAGCCTATCCCAGCATCTTTGGGCAAGAGGCAGGGTACATCCTGGACAGATCGCCAGTCCATCGCAGGGCCAACACAGAGAGACAGACAACCATTCACTCTCACAGTCATACCTAAGGACAATTTAGAATCCCCAGTTTGAGACCAATTAACCTAACTTGCATGTTTTTGGCATGTGGGAGGAAACCGGAGAAATCCTGGAGTAAACCCACGCAGACACGGGGAGAACATGCAAACTCCACACAGATCACTGTTGGTCGGGGGCTGGGATCGAACCCAGGATCCCGTGGCCAAGGGTGAGTTGCTGTGCTGCCGCAGTGCTAACCACTCCACCACTGCGCTGCCCCTAGCTGAAGGTCCATCCATCCATCCATCTTCTTCCGCTTAATCCTTTTTGGGCCGTGGGGGTGGTGGTGGTGGTGCTGGAGCCTATCCCAGCATCTTTGGGCGAGAGGCAGGGTACACCCTGGACAGATCGCCAATCCGTCGCAGGGCCAACATAGTGATACAGACAACCATTCACTCTCACATTCTGAAGGCCAGAAAATCCAAATAAGGATCAGCAGTAGATGAATTGGGGGAGGGGGGTTATCTCCTTGTTAACCTGCCATCCCCCATCACCATTCATAGGTGGAAATCAAAGAAATAAGTGAGAATCACCCCCCCCCCCCACTGCCCAAAAACCATCATAAACTTTTTGAACAGAACTGAATAAAATGGGGCTGCACGGTGGCGCAGTGGTTTAGCACTGTGGCAGCACAGTTTTACCCTCGGCCGGGGGATTGCGGGGATCATGAGATCGTGGGTTCGATCCCAGCCCCCGACCAACAGTGAGCTGTGTGGAGTTTGCATGTTCTCCCCGTGTTGCGTGGGTTTACTCCTGGATTTCTCTGGTTTCCTCCCGCATACCAAAAACATGTAGGTTTAGGGCGCTCGCGCACGCAGCGACCAGCAGCCGGTGGCTTGTCACCAGACTGCAAACCAAATCTACCTACGGGTACAAATAAGTAACAAAAAAAAAAAAAATGACTTTGAACCACCATTTCTAAGTGGAAATACAAAAAACAAAAACAAAAAAAAAACCCTTTTAGATTTGAGAACTTTTAGATATTCCAGCCTGCCTCAGGGTCTGCAGATGAAAATTAGTGAGAATGATATAATCTGGTACAAAGCATCTTTACCCTGTGTTTAATGTTTTTTTTCTGTACATAGTCCCTGACAAATAAACCAATAAACTAAAACTAGATTTGTGACTTTTTTCTCATAAATCTGCAACATTTTTCCTGTAGCTATTTTTCCTCAAACATGTTTCTGCAGCAGCAGTACGACTCTGTCAAAGTGTGGCTGCTTGTGTAAACTACCTCCACACACACGTCAGACACCACAGGCCCACAGGGAGAAAGGATCGAAAGGAAAAGAAAAAAATGCACCAGTAGGATAATAGCATCTTTGTTTTTTTTTATTTATTTTTTAGATTTATTTCGATGATCCTACAGATTGGCTCCGGCATGTTCCGCAGAGACGCTGCTTGTGGTCAGATTTCCTCACAGTGGTGGTCGATGACACACCTAGTCACTGCAGGAACACTCACACACTGAGCCATGACAGAATGTGAAAGTGTTGTGAAAGTTTGGAGTTTATGAAATATTTTGGTACATCCAGGAGGGGATTTGTATTTTTTAACAAGGGGGATTTTGGGGGAGTCACAAGTTTAATATAAGTTACAAACGTATTGTGGAGGAACAAATAAGTTCAGGCGAGATGCGACGAGCTGGAAGGTTTCAGAGTTTTATTTCCTCCATCATCATGGGACACACTGTAGCGCTGTGCGCCGTGTTGTGCTGTGTATGCTGTGTGTCCTCTTGAGGCATGTATAGCAAGTTCTTTTATACATGTTACACAAAGAGAGAATGCATGGCACATTTGCATATTGCTATACATATCAGTCAATACATATCAATCGCGTGACCAACTGGTTCCCGGCCTTCCTCTCCTTAATCTGGGGATGTATAACAATAGTCTGTTGTTCTAGTTGTCCCCCCAGGGGTTCTCTGTCCGTATGCAATACCTGTTGAGCGTGAATAGTATCAGTCTGCATTGTGCTGGGTGCCCACAGTATAAACATAAATTAGGCACAAATTTGCAAGAATAAAGGTATGAAGAAAAATACAGGGCCATGCAGAGAGCATTTGAGGTGCAGGAGCAAAAATTTGAAAAAAAAAAAAAGGGGGGGGCACATGGTGGAAGATTACTTACTTACTTACTTACTACTCCTGTGGGGTGAGGGCTGGTGGCCCTCCCTATGCGTAAAGCCAATCAGGTTAACCAGTGCGTGCCAACATTGCTGGTTTGAAGCCAGCTCCTCTGCGTCGTCAACAGCGACTCCAAGCTGTCAGAGGTCTCTCTCCACCACGCCGACGCATCTGGTGCATAGCTTGCCCCGAGGTCTTTTCCATCCTGAGGCCCTGGGGTTGAACATGAGGATGGCTTTTGTCGAGTGTTCTGGTGGGAGGTGGAGGACATGGCCAAACCAGCGGATATGCCGCTGTGTAATAAGGTAGGATGCTGCAGGCTGATGTGTGTGGGCTCGAAGCATGTCATTAGAGGTGCTTTGGGGCTACCTGATGTTCTCGATGGTTCTGAGGGCCCAACTATCAAACCCATCCACTCTCAAGGCCAGAGGCCTTGTTGGCTTTAGGCACCATGTGTAGCGGGGATGCCCACGGGCTGTTGGAGCGCCTGATGATGCCCAATTGTTCTAAGTTGGCAAATTCCTCTCGTGCGCTGGCCAGTTTAGCTGCATCCAAACGCCGAGGACGCGCAAACACCTGCGGGTCTTTCGTCTTTGTAAAGTGCTCAACCCTGTGTTTCATTACTGTAGCTGAAAAAGTCGGGACTGTGAATGCTGGGAACTGTGCAAGTAAATGTTGGTACTTACCCCCTGGAGCTATAACGTTAGCCAGTGTTGCCGACCCAGCTCCCCGAGCTGTACAGGGCAGTGAGATGAAAGAGACAGCATCCACTAGTCTCCTATGAGCAACATCGACTAACAATCCATACGCGTATAGAAAATCTGTTCCTAAAATGGGGCCAGAACATGCAGCTATCGCAAAGTCCCACTGAAAGTTGGGTCCGTGTAAGCATCTTATCAGTCTCCACTCGCCAGATGTCCTGATGGTGGATCTGTTGGCGGCCATGAGCTCGGGACCACTGCGTCCTGCCTCCCTGTCTGAGTTGACCGGCAGGATGAGGCTCTTCTGGGAGTCCGAGTCCACCAAAAACTGTCTCCCCGAATGTGTGTCTGTGACATAAAGATAAGATAAGATAAGATAAGCCTTTATTAGTCCCACAATGGGGAAATTCCAGGATTGCAACAGCACAGGGATAGCAACACTCAGAGCAATAATTAAGAAGATAATAAAAATAAAAATAAAAATAATAAGAGCAGTGAATATACATACGTACACATAAATATATATACACAGTGCGAGCATTGTAGCAAGATGGAATAAACAGCATAACCGTCTACTTAGTTATCCTACATAGTATGAATATGTTGTAGCACCTTGTGTGAGCCAGATTATCTAGCATCTCAGACAGGAGACAGTGATAAGCTTGTGACAACAAAGAGCAAGGGGTTCCTGGTGAGATAGCAGGAAGGAGTCAGGGATGAAGGATGTTGAATGCAGTGTGATGCAAATGTCATGTTGTGTGTGATGTAAATGCCATGAAACTTAAGGGGAGAGTTTCTGCTGAAAAGTTCATTCTGTTCTGTGCTTGACAAGTGTGAGTGTGTAATAAATCGTCTGAAATAAATCTGCCTCTTTATTTTACACGCTCCACAATGTACCCATACATATTGTCACCCTCCGTAGCGACTGATATTGTCCTAGTTGTATACTGGAGGGGACCATTTGTGTAAGTCTGTTGCGTCTTTTGCATTCAATACTATTAGGTCGTCACGTTTTTTTGCTATCTCTGCCAGCAGCCCTGCTTAGGTTATACAGTCTGACAGCTGTAGGTAGGAAGGACCTGCGAAACCTCTCGGTTGCGCACCTAGGATGATGTAGTCTACTGCTAAATGAGCTCCTCAGTGCGTTCAGTATGTCCTGCATAGGGACATGTAAATGTAAAGCAGTCTGTTCCTGTCACCATCAGTTGCAGCTGCCACTGAATTCCAAGAGTGCCGTCTTCCCGGCTTCTTGAATTGGCATGGCGCCAGGCAGCGTTGGGAATTCGAGCCGAGCAATGATAGCAATAGCTCGCCACGTTCCTTCGTCTTCAGGTGTCTGTCCCGGCTACCACGAACTACTCCACGACCTCGCTGGAGTCTGTCATGGATGCCGGTGCCACTGTCTGCACGCTGAGAGTTCTAGTCGCTGAAATGATGCGGTCTGCTTCCTGTGCCAGGGCGCGGTAGTCCTTAGCAACCAGCCACGGCAAGTTGGCCAGGATCGCCCTCAGTGTAGCCGGTAGGTACCTGAGGAACAAGTGGGTGAACAGGAAAGATTCGTCGTCCTTCCCCCTCAGCGCCAACATGTTGTCCATCAGCTCCACTGCTGATTTGTCCCCTAACGCCGAACGTGTTATGAGCCTGTCTGCCCTCTCACTGTTAGAAAGGGTATAGTGCTGGAGAAGCATCCTCTTGAGCGCTTCATATTTTCCTTGGGGCTGCAGCTCCTGGAGCAGGCTTGTCACCTGTTGTGCTGCGCGCGCATCCAGTGCAACGACCATGTAGTATTACCTGGTATCGTCCATTGTTATCCCGCAGAGTGCAATCTGGGCTTCTATGTGTAAAAAACACGCAGTCGGGTTGTGAAGCCAGAAACCTGGGAGCTCAATTGGGACCACGCACGCGGCGCTGGTGCTCAGTCTCCGGGGCAGTGCTCGGCTCGCCATCCATGGCATGTCAAGGTCACCAGTGTGGAGAAATGAGGCAGGTGAGACAACAAGCTGCACAACGCAATCACTTTATTCTTCCTCCAACATATTATACAGCAAAAGAATCTCTTGGGCCTCTGTGCATCCCTCTTTTATATCTTTATTCCCATGCCTAGAGACCTGCACTTCCAACCATAACCACTGCTGTCTAAACAAAGAATTATGTAGCACATTACCATAACATAACACCGGCTCTGCTCCAACACCCTTCTTCTCTCCAGCATTTACTCCTCTCCCCGGGGGGCGCACAGTCCTTACTGTCCCCTCTGATACCCCCCGGTGACACCTCCTCCTTCAGTCCATTCTCCCCTGGGTGGAGAAGTCCAACACCACGCCCCCACAATACAGTGTTATTTAAGCAATATTACATGAGAGTGAGTACAGTATCAATGAAAGCACCAAGGTGCTGATGCCTCAGTGCCAGAGCTTTGGTGGAGGTATGAGTTCCCGGATCATCACCAAAATGTTATGGGTTCCTCTCTAGCCCAAGGACCACCTCTGGTAAAAATTTCATCCAAATCCATCCAGTAGTTTTGGAGTACACACATGCGCAGTGAAAATAATCTGCAGTTCACATGCCTTTACTGTCGGCGGCAGCCAAGTGCCACCAAACTGATTTGAACAGCTGCAATCCAAACACAATTGAAAAGCACGGTGGCAAACATTTTAAATGGCTTAAGCAACGGAGGTACATGAATACAATGACAATCAAGACAACCAGGAGCCTTTCTGTTTAGTGGCAGAGGAAGAAAACAGATAGGCAGAAAGACGGACGTTTGTTCACCCAGTATTGGTGGATTGCTCAGTACTTCCCTCTGGCGGGGGTTTCCAGGCGCATGAGCAGTTCACTGTGACCATTTGCGGGCGAGGAATGTTGGGACTTGTAGTTTTTAGTGAGTTTTTGTCGAGTTTTACCTCATTCGTCCTCTGCAAAACTAAACAGCAAAACCAGTGTGAAAACAATCGATGTGATGAATAAATGGTGTTGTTGCTGAATACATGTTTTTTTCAGTAACCACTATTTTATAACACTTCCACGTGCTGTAAAAAATGTGTTGGGTTGTGTAGTAAAAAAGTCGCACTGCCACCTCTAGTGGTCCAACATAGTCATTACAATATCTTTTTTCCCAGCTCCATTGACGTTAAACGTGAGTTAAATTTGTGTTTATTTCAAAAACAAAGTCTTATCTCGGAATTCTGGCAAATTAAAAGTCAAGAAAGTATGGTGATACAATGATACAAACCTTTAGTTGCACTTAATTTTGACCGGGCGAGCTGAAACAGAGAGGCGGGCATACAGATACACACACACACACGCACACACACACAACCATCCACACACAGACGCATTGAGTGTTTACTGTATGCCTCCATTTTCACCGAGGCATAATGAATATAGTATCTGTGGGTGCGATATGAGTATCATACCCATAGTTAATAATTAGTTACACTGGTAGTTAGTAACAAAGTTGCAAATTTATGAGCAAAAAGTTCCAAATTCATGAGAAAAAAGTTGCAAATTTACAAAAAAAGTTGCAAATTTATGAGCAAAAAGTTGAAAATTTATGAGAAAAAAGTTATGCTTTTAAGAGAGAAAAGCTGCAAATTCATGAGAAAAAGCAGCAAATTTACAAGAAAAAGAGTCAGTTTTACAAGAGAAAAGCAATTATCCGATAAAGTTTGAAAATGTCCCCCCTTGATTTACACCTACTGGGGGGAGGGGGGTGGTAGCTTAACAAGGGGTATGATTTTGAGTCATTTTGCCAACAAGGGGGATAGCCCCCCCCCCCCCAATCCCCCTTCAGATCACCTGTTGGGTACAAACAGCTTCAGAATTAGAGAGTCAAAGCTGCTGTTTTAAAGCCTTAAGAAGCAAATATAGAGTGTGTATTGTAACAGCATATATTGCATGTATCAGTTTCAGTCAATCCCCATCTGATGAAAATAGTGAAGAAACTGTGAGTGGGGGAGGGTCATATACATGTTAAATACAGTTTGTATTATACTTCTCTCTATTTTTTAACATTTTTCTTTCATGACAGGCGTGACTCCAGACTGAATAAATGAGGGCCACTTCATTGTTGTGTCATCAAGACTCAGACTGCTCACTCAGAGTGATGTCACCATTTTTGCCCTCCCGTTTTTCCCTGGAAATAAGGACGAATCTTTGGAAATAACAATGAATTAAGTGTGTCTGTGATATACGGCGTGTCACAAATCCCGGCATCTGAGACCGACTTTCCATGCGTGGGTTTGAATGGGAGAGGCCAACAGGGAATTGGGATGGTGCGCATCATTTCCTGGCAGATCTGGAACCAATTCAGGACTGCTTCACCCAGCAGCCATGGGGTGCCTGTGTGCTCCCACGGCAGCCAGGGATTCAAAGATAAAGAAGTGTTGTGTTACTGACGGGGGTATCGGATGCTCAGCCAGAGGAGAGTGACCTATAATCACACCAACACAATATAATGGTTTACACATGTGAATTTAAAGAGCCCATGCTACGCTTTTCATGTTTTCTGACTAATCTACAGTCCTACACTGATGAATTATCAACTCCAACGTGCCTGAAGGCCCCAAAAAACAAAGTGTATGTGTTCCATCTCCCAAAATTCACCCATTCACCCTCTTTACCCATGACTGTTGCCTCCCACAATGACAATATCATCCTAAAGTTCGCGGCTGACACAGCAGTGATAGGACGCATCACTGGTGATGACGAAGCATCCTACAGGAGGGAGGTGGCCAACCTGGTGTCATGGTGTGAGGACAACAACCTCACCCTCAACATGGACAAGATAAAGGAGATGATAGTGGACATGAGGAAAGGGAGGAGGAGACCCCATCGGCCGCTGTTCATCCGGAAGCTTGAGGTGGAGAGGGTGAGCAGCTTTAAATACCTGGGCATCCACATCAGCGAGGACTTTACGTGGGCACATAACACCACAGAGCTGGTTAAGAGAGCTCAACAGTGACTGTACTTTCTGAGGAGGCTGAAGAAGTCTGGCATGTCCTCCAGGATCCTCAACAATTTCTACAGCTGCATCATCGAGAGCATCCTGACCAACTGCATCACTGCGTGGTACAGCAGCACCACTGCCCTGGACCACAAACGTCTGCAGAGGGTGGTGAAGACAGCGGAGAAGATCATCAGGACTTCACTCCTTTCTCTGTAGAGCATCTACCATCGCAGAGTCCAAAGGAGAGCTGACACCATCCTTGGGGACCCCACCCAGCCCCAGCACAGAATGTTCACACTTCTACCCTCAGGCCGGAGGTACAGAAGTGTGAAATGCAGGACAACCAGACTGAAAAACTCCTTATTTCCCACTGCCATCAGACTCTTTAATAGATAACAACTCCCAAAACTCCGTAACACAGCTTTGCATATAGGAAATCACACACCGGCTGCTAAATTTGCACATTGCTCACCTGTACAGTAGATATAGTCTCACTCGTCTGATGTCCATATCATTTCTGTTGCTAATTATCATCTCAGCTGCTATTTATCATGCACAGTCTACTGGTACTATCGTTACAGAGAAATTAGCACCGGATGCTAATTTGTAATTATACACTGCTCATTGCACAATGCTCATTTGCACACTGTACATAGATCTATGCAATCTCAGGTTCACATCAGGTTGCACAATGCTCATTTGCCCACTGTACATAGGTTCATGCTATCTCAGGTTCACATCATCTCTGATATCAATATACCACTGTAGTGGATTTAGATGAATGGGTTTATAGGTGTTTTATTGTTGGTACAAGTATCAATGTAACTATGAATGTGAGTAGGAATAAAGATTTCCTTTCATTACACTCATATCCTCGTAGGGCACCAGTCCAGATAATGGACAATTTTATTAACAATTCTTTATTTGTACCAATTATGAATCAGTCTCAAAAAACCCTTATGAGTTCTTGTCTGCTGATAATCAAGAAGATGGACATGAAATCAAACAATAACTTCCATATCTTTCAATAGTTTAATATGAAATGTCAGAATAGGTTAACATATTTGGATAACTTTAAAAATGAAAATTCAACATGTATCATGGGCACCATAGACTATTACTGAGTTACTTGTGAATCAAGCATTTGTGGAACCAAATAAAGCATAGTTTAACTTGTCAGTATACTGGAAATTGGAAATCCATAAAATAGCATTGGTCAAGAAAAGTGGATGCAATTTTATGAAGAAAATAATGATTAAACTATTTATAAAAATGGAAAATTGGTGTTACTCTGAAAAGAACGTAAACTAATGAAAGGACAAAATGCATTTTGAAATTCTGATGGGGGTTTGCATGAAATTAAGTTTAAAGAACTTAAACCAGGAATATTCTGAAGAATTAAGTTTAAATTAAACAACAGACCATCAGCCAAACAGAATCATTGTGTCCCAGTAGGTAGCAGGCGGTCCACTGGATTCTGTTTCAACTGGTCCGGTGTCGGTTCTGTTGGAAGACTGGCAGACAGGCTCCTTACCACGGTTATGGCCTACTCCCGAGATCACAAAAGAGCTGGTTCTTCAGCAGGCTGGCTGCAGTCTTCTCTTATGCACTGAAGAAGGAATTGGTTTATTGTCCCAAAAGTCCCATCAGAAATTCAAACTGGGACAAAAACACACCACGGATCCATTTCTTCCCATGTATCGTGGCTAGAATGAGTTGATTTAAGCTAAAAAAAAAAAAAAAGTCAAACAAAATCTTCTTACACAGTAATTTAAAGAAAAGGATTGAAATAAGGAAAAATGAACTTTAAAGAAAAGAAAAAAATTCACAGAGCATGACAGGCTCTGGGCCTTACTTGGAAGATCCCCCCCCCCCCCAAAAAATAAATAAAAATGGGAGAGCAGAGAAGTCTGCTCCTTACAGCTTGACCAATGCCCCAAATCTGAACAAAGGAAACAAAAAACAAGTTTTTCTCGGGTGTAGCAGGATGGTACTAAACTTCATGACAATTGGGCTGAACCAATTACATTTGAGCTTCTTTGTTTGGCAGAAGTCATAAACTGACTAAAAAGGCAATGAAGATGGGTTTGGGAGCCCATTGGCCAGTTCAAATTTCTGAGATGGGGGTCTCCCACAGACAGAAGAGAGAGAAATTTGATATGAAGAGTGAAATCCTCCTAAAGTATGTGTGCTGCCTATGAAAGGATAAATTCTTTAAACCTTAGTGACTAAGATATTCTACTTGATAAAAGGAACACACACAAGGTCTCTTCATTGTACATGAGATTAATTCCTTGATGGCAAACATACAAAAGTTAATTTCTTCCTGAAAATAAAGCAACATATATCAAATCAAATCAATAAAAGCATTTGAAACCACAATTGTCCATTCCTGAGTTCAACCATGTCTTCAGCAGCGGATGCTGTCTTGAGAGAAAGAATATGAATTAATTAATTTATTTATTATTATTTATTTATTATTATTATTATTATTATTATTATTATTATTTATTAATTTAACTGCAGAGATTCCATTTCAGAGAGAGGAAAAAAATTATTAAATATTCCTGCATTGTCCACCAGATGGCACTGTAAAACTGTCTGGTTGGTTAATGAGTAATCTTGACTCCCAAGTCTGGATTATATCAACCATAAATCTGTCATTTGAAACATTCCTTTGCCAAAAAGCAGAAAAAGGGAGAATGACTAAGTCCTGGAGAAGGGATTAACTTCCACTTTATGGCTGATGGGTAGTGTTACAGCTCTGGTCCTTGGGTGAGAGAAGCAGTTCATGACCAGACTTTTGAGTTGAAACAATTTTTCTTCAGCAAAGAATGATTTTATAGATTGGAAGAAAAAGGTCAATGCTACAACCATTATCACTTTAGTCATCCAGTGAATTTCATTCCTCTTGTCTGACTGCTTTAACTGCTTTAACTGTCCAGACTGCCTAGTGTGTGTTATTAGGACTCATTAGTTTTAGTATTTAGTATCAAGGTGTGCTTAAGGAGTCCTAACTGCCTAACTGTGTGTTGGTGTGTGTGTTATTAGCATCCATTAGTATTAGGATTGAGTTACTGTGTTAGTGTGTCATTACCTCATAAGAATTGTTGTTTCTGTACCTATTACCTTGGCATTCTTTTGGAGAGCAAAGTAAGAATTTCATTGCTCAGGAAATGTTGCATTTCTTAACTGTGCACATGATAATAAAGCATTTGAATCCTGAATCTTGAAAATCAAACTTATTATGACCGGGTCTTGTGTACTCACACAGATTTTTTTTTTTATAAGAGTTGCAACTGTTTCCTAGTTTCTGATTTATTTGATTGGTCATACCTTCCAAGAAGACTATATCGGTAAGACCGTGAGAGTCCCATCATGTTTCTGGATGTTTTTGGGTTTTTTTTTTTTTTACTAATATCAAATACAATAAGCTTACAAAATTGTAAACATCAGAAAACGAATAAAAGTCTATTTTGGACATACATTGTTTGAATCAGACAGTGATTTTATATATATAATGTAGAGAGAGGAATGAGCAGGCGAGGCAGTGAGCAGAACAGACTTTATTATTCTCTCTAACATCAGTCAACAAGAAGAATTAACCCAGGTCGCTGGCATCTCTCTTTTATGCCATTCAAACTCACCTCGCGACCTGGGGGGGTTCACATGACAATACATAGACTTACAATGACAATTCCCTTTGTCACCCAGCCTGTCAGTGCATTATTATGCAACCCGGAGGAGAATGCATATTATCATGCATTCTTATGGAGAAAACCACAGACTGTCTTGCATATCCATTGAACAGCTTTCAAGCGTCTCCTCCTGTGCTGTTCAGTCTGAGTGGAGAATTGCATTAACTAGCGCCCCCCCCCCCCCCCCCCCCCGCGAAAACACAGACTGGGCCTTAACCCTCATGTCCTGTGGGCTTCAGCCTACATCCATTGCGGCTGTAACGTGGTGTCGCTGGCTCCGAGGCGCTGCTGTGCCAGTGGGGCGCTTGTGGAGGCGTGTCCGTCTGTGGGGGGAAATTTTTTTTTTGTGGGGGGAGGCACATCTTCACCATGCCATTGTGACTGAGCTGATGAGTCATTTACCTGGGGAGTTCTCAGTTGTGGTCGTCCGCGCTGAGGAGCTCGGGCCAACACCACCTGCTCGTCTGCTAATACGAAGGCAGGCTAAAGCCTGTCTATACAGATTGTTTCTCTGCGTCCCCCCAAGTCTAACAAAATGTTTATCCCCAGGTTCCAACACTCTGGACGGGACATCATAGGGCGGGCGCAACAGGGTCCGGTGGGCATCGTGCCTGACAAACACGAACGACGCATCCTTCAAGGTCCTTGGCATGAAAGCGCGGGGAAAACAGTGGTGGGCCGGGCCGAGTACCGTCCCTGCCTCTGCACTATGTAGTGAAGGTGGGGATGGATCGGTGTTCGGCGCGAGGTTGTCAGGCAAAAATTCTCCAGGGAGCTGGAGCAGCTGGGAAAAAACAAGCTCTGCTGGGGAGGCAGCCAAATCCTCCTCCGGTGCTGAACACAACCCTAATAGAACCCACGGCAACTGGTCCACCCAATTTGCATCCGTAAGCGAAGCCCTGAGTGCTGCTTTAAGTGACCTATGGAAACGCTCGCATAACCCATTGGCCTGGGGATTGTACGCGGTCGTGTGATGAATTGTGATGCCCAGGCTCCAGGCCATCGTGGACCAGAGATTGGAAACAAACTGTGGGCCCCGGTTGGATGTGATATCCGAAGGGCCCCCGAAGCGTGCCACCCGTGTAATCAAAAAAGCGCGTGCAACTTCTGCGGACGCAGTGAAGGCTAGCGGAACAGCCTCAGGCCAGCGCGTGGTGTGGTCCACCACTGTCAGGTGGTGCATGAACCCCTGCGATGGCGGGAGGGGGCCCACGAGGTCTACGTGAACGTGGTCGAACCTCTTAGCCGGGACATGGAACGGCTCCAGGGGGGCCTTTGTGTGCCTGTGCACCTTGGCTCGTTGGCACGCTACGCAGGCTGCAGCCCACTCTTTCACTTGTTTGCGCAGGCTTGCCCAGACAAACTTTTGACTGACGCGTGCACTCCTGGGTGCGCCAGGGAGTGAACCGACTCAAAAACGTGGCGGTGCCAAGCGCGTGGGACCACTGGGTGCGAGCGGCCTGTGGAGACGTCACAGATTGGGGGGGGGGCCGTCTTGCAGTACTCTGGTCTCCAGCCTTAACCCTGTTGGTCCAGACTGGAGCGCGCAAACGTCTGCATCGCCGATCTGCTCAGCGGCCATGGCCGTATAATCTATCCCTATATAGACTGGGGCCACTAATGCATGCGAGAGGCAGTCTGCCACCACGTTGAGTTTACTGGCCACATGCTCAATGTTGGTTGTAAACTCCAAGATTGCAGCCAGCTGTCTCTGCTGCCGGGCCGACCATGGTTCCGAAACCTTGGCCATAGCATATGTTAGCGGCTTGTGGTCCACAAACGCAGTGAAGCCGCACCCTTCTAGCCAGAACTGGAAGTGGCGTATGGCCATGTGGAGAGCCAGTAACTCCCTGTCAAACGCACTGTATTTACGCTCATTGTCATGCAAAGACCTGCTAAAAAAGGTGAGCGGCTGCCAAGAACCGGTGACGTGCTGCTCCACGATGGCCCCATGACCACGTCCGATGCGTTGGTAGTGAGCACTATCCAAGCCACCGGGTCCGGGTGCACCAGTAGTGCGGCGTTCGCTAGAGCTGTTTTGGCCTTGGAAAATGCCTGCTCTCGTTCAGGAGTCCAGTTGACTCTGTCTGCCAGTTTCCGTTTCTTAAGCGTGGCATACAATGGCTGCATGAGCTGGGCTGCGCAGGGGAGGAAATGGTTGTAAAAGTTAACCATCCCCCAAAACTCCTGCAGCGCCCTGACCGTCTGAGGCCGGGGAAAATCTGCCACTGCGCGCACTTTGCCCAGTAAGCATATCGCGCCCTCCAGTGACATGTGATGGACTGAAAAATCGATTACCGTAACCCCGAACCGGCACTTCGCCAGGTTGATTATTAACCCGTGCTCTTCCAACCTCTGGAAAACCATCCTGAGGTGGGCTACGTGTTAGTCCTCGGACGTGCTGGCCACCAGGATGTCGTCCAGGTAGAGGAACACAAACGGCAGATCGCGCAGCACCGCATCCATCATGCGTTGGAATGTCTGCGCCACGCCTTTGAACCAGAAAGGCATGCGTTGGAACTCAAAAAGACCAAACGGGGTTATTACTGTTGTTTTGGGTATGTCTTCCACACGCACCGGGACCTGGTGATAACCACGGACCAGGTCCACCTTGGAAAAAATGAGTGCCCCGGTCAGGTGGACGGAAAAATCCTGAATATGGGGGATTGGGTAGCGATCGTGTGCTGTAGTTTTGTTTAATCTGCGGAAATCTCCACATGGTCGCCACAATCCCTTGGCTTTAGGCACCATATGTAGCGGGGATGCCCATGGGCTGTCTGAGCACCTGATGGTGCCCAACCTTTCCAAGTTTGCGAATTCCTCGCGTGCACTGGCCAGTTTAGCTGCATCCAGGCGGCGAGGTTGTGCTAAATCGGGTGGCCCCGTGGTGGTAATGAAGTGCTCCACCCTGTGTTTAGTGACGGCTGCCGAAAACGTCGGAACTGTGAGTGCTGGGAACTGGGTGAGTAGTGTGTGGAACTTACCCCCTGGAGCTGTGACGTTGGCTAGTGTTGTGGACCCGGCTCCTCTAGCTGTACAGGGCAGAGAATCAAAAGACATTGCGTTAATCAGGCATCTGTTAGCCACATCGACTAATAGTCCGTGTGCACACAGAAAATCTGCGCACAAAGTGGGGAAGTTACACGCCGCTATGACGAATGTCCATTGGTATGTATGGCCATGCAAGGATATAGTCAGTGTCCCCTCACCAAAAGTTTTAATGTCTGAGCCATTTGCGGCGGCCAGCTTGGCGCCGCTACTTCCTGCCAGCCGGTCTGCATAGGACGGCAGGATGAGGCTCTTTTGGGAGCCGGAGTCCACAAGGAACCGACTCCCCGAGCATGAGTCCGTCACATAGAGCAGCTTGTTTGTGTCACCGGCGGTCGCAGCTGCTACAACTGCCGGCCCTGGCATTTCCCGAATGCTTGAACTGGCATGGTGGCATGCATCGGTGTGCGTCTTCTCCATAGCGGTGGTGATAGAAGCAGAGTGTGTCCCTCCGGTTCTTCTTAGCCTCCGCTGCGGCCACCATCGCTGGCTCCTCGCCCCCACTGGCAGTCTCGCTGGGTTCCGAGGCCGCTGCATTCACAGCAAAGGTTCTAGTTGCCAGGATAATCCAATCTGCCTCTTGTGCCAACACCCGGTAGTTGTGCGTGGCCAGCAGCGACGAATTGGCAAGGACCGCTCTGGCCGCTGTCGGGAGGTTCCGGAAGAAAAGGTGGGCAAAGAGGAAATGCCCGTCATCTGTGCCCATTAATGCCAATATCTTCTCCATTAATTCGACTGCCGACCCGTCTCCCAACTCGGAGCACATCAGAAGCCTTTCTGCTCTCTTGCTGGCCGAGAGCATGTAGCGCCGGGTCAGCGCGGTCTTGAGCGCGTCATATTTGTCTTGGGCTGGGTGCTGTTGGAGCAGGCTCACCACCTGCTGTGTTGTGCATGTGTCCAGCGCTGCAACCACGTAGTAGTATTTGGTGTCATCCGCAGTCACTCCACGGAGCACAAACTGGGTCCCGGTGTAGAGGAACCAAGAGTTCAGGCCATGTAGCCAAAAGTCCGGGAGCTTGACCGAAACGGCGCACACGGTGCTGGCACCTGCAGATCGGGTTGTGTCCGGGGTATTTGCGTCGAGTTCCATTATGCGTCAAGGGTCACCAGTGTAGAGAGAGGAAAGAGCAGGCGAGTCAGTGAGCAGAGCAGACTTTATTACTCTCTCTCTCTAACATCAGTCAACAAGAAGAATTAACCCAGGTCGCTGGCATCTCTCTTTTATACCATACAAACTCACCTCGCGACCTGGGGGGTTCACATTACAATACATAGACTTACAATGACAATTCCCTTTGTCACCCAGCTTGTCGGTGCATTATGCAACCCGGAGGAGAATTATCATATTATATTATATTATCATGCATTCTTATGGAGAAAACCACAGGCTGTCTTGCATATCCATTGAACAGCTTTCAAGCGTCTCCTCCTGTGCCGTTCAGTCTGAGTGGAGAATTGCATTAACTAGGTCCCCCACAATATATATCTATATGTGACAGATTATAATAGAGCTGTCATCTGTGCAAGATGGCGGCGCGTGTCTGCGCAGGCAGCGGCTCTTTGCTCCCTGTTTTTGTTTGTATGTATGCTGTTTTTGGATATTGGACCGTGTGAAGCTGGATTTGTGTACAGTCGTACTGAGCTGATAAATATTGGACTTCAACAAAAGTCTGCTGTTACAGCAGTTTTTGAGAACACACAAAACATACCGGAGGCTATCTGTAGACCAGCGGGATCACCATGGATTGTTGTCGGTCCTGGGAAGCGACGCAGACAGAGGAGGGAGAGAAAGAAAAAGCGGGGATGCCGGTCGGGCCTGCTAGCGAGGCTAAAGAGACAGCCGCATAGACCTCCACTGTGAGCTGTTGTTAACGGAAAGCTGGCTCCACCCACTGATCACCGATGCTGCAGCGCAACTACCAGGGCGCACACTTCACCGTATGGACCGAGCAGCGGAATCCGATAAAAAGAGAGGGGGCGGTCTCTGCATTTTTCTTCACAACACTTGGACTAACCACAGTCGTATTATTAACACTTACTGTTCTCCTGATCTAGAAACAATGTCAGTTTTATGTCGGCCTTTTTATCTTCCAAGAGAGCTGACCGTGGTTATTATAACAGCGGTCTATATTTCTCCTGATGCAAATACTAAAGCAGCCCTTAGTCATTTGTACAGTGTAATAAATAAACAGCAGCAGTCCTATCCCAAGGGTGTTCACATCATAGCTGGTGATTTTAATCAAGCATGCTTGAAAACTGTGCTGCCTAATTTCACATAGTATGTGAAATGTGCCATCAGGGGAAAGAATTGTCTTGATTGGGTATATTCGAACCTGAAGCATGCTTACAGAGCTGTGCCGTGTCCACATCTTGGCCTGTCAGACCATCTATCATTGCTCCTCATCCCAGCATACACCCACCTCAGGAGAACTGCTAGACCTACTATAAAGAACATCACAACATGGCCTGAGGGAGCTCTTTCTCAGCTGCAGGACTGTTTTTCAAACACTCTATGGGATTTATTCAAGAATGAGGACCTGGAAATGTACACACAGACTGCATTATGCTACATCACCCACTGTATCAACCAGGTGACTGTGGAAAAGCGCATCAGGGTTGTTCCTAACCAGAAGCCTTGGATGACAAAAGAAGTCCAGGCACTCCTCAGAGCCCGTGATACAGCCTTCAGGTCAGGGGATACAGATCTGTATAGCACCGCCCGGGCTAATCTGAAGAAAGGCATTAAGGAGGCTAAACAGGCCTATAAGAACAAAGTCGAGGACCATTTTTCTGATAATGATTCGAGACGAGTATGGCAAGGCTTACACCATATCACAAACTATAAGGGCAGCAGCATCATTTCCAGTGACATCAGCGCCTCACTGGCAGAAGAATTGAACTGCTTTTTCGTACGGTTTGAGGCAAATACACCTCACCCGGACCCACTGATGTTATTGAATGCCAGCTCTGATGTGCTTACCCTGCAGGATCATGAGGTGAGACAGACACTGAGAGCAGTTCACCCGAGAAAGGCTACTGGTCCCGATGGAGTGCCAGGAAAGGTGCTCAGAGCATGTGCAGATCAGCTATGCTCTGTTCTGACTGACATTTTTAACTTGTCTCTCAAGGCAGCCGTTCTTCCACAGTGTTTAAAATCTGCAGTCATTATTCCTGTGCCTAAAAAACACATTATTAGCAGTCTGAATGACTATCGACCAGTAGCATTAACACCCATTGTTATGAAGTGCTTTGAGAAAATGGTATTGAAACATCTTTTGCCTAGTCTCCCCCAGACTTTGATTGGTACCAGTTTGCCTACAGGCGGAGCAGATCCACTGAAGATGCTATTGCTATAGCTCTCCACTCGGCATTCAGCCATTTAGAAGACAAGGGGAGCTATGTAAGAATGTTGTTTGTGGACTATAGCTCGGCATTTAATACAATTATTCCCAACATTCTCATCACCAAATTGCTTCAGCTTGATCTGCCTACTCACACTTGCAGCTGGTTTAAGGACTTCCTAATAAACAGAACACAGACTGTTAGACTCGGACCCCATTCCTCCTCTACAGTCATGCTTAACAGACGCCTTTTTCTTTGCTGCTCCCCTCTTTTACCCTCCTTCCCTCCCTAACTGAGAATCCCAGCTTGCTGTCTTGTCTGCGTCGCTGTTCTTCTGGCTGAATCTTGATCCAAACGAAAAAAATGGATTTGGTGAGCGGCTTTAATAAAATTAACAACATTTTATATAAATTTGGGCCAGGGGGAGCCCCTATGGAGAGACCCATGGATTGGAACGCATGTGTCTGCATAATTCGACTGAGGATGTGGAAACATCTACCTGGTTTGGCTAGGATCACAGGATTTTCTGCTGATTGGCTCTGAAGTTTTTCCTGGTGTATCGAAAAATTAACTGGAAGAGCTAATTAAAAGCGGTCCCGGCGTAGCTGCTTCTCAAAAATTCGACTAGACGGGGGAGCGCACTAACTATCGGCAATGATTAACATGGAAATTTCCACCTGGCATGCATTGTAGAGAGAATGGACTCTACCAGACATGTTTACCCATGTTCTAGAAGGGAAACATCTAGAGTCGTTTTTGGTGCCTCCAAGGAATGGATTTAAAGCCTAAGTATGGAAATTATGGACACAGGATTGCATGAGATGTAAAATTCTATGCTCTGTGATCTGTGTCTACCAGACCTTCAATTCGATGCCTTGTTGTCTATTTTCCTCCTGGATTAAGACAAAACAGAAGATTGTGCTTCTCTTTCATAAACAATCTGGGACTGCATCTGAACTCTCATTGACATGTGACTGGCTCAGGAAATTTCCATCTGCTATGCCTCAAGGACATGCTTCCGAGTTTCAGACACTAAGACATAACATCTCGGCTGGGAGAGATTTTGCTGCCTCCAGTAACTGATAAACACCCACCTGCATTCAACATACACGAACACACTGATTCATAATACTGAATTACACCCATCCATTCACTGACTCTCTCTGACTTTTGGTCTTTTGGTTTTTTGTCCACTAAATGTTTGCTAAATATGCATTGAGGTTTTTTTTGCCTGCAATCAAAATTTCGCTTACCCATTAAGCGTCAATTTGATAAAACATGTTTTTTTCTCTCGCCTATTGTGTCATATCATTTCTTTTCTTTTTTTTCCTTTCTTCTTTATGACTGGCACCTAGCGGCTGCCCCGGCCTTGGATGCGCTCTGCAGAGCGTGCCCAAATGCCAAGTCACGTTTCGTTACCTTGTATTCATACATGTGTAATGACAATAAAGTTGAATCTCATCTCATCTCATCTCAACACAGGCTCGCCACAGGGCTGTGTGTTGAGCCCCACTTTGTATTCATTGTACACATATGACTGCATACCTGTTCATCCCACAAGCATTATAGTGAAGTTTGCAGATGACACAACAGTAGTGGGGCTCATATCAGGAGGAGATGAGTCTGCATACAGAGATGAGGTCCAGAAACTGGTGAGATGGTGCTCAGATAATAATTTGCTATTTAATACAAAAAAAACAAAACAAAAGAACTCATTATTGATTTTAGGAAGCATAGCAGTGAGCTGCCTCCTCTATATAGGCAAGGAGTGTGTGGAGAGGGTGGAGGCTTTTAAGTTTCTGGGTGTTCATATTTCTCACAACCTTACCTGGGCAGTTAACACCATAGCTACAATAAAAAAGGCTCAACAACATCTACACTTTCTGAGGCTCCTCAAGAAGAATGGTCTGAATGCACAGTTGCTGGTTTTATTTTATCACTCTGCTATTGAGAGCATTTTGTCATTTGGCATCACGGTTTGGTATGAGGGCTGTTCAGCTGCAGACCGCAAAGCCTTCCAGAGAGTGATCGCGACTGCGCAAAAAATCACTGGGTGTTCTCTCCCTTCTCTGGAAGAGATTTCCAGGTCTCGGTGCCTCAACAGAGCTACTGCCATCATTAAAGACTGCACTCGTCCAGGCCATGATTTCTTTCACTTGCTCCCCTCGGGAAAGCGGTACAGATCCCATACAACCCGGACTACCAGGTTTAATCATAGTTTTTTCCCTGCAGCAGTTCGTATTTTGAACGGATTTATGTAACACGTACAGACTGCTATTATTTTATGTTATTTTAGGTTATTTTGTGGCAATAACCCTGTGTGTGCACGGTGGCGCAGTGGTTAGCACTGCAGCAGCACAGTTTACCCTTGGCCGGGGGATTGTGGGGATCGTGGGATCGTGGGTTCGATCCCAGCCCCCGACCAACAGTGATCTGTGTGGAGTTTGCATGTTCTCCCCGTGTTGCGTGGGTTTACTCCGGGATTTCTCCGGTTTCCTCCCACATGCCAAAAACATGCATGTTAGGTTAATTGGCTGTTCTAAATTGTCCCTAGATATCTGTTTCCTATAGGCCCTTAGAATACAGGGTTAGTATTAATGAAAGCGCTTTGAGTGGTCTTTGTGACTAGAAAAGCGCTATATAAGTGCAGGTTAGTTAGTTAGTTAGTTAGTGTGTATAAGCTGGTCTTATATATTTATCGCTCAGTATGTTTTTATTATTGCTATGTACATATTGTATTCAACTTTTAGGTAATATTGTTTCAAGCATTATTTATTGTTGTAACTATAAGAATGTTAAATGCATGAGTGAACTGTGAGTGTGATAGTTTGTTTTTAGGGAGCAGGATCTCAATTTCGTTGCATTGTTTATTAGCAATAGAATGACAATAAAGGCACTTTGACTTTGATGATGTGGAGCACGGTTGGGGACCTGTGCTCACACTCATTTATTAGTCTTGATTATTTTTTGTGTTTTCCTCACTTCAGTTTCAGTATGGACTTCATGTTTGGTTTTGTAGGTAGCATGTTATCTGAGTTTGATATTTGTTTTCTGTTTTGAAGGTTCCTGTTTTCGTAAGTTTATTATTATAATCTTGTTCTCTTTGTTTATATAGATTTATGAATCATCTTGTATTTTTAATTACCATCTCCCTCTGTTGTGACATGTGCCCACTCTCGCCCATTGCTTTTTGTTCTCTTTTGCAATGTAGTATTTCAGGATTTGTATTTCTTGTTTTGTATTTGTCTTAGCCTCGCCTTATGGGTTTATTGCCCCTGTTATTGTTTGGGTTGTTTCTCATTTTGTCTCATTTCATATTTAGAGTCAGTTTCGTGTTGGCCACATTCTCCTGTGCCTTTATGTTGACAGCGCTCCATGTTTACTTTTATCTTTTGTTCAAGTTGGTGGGCAGCAACAGCTGTCAGTAATTATGTCAACCATTCTCGCTCATGTGATCCACACCTTTTCATCATTTGCAATCATTTTCCCTGTGCCTTAATTAAAGAGCATCGCAACGCTTCTTGTTACAGCGCCCTTCTCGGTGTCCAGTTGGGAATCCCCCTTCTGATTCCTCTGTTTAAATCCTGCGTGTGCTCCACGCTTCATTTATACTCTGAATCCTGCCTTGCCTCAAGTTCTGTAAGTTATCCCTTGTTGCTATATTTTGTGTTTCTTTATTATTAAATGTGCAAACTCACAGCAGGCGATTGGTGTCCTCGTTCCTGCCCTGAAAGGGTGAATTATGAATTCTTTGTTTGCTCTCTTTCCTTCACCCATCCTCCTCTCTCTCTCATTTTCTTTATTCATCAGCTCTTCAAAGTACTCCTTCCACCTTCTCAACACACTCTTGTCATTTGTTAGTACATTACCATTTCTGTCCTTAATCAACCTAACCTGCTGTACAGGTTCAGATTCAGGTTACTTTATTTGTACCTGTAGGTAGATTTGTTTTGCAGTCAGGTGACATCCATATTTACAAGCCACAATTACATTCAACATGAACACAAACACAGGCACACATGAAGCTGACTATAAACATGATAAAAGTACTCAAGGCTCCACCAATCAGGACATAGGACAAAGAGATAACAGAAAAAACAAGGAGATAAGAGAAGGGTCATATTAGAAAGTTAAAGACTAGTCAAAGAGGTTAAAAAACTCAAAAGTCTAAAACCCAATAAAAGATTTAGAACCCCGATAAAAAACCTACAAAAATAAGTAAATATAAAATCAAATTAATAAATAGGTAACTAAATTATATGCAATATATTGTTACATCTTGTTCAACTCTTTAACAGCAGCAGGAATAAAGCTGTTTTTGTAGCGCTGGGTTTTACTTTTTGGGACAGCAAACCTCCGTCTGGAGGGAAGTAGCTGAAAGTGGCAGTGCAAAGGGTGGGAGTCATCATTTAAAATGGACGTAGCAATCCTCTGTACCTTTCTGGTGTACAGGGATGTCAGGCTCAGCTGTGACTCACCAAGCAAGCGACTGGACCATCTAACAACCTGATCCAAGGATTTCCTCTGCTTCAGTTTTGTCTGACCAAACCATGACACTAAAGAAAAGGATAAAACAGATTCAATAAAAGCCCGATAAAACATTGTCATTATGGTTCGGTCAATTTGGAAGCGTGTAAGTTTCCTTAAACAATGCAAATGTTGCTGACCCTTTTTGCACACCCTTTCACAGCTCTCTTCAAAGTTCAAGTTACTATCAATAATTGTCCCAAGATATTTGTAGGATTGTACACATTCGGTGGTCTGGCCTTTTAGTACAGTGACTTTGTGCCTGGGAGTTTTCCTCCTAAAGTCAACAATCATATCTTTAGTTTTTGTCGTATTCAGCTGCAGGTAGGAATCCTCACACCAGTGAACAAAATCATCAACTACTGGGCTGTGGCCACTCTCACCATCCTGGAGGAGACTGACAACAACTGAATCATCAACATACTTTATAATGTGTCTGTTGTCATGTCTGCTCCGACACATGTTTGTGTACAGGATGAAGAGTAGTGGTGACAACACACACCCCTGAGGAGAGCCAGTAGAAGAACACTTTTGGTCAGACAATGTACCATTGACCCTTACTCTCTGTGACCTGTTGGTTAAAAAATTCAGAATCCAACCCACCAGATTATTACTCAAATCAAATTGTTGCAGGAGTCTTTCAACTAAAATATGAGGTTGGGTTGTATTAAAGGTGGAAGAAAAGTCCACAAATAAAAGCCTGGCGTGTGTCCCATTAAAATCCAGATGTTTAAAAAGCATGTTAAACAGAGTGACAGTGGCATCCTCCATTCCTCTGTGAGGCCTATAGGCAAACTGCAGAGGATCCAATGCATGCTCAGTCTGCTTTAGGACCTCAAATCTGACCAGTTTTTCAAAAATTTTCATTAAAATTGAAGTCAAAGCAACTGGTCAAAAATCATTTACCATTTTAGGACAGCTGGATTTTGGAACGGGGACAACCACAGCATCTTTCCAGATCTTAGGCACATGTTGTGTCTGTAATGACTTATTGAAAATGTAGTGAAACACAGGACTCAATTCATGTGCACAGGACTTTACCAAGCGCCTACATATCTTATCAGGGCCTTACTTTTGTTCACTTTTACAGCACAGAACACCCTTTTTAACATCCTGCACCTCAATATTAAAGTGCTGATTGTCTTTGAGTTTCTGTTTCAAATCTTGGGTTTCTGTGCTAAAATCAAATGAATCAAAACGACCATAAAAACAATTAAGAGCATTAGCCAGCTCTGTGTCTGGATTAAAACCATCTAGAAACACACGATTACTGCGCTCTGTGCTCTGAAGGCCTGCAATAGTTTTCATACTGGCCCAGGCTGAACCAAGCTTGTTTGTTGCCATCTTTCTTTCCAACTCTGATTTATAATTCTGTTTTGCTCTTAAAATTTCGGCCTCCAGCTCTTTTGTGGCAACCTGCAGCTCAGAAACAACCCCCTGTATAAAGGCAAGTGCTTTCCACTGTAAGCAGGATTTAACTGATTTTGTAACCCATGGCTTGTTGTTGGGATATATTTTGACACGTTTACATGGAACGATCATGTCTCTGCAGAAAGCCATGCATGAGCATGTCACGTCCACTAAAGAGTCCAAATCTTCTCTGCAGTCTAACTAACTAACTAACTAACCTGCACTTATATAGCGCTTTTCTAGTCACAAAGACCACTCAAAGCGCTTTCATTAATACTAACCCTGTATTCTAAGGGCCTATAGGAAACAGATATCTAGGGACAATTTAGAACAGCCAATTAACCTAACATGCATGTTTTTGGCATGTGGGAGGAAACCGGAGAAATCCCGGAGTAAACCCACGCAACACGGGGAGAACATGCAAACTCCACACAGATCACTGTTGGTCGGGGGCTGGGATCGAACCCACGATCCCACGATCCCCACAATCCCCCGGCCAAGGGTAAACTGTGCTGCCGCAGTGCTAACCACTGCGCCACCGTGCAGCCCAGCATGAACACCTCCCAGTCTGTACAGTTAAAGCATTCCTGGAGGCAGTGCACTGAATCCTCTGTCCAAACTTTTATGTCCCTGGTCTTTGTCTTCTCTGTTTTGAGAGCAGCTTTATATGTGGGCAGCAAATGTACACAGTTGTGATCTGAGGATCCTAAAGGAGGAAGAGGAAGAGATTTAAAGGCCCTCTCTATGGATCCGTAGCTCAGGTCCAATGTCTTTTTTCGCTTGGTTGGGCAGGAAACATACTGATAAAAAGTTTTTAAGTGTCTTCTTTAGAGACACATGGTTAAAATCCCCAAGTATGAAATTTGGAGCTTCTGGGGAAATCGACTGCAACCGCTGGACCACATCAAAGACGGTGCTGGAGGCGGAGGCAGCATCCGCTCTCGGGTGAATGTACACAGCCATTATGAAAAGTTGGGGGAACTCGTGGGGCAGATAAAAAGGGTGTAGTGACATGGACAGCAGCTCCTCATCTGGTGTACAGATGCGCTCTCTGACTGTGACAGATGTGCAGTACTCTTTATTAATATATAAACATACGCCACCCCCCTGACGTTTCCCCGTTACCTCTTCCTGCTGATCCGAGTGAAGTGGGGCTCCAAAGCCATCAATCCACAGGTCCGCATCCTGGTCATGCGCCGTAAGCCAAGTCTCCATGTAAGCCATGACACAGCAGTTCTTGAAATCCTTCTGATATCGGACACTTCCTTGAATTTCATCCACTTTATTTCTCAGGGATGCTGTATATTCTTTCCAGTAGAGTCCAGCCTCTGATCCAACTCACTATATGCCTTTTCCTTTGCCTTTGCCACCTCTCTCTTTGCCATGCGCCTAGATTCCAAATACTCCTGTCTATTTTCTTTATCTCCCTGACTATCCCACTTTTTCTTTGCTAACCTCTTCCTTTGAATACTTTTCTTCCTTCAAGATTACTCCTATTCGCTGGGGGGAGGGGGGGTTGGTGGGTCTGGGGGTGTGGGCCGGCCGCGCCGGCTGCCTGGCCTCCCTCACTCGTCTGGGGGCGGATGCCTGGCTTTCCTGGGGCTTGCTGACCTTGGACATTTGTGCCCTGTGCGGGTTGGTGGCACTGCCTTGCCTGCTCGGGGTTCCTGGAGGAGAGCTGCTGCATCTGGCCCCCCTCTTCGTATGTTTCTTGACAAACCACTCACATGCACACACTTATTTTGTGTGCACTCTCATATATACGCACACAGACGCACACGTACAAGTGTCTCTCCTTTAACTGGTGCAGAAATCAGACTCATGTTAAGAGATCTTCGGTGGAAGAAGCAGTTTGTCTTGTGTTTGTTTTAGTTGTCGGTTTGTTTGTCTTTTTGTCTGTTCCTCTCCCTTTTCTTTCCCCCTCCACACACTTCCTTTCCCTATTCCCCATCCTGTTGGGTCCTCCATGGGTAAAATAATTAAAATAAAGTGTTAAAAGTTATTACAGGAGGAGTTTACAATATACAGTACATAGTTAGGTACTGTACAACCTCCTCTTGGCAAAGTAAATCTGTTTTGGCACAATAAGGGTGACAGATCTCTGTTCTGCTTACCTAACTGCCTGACAGGACAAGGGGGGAAAAAATTACTCCTATTCCATTTCTCTTCCTATCTGCACCATGGTAGAACAGTTTAAATCCACTTCCAATGCTCCTAGCCTTGCTTCCCTTCCATCTGGTTTCTTGAACACACAGTATATCTACTTTTCTTCTCTCCATCATATCAGCCAACTGTCTGCCTTTACCAGTCATAGTCCCTACATTTAACATCCCTACTCCCACCTCTACACTTCTGCCTTTCCTTTTCACTCTTTCCCTCCGAACACACCTTCCCCCTCTCCTCCTCCTTGATCTTTATCCAACAGTAGCCCAATTTCCACCGGCACCCTGTCGGTTAACAGCACCAGTGGTAGTCGTTGTTAACCCGGGCCTCGACTGAGCCGGTATGAAAGTCTCATTCGTCATGATCCGCATGTTTGTTGGGTAAAGGTTTTACGTCAGATGCCCTTCCTGACACAACCCTCCCCATTTACCCAGATTTGGGACCGGCACTAGGAGTATACTGGCTTGTGCGCCCCCTGTAGCTGGGTTAACTCTGATTTGCTGTGTTCTATTGTTTAAAAAAAAAGATAATTAAAAGAAGACAAAATGAACCTATTTGACCTAAAAAAGAATAAAACCATCATATCAAACTGGCATTTTACTGCTATAATTATAATAGTTCACCTGGTGTCATAAAATGTTCTTTATATTGTGGGGGCATGGTATGGGACTTCTCCACCCAGAGAAGGCAGCTGGGGAAGGGTGGAACAATGGACCGAAAGAGGAGGTGTCACCGGGGGGTGTCAGACGGGACAGTAAGAGCTATGTGCTCACCGGGGAGAGGAATAACTGCCGGAGCTGCTGGAAGAAGAAGGGTGTGAGAGCGGCACCGGAGTTATGTCATGTTAATGTGCCACACAGGCTTTGTTCTAAACAACAATGTATTATGGTCAGAAGTTCCTAGTCTCAATGCATGGTATTAAAGATATAAAAGAGGAATGCGAGGACTTCCGGTTATGGCGGCCTCGTAGGAAGATGTGTTTCACACTGCTCTGTTCCTAAAAATAAAAAGTTTGCTTAAACTCTCTTAATTGGAACAAAAACTCATCCCAGCGCTTAGGCGCGGATATGGTAAAGACCAAGGCTGGGAAATCAGGTGGCGGAAAAAGCAATTCGACAAAACAACCCAAGCTAACAGACTTCCACGCTCGAGGCGAAGCACAAAAAACTCCAGAGACTATGGCGGAGGATGGAGCCAGCGGCGGAGTGGGAACTGCTGGGGAGGGGACAAACGCAGTGCTTACTGCCATCAACTCTATGAGAGCAGAGTTTTCGTCTAAATTTGATGGGATTATAGCAGCGATAGAAGGAATGAGAAAGGAAATAAGCGACTGTATGGAACGAGTATCGCAGGTGGAGCTCCGAATCTCAAGCGCTGAAGATGACGTCACCAGCCTACAATTAAAGGTGCAAACATTGGAATTAAAATGGAAACGTCTGGAAGATAACGTCCTGGATTTGGAGTCCCATTCGCGACGGAATAATTTGAGGCTGGTGGGCCTCCCGGAGGGAGCGGAGGGATGGGACTCATGTTCCTTTTTGGAAAAGTGGATTCCAGAAGCGCTGAACAACGCGGATCTGCAGTCATCGGTCGTCTTAGAGAGAGCTCACCGAATCGGCCCACCGAGAGATAATAAGACACCACCGAGGACGCTGATCATGAAGTTCCTCAACTACAGAGACAAGATGACGGTCACCAACGCAGCGCGAGCTAAAGGGGAAATCAAATACCAGGATCAACAGGTGCGGTTCTACCCAGATTTGGCCACAGGAATTCAACAATTAAGGAAACAGTTTGACCCCGCCCGCAAAGAGCTGCGCAACCTCGGGATTCGTCACGGAGTGATTCATCCGGCAAGACTGCTGGTCACATATAAGGGAAGAACCCACATCTTTAAGACCCCTCGAGAGGCGCAGGAGCTCATTAAGCAGATCCAGGAGGAGACTGGTGGGAGCTAAGCATGAACATGACAAAGGTAGAACATTTAAGCATTTGTACAGGCATCTGATTGATCTGAAACATATAACATGTCTACAAAATACAGACTGTATTAAAAAAAAAAAAAGCTATGATGTACAAAGTTGCTATAAAACTTTGAAGTTATGTTGAAAAAACTACAGAAGAGAGTTAATGTCATTAAAAATAGTAGTAGAGTCAGGGTGATTGAGAGGAGAAAGAGAGAGTGGTTTGACTGATCCTCGCAGGTGTGGAACAGTCACTAGCTATAACGGGAGACGGAATTTTTTTTTGATTTTGGGGGGATCACCACGAATGTGGGGAAAGGGAATTTGTTTTTGTTTGGTTTGTAGGATGAATGTTTTATCATCCGTTTTTGCTTCTCTGTATGAGCATGTTCATATTGCAAGGTAATCTCAAACTCCTTATTGATCATAGATCAAAGCGTTAATCTTAATTTAACTTCATGGAATTGCAGAGGTCTACAAAATCTAAAAAAACTTAAACAAGTTATGAATAAAATAAAAGATATAGATTCAAAAATTGTATTTTTACAAGAAACTCATCTAATAGAGGAGGATGTAAAAAGAATTAGGAGAAGATGGCAAGGTAATGTGTTCACCTCATCATTTTCATCCTGAGCTAGGGGAGTTATGACTCTCATACATAAAACAGTCCCATTTCAAGTGAAGAATGTAATTGGAGACAAATTTGGAAGATATCTAATCATCCAAGGATCTTTGTTATTAGAAAATATAAATCTGGTGAACTTATACGGCCCCAATATTGATGATCAAAATTTCTTTGTCAATTTATTCCTTTTTTTTTATCATCACTTACAGGGCAACATATAATAGCAGGGGATTTTAATTGTACATTGAATCCCAGTATAGATAGGTCATCAGGACTGGACTGTACGCACAATGGATGCAGGATGACCATTAATCATTTTATGAAAGAATTGAGATTGCTAGATATATGGAGAGAAATGAAACCACAAGTCAAAGCCTATTCTTGTTATTCTAATACCTATAAGACATTCTCACGTATAGACTACTTTTTGATCTCTACAGAATTAAGGTCCAAGATTCAGAACTGTTTCTATGATAACATTGTGATCTCTGATCATGCACCCTGCTGTCTAATATATGTAGATAAGAAATTGACAAAGGATCCAGGTAGGTGGCATTTTCAGCATAAATGGCTTCAGGATGAGGAATTTGTTAAGTACATAGAAAAACAGATAGATGAGTTCTTTGATATTAATACTACACAAACAACGGGATGTATAAAGTGGGAGGCTTTCAAAGCTTTTATTAGGAGGCATATTATTAGTTATACAGGTTCAAAATCTAAGAAGACTCGAGAGGAGAGAGTCCAATTGGAACGTAAAATAAAACTTCTTCAAGAAAAGGTGTATGCAGGAAGTAACCCACAGTTAGAGAACAAATTACTGATTCTGAGAGCTGAATATGACAAAAAATCAGCGAATAGAGCTGCCTCGAGTCTTCTAAGATTGAAGCAAACTTTTTATGAACAAGGTGAAAAATCAGGAAAATTATTGGCATGGCGGATTAAACAATTAGAATCTAAAACACCAATTACCAGTATTATAAGTAACGGACAGGTAGTTATAGATCCTTTAGAAATTAATAGTGCCTTTAGAGATTATTATGAAAAACTATATGATACAAAAAATGAAACTGACTTAACAAAACTAAATGGGTTTTTAGGTGGATTATCTATACCGTGTATTCCAAATGAAAACAGGGAGATACTGGAGTCTAAAATTAGTCAAGAAGAAGTTGGGCAAGCCACTGATAATATGAAATCAGGAAAAAGAGCAGGACCAGATGGTCTTCCAGTTGACCTCTGTAAAAAATTTAAGAATAAATTAATAAAACCACTTTTGGAAATGGTTTTAGAAGCATTTCAAAATGGTAATTTACCACCATACATGAATAATGCCTTAATTATACTGTTGCCAAAACCAGGTAAACCCCCTAATAATAGTACATACTCTGTTGTCATTGAATCCTTATTTAAATCCTCCACCTGAACGAGAGCAAGTTTTTAGCCAAAGTCAAATTCAAGTTGTTCAAGTTGTGCATACTTGGCCAATAAAGCTGATTCTGATTCTGATTCTGATAATAAATGTGAAAACATGAGACCAATAAGCCTATTAAATGCTTAAGATAATCTGTAAAATTTTAGCAAAACGACTACAAGAAATATTACCAAATATTATTAACCGAGATCAGAATGGCTTTATAATGGGAAGACAAGGCTTCCATAATGTAAGAAGACTATTTAATATTATTTATTCCAATAAAGAAGCACCGGATACAGCTCTATCATTGGACGCCGAAAAGGCCTTTGATAGGGTCGAATGGCCCTATCTTTTTGAAGTCCTACAAAGGTTTGGACTTGGAAATAATTTCATAAAATGGGTCCAGATGATATACAATAATGCTACAGCAGAAATCCTAACAAACAGCAATATCTCAAAATCAATAAAAATCAACAGAGGATGTCGACAAGGCTGTCCACTTTCACCCTTATTGTTTACTATGGCAATTGAACCTTTAGCGATGGCGGTACGTTTACATCCACAAATATATGAAATTAAAGTAGGACCAACAGAACATAAAATCTCCCTGTATGCCGATGACATAATTTTGTTTATGTCGAATTTTAAAAAATCAATTCCGACCTTGTTAAATTTAATAAAGAACTTTGGGGAAATATCAGGATATAAAATAAATAAAACAAAATCTTCAATACTAATGTTAAATGAGACCCAGAGAAATCACCCAGCTCCTGAGGTAAATCAATTCAATGTTGTAAATCAGTTTAAATATTTAGGAATTCAAATTTTGCCTAAGCTAGAATCAGTCGCCAGTGCCAACTATGAAGCCTTAATGACAAATATTAATGAGTTACTTCAGAGATGGATGTCACTACCAATGTCAATGATCGGGAGAATTAATATACTTAAAAATAATATCTTACCAAAAATACTTTATTTATTTCAAAACATTCCTTTACCACCACCTTCAGATCTATTCTCAAGAATAAAAAAAAAGTTAGTGGAATTTATATGGAACAATAGGAAGGCTAGATTACGTTTGTCCTTACTATATTTACCATTTGATCGTGGAGGTCTGAAATGTCCAAACTTTATGTTGTATTACTGGTCAGCACAACTGAGGTCTATGACATATTATTTTTCATCAAATGATCATCCTCACTGGACTGAAATGGAATCATACAATTTACCTTTACCTCTTCCCTTATTCATATACTCAGACTCGGCTAAAAAATTACAGAAACAAGTTAAAAATCCAATTGTAAAGCACATGATCAAAATATGGTGTGAAACCAAAAAATATTTAAAAGAACCACACTCACTGTCACAATTTAGCCCAATATGGGGGTAAACAATATTTTACACCAGGGAGAGCAGATGCTGTATTTAAAGGATGTAATTTAAAAGGGATTCAAAAGATTCAAGATTTATATTTGTCACGTTCAGATAACATAATGTCTTTTGAAGAACTGAGGATTAACTTCAATCTTAATAGAACACATTTTTTTAAATATCTTCAGCTTAGAAATTTTATTCGATCAAATCAAAATAATGCTCTCACCCGACCTACTTATTCATCCTTGGAAAAAATTTTGATTAAAGATAGTAAGAGAAAGGGTATTATTTCAGAGTTTTACATTTGAATATTTATTATTTCAGAGTTTTACTGTCTCCCATTCTACCCACGTTTACCCAGTATGTCACATGCCACACTAGAGACAATAAAACACTGGACTTATTCTACGCAAACACTAAGGAGGCGTACACCTCATCACAACTCCCCCATCTCGGGAGATCGGATCACAACTTGGTTCATCTCCGGCCGGTGTACAAACCCCTAGTGCACAGACAACCCCCGGCCATGCGTACAGTGATGTTATGGTCTGAGGAGGCAATGGACGCTCTTAAGGGCTGTTTTGAAGCCACCGCCTGGAAGCAGCTCTGCGATCCACATGGTGAGGACATCGATGGCCTCATTCACACCTTCACGGGCTACCTCAGCTTCTGTGTGGACAAATCCGTTCCCACCAAGACCATACGGTGTTGCTCAAACAACAAACCCTGGATCAACCCTGAGATTAAAACACTTCTGAGAGAGAAGAAGAAGATCTTCAGGTCGGGGAACAGGGAGATGCTGAAGTCCGTACAGAGGGAGCTGAGGAGAAAGATCAGAGAAGGCAAGGACAGCTTCAGGAGGAAGATGGAGGACAACCTGCAACAGAGCGACATCAGCGGGGTCTGGAGAAACCTCAAAACCATCTCTGGGCTCCAGAATACCTCCCCCCAGGCCACGGGGGGCAGGGAGTGGGCGAACAATCTGAATTTGTTTTTCAATAGGTTTGACCAACCGCCCTTCCCCCTGACTGCACAACAACCACTGCTGCCTGTAAAGACATCAAGTCCTGCTGCCCACTCCCCACTCCACCAACACCCCCCCACTCCCAACACACAGCCCCCCATCCTGACCCTGACCAGGACCCAGGTGAGGACGGAGCTGAGGAAGATCAAGGCGAGGAAGGCGTCGGGACCGGATGGCATCAGCGCAAAGCTCCTCAAGTCCTGTGCAGACCAGCTGTGTGGGATTGTGACGTACATCTTCAACCTGAGCCTGAAGCTAGGGAGGGTACCACAGCTGTGGAAAAAATCTTGTGTGGTACCTGTACCAAAAACTTCCCACCCCAAAGACCTGAACAGCTACAGACCGGTGGCCTTGACGTCCCACTTGATGAAGACCCTGGAGAGACTGCTCCTTGCTCACCTCCGCCCCCTGGTGGAACCAGCGATGGATCCACTCCAGTTCGCCTACCAGCATGGCATTGGGGTGGAGGATGCGGTGATCTTCCTCCTTCACCGTTCTCTGTCCCACCTGGAGAAGCCCGGGAATGTGGTGAGGATCATGTCCTTTGACTTCTCCAGTGCTTTCAACACCATCCAACCGATGATCCTGAAGGACAAGCTGCTGCGCGCAGGGGTGGACCAGCACCTGTCATCATGGATCCTGGACTACCTCACGAACCGGCCTCAGTTTGTGAGAACCCGGGACTGTGTGTCTGACACGATCATCAGTAGCACGGGGGCCCCCCAGGGAACGGTGTTGGCTCCCTTCCTGTTCACTCTTTATACTGCGGACTTCTCACACAACACAACGCACTGCCATCTACAGAAGTTCTCTGATGTATCTGCGATCGTTGGCCTCATCTCCAATGGAGATGAAGCTGAGTACAGAGGGCTTATCCAGGACTTCGTGGACTGGTGCCATCGGAACTGCCTCCAGATCAATGTGAGGAAAACTAAGGAGCTGGTGGTGGACTGCCGCAGGCAAGGACAACCCCTCACAGCACCAGTAAATATACAGGGAACAGACATTGAGATGGTGACATCCTACAAGTACCTGGGTGTTCATCTGAACAATAAACTAGACTGGTCACACAATACTGATGCACTCTACAAGAAGGGACAGCGCAGGCTGTTCCTACTGAGGAGACTCAGGTCTTTTGGTGTACAAGGGGCGCTGCTGAAGACATTCTATGACACGGTGGTGGCATCAGCCATCACTTTTGGAGTGGTCTGCTGGGGCAGTGGCATTACTGCAGCCGATAGGAAGAAACTGAACAAACTGATCAAGAAAGCTAGCTCCGTCCTGGGGCAGCACCTTGATCCGGTGGAGGAGATAGGGGAGAGAAGGACGGTGGCTAAACTGTCATCTCTGCTGGAGTCCGAGTTCCACCCTATGCAGGACATACTGAATGCACTGAGGAGCTCATTTAGCAGCAGACTACATCATCCCAGGTGCACAACCGAGAGGTTTCGCAGGCCCTTCCTACCAACGGCTGTCAGACTGTACAACCTAAGCAGGGCTGCTCGCAGAGATAGCAAAAAGACGTAACAACCTAATAGTTTTTTGAATGCAAAAGATGCAATAGACTTACACAATGGTCCCCTCTGGCATACAACTAGGAAAATACCGGTAGCTACGGAGGGTGAGAATATGTATGGGCACATAATCATACCATGTAGGATAACTAAGTAGACGGTTGTGCTGTTTTATCCTATCTAGCAACAATGCTCTGCACTGTGTATGTTTATACATTTACATATTTATTCCATCTAGCTACAATGCTCCGCACTGGGTGTGTTTATGTTTATATTTATATATCTATATATTCATTCCATCTAGCTACAATGCTCCGCACTGTGTGTTTATATATTTACATATTTTTTCCACCTAGCTGCAATGCTCTGTACTGTGTGTTTATATATCTACATATTATTCCATCTAGCTACATTGCTCCGCACTGTGTTTATATATTTACATATTTATTCCATCTAGCTGCAATGCTCCGTACTGTGTGTTTATATACTCATATATTTATCCCATCCAGCTACAATGCTCTACACTGTGTGTCTGTGTGTATATATATATATTTATAGTAATATGTACATATGTATAATAGCTGCTCTTGCTTGCTTGCTTTTTTTTTTTTTTCTTGCCTTCTGATTGTTGCTCTGAGTGTTGCTATCCCTGTGCTGTTGCAATCCTGGAATTTCCCCGTTGTGGGACTAATAAAGGCTTATCTTATCTTATCTTATAACTCATTGACACTATTCTCAAGTGAAAACTCACAGTAAAGACTGAATTATTGGAAAGAAGACCTGCAAATTGAAATTTCAATGGAACAATGGGAAATGGCTTGTGCAGAAGCTCAAACCAAATCAATAAATGTACGTCTTAAACTGACACATTTTAAATGGTTAATGCGGATGTATGTTACACCAGTGGAGTTAAATAGATATAACAAAAACATACCAGATACATGCACAAAATGTATGGAAAGTAAAGGAACCCTATTTCACTGTTTATGGGAATGTAGGAAAATCAGAATGTTTTGGGAAGAGGTGAGGGTAACAATTGAAAAAATAATTTCAAAACAATTCACATTGAACCCTAAACTGTTTTTGTTGGGTCTGTATCCAGAAAAACATAACTTTAATAAGAGTGAAAGAACATTCATAGACCTCGGTTTGCTTAATGCCAAAAAATGTATTGCACTACTGTGGAAAAAGACTCATAGACCAGATGTGACTCAGTGGTTAAGACAGATGTTAACAAACCTTCCACTAGAAAGAATAACATTCATACTGAAATCAAAGGAAAATGTGTTTGAGAATATATGGAGACCTTTCACTGATTATGTAAAGAAATTAAACATAACTTCTGAAGAAGAAGGTGAATGATATGTGTGGACCTTGCAAATTCCAAACTGGTGAATGTATATTATGTATTCTTATGTAATAGATTACCTAGACTAAACAGAGGAGCATTGTTGTTGATTTGCTTTTGTTAATGGTTGTTGTTTTTAGTATTTTGTTGTTGTTGTTGTTAGTGTTTTGTTTTTTAATTTTTAAATTACTTTAGTGTTAGTGTTTGACTGTCTGTGCCATGTGTGTAAAAAAAAAAAAGGTTCAATAAAAAATATTGTGGAAAAAAAAAAAAAAGAGGAATGCACAGAGACCTGGGAGCTCTTTTACTGTACTGTATAAGATAAGATAAGATAAGCCTTTATTAGTCCCACAATGGGGAAATTCCAGGATTGCAACAGCACAGGGATAGCAACACTCAGAGCAACAATCAGAAGGCAAGAAAAAACAACATCTAGCAAACATATGTCCATATTACTATAAATGTATATATATAGACACACAGTGCAGAGCATTATGGCTGGTGGATGTGCAGCAGAAAGTCTAAGCTCTCTCTCCGCGGATGCAGCGGGCCAGCTGGAAGTCTTTGGGCATGATGGTGACCCCCTTAGCGAAGAAGAGACCACCAGGTGGGTCTCGCTGGTCTCCTGCAGAGCCATGACGGCGAAACTCAGGAAACGCAGGACGGTCTTGAAGTCCTGAGCGATCTCCCTCACCAGGCGCTGGACGGGCAGCTTACGGATGAGCAGCTCCGTGGATTTCTGGTAGCGACGGATCTCTCTCAGAGCCACGGACCTGTGACGGCGAGGCCTCTTCACTCTGCCAGTGGCCAGAGCGCCTCTCCGAGCAGCCCTGTGGCTAGCTGTCTCCTGGGGGGCTTCTTCCTCCAGTAGATTTTACGGGCGGTCTGCTTGGTTCTTGCCATCGCTCTTTATTATTCTGTCTTATATTTCTTTCACGCCGCCTAAACTCCAGCCCGGCACCCGCTTCGTTTTCGCTACAGCTCCCGGTATGTCGAGTTTCCCATTAGCACCGGGCGGCGGCCAAGTGCTAGCTAGCACTAGCTCCTCCCCGCTGTAACGTCTCCCGCTGCAAACCGTGGCTCCGTCCGCCGACCCGGGAGACCCCCGGGGCGATCCGTGATATATATACAGAGTGAAAGGTGTAGAAAGAAGAAGGAAGATAAAAAAAAAAGGCTGTTGCAACAGGCAGCCGACTCGTGTGGCGCCACCGGTCCGGCAGAGCCGGACCGGTGGTATGTTGGAGATGGAATAAAGTTTCTGTGTCATTCAGCTCGTTGCCTCGCCTGCTTCCTTTCTCCACATTGGTGACCCTAAGACAAGCCATGGAAAGCGAGCCGAGCACCACCCCGGAGACTACCTGGAGGGAGAGCACCAGCGCCGCGTGTGCTCTCAGTCAAGCTCCCAGACTTCTGGCTTCACAACCCAACCGCATGGTTCTTGCACACAGAAGCCCAATTTGCACTCCGTGGGATAACGACGGACGATACCAAGTATAACTATGTGGTCGCTGCGCTGGATGCGCGCGCAACGCAACAGGTGACAAACCTGCTCCAGGAGCCGCTGGCCCAAGGAAAATATGAAGTGCTCAAGAGGATGCTTCTCCAGCGCTATACCCTTTCTGACAATGAGAGGGCAGAGAGACTCCAAACGCGTTCGGAGTCAGGGGACAGATCAGCAGTGGAGCTCATGGAGAGCATGGCACTGAGGGGGAAGGATGACGAAACTTTCCTGTTTACCCACTTGTTCCTCAGGAACCTACTGGCTACAGCAAGGGCGATCCTGGCCAACTCGCCACGGCTGGTTGCTAAGGACTACCGCACCCTGGCGCAGGAAGCGGACTGCATCATTTTGGTGACCAGAACTCTCAGTGTGCAGACAGTGGCACTGGCATCAATGAGGCACTCCAGCGAGGTCGAGGAGCCATTCGTGGTAGCCGGAACGGACACCAGGAGACAAAGGAAAAGGGTGATCTGTTTTTATCATTGCCATTTCGGCTCGAATGCCCAACGCTGCCTGTCGCCATGCCAATTCAAGAAGCTGGGAATACGGCACGTTCGGAATTCAGTGGCAGCTGCAACTGATGGCGACAGGAACAGACTGCTTTATGCCACTGACACACGTTCGGGGAGACGGTTTTTGGTGGACTCTGGCTCCCAGAAGAGCCTCATCCTGCCGGTCAACACAGATAGGGTGGTAGGAGGCAGCGGTCCCGAGCTCATGGCCGCTAACGGATCCAACATCAGGACATTTGGCGAGCGGACACTGACAATATGCTTACATGGACGCAACTTTCAGTGGGACTTTGTGATAGCTGCATGTTCCGCCTCCATTTTAGATGGAGATTTTTTACGTGCTTATGGGTTGTTCGTTGATGATGCTAATAGGAGATTGGTGGACACTGTCTCTTTTACCTCACTGACCTGTACAGCTCAGGGAACTGGGTCGACAACACTGGCTAATGTTATAGCTCCAGGGGGTTAAGTACCAACATTTGCTCACACAGTTCCCAGCACTCACGGTCCCGACTTTTTCGGCTATGGTCACCAACACTTTATAACGACAAAAGGCCCGCCAGTGTTCATGACGACCTTGGCGCTTGGATGCAGCTAAACTGCCCAGCGCATGAGAGGAGTTTGCCAACTTAGAGCAGCTGGGCATTGTCAGGTGCTCCAACAGCCCATGGACATCCCTGCTACACATGGTGCCAAAAGCCAATGGATCGTGGCAGCCGTGCGGCAATTTCCGGTGTTTGAATAACACGATCGTTATCCCATTCCGCACATCTAGGATTTCGCCGTGCACCTGGCCGGGGCGTGTTTTTTTTGAAAGTGGATCTGGTCTGCGTATACCATCAGGTCCTGGTGCGTGCGGAAGATGTTCCAAAAACAGCGGTAATAACTCCTTTTGGCCTTTTCGAGTTTTTACGCATGTCATTCGGACTAAAAGGCGCAGTGCAGACTTTCCAGAGGATGATGGACGCAGTGCTTTGTGACTTTTCCTTCGTTTTTGTCTATTTAGACGACATTCTGGTAGCTAGCGTGTCAGAGGAGGAGCACATCGCCCATCTCAAGACAGTTTTCCAGAGGTTGGAGGCACACGGGCTGATAGTTAACCCGGCGAAGTGCCAGTTTGGTGTGCCAGTGATTGATTTTTTTTGGGCCACTGCATTTCGCCCGAGGGCGTGATTCTGTTACTGGATAAGATGCGCGCTGTGTTGGACTTTCTGAGTCCGCAGACCGTCAGTGCACTACAGGAGTTTTTGGGTATGGTTCATTTTTAGAACAGTTTCCTTCCCTGGGCAGCCCAGCTGATGCAGCCACTGGATGCCGCGCTTAAAAAAAAAAAGAAGCCCGCGGAAACCATCAACTGGACTCCCGAGTGAGTCCAGGCTTTTACAAACAGCAAAACAGCGCTTGTGGATGCCATGTTGCTAGCCTACGTGGATCTGTCTGCACGGATAGCGCTCACTACGGACGCGCCTGATGTTGCCATAGAGGCGGTGGTGGAGCAGTACGTCTTAGGTTCATAGCAGCTGCTCACATTTTTCAGTCGAACTTTGCGCGACAATGAACGCTAATACAGCACGTTCAATAGAGAATTGCTGGCTCTCCATTTGGCGACGTGCTATTTCCAGTTTTGGGGCGCGAGTTCACCACGTTTGTGGACCAGAAGCCACTGACGACGCGATGTCCAAGGTGTCGGACTGTGGTCCGCCCAGCAGCAATGGCACTTGGCCGTGATTTTGGAGTTTACTACTGACATTCAACACATCGAATGAACACGAGTTTTCAATCTTGCTAAAATATAAACAAATTGTCTTTTTCTGGGTCAGTTTTTTGCACACTTCCTACAAATTAAATATCATTTTGAAGGTTTTTCAATACAGAGTGTAGCGGTTTGATTAAACCCCCCACAACACACAGACAGAACACAGAGACAGTCAGCTCGCACTCCTGGGGTTTGTTCCGCTGCATGCTGCGTTTACAGCCGTGAAGTTAAAGTGTTCATGCATTTTGCCCTTACTGTGCTTCTTCTGAGCATCTTACATATGTAGATGTGCTTTGAGGTAAATCTCCACAAAAAGACTGGTCAAACACAGCGCTCGGCTAGAGCAAGTAACAGAACAGTGTAATGTGTATTAATATCTACAGGCAGACGCGTTTCGTCTGGCTCACCTCTGTGATGTTAATTGTTGCCTTTCATGCATTGTACTCATGCGTCCTGTCCTCACTGTGACCTAGGGACTGAGATCAATATGTCTCTCAAATGCAAATGTCTTATGCCTGTTCTGTTATCTCTTTGATCATACTAACTGCTGGGGTATGTCCTTTTGATGTATTGTTGTGGTCGAGTATATATGCTGCAACTCTGTAACGCAAACTCTCTCACTCTCAATCTGACTTCAACCCTGCTGCAGGACACAGCTTGTGTCCCTTCTCTGAGAGCTGTGGGCTCGCTCTCGGTGCTCATGCACGGCGCCGGGAGCGGAGCTCGTGACGGTGGTATGATATAATAAAACTTCTACTTAAAACTTCTCAACGCCGCATTATTTCATGCCGCCGCACTGGTGACCCCTTGAACACGCACACGTTTTGTGCGAAAGCAACCTTCTGAGCTGGACAGCTGCACAGCTGCACTGGTGACCCGTTCTGCAGGATGAGATCTGTACGTCTGAGATCTGCTCATCCACGCTGGACCGGCCGCGCTCGCAGTTCCTTCACACGAGAGCGCGGGCACCTCGTCCCTTCTCCACGACGGCGTCCTCCAGGGCCGGCGGAGAACGCAACGCGTGGACCTGAACGCACCACGCCCGAGCCTGAGGAACAAAAAATCGTCTATTCCCTCCCGCCGCTCCAACGCATCTGCACGAGCCTGAGGGACAAAAGATCGTCTATTTCCTCTCACCGCTCCAACGCACCATGGCCAATCTACAGCCACAGCTCAACCTGGATTTTTATCGGCGCCGTCTGCGCCGATCTCCACCAAGTTTCTGCACCCTGGTTCTCCTCTCCAGCGGCCCACCCACGCACGGAACCCCCGCGCACGCACCGGGGAGTTATGAGGACGGCGCATCACACACGGGACAAGTAACGGCTCCAGAGACCGCCATCGTCCTCCGCCGCTGCTCACAGAACCTTCAGGGCTGCTCGTTCACCTGAAGCAAGCACGCAGCTCGCCACTGGATTTTTTAATGGTCTTAGCCACGGCACAAAGGGATTTCAGCCGTCAGCTGTTCCCGGGGGCTTTGGGGTTGCTTCTGCACCTAAAGCCAACACGCCAGTCCCTCTGCTTTTGTTTATTTTTTTCTTACAGCCGCTCCTGCTTTTCTTCATGGCCACGAGAGGAGCCAGACACTAATTTTGCTTCTTCTGATCTCTGCATGTTCAGACGGGACATCGCGAAGCAGCAAACACTTTTGGCGCGACTGGAACGATTTTCCAGTGCCCGGTCAGCATGTACTACCGCCCCCCCGCCTCCTGCTCAGAGCTTTTCCCTGCTCGCTGCCCGGACTGCAACATCGAGGTCACGGTCCCCTACCGTTTCCCTCCGGGGGGGGAGCAGTGTAGCAGTTTGATTAAACCCCCCACAACACACAGACAGAACACAGAGACAGTCAGCTCGCACTCCTGGGGTTTGTTCCGCTGTATGCTGCGTTTACAGCCGTAAAGTTAAAGTGTTCATGCATTTTGCCCTTACTGTGCTTCTTCTGAGCATCTTACATATGTAGATGTACTTTGAGGTAAATCTCCACAAAAAGACTGGTCAAACACAGCGCTCGGCTAGAGCAAGTAACAGAACAGTGTAATGTGTATTAATATCTACAGGCAGACGCGTTTCGTCTGGCTCACCTCTGTGATGTTAATTGTAGCCTTTCATGCATTGTACTCATGCGTCCTGTCCTCACTGTGACCTAGGGACTGAGATCAATATGTCTCTCAAATGCAAATGTCTTATGCCTGTTCTGTTATCTCTTTGATCATACTAACTGCTGGGGTATGTCCTTTTGATGTATTGTTGTGGTCGAGTATATATGCTGCAACTCTGTAACGCAAACTCTCTCACTCTCAATCTGACTTCAACCCTGCTGCAGGACACAGCTTGTGTCCCTTCTCTGAGAGCTGTGGGCTCGCTCTCGGCGCTCATGTACGGCGCCGGGAGCGGAGCTCGTGACGGTGGTATGATATAATAAAACTTCTACTTAAAACCTCCAACTACGCCGCTTTATTTCATGCCGCCGCACAGAGTATGGAAATAACATTACATCACTTTTGAAAATGTCCTCAATGTGACTCATTTTGCCAGCACGGGTCATTTGTTTACAGCGTTAGCATCCTAGCAGCAGCAGTAACTAATGGAGCTACTATCTACGAGGACACTTTTTAAGGTCATTTTCCCATCCCTCGATAGTCGTGGGAAGTGGTTTGATTATATTACTGTTTTGACGTGCAAGAGGCTGTGTTCCCGCATTTCTGATGCCGAAGTAATTGTTTTTGAACAAGGTAAAGTGTCCCATTTCAGTGACAACCATATGTTCTAAACTAGTACCAGAAGTTGCTACCATAATTCACGCAAGGCATCATGGGGCCTAGGAATAAGGTGGATAAAAACAAGAACTAAGTGGAAAAAGCAAACAATATGGAAAAAGACTGCTCCAAAAACACAACAAAATACATAAGAAAAACAACAAAAAAACACTCCAAAATTCACACAAATGATACAAAAAGTACTATTTATAATACTGAACTATTATTTACACTATAAAGACTGCAAAAACGCTGCAAAAATACTCAAAAAGCTCACTTATTCCACACTCGCTCCATGATAGTCTGTTATCTTTCGCTTTCTTCCTGATACGTAAACTTCCGGTGTTATGTATGATGGCATTTCCAGAATTGCCATAAAGCCCCACTTCTCAGCTTTCAGAATCCGTTGGAATGATGTCTTTACCATGAACGGTTGAGAAGTTACGTTAAGTTGAATGAAAGGTGTCATTTTGCGGTGCCGCTGGCAGGTCAGCCACACCATAAGGATTTTAACACCCGTGTCCTTCGATTTCTTTAAAAGCAAATAGAGCTGCGCTGTATTAAAAGCAGAACATAAATCCCCAAATAAATTTCTAGCATTAGCTTTTGTGCTCTCTAAATGTTTAGTGGTGAGGTGAAGGATGCTAAGAATGGCGTTCTCAGCATTAGCTGCATAATGGTGTCATCACAGGGATCAGCAATGATGAAGTGATGTCCTCTTTTTATATCCAATCATTTTACCGGTCTGTTTCACCATTAATTAAGGTGCAACATGTTCCTTCAAATATTTATTTTTGTACCACTTACTTTCCCATTGTTTTGTTACCCTTGTCCTGGCTTTTTTGCCATCAAATTCAAGATGAGCTAAGTAGTGTTTATCATGATATGGTAAAATTGTTCTCTTTCGACATCTGACATGTTTTGTTTTAAATGTTCAAATATGAATTAAACTGTAAATTGTGTTTTATAGTGTTTCAACCTTTTGGGAATTAGGATTGCATTTGTTGCTGGTGTAAAATTTATATATTTCCATTTACTTTTCAATTCAATTTTTTAGTTGGAACCTTTAATGTTTTTTCTGATATGTTGCAATCGCAATAGCCATTTATGTACTGGTTTACTATTATAAACTGTATTCAACACTCTATAGCTGCATTCATATCTGTTAGGAGAATAGAGCGACTATTTCAGCTCAGAATGTGGTCCCCATTACTGCAGAGGTGGGAGAGCTGGAACATCTGGAAAACCTCACAGACAATTATGTAAACTGTTTTTTTTGTCAGTAATTCCACCCCCCAGTGTTGTTGCACAACTTTGCTGAGTGCTGCTCAGAGGACTCTCTTCTTTAATTATTTTAAAGACAGCACATAATTGTCAGTTATAACCAGTAGGTGATTTGTTATTTTTTAACAAGGATTGAGGATCTTCACCAATTTAGCATGAGGTACAAATGTATGAATGTAAACTAAGTACAAAGTTGCAAGGGTAAAAATGGAAAAATATGACAAATGATAAAAAATTAAAAAAAAATATATCAAAAAATAGAATTTAATTACATCAATAAAATTATACAACCATCCAGATGAACATTGCAAATTTACAAGAAAAACATTGGAGATTTTTCAAACAGCAAATTTATGAGATAAAAGTTGTAAATTTACAAGAAAAAAGATTACAAATATACAAGAAAAATGTGCAAATTTATGAGAAAATTTCAGCAAATTTATGAGAAAAAGTTGCAAATTTACAGTAAAAAAAATGATCAAATTAATGAGAAAAAGTTTAAATTTTTTGATAAAATAGCTGAAAATTTACAAGAAAAAAGATGGAAAAAAATTTTGCAGTTATGAGAAAAAGTCAAATTTAAGAAAAAAGTTGCAACTATACAAGAAAAAATTTGCAAATTTATGAGAGAATTTTAGCAAATTTATCAATCAATTAATCAATTTATCAATCAAACTTTATTTGTATAGCACTTTTCAAACATTGGATGCTGCGCAAAGTGCTTTACATCGATTAAACCAGTAGACAAATTTAAATACATACAGTATATTTGCACGATACACCCCCCATACACACACATACACACACACACACACCACTCCCTACTTCCCACACACATACATAAAATAGAATTTATGAGAAATTTATTTTAAAAAAAGATGCAAAATTTTCTGAAAAAAAGCAAATTTACAGACGTGGATAAAATTGTTGGTACCCCTCTGTTCATGAAAGAAAAACCCACAATGGTCACAGAAATATCTTGAATCTGACAAAAGTGGTAATAAATAAAAATTCTATAAAAATTAACCAATGAAAATCAGATAATGCTTTTGAATTGTGGTTCAACAGAATTATTTTAAAAACAAACTCATGAAACAGGCCTGGACAAAAATGATGGTACCCTTAGCTTAATATTTTGTTGCACAACCTTTTGAGGCAATCACTGCAATCAAATGATTTCTGTAACTGTCAATGAGGCTTCTGCACCTCTCAGCAGGTATTTTGGCCCACTCCTCATGAGCAAACTGCTCCAGTTGTCTCAGGTTTGAAGGGTGCCTTCTCCAGACCGCGTGTTTCAGCTCCTTCCACAGATGTTCAATAGGATTTAGATCAGGGCTCATAGAAGGCCACTTTAGAATAGTCCAATGTTTTGCTCTTAGCCATTCTTGGGTGTTTTTAGTTGTGTGTTTTGGGTCAAGACCCATGACCTGCGACTGAGACCAAGCTGTCTGACACTGGGCAGCACATTTCTCTCGAGAATACCTTGATAGTCTTGAGATTTCATTGTACCCTGCACAGATTCAAGACACCCTGTGCCAGATGCAGCAAAGCAGCCCCAGAATATAACAGAACCTCCTCCATGTTTCACAGTAGGGACAGTGTTATTTTCTTAGTATGCTTCATTTTTGCGTCTGTGAAGATAGAGCTGATGTGCCTTGCCAAAAAGTTGCAGTTTTGTCTCGTTTGTCCATAGGACATTCTCCCAGAAGCTTTGTGGCTTGTCAACGTGCAGTTTGGCAAATTCCAGTCTGGCTTTTTTATCATTTGTTTTCAACAGTGGTGTCCTCCTTGGTCGTCTCCAATGAAGTCCACTTTGGCTCAAACAACAACGGATGGTGCGATCTGACACTGATGTACCTTGACCTTGGAGTTCACCATGAATGTGTTTAGAGGTTGTTCTGGGCTCTTTTGTTACCATTCGTATTATCCGTCTCCTCCTGTGGCCACGTCCAGGGAGATTGGCTACAGTCCCGTGGATCTTAAATTTCTGAATAATATGTACAACTGTAGTCACAGGAACATCAAGCTGCTTGGAGATGGTCTTATAGCCTTTACCTTTAACATGCTTGTCTATAATTTTCTTTCTAATCTCCTGAGACAACTCTCTCCTTTGCATCCTCTGGTCCATGTTTAGTGTGGTACACACCATGTCAACAAACAGCACAGTGACTACTTGTCACCCTTTAAATAGGCCGACTGACTGATAACAAGTTTGTAGACACCTGTGATGTTAATTAGAAGATACATCTTGGTTGAACATGTCCCTATGGTCACATTATTTTCAATCTTTTCTAGGGGTACCATCACGGGTACCCTGCACGGGTTGGGCTGCACGGTGGCGCAGTGGTTTAGCACTGTGGCAGCACAGTTTTACCCTCGGCCGGGGGATTGCGGGGATCATGAGGTCGTGGGTTCGATCCCAGCCCCCGACCAACAGTGAGCTGTGTGGAGTTTGCATGTTCTCCCCGTGTTGCGTGGGTTTACTCCGGGATTTCTCCGGTTTCCTCCCGCATACCAAAAACATGTAGGTTTAGGGCGCTCGCGCACGCAGCGACCAGCAGCCGGTGGCTTGTCACCAGACTGCAAACCAAGTCTACCTACGGGTACAAATAAGTAACAAAAAAAAAAAAAAAAAAATTTTGTCCAGGCCTGTTTCATGAGTTTGTTTTTTAAAATAATTCTGTTGAAACACAATTCAAAAGCACTGTCTGATTTTCATTGGTTAATTTTCATAGAATTTTTTATTTATTACCACTTTTGTCAGATTCAAGTTATTTCTGTGACCATGGTGGGTTTTTCTTTCATTAACAGAGGGCTACCGACAATTTTGACAAGTTTCAATTTTTTTTTTGTACTTATTTTGTACCCATAGGTAGATTTGTTTTGCAGTCTGGTGACAAGCCACCAGCTGCCGGTCGCTGCAGGCGCAAGCGCCCCTTAACTCCCTAACCTGTATGTTTTTAGCATGTGGGAGGAAACCGGAGAAATCCCGGAGTAAACCCACGCAAACACGGGGAGAACATGCAAACTCCACACAGATCACTGTTGGCCGGGGGCAGGGATCGAACCCACGATCTCAAGATCCCCGCGATCCCCCGGCCGAGGGTAAAACTGTGCTGCCGCAGTGCTAACCACTGTGCCACCGTGCAGCCCCAGCTATTTTTACAGGAAAAAAGTTGCAAATTTGCACCAAAAAATTGCAGTTATGAGAAAAAAGACAGAAATATACAAGAAAAAAATGTGCAAATTTATGAGAAAATTTTACCAAATTTAAGGAAAAAAAAATTCGAAAAAATTTCTGAAAAAAAGCAAATTTGTGAGAAAAAAAGTTGAAAATTTTACAGGAAATAATTGAAAATTAACAAGAAAATGTAACAAATTAATGAGAAAAAAGTTTCAATTTTTTAATGAGAAAAAAGTTGCAAATATACAAGAAAAAGTGCAAATTTATGAGAAGATTTTAGCAAATTTATGGGAAAAAAGTTGCAAATTTATGAGAAAAAAGTTGGAAAATTTACAGGAAAAAATGAAAATTTACAGGAAAAATTGAAAATTTGCAAGAAAAAAGTTACAAACTTATGAGAAAAAAGTTGAACATTTTTCAGAAAAAAACAAATTTGTGAAGAAAAGTTGCAAATCTATGACAAAAAGTTGATTTTTAAACAAATTTCATTTCTTTTTAGAATTGGTGGTTGAAATTCATTTTATTCCCTTATGCAACATGTTATACAAGGTTTATGAAGATCCCCACACTGTGTGTTGTGCTTCTACTCCACCACAGAACTTCAGACTCTCCTCCACACAGTAGTGACTGTGGCATATTGGAATACCACCATGCACATCACGGATGTGGGGACGCATGTATGACATGACATCATCACGCCATGACTACAGTATATTAGGGGACTAACGGCGGGAGACTGTCTGTTTGGAGCTCCATCTCTATGCCAACACCAACTCACTCCAATTCACTCCCGGTTAGCATAGCTACTATTCTGCTGTAACATGTGCTGTTAGCAGTGTCCTTAATGAAGTTACTGTTCAGTGCAGTGACTGCCTCCACTGTCCTGATTTCCAGACAGTGACTCCTGTAGCTGATTATCTTAGGCTGCATTCAGACCAGGATAGTCTGAGGGTCTTGGTTCGATTGGGTGGGTAATGCCAAGAATTTTGGCACTTTCGTTTGGTTTGGTTTGCATTCACACTGCAACGGACCAAACTGCCTGGACGTCACGCTGTTACAACAACTGCTCGTTTTGGGCGCTGTAGCCAAAACCACCACTGACCAGGAAGAAAAAATCTCGGCGAAGTAGAAAAATCCGGCTCATCGATTGGCCCAGACCGAAAACGGAAATCCGTTCCCTTCAGCCGGGTTGTTCGTCTGCCACAAACGAGACATTTTTTAACTTTTCTCCTCAGCTTTCTCCAGTAAAAGGATTTCTCGGATTCACACGGTTGTTTTTATTGTTATTTTCTACCCAAAATGCACTACAAACACCACTTCCTCTTCTCAGACTACGTGTTACTATGGTTACACAAATGCCGAGGGGCACTTCCACCCTTTGGTCCGCTGGATAGTCCCTTTGCATTTACACTGCAAGTGAAGCGCACCAGCGTTCACTTGCAAATGAACGGAGACCCCTGTTTTCAGGCGGACCAGAGTTTGCTTGTTTGGTGCGCACCAGAGTTAGAATGCGCCAAACAAACCGAACTATCCGCATATGTGGAGCAGAGTTCCTTTGGTTCAGACCAAACAGTGGCTGTGTGAATGCACTCTTAAGCCTTATTCATGCTGCATTTCCCCTCTAGTCTGCTTTGGTCCTCGTGCGCTTTGGATGAGCCTGGCACGCACGCAGCACTGTACATGCTCATCCAAGCAGTTGATGCATGTGCACAACCATCGTTTGTAGTTTCACTCCCGCCCTATAGGTAGCGCCAATGCGGTGACGCGCCAGGATTTTCACCAACGAAGAAACGCTGCTTGCTTTCTGCTGTTTGACTTCCTGGTTTTCACTCCTCCTTCATGAAGATGCTGCTGCTGCTGCTGAAGTATGTATGTATGTATGTATGCCTTTTATATCTATGGATTCATATATGTTTATTCTCGTCTTCCGCTTCCTCGTTGTTTTCTTCGTCTACTTTGTCTTGGTATGTTGTGTCGATATCGCCACCTCGTGAATGTCGGGACGTTCAGTCTTGTGCATGCGCTTTTCAACGTGTTCAGGTCTCAGCGGTGGATGAACTAGAGATAAAATCTGTTGTTGAAAAGTGTAAAAATAAATTATCTACTGATTGTGATGGTATTGATGTGGCACTAGTAAAAAGAACTGTTGATGGCATATTAAAACCATTTACATATATTTGTAATCTATCATTTCAAACTGGCTCATTCCCGCAGAAAATGAAAATCGCAAAAGTATCATTATTCAAGCAAGGAAATAAACACCAATACACAACCCACAGATCAGTACCGCTCCTCCCACATTTTTCAAAGATTCTGGAAAAACTTTTCAACAACAGATTAGAGGACTTTAAATACATGATCTGGTTAATCAGAATCAATATGTATTTAGAGCAAAGAGTACAACATTATTGGCAATAATGAAAGCAACAGATGAAATAATAAATACATTAGATCAAGGAAAATATGCAGTTGGTGTATTTATAGATTTTAAAAAAGCATTTGATACAGTAAATCATTCAATACTTCTTGATAAACTGCAAATGTATAGTATTAGGGGAGTGACACTGAATTGGGTTACAAGTTATTTATCTGAGAGACAACAGTTTGTGAAGATGGGAGAATATCTGTCTGGGTGTATGGGAATTGCCTGTGGGGTCCCCTAGGGGTCAGTATTGCATCCCAAATTATTTAACATATATATAAATGATATACTGTAGTTCAAGTTTCTAAATTATTAAAAATAATATTATTTGCTGATGATACCAATATATTTTATTCTGGAAATAATTTTAATCAACTAATCCATACTCTAAATAACGAATTAAATAAGCTTTAAAAATGGATGGATAGTAATAAATTGTCACTAAATATAGATAAAGCTAAGGTAATGATATCTGGTAATTGTAAAAATAAAGAAGATATACATATTCATATAGATAATGTAATTATTAAAAATGTTTAGGAGATCAAATTTTTGAGTGTAATACTAGATGATAAAATTAGTTGGAAACCACACGTCAGATACATACAAAACAAAGTCACAAAAAATGTTGCAATTATAAATAAAATTAAGCAAGTCCTAGATTACAAATCGCTTCATATCTTGTATTGTTCATTAGTACTTCCATACTTGGCCTATGGTATAGAGGTCTGGGTAACAATTATAAAAGTACACTTAATTCATTGCTAATATTACAAAAAAGGGCAGTCCATGTTATACACAAAGTCGAGTATCTTGAACATACTAATTTATTGTTTTTACATTCAAAGTTATTGAAATTACAGGATCTGGTTGATTATTATACAGCACAGTTAATGTTTAAAGTCAGTAAAAACTTTTTGCCACACAATATACAAAATCTTTTCAGTGAGAGAGAAGGGAAATACAATTTACGGGGGAATACAAAATTTAAAATGCCCCTAGTAAGATCTACTAGGAAAAGTTTTTGTGTGTCTATGTGTGGGGTAAAATTGTGGAATGGGTTGGGGGAGAAACACAGACAATGTCCAAACATCCATATATTTAAATCAACATATAAAGAAATGATTTTTGAACAATATAAAAATAAAGGACAGTCATATTGCAATGTGTCTTCAATGAAGAAAGGTTGTTATTGTTGAATATACTGTATATGCTGAGTACTATTATTATTGATATTAATACTAGAATATTACAACGGTATTATAGTATTATGATTGTTGTTTAGGATGGAATTATTTGAAGTATTATATAGGCCAGGTGGTATTATTGTTGTTGTTGTTATTGTAACTACTATATGTCTACCTATTATTATGGTTATTGTTATATGGTTACTTATTGAGCCAAGGTATTGTAAGCCGTGAAGGGGCATATGGTGGTATATATGATGATTATAATGATGATAATATTGTCTATAATTATATTAAACATACCAGAAGTATTTATTTATTATTATTACAATTATTGTTAGATGTTGGTATTATTGTCACTATAAACTATCATTGTATCATTTCTATTGCATAATTTAATTATAAGATGCATTATATATTACGGTATTGTATAATGAATGTAATTGTGGGATGGATAATGTCTGGAATGATATTATAATTTACTGGGTATGGAGAAGTGGTGGGACTGTATAAGCGTTGGCTTCTTCCCACTCCTTTTCAACAAGGCTTTTTTTTTTAATTTTATTTTTTGGTTTTGCTTCTTGTTTTAATTTTTTTTTTTTTTGTCTTGATGTTCAAATAAATAAAATCAATCAATCAATCAAAACACATTCAGGTCGTGGGCAGGTGGTGCGGTCACAAATCCAGCTGTCATGAGCTGAGCACTGGAGGTTTCTTCCATGCTCAGTCTCATGGCTTTTTCTCAATATTTAAATATTTGTTGTATTTTGTGCTTTTTGGTTTCTGTAATTCTCGTACTATTTTCCTGTTTATGTCAAAGTTTTGTTACTCTCTTATTTTGTATTAATTTGTATTTATATCTCAGTCTGCATTTGTTGATATTTTATTCTTTATATCCCTTACTGTTGTGTTCTCCCTTTTGGTTGACAGCTGTCAGAGGCGTTTCCAGGTTTGTGCTCCGTGTGGGCATTGCCGCTGTCAGCTGTCGGCTCCGGTCGCTCCCCTCTCATTGCTCCCAGCTGGTCCAAATTATGAATCATTGTTACCTTCTGCCCGCTCATGTGACCCACACCTGTCATTACTTATGTGATTTGTTTCTAATACTATTTAAGGGCAGTTATTTTCATTTCTCGTTGCCGCAGTCTTGAGTTTCCCTTTCCTCGTCTCCACCAGAACACAGTCCTCGCTCTGGTGTGCTTTACCCATAAGTTTGCTTGTTTGTTTGAATTTTGTGTTGGAGCATGCTTTTGGACTTTGTGTTTTGTTGTTGTCAATAAATCTCACAAACTCACAGTTCAGTGCGTGGGTCTTCCTCTCTGCCCTGAGGGGCAATTCATGACACCAGCAGCTCATGTGACCCACACCTGTCATTACTTATGTGATTTGTTTCTGACCCTACTTAAAGGCAGTTATTTTCATTTCTCGTTGTCACACTCTTGAGTTTCCCTTTGCTCGTCTCTGCTGTTACACGTATGCGTCCCTCTGCTGTCGGTGTATGTGTAACCAGAAACCTTGTGTGACGAAATTTACTTCATCGTCTCCTCTCGGCTAGTGTCCTCAGTGCTCGACTGTGGATGACCGTGTGCAGCCCAAATTTTGTGACCACGCCGCTTGCCCACAACCTGAACACACTGACAGCGCATGCGCAAGACTGAACATCCCATTCACGAGGTGGCGATATCAACACAGCATACAAAGGAAGTAGATGAAAAAGACAACAAGGAAGCGGAAGATGAGCATAAAAACATACATAAATCATACTTTCTTACAGCGGCAGCAGCATCTTCATGGAAAAGGAGTGAAAACCGGGAAGTCAAGTAGCAGAAAGCAAGCAGCGTTTCTTCGTTGGTGAAAATCCTGGTTCGTCAGCGCATTGACGCTACCTATAGTGCAGGAGTGAAACTACAAATGATGGTTGTGCGCATGCATCAACCGCTTGGCCTGGGTAGACGAAAAAAGTGAGCATGTACAGTGCCGCGTGTGTGCCGAGCTCATCCAAAGCGCACGTGGACCAAAGCGAATGCAGCATGAATAAGGCTTTACAGTAGGAAACCTGATCCCCCTCAGCTCCTCCCTGGGGAGGAAGCAGCAGTCAGTGGTGAGTCTATAAAGGCAGCAACCGCAAAGGGAAACAGCAGAAACATCTGGAGAGAAGAGCAGCTGCAGCATGAGGACCTTGGCTCTCCTCTGGATACTCAGCTTCCTGCTCAGAGAAGCTCAGGCGTGGGGCTACAAAAACGGAATATTTCATAACTCCATATGGCTGGGTAAATATTAGCTTTTCTTCCTGTGTACACAAATGTTTTTTAGAGACAAAAAATAAAATCAAAAATGTTTATTAGAGGCCATAAAAATAATCAAGCAAATTAGCATCTTATTAGAGAGCCTAAAAATACAGTTAAATAGTAATTAACTGGTCTGTTCACATTTTGATTGTAAATCTTTTCTTTTAAATGTGACTTCTTTCTTATTATTTTGAGACATTTTAAGTTTGAGCCTTATTTTCTCTCAGAGATATGTAGCTTTTCTTAATTTTTTTTTATAAAACTGCAACTTTTTCTCATCAAATTTGCAGCTTTTCCCCCTGTAAATTTTCAACCTTTTCTCAGCAAAAATTTGTGATTTTTTTTTTCCTGTAAATTTTCCTCTTTTTCTCATAAATCTGTGACATTTTTTTCCTTAAGAATGTGCAACTTTTTTCATATATTTGTGAAGGGGTTTTTTTTCCTCAAAAATTTTCAGCTTTTTCACATGTAAGTTAAATTTTTTCCTGTAAAATTTCCATGTTTTTCTGATAAATTCTCAACTTTTTCCTCATAAATTTGCGATTTTTTCCTGTAAATTTTTATCTCTCTCATAAATTTGCAACTTTTTTCCTCAGAAATTTTCATTTTTTTATTGTAAATTTGCAACTTTTTTCCTGTAAATTTTCTACTTTTTTCTTAAAAATTGTTATTTTTTTCTGTAAATTTTCACCTTTTCCTCATAAATTTTCTAAATTTTTATTGTAAATTTTCAACTTTTTCTCATAAATTGGAAACGTTTTCTCTCATAAATTTGCAGCATTTTTCTCATAAACTGGTGAATTTTTTCCTGTAAATTTTCATCCTTTTCTCATAAATTTGCAACTTTTCTCCTGTAAATTTTCAACTTTTTTTTACATCAATCTGTGATTTTTTTTTTCTGGTTAAGTTTCCCCTTTTCCTTGTAAATTTTCAACTTTTTTCTCATAAATTGGAAATGTTTTCTTTCATAAATTTGCAACTTTTTTCCTGTAAACTTGTGATTTTTTTCCTGTAAATTTTCATCTTTTTCTCATAAATCTAACTTTTTTCTTATAAATGTATGGCTCTTCTCAAAATTTACAAGTTTTCCACATAAATTTACATTTTTTTCTTGTAAATTTGCAACTTTTTTACTGTAAATTTTCAAAATTTTTCCTTAAAAATTTTCATATTTTTTTCTCATAAATATGACAATTTTTTCTGAAAATTTTGCTCTTTTTTCCTGTCAGTTTTTAACTTTTTTTCTTGTAAATTTTCAACATTCACCTAGATGCTGATTAAATTTTTATTCTGTTTAATTAAATGGCAATTTGTAATTTAAAAAACATAAATAAACTGACATCTTTTATCTTTGCACCTTTATTCTTGCAGATTTTGTACTGAATTTACATTTACAGTGGGGAAAAAAGTATTTAGTCAGCCACCAATTGTGCAAGTTCTCCCATTTAAAAGATGAGAGAGGTCTCCAATTTTCATCATAGGTATACCTCAACTATGAGAGACAAAATGAGAAAAAAAAAATCCAGAAAATCACATTGAAGGATTTTTAATGAATTAATTGGTAAATCCCTCGGTAAAATAAGTATTTGGTCACCTACAAACAAGCAAGATTTCTGGCTCTCACAGACCTGTAACTTCTTCTTTAAGAGGCTCCTCTGTCCTCCACTCGTTACCTGTATTAATGGCACCTGTTTGAACTCTTTATCAGTATAAAAGACACCTGTCCACAACCTCAAACAGTCAGACTCCAAACTCCACTATGGCCAAGACCAAAGAGCTGTCAAAGGACACCAGAAACAAAATTGTAGACCTGCACCAGGCTGGGAAGACTGAATCTGCAATAGGTAAGCAGCTTGGTGTGAAGAAATCAACTGTGGGAGCAATTATTAGAAAATGGAAGACATACAAGACCACTGATAATCTCCCTTGATCTGGGGCTCCACGCAAGGTCTCACCCCGTGGGGTCAAAATGATCACGAGAACGGTGAGCAAAAATCCCAAAACCACACGGGGGGACCTAGTGAATGACCTGCAGAGAGCTGGGACCAAAGTAACAAAAGCTACCAACAGTAACACACTACGCCGCCAGGGACTCAAATCCTGCAGTGCCAGACGTGTCCCCCTGCTTAAGCCAGTACATATCCAGGCCCGTCTGAAGTTTGCTAGAGAGCATTTGGATGATCCAGAAGAGGATTGGGAGAATGCCATATGGTCAGATGAAGCCAAAATAGAACTTTATTGTAAAAACTCAACTTGTCGTGTTTGGAGGAGAAAGAACACCATACCTACTGTGAAGCATGGGGATGGAAACATCATGCTTTGGGGCTGTTTTTCTGCAAAGGGCCCAGGACGACTGATCCGTGTAAAGGAAAGCATGAATGGGGCCATGTATCGTGAGATTTTGAGTGAAAACCTCCTTCCATCAGCAAGGGCATTGAAGATGAAACGTGGCTGGGTCTTTCAGCCTGACAATGATCCCAAACACACTGCCGGGCAATGAAGGAGTGGCTTCGTAAGAAGCATTTCAAGGTCCTGGAGTGGCCTAGCCAGTCTCCAGATCTCAACCCCACAGAAAATCTTTGGAGGGAGATGAAAGTCCGTGTTGCCCAGCGACAGCCCCAAAACATCACTGCTATAGAGGAGATCTGCATGGAGGAATGGGCCAAAATACCAGCAACAGTGTGTGAGAACCTTGTGAAGACTTACAGAAAACGTTTGACCTCTGTCATTGCCAACAAAGGGTATATAACAAAGTATTGAGATGAACTTTTGTTATTGACCAAATACTTATTTTACCGAGGAATTTACCAATTAATTCATTAAAAATCCTTCAATGTGATTTTCTGGATTTTTTTTTTCTCATTTTGTCTCTCATAGTTGAGGTATACCTATGATGAAAATTGGAGACCTCTCTCATCTTTTAAGTGGGAGAACTTGCACAATTGGTGGCTGACTAAATACTTTTTTGCCCCACTGTATGTTTGTACTGCATGATAAATTGGTGATCACCCCCACCCCCCTTGTTAAAAAATATCAAATCACCTTCTGGCTGTAACTATAGAAACTCACTGTGAGATCTTCGGTGTGTTTTACTTTACTGTGGTGAGCATCCTGTGACTGTGAATGAGCAATACTTCAGTGTCTGCCCCCCCCCTTTAATAAAGGCCCTTTGTGTGGAGCATCAGGCTCTACTACAGACCTGTCTACATGTTTATGACCTGGCAGGAGAGGCCTGTAAACACGGGGGTGGGGGGTGACTTCATCCCAGGGCTTTCCACAATATTCCAGTCCCAGGAAATTTCGTCTGTGTGGTTTCTTTTTTTTTTTTTTAATTTAAAAACTAAATACTGTGGACTAAACTGGCTTTGTAATGTCACTTCAATTACATTTAATGATTTTCTCCCACACACACCATACCACTGACTGACTTCATAAAAACAGTACCTTGCATTTTACGAGGCGTGACTTATACGTGTCAGCATATGGAATGTTTCAGTCACTGGGAACTGTACTATGATTAATATTACAATACTGAGTGATGTGGGGAACATGTGGTACACCCTGACACTAGTGCTGCTAGGCTATGGTGAGACATCTCCTCCACTGTTTCTCCAGAGTTCCTCGTCTATCGGCAGCTGTAGGTGTGGCCTCAGATACGTGGCAGAAGATGGAGTTTCGGTCAGAAGAGCAGTGTCATAAACTATAGCAACGTGCCAAGTTTGTGCCTGGCCACACCCCTTTTAGAAGACTCCTACAAGCACAAAATGTGAACAGACTCAACTGTCATTTGGACAGCAAGGGTATGAAATGTGACTATTTTCTATTTATTTATTTGTATATTTGCTTTGTTTTTGTTAATTTGTAACTTTTTCTAATTTTTCCTTTTAATTTTGTGACTTTTTTCTAAATTTGCTAATTTTTTCTTGCAAGTTTGTAACTTTTTTCAAGTAATTTTACTTTTTTTGTTGAAAATTTGCAAGTTTTTTCTCCTGAATATTCCCATTTTTTCTCATAAATTTGGTACTATTTTTTTTGTAATTTTTTTTTGACTTTTTTCTCATAAATTTGAAACTTTCCTCTCATAAATCCGTGACTTTTTGTTGTAAATGTTTATCTACTCATATATTTGCTACTTTTTGTTAATTTGTAACTTATTTTCTTAAATTTGTGGCTTTTCTTTTAAATTTTTCTTGCAAGTTTGTAGCTTTTTTCAAGTATTTTTTCACATTTGTGAAGCCATCATCCATCCATCATAGCAGTCTGTCGGGGGCAACAATGACTGTTTCATTTAGGTCTGATCAGATTCCTCCATGCGGCTCTGTCCTTCGCCCTCCGCTGCCAGGAACTCCTGGCCTTGTTAACCCGGGCGACGTCCGAGCCGGTTTGAATTGCTTTCTGACTGACCATTTCATGCCACCAACTACTAAAGCAGCAGTGGGTGGCAGTGGCTTAGGAGATAGAGTGGGTCGTCTAATAGAGGGTTGGCGGTTCAAATCCCGCTCTCCCCAGACATCCTGCCGTTGTGTCCCTGGGCAAGACACTTTACCCACTGTAGGATGAAGAGCCTATAAAATTATTTGTCATAAGGTACAGGAATTATTTATTTTATTTAATAGTGGGTGTGAAAGGGGCGGAGTTGAACAGTCACTTCTACACCCGCTAAATTAAATAAAAGCACTCGTAAAAGGGGCACCAGTCCTAACGGACAATAAGATTAACTTTAATTTTAATTAATTTTGTACCTTAAATTACTTAATGAATCAGTCTCAAAGTTTCAGTGAGTTTTTGTCCTGCCGTGATTAGGAAACCTGTATATGCGAAAGGAAAACGCTTCAACTGCTCTTATTCACTCGTTTATTAAAATCATTCAGGTTACATGACATGGCGTTCAAATGATGAATAAACAGATTCAGGGTTAGTATTAATGAAAGTGCTTTGAGTGGTCTTTGTGACTAGAAAAGCGCTATATAAGTGCAGGTTAGTTAGTTAGTTAGTTAGATGATGACAGCGTAAAATATCACATCAACTGATATTGAGTTCCTGAACATAAAATCCAGCATTACACCTCTGTAGAACCAAGGAGAAACTATACTTATGTTTCAACGGTAAGTGAGGCTGGAATGTTTTAACAAAACATCGCAATTTTATGGGGAAAATTCATAAGCTAATTATCTAAAAATGACTCCTGAATTAATCTACCAAAATTTAAGGGCAGTTACTTAAAATGACTAAGAGTTTTTGCTTCAGTTTACAGCTCTATCCTGCGGCTGAGAGACTAATTGAGCCCTGAAATACGGGCCATATTCAATTGTAATTTAATTGTTAGGACATCACGTTTTAACCCAGGAAATAGGAGAAATAAGAGTCTCACTCACACACGGCCGTTGGTCCAAGTTCCGCGGGTCGGTACCGCTGGGTTTTGAAGTTAGGACGTCGGAGGAAGCTGCTGCAAGATGCCTCCTCACAGCCTTGGAGGTGATAACTCAGCTGGGGGCTCTCCAGACAATGGCAGCAGTGGGTGGTCTGTCACAGAGCGGCGTGAAAAGTCCTTTGGAAAAGAATCCAAATTTGGGGTCTCTTGTAGCAGGATAGACCAAAGAAACTGAAGGAAAATCTTCTCAGCCTCTTCACTTTAAACTAGGCAAATTAAAGGTCCATTTTAATGGCGTGAAAAGTCATTAAAAAAAAGTGTTAGAAAAACATTTACTAGGATAAGAATGGCTTCTGAGGTGAAGGAAAAAGTTTGAGAATTTGATTCTCTAAAAAGGGACGAGCTCTAAAGAAAAATGGTTTCTCCTCAGTTTCCAGAATATAAGAAAAGATTTGACAAACACACAGAGAATAAAATAAAACTTCACAGGGCCTTGAAACGGTGGAATAAGATCTTCTTCTGAGGTCTAGATTACTATTCTGCTTCTTTAATCTGAATTTAGTTCCTAATCTTTCTCAAAATCTCTTTCTTCTTTCTGTGTTTCTAATTCTTAATTCTATTTCTAGCTAATCTTCCTGCCTGTTGTCTGATCTCTGACTTTTTTAAAACTCTTAACTGTGCTGTGACTCAACTGTTAACCCTGTTTTCCTGTGTACTCAAATCTAACTTCTGTCTTTTAAAGTTACCTCGCCAGGTCGTAAAACTGATGAGGTCAGTCGTCAAACGACCAATCTACTCTTTCAGAATCAGTTTGAAATGGCTGTTATCCAATGTGAAAACATTTCTTTGTTTGAGAGCAGCCAACCAAATGGAGACACCATCCCATGAATTTTCAGAGGGAAAAATCAACAGTCAGTTCTTATAAGATAAATGCTCAATATAAAATCTAACTAAATTAAATGACTTGGCTAATATATGGTGATCATGCATTTATACCATTACTCCAATAACACTCATGAATATAACATTTCTTATACATAATTATAATACATGCATTCACATTTAGATCAAGATTAGAACAGCAGAACATGCAGCAAACCATGGTTGGTGATAAGGGGGATGATTTTCAGTGTCCTTAGGATCCAGGATAAGCTGAAAGAAACTTAATATTTAGAACAAATTAAAAGTCATCCTACGTACTGAAAACACATTCCGTAGGTATCCGCTAGGAGGTACTGTTGAGCTGTAGATGATTTCCTTAGTATCTGGCGAAGGCCTGGACAGCATAGGCTATAAAACCGTCAGATTAAGTGGTTTATGACTCTTTTAAAAACATTGGTTTCCTGTGAAAAGGTACGTTATCAAATGCAGTGTTCATGTTGAGAGGTCTGGTCTCCTGAGTTTTATGTTCCTTTGAGCCTTTAAAAGCAAACTCTGATCCTTACAATCTCTGCAAGCGGCAATTGTTTACATTGGGGTCCTGGGAAAGCAAGCATCTTTGGTCAGGTCTGGAAGAAGCCTGCATGAGTCAGCAAAAAGCCAGTGATATTCCTGAGAAGGCAGAAAGGTGATATTCCTGTGTAATGAATAAATTGAAATTCCTGTAAACTGGAGAGAAGTGATCTTGTCTTGGTTTTGAGGAGGACGATGATGCTACAGTTCCCCCCTTTGTAGCGATGGTGAGCATCGGTCAGCGTCGGTACACATCCATGGCAGCTTCGTCTCCTTGGCAACACTTGACCTAAATACTGGGTTAAAAGGTTTGTGTGATGTCCATACACACTAGCATGCAAACAGTATCTATTACTAAGTACAGATCTTTGACTTTGGTTTACTGGAAGGACTTCCATGAATTTCCAAAAATAATTTGAATATGGACAAATGTAGATTATAAAACTGACTTGGAGTAGTAAGCTAAGGCGTAGGTCTTGAAATGTCTCAAAAATTCTAGCTACAAAAATAAGTGCGTAGTCTTACATACCTGAGGTAGGAATTTTGGTTCACGATGAAATAGCTATCATAGTTGTTTTAAAAAAAAAAGAAAATAGTTTGAATGGGTACAAAAATCAAAATGGAGTGCAAGAGCTATATATAAAAATATAGGTTTGTATATAAGCATGCATATAACTTTTAAAAATTCTAAAAATAAAGAAAAATAAAAGTCAAAACAAAGAATGCAAAACAAAAATGTATTGCTTATCTGAGGTAGATGTTTAGGTTAAGCAATATTGAGTTAATTCAAGGAGGTTCGAATTGAATTGGTTTATTTGGACTAAACCATGGTTCCACAGAGGTCTTACTCAGAGGGTGCTTGAGACCTTTGTTCTGGAAGACTGAGCGAGCATGGGGTGTCATCATTGTTCTTTGAGTGGCAATGAGGAATAACTTTGTGACATCTGAAACAGGGGCAAGAAGCGGTGAAGGCAGACTCGTTGTCAAAGTGTTAGCTGAAAGTCTAATATTTTTAGCTACCTTTCGAAGAAACACAGACATTAGATGTGGGTGAGCAAGGTCACCCTCTAACATGAAGAGTGACAAGTCCAAGACCTTGTTGAGTTTGAATGAGGCTTTGGAGCAAACATTCAAAACCAACACAGTATCTTGCAAAGTTTTGGTAACAGTTGGTGGTTCAACTGTCTGGCATTTCAGTGTAGCGGTGTTGACTGATTTAACAGTAGACGTGCTAAGGGTAGCAAGGGGCCCTAATGATGAGGCCGTGGTTGAGAATCTACCTAAGGATTGTTGACTTCTTGTTTGGGTTCTGTCCAGTTCTAACTGGGCGAAGGTAGGTGAGAGTGCTAGGTAGAGAGCTAAACTGAAAAACAGGAGGGCCATCGTCCTGGTCAACAAATAGAAGTGAGTCATTTTAATCTTGAGCTTCTTGTCAGTTTTCCTTTTCTTGAGGTACCTGAGTGATAGGTGAAAGTTATTCTTAGAGGTGGAACAACTTTGTTAGAGACTGAGCTCTGAGCTATTAGTGTTTATCACCTTTAGAGGGTTTTGTGATTATTGACTTAAGCTAGTGATGTTGTTGATTTTGTTTGTACTACTTTGAAATAGTAACTTGATGATACTGAAAGAAATTTTGCGGGGTCTTTTAAGGTTAGATTTTAAGGAAGTCAGTTAGTTTGGGTTAACTTTCTCCTTTTGAAGGTTTAATGCAGTTACCTGATTGAGGAAGAGAAATGCGACCGAGAATGTCTGAGGCTGATCGTCAGCTAACAGTTATCTATCGGGCGCAAACAAGATTTAGGTTTGTTTACTGACTTAATGGAACAGTGTTGTCCCCGACAAGTCCCATGGGGTTTTTGTAAGCTTTGATTTGATTACGATGGACCCATTTGGAGATGGGGTCCTGGCGACCTTTGCTTATTTTGATTTGGTAAACGACCGGAGAGAGTTTATCTGTGATCGTGTGTGGACCTGTCCACCTGGGGAGGAACTTCCGAGCGAGTTTTCCTGCTCATGCGTTGGTCTGTCCTGTCTGAGGAATGAAAGCATAATAGAAAACCTTGTCTCCCACTTGGAGTTCGTCATGTGATGCTTTCTGATCGTAGTAGGCTTTGCGTCCTTCAGCTGATCGGTCCAAATGTTTTTGGGCAAAGGCAAAAGTCTGTCGGAGATGTTTGGTCAGGTCGGTCATGTACTGGTGAGTAGTGTAAGCTGTAGCAACACTGGCTTCTCCAGGTTGGTAGAGTAAATGCAGGGGCAAAGTCATTTGCCGGCCTGTCATCATTTCAAAAGGTGACACCCCCGTAGCTTCATGGGGTGTGGCTCGGATGGCCATTAAGACCAGCGGGAGCTTTACATCCCAGTCTTTTTGGTGTGGTGAAACATACTTCTTCAGTATGTTGATCACAGTTCGGTGGGTTCTTTCAACCTGTCCGGAGGATTGTGGGTGGTGACTAATATGGAAGTTAGCTTTAACTCCCAAGGTTTCCCACAGTTGTCGCATGACTTCGGCGGTGAAATGAGTGCCGCGGTCAGAGTTGATTCGGCTTGGCAGACCAAACCTAGAGAATACGTGGTTCATCAACAAGTAGGCCGTGGTTTCTGCCGTGTCATTAGGAGCAGGCAGGCACTCGACCCATTTGGTGAAAGCACATGTGACTGTGAGGAAGTATTTGTTTCCTCTGGCTGACCGTGGAAGGGGACCTACCCAGTCAATTTGGAGGTCAGACCATGGGAATGAAATGCCTCTTTTCTGTAGGGGTGCTCGATGCATCGGGTTGGTTGGTTGAAACTGGCAACATACGAGACATCCCTTGATGTAGTCGGCTACATCCTTTCGCATGTATGGCCAATATGCCACTTGTTTGAGCGCGTTGTACGTCGCTTTGACGCCTTTGTGTCCTGCAGTTGGGAGATCATGGGCATGAACAATCATCACCCCCCTCTGGTTACGAGGGACCACAAGCGCAGGCGTAGGGAGTTCATCGGAAACATGAACTAGAATGCCATTTCGCAGCTGCAAGGATGATCGTGCGGCAAAAAGTGGTTTCAAGTCTGGAGTGTCAGCGAGATCCGAGTCGGATGGTGCATTAAGTGCAGGATCTGAGATGTATTGTATCATTTTATGGACCGCAGGGTCAAGGTTTTGAAGAGAGATAAGGTCAGTGTCCGTGAAAACAGGGTCAACCGCAAGGGGACCTGTGGTTTGTGTCGTGTCCTGGGCCCTGTTAGTCTGGGCCCTAGTGACTGCGCAGACTGTAGGGGTGGGTGGGTGGGACTGTGAAGTCGGCACCTGAGCAGAATCAAAGGACCAGGGTGTGCCTTGTATAGCTCCTTGTTTTGCAAGTGAGTCCACAAGGTCATTCCATTCTTTGTCCTGACCTGGTGTGCGCGAGTGGCCTCTGACCTTTTTCCAGTACACCTGGAGGTTGTTGGAGGTGACCAGGTGATCACATGCCTTGAAAAGGTCTTGATGTTTAACCGGTTTGCGGTTGGAGGTTACAAAACCTTTGGCCTTCCAGAGTACTAAATGACAAGTGAAACTGAGGCGTGCGTAGTTGGAGTCAGTGCAGATGACCAATGTGCGAATGCCATGGTCTACAGCAAGTTGCAGTGTAATGAGCACACCTGCGATTTCCGCATACTGAGATGATTGGGAACCCAGTTGATAGTTGTGGGGTTCACAGGGCTGATTGTTCGGCCATGCCACACCCACACCAGCACGAATGTGAGTTTCATGGTGAAAAGAACAACCATCGACATAGGCGGTGACCATATCTTGACAGATGTTCTGGTCAAAGTAGTGATGGTTTGGGTCCTCAGTGAATGTAGGTGGCTCTGCATGAATGGATGGTCCTGGAGTGTCCTCAGAGCACTGTTGGCAGGCAGCCAAGTCTGTGCCGAGAGGGCTTCTCAACTTTTGTGCATAGCGGACCTCCACATCAAAGCTTTGTAGAGCCATCAACCAGGAGGCTATTCTGGCATTTGTTACAACACCTTCTCTGATGCGTTGACTGTTAAGGAAGACCACTGGTTGGTGGTGAGTCTCAACTGTGATTCTCTGGCCTCCTACATAGTTGGAGAAATGTTTGACTGCCCATACAGTGGCCAGAAGGGCTTTTTCACAGTCCGAGTATTTCAGTTCCGGACCAGAGAGGGTTTTGCTGGCATAGGCCACGACTCGTTTGTCGTGGTCGTAGATTTGGTATAATCCAGCACTTAAGCAGTTGGCAGAGAACCCCACTTGTAAGAAGAATGGCTGGTCGCAGTTGGGATAGGCCAAACATGGTGCTGTGCATAACTTTTGCTTCAACGCTAGCATAGCCTGTTCTTGAGCCTCAGACCAAATGAAAGGGGTGTCCTTTCGTAGGAGGTCTGTAAGGGGTTTTGCCAAGTCTGCATAATCCTCAATGAACTGACGTGAGTAATTGCATACCCCTAGGAAGCTCCGGAGTTCTGAGATGTTGGTAGGGGCTTTGATGTTTAACACACCTTGAATTCGTGCCGTTTGTGGTAGTACCCCTTTGGATCCTACCAAGAGACCGACATAGTTGACTTTGGTTTTGCACCATTGGCATTTGGAGAGAGAAACTTTGGCTCCAGCTCGCGTGAGCTGGCCAAGGACATGGTCAATTTCAGTGAGGTGGGTGTCCAGAGTTGGACTCCGAATGAGAATGTCGTCAACATAGATGAGGTTACCTCTGTCTCGGGCGTCTGGACATGCTTTGTTCAAGAAAATGTTGAACTCTGCAGGAGAGTTGGCATAACCGAAAGGGCATCGGGTGAATGTGTATTGGCGATTCGCGAACGTGAAGGCCAGTTCGTGTTGGTCTTCAGCTTGGACAGGAATAGTCCAAAAACCAGAAGCAATGTCCAGTGTTGAGAAGTATTTGGCATCTTTGACTCTAGGGAGTTCTTGCTCCAGTTGAGTCATAGGCCACCTAGAGAGAGGAACTTGAGTGTTCAATTTCCTGTAATCAATGGTGAGTCTCCACTTACCATTGGGCTTTAGGACAGGCCATAAGGGAGCTGAGTAGGTACTGTTGCATGGCCTGATTATGCCACGGTCCAGTAAATCATCGATTATTTCTTGTACTGGGCCGTACGAGGCCAAGGGAATCTTGTACTGCCTGACGTAGGTTGGAGGGGCGTCAGGTGGTGTAGGAATGCGTACTGAGTGGATTGTGGTCAGTCCACAGTCCAAGGAGTCTTTGGAGAAGGATTGTTCATACTTAAGAAGAACTTGGTGAAGTTTTTCACGTTCTTCGTCAGAGGTTAGGGTATCAGCATCAGCTACCACCTGTGCAATCTCTTCAGCGATAGTGAGGACTGGTTTCGGCGGAGCATTGCTGGGATTGTCATTGGTTTGCTGATCGGACTCCGATGGAAGGAGTTCAATGGCTTGGACAAGCATTTGGTCATTGTTAGTCAAGTCGATTCGTCCCACTGACTCTTTGTCAGGGGTTGGTATTGACACAAGAGCGATGGCCTTAGAAGGCTTAGTGTAAATGACTGTAGGTTCAAGAGAGTCGGCCCAAAGAGAATCAGGGAGGCCGCCTAGCATCGGAACAGTCAATTCAAAATCGTGGAAATCTGTGGTGATGAGCCAGCCAAGAGGCGTGGCCTTGGGCAGGACGATGGTCTCTGCCGTGGGATTGTTAACCGGTAATGTGGTGGTTCTGTATTCTAGGCTTAGAAGGGGCATGGCCTCCAGAGTTAAGCCTAGATTGTCAAGCAAAGGAGCCGGTTGGAAAAATGCTTGTGGATGCATAAGTTTCTGTCCTGTTTGAATGCATAGTTGGACCGGGTAGCACGTGACATTAGCAGGTATGAGACAATGTTGAGTGTTCAGTACCTGGCAGGCCTCAGGGATGGTCTGGCCTGACTTTAGAGTGTCAAGATCTGGTTTAGAGTGAGCGTCTCGAACTGAGGTGAGAGACCATAAGACATTGTTTATGGTATCAACCTGGGTTCCAAGTCTCACAAGAAGATCACTGCCGATGTAGACTGCATGTGGCAGGTCGGGAACGACCAAGAAGGGATGCGTTAGCAGTCTGTGGTTCCACTGAAGGTGGAGGGCGCAGACACTTCTGGCGACCAATGTTTTGTTTGATTTGGTCCCAGCAGGGAAATGAAAAGACTGGTTAGTGATCATAAGGTCAGGGTATTTCTCGTGTAGAGAGTCGAAAAGTGTCTGGCTGATCGCAGATTTATCAGCCCAGAGAGCCAGTACCACGTCTTCTACGTGGGAGCTTTGGATAGCTAGTCCTTTGACCACTTGGGGGCAGTACTCTTCATCGACTGCCCCTGGTTTCAGGGTGCAAAGAAATGAACTGTGTTCATTTAAGGTTGGGTTGTCAGATGTGGTGACCTGAAAAGGGGTGCCTGTTTCAGCCTGGTCCCCAGGGTCACTTTCCGTCAAACTTTGTTGGGTCAGCAGTGCGAGTGGGTTGACTCCTGGAACATCCAAGGTGTCAAGAGTGTAGCACTGTGATCTGGTTGCTTCAGGTAGAGTGGTTGGAAGAGGTTGTCGAACTTGAGCCCATAGCTTGAGATTCTTGAAGTCTATCAGAGGCTCAAAGCGATTAAGTAGATCCTTACCTATCAGCAATGGAATTGAGTTGAGATTGGACACATAGACCGGGTGGATCAAGGTCATGGGCCCAATGGAGATTTGTATCAATGACATGTGTGACACAGTCGTGTTTGAGGGTGCATAAGGTTGAATAGCTAAGGAGCAAGGTCTTAGTTTCAAGTCTTTGTGCGCATAATTAGCAGTGACACGTAGGTGTTCAAAAAGGTCACGCGACATGAGTGTGATGTCCGCGGCGGTATCTAGTAGGGCTTCGTGCGTCATCACATCTTCCAGGGTCAATGACAGGAAAAATTTCCGTGCAACCCCCCTTTCGGTTAAATCACACAGAAATTCTTGGACCGGTGGTTCAACGCAGATTAAAGAGTCGCCGGTTTCGGGTGAGTGAGGTTTTCCAGGTAGCTGGACTACCAAAATGGCACTGGGTGGTGTTGCATTTTGGAGCTCCTCCTGAGTTTCAGGTGGAGGATGCTCGGTTGTGTCTTCGGTATCCTTCCCCTTTGTAGTAGGAGAATCCTCAGGGTTGACTTGTGGCAAACCTAAAGGATCGTTTGGGGTGGTCACAATATTTATGGCTAGGACATCTGGTTTCTTGTCCTCTTTCGCCTCCTTTTTCCTCTTCAGTTCGTCAAGTATGCGTTGGAGAGTCTCCAGGTCTTCTTGGCTGAAAATGGGCTTTTCTTTCTTCTCCCAGGGTTTGGAGTTAAACTTTCCAGGGGGAGGTCTTGCTTCCCTGTTGAAATTTTTCCGGCGGTACGAAGGAGGTGACCACTTTCCGCGATTATGCAAGTCTCGAAATCGATATCTGTCATCCCGGGTATCCGTACCGTATTCTCGTGACTTACCTGGTGGACTCAGTCTCCGACGGCAGTCAGGTTTTGGTGATGTTGTCATGGCACTTGGTGTCAAAAATTTTTCCGGGTCATGACTCGACTTATCTTGATTAGAGGACTGTCGTCGTTTTATTTGTGACCGAGATGCTGGAACAGGGGCTGGCCTTGGGGCGCCCTCTAGGTCCAGGGTGTCTGATGCGGTGTTGACTGCTAACACCGCGGTAGACTCGGTATGCTTCTGATTGCTTTGTCGCTGTTTCTGGAATGCATAATGTGCAAACTCTCTTAGTTGGTTTATCGAGTTTGTCTTTGGGTTAGCCATGACTCCAAGGTGGTGTCCAATCGTGGGATGGAGATTCTGAATGAACAGAGCCTTGAAATTGTGGTCTTCTTCCATCTCAGGCGTGTTTTGAGATCCGAAATATGCGCGCAGGAGTCGCTGGTAGTATGCCTGTGGAGGCTCTAAGCGACCCTGTTTCACAGCTAGGATTGTCGCTAGCCCTGACTGTAAGCAGTCGTCGGAAAACTCTCTTTCGATGGCTTCGATGGATACTGGGAAAGTTAGATGAGCTAGCGGCTATCTCCCGTTATGATAGCACATACCGGGAGTGCTCTCTCCTTTTGTTTACTGAGACGTGGCTAACTGAACTAGCAGCAGATGCTAACATTGAGCTGGAGGGTTTTCACATGATACGAGCTGACCGAACACCAGACAGTGGCAAAACTAGGGGCGGTGGAGTGATAATGTATGTTAACAACAACTGGTGCAGACCGGGACATATCACTGTTAAACAACAACACTGCAGCAAAGACATTGAGTTGCTAGCTGTTAGCATGAGGCCTACATATCTCCCGAGAGAACACTCACACGTGATCTGCATTGTTGTTTATGCAAATCCGACGGCGAACGCTGGGACAGCGCGTGACGTCATCCATTCAGTTACCAGCAGGCTGCAGACAGAACACCCAGATGCTCTTCTCCTCATCTCAGGCGATTTCAACCATGTTTCACTGTCTCCCATTCTACCCACGTTCACCCAGTATGTCACATGCCACACTAGAGACAATAAAACATTGGATTTATTCTACGCAAACACTAAGGAGGCGTACACCTCATCACAACTCCCCCCACTCGGGAGATCGGATCACAACTTGGTTCATCTCCGGCCGGTGTACAAACCCCTAGTGCACAGACAACCTCCAGCCATGCACACTGTGGAGTTATGGTCTGAGGAGACAATGGACACTCTAAAGGACTGTTTTGAAGCCACCGCCTGGAAGCAGCTCTGCGATCCACATGGTGAGGACATCGATGGCCTCATTCACACCTTCACGGGCTACCTCAGCTTCTGTGTGGACAAATCCGTTCCCACCAAGACCATACGGCGTCACTCAAACAACAAACCCTGGATCAACCCTGAGATAAAAACACTTCTGAGAGAGAAGAAGAGGATCTACAGGTCGGGGAACAGGGAGATGCTGAAGTCCGTACAGAGGGAGCTGAGGAGAAAGATCAGAGAAGGCAAGGACAGCTTCAGGAAGAAGATGGAGGACAAGCTGCAACAGAGCGACATCAGCGGGGTCTGGAGAAACCTCAAAACCATCTCGGGGCTCCAGAATACCTCCCCCCAGGCCACGGGGGGCAGGGAGTGGGCGAACAACCTGAATCTGTTTTTCAATAGATTTGACCAACCGCCCTCCCCCTGTCTGCACAACAACCACTGCTGCCTCTAAAGAAATCAAGTCCAGCTGCCCACTCCCCACTCCACCAACACCCCCCCACTCCACCAACACCCCCCCACTCCCAACACACAGCCCCCCATCCTGACCCTGACCGAGACCCAGGTGAGGACGGAGCTGAGGAAGATCAAAGCGAGGAAGGCGCCGGGACCGGACGGCATCAGCGCAAAGCTCCTCAAGTCCTGTGCAGACCAGCTGTGTGGGATTGTGACGTATATCTTCAACATGAGCCTGAAACTGGGGAGGGTACCACAGCTGTGGAAAACATCTTGTGTGGTACCTGTACCAAAAACTTCCCACCCCAAAGACCTGAACAGCTACAGACCGGTGGCCTTGACGTCCCACTTGATGAAGACCCTGGAGAGACTGCTCCTTGCTCACCTCCGCCCCCTGGTGGAACCAGCGATGGATCCACTCCAGTTCGCCTACCAGCATGGCATTGGGGTGGAGGATGCGGTGATCTTCCTCCTTCACCGTTCTCTGTCCCACCTAGAGAAGCCCGGGAATATGGTGAGGATCATGTTCTTTGACTTCTCCAGTGCTTTCAACACCATCCAACCGATGATCCTGAAGGACAAGCTGCTGCGAGCAGGGATGGACCAGCACCTGTCATCATGGATCCTGGACTACCTCACGAACCGGCCTCAGTTTGTGAGAACCCGGGACTGTGTGTCCGACACGATCATCAGTAGCACGGGGGCCCCCCAGGGAACGGTGCTGGCTCCCTTCCTGTTCACTCTTTATACTGCAGACTTCTCACACAACACAACACACTGCCATCTACAGAAGTTCTCTGATGACTCTGCGATCGTTGGCCTCATCTCCAATGGAGATGAAGCTGAGTACAGAGGGCTTATCCAGGACTTCGTGGACTGGTGCCATCGGAACTGCCTCCAGATCAACGCGAGGAAAACTAAGGAGCTGGTGGTGGACTGCCGCAGGCATGGGCAGCCCCTCACAGCACCAGTAAATATACAGGGAACAGACATCGAGATGGTGACATCCTATAAGTACCTGGGTGTTCATCTGAACAATAAACTAGACTGGTCACACAATACTGACGCACTCTACAAGAAGGGACAGCGCAGGCTGTTCCTGCTGAGGAGACTCAGGTCTTTTGGTGTACAAGGGGCGCTGCTGAAGTCATTCTATGACACGGTGGTGGCATCAGCCATCACTTTTGGAGTGGTCTGCTGGGGCAGTGGCATTACTGCAGCCGATAGGAAGAAACTGAACAAACTGATTAAGAAAGCTAGCTCTGTCCTGGGGCAGCGCCTTGATCCGATGGAGGAGATAGGAGAGAGTAGGACGGTGGCTAAACTGTCATCTCTGCTGGAGTCCGAGTTCCACCCTATGCAGGACATACTGGATGCACTGAGGAGCTCATTTAGCAGCAGACTACATCATCCCAGGTGCACAACCGAGAGGTTTCGTAGGTCCTTCCTACCAACGGCTGTCAGACTGTACAACCTAAGCAGGGCTGCTCGCAGAGATAGCAAAAAGACGTAACAAACTAATAGTTTTTTGAATGCAAAAGATGCAATAGACTTACACAATGGTCCCCTCCGGCATACAACTAGGAACATACCGGTCGCTATGGAGGGTGAGAATATGTATGGGCACATAATCATACCATGTAGGATAACTAAGTAGACGGTTATGCTGTTTCATCCCATCTAGCAACAATGCTCTGCACTGTGTGTGTTTATATATTTACATATTTATTCCATCTAGCTACAATGCTCCGCACTGTTTTTATATATCTACATATTATTCCATCTAGCTACATTGCTCCGCACTGTGTGTGTTTATATACTTGCATATTTATTCCACCTAGCTGCAATGCTCCGTACTGTGGGTGTTTATATATTTACATATTTATTCCATCTAGCTACAATGCTCTGCACTGTGTGTCTGTGTGTGTGTGTGTGTGTATATATTTATTTTATAGTAATATGTACATATGTATATTAGCCGCTCTTGCTTGCTTGTTTTTTTCTTGCCTTCTGATTGTTGCTCTGAGTGTTGCTATCCCTGTGCTGTTGCAATCCTGGAATTTCCCCGTTGTGGGACTAATAAAGGCTTATCTTATCTTATCTTATCTTCATAGAGCTTTCGGCGGTTCATCTTGATGTCAAATGGTTGCCGATCTATAAATTTTGATACCGACCTGTTGGATGTCAACTTGATCAAATAAATGCGGTCGTCAACTGTAGCATCAGGGTATTTACGCAAGTAGTAGTCGATGTCTTGCAAATAAGCCCTGGTATCAGGTGACCCACTGGTTGAGGGGTCAAATTTCGTGATGTGGCGAGCGATCTTATTGAGATCTCCATCGGATGGAATTTGCACACGTCTTTCACGTTGCCGTTCGGGTCTGAACGGGTCAGGTGAGTGTGAGCCGGGGGAGTCCCCATCCCATGAGGGGATGCCCCCCTTTGTCGAGGGAACCGGCCTGTTCATGGATTCTGATCTCAGATCCCTTTGTTTGCGGTGGTCTTCCAGCTCTTCTTGGGCGTCCTGAAGACCTTGTTGTGCTTCTCGTAGGAGCAGTTTGCATTTCGCATAATTGGAGCTTGTTTCGTCCAATTGACCTTCAACTTCCTTGAGTTGATTCTCTTTGTAAAGCAGGGCGGTTCTCAATTCCTCGTTTTCTTGCTGAAGTGAGGTATTGTTGTCTTCTAGTCGTTGCTTTTCTTCCTCTGCTTGTTCCAGATCTAGCAACGTCTGATCGAGCGTAGCTTGGGTGTCTTCTTTCTCTATGCGAGCTTGTTCCTGCTTTTTCACAAGGGATTTGTTCTCTTCCTGAAGAGAAAGGATGGTTGTTTGTCGTTTCACCAGTTCCTTTTCGGCGTAGAGTACTTGGGTTTCGGCTTGTTTTAGCCTTGCAACTAATGCTAGTGCAAACTTTCCTAACACACCGGGGATTTCCTTTGCTTTCGGTGGGTTAGCTTCGCATTCATCCGAAAGTTTTTCCGTGATTTGCTTCAAATCTTTTGGTAGAGTATCCCGAACTTGTTTGGAGAAACCGGGTATAAGGTCGGAAGCCAACTCTTCCAATATTGCTTGAAGGTCATTTAATTCGTCAAGTGGATTCGACATGTTTGACCGTTTGTGTAACGCTTAGCTTGAAATCAATTCGTTGATTATAGCTAAAGTTGTGCGTCAAGAGTTAACCTTGAGTGTCGTTTTACAGTGAGGGTAATTACAAGCTTCTTTTTGGAGTTTGTTTCAACTTCCAGGCTTGTAAGAAGGAAAGCAAATATTTTGGAATTCTTTAGAAATGTGGAATAGGTGTTAGTTTATTTGTTGACACTGTATTTTGATTTGTATTTCACAAGACAAAAGCAAAAAAAATTTTTTGTGTTGACTGACTTCTTTCAGTTCAGTTATCAAAGTGTAGTTTTGGAATAGTCCTCAACTAGGTTGTGAATTTTTTTGTTGAATCTCACTTGAAAGTAAAGATTTTATTTACAAAAGAAAAAGAAAGCAGCAAAAATAGAAAAGGTTAAATGCTTTAAGGCTTTAGGGTTACAGTATAAGTCTTCACTTTGTTTTAAAGTTAGAACTGGCTTTGTTCTATTTGTTAAAGCTTATCTTCATTTAAAGCCTTTCAATGTTTTAATATTTACAAGTTAGGAAACAAATGAATTGTCTTTGCGTATTGTCACTAAGGCTTCCTTACGATTAAAGTTAATGATTATTTAAAAGAGGAGAAAAATTAAAATGTTTAACAGACTAGTCAAAGTTTTCACCTTTTGACTTATTTCAAATCCTGGTGAGAAATAGTGAGTTGTTTAAATGTTTTCCTTCTCCTGGGGAGGAAATATGAATCAAAAGCAACACTGACTGTAAATAAGCTAAAGCTTTCAAGTGTTAATTGCTGGATGTGGTTTCCTAATTTTGGAGAATTTTGGTTAAATGTTTAGTAAATCACTAAATTCTTTACCAACATGCACAGGAGTAACATTAACTTGAGTTTAAATGAACATTGTCATTTATTTGAGTCCCTAAGTTGAATGGCTTCCTGTGAAAGAAATTGCACAAAGTGATCTTTAAAACAAAACACATATATATAGCTTCAAAAGTTTGCAGACTTTTAGCATAAGATGTGTGAATATATGCTTTTAACTAAAAAGATTAAAATATGTGGTTAACATATGTGAGTAAATACAAAGTCTATGCTTCTATGTTCTTTCAGTGTGTATGTATGCAGTCAAAAGCTCTTCCACCAATGAGAACAAACTTCAAACACACAAGTTTCCTTTTCCTTTTGGTTCTTGGGATAAAACTTTGAATTGGGTTTAAATTTAGATTGTTCCGGATAATTCGGATTGATTTAAAGTCAATTTGGAAGCTCTGTTTGATTATAAATCAGCTTAATAGATTTGCTCTGCTTTAATCCGAGTGTGCATTCATGCAAGAAATGCAACTCCTATAGTTGACCACACGATGGAGGCAGTTGTCTCTGCCCTCCCAGGGGGAGGAGACACTGGTGACGTCGCTCTGGGCGGGTCTATCGGTCTCACTCAAAATGGCGGCTAGGGTGACTCCCTCTTAGCGCCTTCAAGATGGCGTCTGCACGCTTACTCTGCTCATGCGCAGTTTTTCGTGCACGCCTTTCGGTCACGCGCGCGACTGTGCGTGTTCACGTGAAACGACGCGGGCGCGAGTCTCAGCGACAACGCCACGCCTTGCTTTCCAAAATGAGAGTTTAATCTCCAACTTTCACAAATAATGTAACCCCTTTAATTTCGGGTATAGCTTAGCGCTACTTTCCCCAGCGGTTTATTCAGTGACCAGATCAAACCGCGTTCAGCTTAATCTGACGTCACCACGCTTGGGTAATTAAATTACAGAACTGGCCAGTTTAATTACTCCTTTCGGGATAATCGCCGAAAGGTTAAACTGGCGAGAGACAGGAAGGTTTTCTTCGCGTTTCTGTCGCTCTAGGCCTTTGTTTCTTAATCCAGCATATAATAATACTGTTTAAACTTCTTTGCATGCATCAAAAACAGTTGACTTTTTAGTGGGCGAATCACTCACCCCCCCTTTGCAGCTATCAGCCACCAGCAGGGGTTAGGTAAACAAACACAGCAGATACACACAGGCAGGAGGAGAGATAAGATAAGATAAGATAAGATAAGCCTTTATTAGTCCCACAACGGGGAAATTCCAGGATTGCAACAGCACAGGGATAGCAACACTCAGAGCAACAATCAGAAGGCAAGAAAAAAAAAAAAACAAGCAAGCAAGAGCAGCTAATATACATATGTACGTATTACTATAAAATATATATATATACACACACACACAGACACACAGTGCAGAGCATTGTAGCTGGATGGAATAAATATATGAATATATGAACACACAGTGCAGAGCATTGTAGCTAGATGGAATAAATATGTAAATATATAAACACCCACAGTACGGAGCATTGCAGCTAGGTGGAATAAATATGCAAGTATATAAACACACACAGTGCGGAGCAATGTAGCTAGATGGAATAATATGTAGATATATAAATATATAAACACACCCAGTGCTGAGCATTGTAGCTAGATGGAATAAATATGTAAATATATAAACACACACAGTGCAGAGCATTGTTGCTAGATGGAATGAAACAGCATAACCGTCTACTTAGTTATCCTACATGGTATGATTATGTGCCCATACATATTCTCACCCTCCATAGCGACCGGTAAGTTCCTAGTTGTATGCCGGAGGGGACCATTGTGTAAGTCTATTGCATCTTTTGCATTCAAAAAACTATTAGTTTGTTACGTCTTTTTGCTATCTCTGCGAGCAGCCCTGCTTAGGTTGTACAGTCTGACAGCCGTTGGTAGGAAGGACCTACGAAACCTCTCGGTTGTGCACCTGGGATGATGTAGTCTGCTGCTAAATGAGCTCCTCAGTGCATTCAGTATGTCCTGCATAGGGTGGAACTCGGACTCCAGCAGAGATGACAGTTTAGCCACCGTCCTTCTCTCTCCTATCTCCTCCATCGGATCAAGGCGCTGCCCCAGGACAGAGCTAGCTTTCTTAATCAGTTTGTTCAGTCTCTTCCTATCGGCTGCAGTAATGCCACTGCCCCAGCAGACCACTCCAAAAGTGATGGCTGATGCCACCACCGTGTCATAGAATGACTTCAGCAGCGCCCCTTGTACACCAAAAGACCTGAGTCTCCTCAGCAGGAACAGCCTGCGCTGTCCCTTCTTGTAGAGTGCATCAGTATTGTGTGACCAGTCTAGTTTATTGTTCAGATGAATACCCAGGTACTTATAGGATGTCACCATCTCGATGTCTGTTCCCTGTATATTTACTGGTACTGTGAGGGGCTGCCCATGCCTGCGGCAGTCCACCACCAGCTCCTTAGTTTTCCTCACGTTGATCTGGAGGCAGTTCCGATGGCACCAGTCCACGAAGTCCTGGATAAGCCCTCTGTACTCAGCTTCATCTCCATTGGAGATGAGGCCAACGATCGCAGAGTCATCAGAGAACTTCTGTAGATGGCAGTGTGTTGTGTTGTGTGAGAAGTCCGCAGTATAAAGAGTGAACAGGAAGGGAGCCAGCACCGTTCCCTGGGGGGCCCCCGTGCTACTGATGATCGTGTCGGACACACAGTCCCGGGTTCTCACAAACTGAGGCCGGTTTGTGAGGTAGTCCAGGATCCATGATGACAGGTGCTGGTCCACCCCTGCGCGCAGCAGCTTGTCCTTCAGGATCATCGGTTGGATGGTGTTGAAAGCACTGGAGAAGTCAAAGAACATGATCCTCACCATATTCCCGGGCTTCTCCAGGTGGGACAGAGAACGGTGAAGGAGGAAGATCACCGCATCCTCCACCCCAATGCCATGCTGGTAGGCGAACTGGAGTGGATCCATCGCTGGTTCCACCAGGGGGCGGAGGTGAGCAAGGAGCAGTCTCTCCAGGGTCTTCATCAAGTGGGACGTCAAGGCCACCGGTCTGTAGCTGTTCAGGTCTTTGGGGTGGGAAGTTTTTGGTACAGGTACCACACAAGATGTTTTCCACAGCTGTGGTACCCTCCCCAGTTTCAGGCTCATGTTGAAGATATACGTCACAATCCCACACAGCTGGTCTGCACAGGACTTGAGGAGCTTTGCGCTGATGCCGTCCGGTCCCGGCGCCTTCCTCGCTTTGATCTTCCTCAGCTCCGTCCTCACCTGGGTCCCGGTCAGGGTCAGGATGGGGGGCTGTGTGTTGGGAGTGGGGGGGTGTTGGTGGAGTGGGGAGTGGGCAGCAGGACTTGATTTCTTTAGAGGCAGCAGTGGTTGTTGTGCAGTCAGGGGGGAGGGCGGTTGGTCAAATCTATTGAAAAACAGATTCAGGTTGTTCGCCCACTCCCTGCCCCCTGTGGCCTGGGGGGAGGTATTCTGGAGCCCCGAGATGGTTTTGAGGTTTCTCCAGACCCCGCTGATGTCGCTCTGTTGCAGCTTGTCCTCCATCTTCTTCCTGAAGCTGTCCTTGCCTTCTCTGATCTTTCTCCTCAGCTCCCTCTGTACGGACTTCAGCATCTCCCTGTTCCCTGACCTGAAGATCCTCTTCTTCTCTCTCAGAAGTGTTTTTATCTCAGGGTTGATCCAGGGTTTGTTGTTTGAGTGACGCCGTATGGTCTTGGTGGGAACGGATTTGTCCACACAGAAGCTGAGGTAGCCCGTGAGGGTGTGAATGAGGCCATCGATGTCCTCACCATGTGGATCGCAGAGCTGCTTCCAGGCGGTGGCTTCAAAACAGCCCTTTAGGGTGTCCATTGTCTCCTCAGACCATAACTCCACAGTGTGCATGGCCGGAGGTTGTCTGTGCACTAGGGGTTTGTACACCGGCCGGAGATGAACCAAGTTGTGATCCGATCTCCCGAGTGGGGGGAGTTGTGATGAGGTGTACGCCTCCTTAGTGTTTGCGTAGAATAAATCCAGTGTTTTATTGTCTCTAGTGTGGCATGTGACATACTGGGTGAACGTGGGTAGAATGGGAGACAGTGAAACATGGTTGAAATCGCCTGAGATGAGGAGAAGAGCATCTGGGTGTTCTGTCTGCAGCCTGCTGGTTACTGAATGGATGACGTCACGTGCTGTCCCAGCGTTCACCGTCGGATTTGCATAAACAACAATGCAGATCACGTGTGAGTGTTCTCTCGGGAGATATGTAGGCCTCATGCTAACAGCTAGCAACTCAATGTCTTTGCTGCAGTGTCGTTGTTTAACAGTGATATGTCCCGGTCTGCACCAGTTGTTGTTAACATACATTATCACTCCACCGCCCCTAGCCTTGCCACTGTCTGGTGTTCGGTCAGCTCGTATCATGTGAAAACCCTCCAGCTCAATGTTAGCATCTGCTGCTAGTTCAGTTAGCCACGTCTCAGTAAACAAAAGGAGAGAGCACTCCCGGTATGTGCTATCATAACGGGAGATAGCCGCTAGCTCATCTAACTTTCCCAGTATCGACCGTACATTTCCCATGACAACAGATGGAAGGGAGGGTCTGTACCTTATATTTTTTGTCCTCCGCCTTACTCCAGCCCGGCAGCCGCGGCGTTTTCGCCTCAGTTCTCTCGGTATGTCGAGTTTTTCCAATGGGACCGGGTGGCGGTTGAATGCTAGCAGCTGTTCTCTGCTGTATCGTATCCTGCTATAAACAGTGGCTCCGTCCACCGGCTCAGGAGACATTTAGGACGATCTGTGTGTCCGTGATATAAGTGGGGTGAAAAAAAAAAAAAAAAAAAAAAAAAAAGACGGATCAAAAGAGAGAGGAAGGGAAAAAGACTCGGAATCGAGCCGCTGTTGCAAAAGGCAGCCGACTGGTGTGGCGCCGAGAGAGATGCAGGCCTCAGTCTCAAACAAACACACAGACTCGCCAAATAGTGGATCAATATTTGCAGGAACAAATTATGATTTCAATGAATTTTCCTTTTGCATATACTGTACGTTTCCCAATTACAGAGGCCTCACACGGGGCACCATTAATAATGTAGGATGAAGAGCCTATAAAATTATTTGTCATAAGGTACAGGAATTATTTATTTTATTTAATAGTGGGTGTGAAAGGGGCGGAGTTGAACAGTCACTTCTACACCCGCTAAATTAAATAAAAGCACTCGTAAAAGGGGCACCAGTCCTAACGGACAATAAGATTAACTTTAATTTTAATTAATTTTGTACCTTAAATTACTTAATGAATCAGTCTCAAAGTTTCAGTGAGTTTTTGTCCTGCCGTGATTAGGAAACCTGTATATGCGAAAGGAAAACGCTTCAACTGCTCTTATTCACTCGTTTATTAAAATCATTCAGGTTACATGACATGGCGTTCAAATGATGAATAAACAGATTCAGATGATGACAGCGTAAAATATCACATCAACTGATATTGAGTTCCTGAACATAAAATCCAGCATTACACCTCTGTAGAACCAAGGAGAAACTATACTTATGTTTCAACGGTAAGTGAGGCTGGAATGTTTTAACAAAACATCGCAATTTTATGGGGAAAATTCATAAGCTAATTATCTAAAAATGACTCCTGAATTAATCTACAAAATTTAAGGGCAGTTACTTAAAATGACTAAGAGTTTTTGCTTCAGTTTACAGCTCTATCCTGCGGCTGAGAGACTAATTGAGCCCTGAAATACGGGCCATATTCAACTGTAATTTAATTGTTAGGACATCACGTTTTAACCCAGGAAATAGGAGAAATAAGAGTCTCACTCACACACGGCCGTTGGTCCAAGTTCCGCGGGTCGGTACCGCTGGGTTTTGAAGTTAGGACGTCGGAGGAAGCTGCTGCAAGATGCCTCCTCACAGCCTTGGAGGTGATAACTCAGCTGGGGGCTCTCCAGACAATGGCAGCAGTGGGTGGTCTGTCACAGAGCGGCGTGAAAAGTCCTTTGGAAAAGAATCCAAATTTGGGGTCTCTTGTAGCAGGATAGACCAAAGAAACTGAAGGAAAATCTTCTCAGCCTCTTCACTTTAAACTAGGCAAATTAAAGGTCCACTTTAATGGCGTGAAAAGTCATTTAAAAAAAAGTGTTAGAAAAACATTTACTAGGATAAGAATGGCTTCTGAGGTGAAGGAAAAAGTTTGAGAATTTGATTCTCTAAAAAGGGACGAGCTCTAAAGAAAAATGGCTTCTCCTCAGTTTCCAGAATATAAGAAAAGATTTGACAAACACACAGAGAATAAAATAAAACTTCACAGGGCCTTGAAACGGTGGAATAAGATCTTCTTCTGAGGTCTAGATTACTATTCTGCTTCTTTAATCTGAATTTAGTTCCTAATCTTTCTCAAAATCTCTTTCTTCTTTCTGTGTTTCTAATTCTTAATTCTATTTCTAGCTAATCTTCCTGCCTGTTGTCTGATCTCTGACTTTTTTAAAACTCTTAACTGTGCTGTGACTCAACTGTTAACCCTGTTTTCCTGTGTACTCAAATCTAACTTCTGTCTTTTAAAGTTACCTCGCCGGGTCGTAAAACTGATGAGGTCAGTCGTCAAACGACCAATCTACTCTTTCAGAATCAGTTTGAAATGGCTGTTATCCAATGTGAAAACATTTCTTTGTTTGAGAGCAGCCAACCAAATGGAGACACCATCCCATGAATTTTCAGAGGGAAAAATCAACAGTCAGTTCTTATAAGATAAATGCTCAATATAAAATCTAACTAAATTAAATGACTTGGCTAATATATGGTGATCATGCATTTATACCATTACTCCAATAACACTCATGAATATAACATTTCTTATACATAATTATAATACATGCATTCACATTTAGATCAAGATTAGAACAGCAGAACATGCAGCAAACCATGGTTGGTGATAAGGGGGATGATTTTCAGTGTCCTTAGGATCCAGGATAAGCTGAAAGAAACTTAATATTTAGAACAAATTAAAAGTCATCCTACGTACTGAAAACACATTCCGTAGGTATCCGCTAGGAGGTACTGTTGAGCTGTAGATGATTTCCTTAGTATCTGGCGAAGGCCTGGACAGCATAGGCTATAAAACCGTCAGATTAAGTGGTTTATGACTCTTTTAAAAACATTGGTTTCCTGTGAAAAGGTACGTTATCAAATGCAGTGTTCATGTTGAGAGGTCTGGTCTCCTGAGTTTTATGTTCCTTTGAGCCTTTAAAAGCAAACTCTGATCCTTACAATCTCTGCAAGTGGCAATTGTTTACATTGGGGTCCTGGGAAAGCAAGCATCTTTGGTCAGGTCTGGAAGAAGCCTGCATGAGTCAGCAAAAAGCCAGTGATATTCCTGAGAAGGCAGAAAGGTGATATTCCTGTGTAATGAATAAATTGAAATTCCTGTAAACTGGAGAGAAGTGATCTTGTCTTGGTTTTGAGGAGGACGATGATGCTACACCACCTTGCCTCCACTGTCCATGACACTGGGCATGAATGTGTATAAATGGTTGGAGAGGCTGTTGGTGCGGCTTGGCAGCCACGTTTCCAACAGTCTGCCCATGGCAACTATGGCTACAGCAGTAGCTTACCACTACCATTGTCTGTAGAGTGAATAAATAATGTATCCATTGTAAAGTGTCTATGAAAGTGCTATATAAATCTGACACATTTTTTCACCATAAATTTGCTAATTTTTTTTGTAAATTTTTAACTTTTTTTTCTCATAAATTTTCACATTTCTTTTCATAAATTTGCAACCTTTTTCTCATAAATTTGTGACTTTTTCATAATTTTGGCCATGGCGCCAGTGTTACTGAAACCTGCTCACCCACATTAAACCCATGTGGGGCCCAGATGGTTTTAAAGAGGGTAAGCAGATTATCCACTCACCTTTACCACAAGTAAAGTCCATGTGGGCAAACACACATGGGACCAATAGGACAGTCCTAATTTAACCTACAATGGGGCCCACATGGGCATGCTGGGAGATTTGGCTCAACAGTTTCCAGTACATTAGCTTTAACAACTGGATGTTCCTTATACTGTTTTATCTGCATTACTAAGAGGGTTGAATGCTTTTCATTGACACAGTTTAAGCTAACACTAAAGTTAGCTAAACTGTAGAAGGCAGTTCTGTTTTCCATTCAACTTTCCAGTTTCATTGTTCTTATTTACTGATGCTGCCTACCAGCCTTGAATAGATGGCTAAATACTGAGGCTGTATACAGTATGTGAAGAGGCATACATGGGCTGCACTAAGGATGACCTGGTTCTTTTTATGTCCCAACGGTAAATATTTGAATACTGAACCAGTATTTATAGTGTGTGTCTGTTTTACCTGCATTCCAGTGCCCCATATAATCACACTGTGACTTGACAATGTTAACAATGAGGACTGACCAGGAGTCACTCAGCTCCACAGACATCTCTGTGGCGGTGGCCTGCAGCGCACAAATGCTCAAATTCACAAAATATTCCAGGCCTAAACACAGCTTTAATAAGCTAATATACCTATATACCTCCATATGCAAGCAAACAGTAGAGATACATAAGATGTTGAGATGTATTCATTGAATGTGAGACCCAATGTTCTGTTTTGTACGGAATACATCTGAGCTAAGTTCAAGTGGGGGTGTTGAGATTTATTCATTTAAATCCTTATTCATGTTGTTTATTGCATTGTGTTGTCATGACAATGGTGCATTGGAGGATGTGACTTCACCTAGAAAATTTACAAATTTACAAGAAAAAAGTCACAATTTGACAAAAAGTTGCAACTTTACAACAAAGATATGCAAATTTATGAGAAATAAATTTGTTGCCTCTGTTGTCTCGGTGTGGTGTATCCTGCAGCTGGGTCTACTGTAAACCATGCTGAATCATGGCGAAATGTTGTCATTCTATTTCCTCTCGTCTCTCTGGCAGAACAAGCAGCTGGAGTTTACCACCGGGAATCTCGCAAGGGGAGATACCAGCTGACGTACAAGGAGGCCAAGGCCGTCTGCAAATACGAGGGGGGGACACTGGCCACCTACGAACAGCTGGAGGCGGCTCGCCAAATAGGTTTGGAGCAAAAACACACACGGGAGTAAAAGGATATGCAGTACAAAACTGATCATGGAGATCAAGAGAGGGTTAATAAGCCTGCAAGAATACTTTTAAAACAGCACGACGTAATTTGACTGTTACAGTCAAAAGACCCCAAGTGGCATGTTTTACAGCCAGGGTGCTATAGTAGTTGGTGGCTTCAGTAGTGTCCTGTGATTGGATAATGCAGGGGTCTGCAACTTGCAGCTCTGGGGCTGCATGTGGCTCTTTTGTCTATAGATAGTGGCTCTCTGAGGCCTTGAAAACAACAACAACAAAAACCTCATATGTTTCCAAGACAAGAAACAATAAATTTACAAGAAAAATGTTGCACATTCATCAGAAAAATATCCTAAAAGGCAGAAAATGAGAAAACCTGAAAATGCACAAGTTTAGGGAATTATTTTTTTTTTTTGCAGTTTTCTGAGGAAAATACACCCATAATTTTTTAAGAAAAAAGTCACAAAAAAGTTGGAGTTTTATAAGAAAAATGTCATAGATTTATGTAAGAAATGCTAGTTTTGCCCATGAAGAGTAATAAATTTACCAAGAAAAATACATAAATTTCTGAGAATAGCTTAAAATTTATGGAAAAAAAGACATTCTCAAAATTTAAGATTTAAGTGGCAATTTTATGAAGAGAAAAAAAACCCACAAATTGGAGAGAAAAGGGTCAATTTACCCAAAAAAGCTAGAATTTTTTTTTTGAGAAAATGGTTGCAAATTTATATGAAAAATACAGCATTTTTGCCTGAAAAGGATAACAATCAGATAAGACGATCTTATGAGAAAAACAGAAGATTATGACAAAAATATCAAAATTAAAGAAAAACACCTATAATTTGACTAGGGAATATGGCAAATTTAGGGGAAAATAAAGCAAAATGCATCTATGACAAAAAATATAACAATTTTGGGGGGAGGAAATTACAGTGTCATGAACAAAACACCCACACAATTTTGCAAGAAAAAAGACACAAACTTTTGCAATTAATCAAAAAATTACCAGAAAAAGTAGCAATTTTGTGAGAAAAAAGTAACAAACGTACAATTTAAAAACGCTGCAATTATATAAGAAAAAAAAAATCTTAATCCTGAAGTTGTCAGGCCAGATTGTAATTCTAGTTTTTAGGCTCAGAGATTTTTGTGGTTCCATGCAGATTTTTTAGACAAAAATCACTCAGAGTGGCTCTTTGTGTAAGACAGGTTGCCGACCCCTGGGCTAATGGGACTCAGGCTGTATACCATTCCATCTGGAGTAGTTTCAGTGCTCCAAACAGGAACAGGAAAGTTAGTGCTGCTGCAGGCTATGGTGGACGGTAGTTTACTAACTAACTACTAACTAACTAACCTGCACTTATATAGCGCTTTTCTAGTCACAAAGACCACTCAAAGCGCTTTCATTAATACTAACCCTCTATTCTAAGGGCCTATAGGAAACAGATATCTAGGGACAATTTAGAACAGCCAATTAACCTAACATGCATGTTTTTTGGCATGTGGGAGGAAACCGGAGAAATCCCGGAGTAAACCCACGCAACACGGGGAGAACATGCAAACTCCACACAGATCACTGTTGGTCGGGGGCTGGGATCAAAATAATTCTCTGAAATCTGACATATTTTTTAAAATATATTCTTGTTAATTTGCAGTTTTCTCTTGTAAATTTGCAATTTTTTTCTTATACATTTGCATCTTTTGTCTCAATTTTTAAATTTTTTTCTCCTGTAAATGTTCCACTTTTTTCCTTGTAAATTTATGATTTTTCTCATAAATTTGCATTTTTTTCTTCCCATAAATCTACAACTTTCTTCTCAAAAAATTGTGATTTTTTTCTGCTTGTAAATTTGCAATTTTTTTTCTCATAAGTTTGGATCTTTATTGTCAAAAATTTGATTTTTTTCACTTGTAAATTTGCAACTTGTCTGTCATAAATTTGCAACTTATCCATCCATCCATCCATCCATCTTCTACCGCTTTTCTGGAGGTCCAGGTCCAGAGGCAGCAGTTCAAGCAGAAAAGCCCAGACTTCCCTCTCCCCAGCCACCTGCTCCAGCTCTTCAGAGAGGATACCAAGGTGTTCCCAGACCAGCTGGGAGACATAGTCTCTCCAGCGAGTCCTGGGTCTACCCCGGGGTCTCCTCCAGTGGGACGTGCCCGAAACACCTCAAGTGAGAGGCGTCCAGGAAGCATCCTGATCAGGTGCCCATACTACCTCAACTGGCTCCTTTCAATGTGGAGGAGCAGCGGTTCTTCTCTGAGCCTCTCCCAGATGACTGAGCACCTCACCCTATCTCTGAGGGTGAGTCCAGCAATCCTACGGAGAAAGCTCATTTCAGCCACTTGTATCTGCGATCTCGTTCTTTCGGTCATTACCCAAAGCTCATGACCATAGGTGAGGGTAGGAACGTAGATTGACTGGTAAATCGACAGCTTTGCCTTAGAACTCAGCTCCCTCTTCACCACAACAGACTGGTACAACGTCCACATCACTGCAGATGCTGCGCCGATCCATCTGTCAATTTCTCGCTCCATTCTCCTCTCACTCATGAATAAGACCCCAAGATACTTAAACTCCACTTGGGGCAGGAGCTTGTCCCCAAACTGGAGAGGACAATCCACCTTTTTCCGGCTGAGGACCATGGACTCGGACTTGGAGGTAGTGATTCTCATCCCAACCGCTTCACACTCAGCGGCAAACTGTCCCAGGAAGACCTGTAGGTCATTGCTGGATGAAGCCAGCAGGACAACATCATCTGCAAACAACAGAGATGAGATCCTGTGGTCACCAAGCATGACAGCCTCTGTTCCCTGGCTGCGCCTAGAAATCCTGTCCATAAAAATTGTGAACAGGATCGGTGACAAAGGGCAGCCTTGGCGGAGTCCAACTCTCACTGGGAATGAGTCCGACAGAGTGTTGGCAACATGAACCAAACTCTCACAACGGTTGTACAGAGACCGAGTAGCTCGTAACAACAAGCCCGATACCCCATACTCCCGAAGCAGCCCCACAAAAAACCACGAGGGATGCGGTCCTATAGCCCTATAGTCCCGTTCTTCTTTATTCTGATTGGCTGCTTAGAAAGGTCTGACTGGCGAGCTCAGCTGCAGTCTGAAAAGTTGAACTCTTTTCAACGCTGAGTGCCCTGAGCACTGCAACAGAAAACGGCCACTGCTCAAAGCGTTTCAGCACTGTAAACGCTGGACTACATAAAGAATGAATAGAAAACTATCGCCCAGAGTGGAAAAAACGCATTTGGTGGACATGCAACCTTATTGTTAAGTTTTAATTTTTAGATACTTGCGTGAGTACTCTGGGAGGAGCGTGTTATGTCTGGAAAATGGGGAAGGACCAATGGAGAGTGGAGTTTGCTGGGAACACGAGCTTTATTGAACTATGCACAGTAATGCAGTACAGGTCTCTTGTTGGGAGGCAGACCACGCTAAGAGAGAGACTGTAAAATGGCCATCCCCTACCTTTTATGTGCTTGGTGTGATGACATTGCCAAGCGGCCGTGTCACCACGCCGACGTCACCCAAACTTGTGGTTGTCTTACACCACATTCACCCCCATCTTGGATTAATCCTCCCAATTTGTTACAATAAAGAACCCCGATCTAGCTAGGGCCAGCGTGTAGACTGCCATATGACCCAACGTGGTTGAGTGGTTTATTATGCCACTGCTTGCTGGCAACCGCACCCCTAGCTAAACAGTTCTTTTCTTGAGGAAGACAGTTCAGTTGGAGGGGCCTTGTGGCGAGCCCATTGTGGATGCGCCCCTGGAGATGCCCGTGGAGCAGGATCTTCTTCCTCAAAACCCCAGTCCAGGTCCCACAGTGTGCGATTCGACTCCCGCAAAGCCATGTTATCTGGGGGCGCTGCATGGAACCCGGTGGAGACGGTTGGCATGCCACACCGAACCGTCTGCCAGCTGAAAGGTCACTGGCCCCAGCTGTGCGGTAATCTTAGTGGGTGCCGGTAGTGGTGAAGATGGTGTTAAGGCTGATTGTGGGTCCAGTCATGCAGTTCTGCGGACCCGAACCCAGTCCATCACTGCAAGCGGCATTGTGCTCGGTGGTACTCGGTGTTGTGGTTGTGATGGTGTGGCTCTCATGTCTGCTGTGGGGTATCCACCAGGTTGTGGTGGTTCTGCTGCATCCTGTTGGGTCACGGACTCTTCATCTTGCATCCCAGCGGCAGCTCCTGGAAGATAATGCCGGGCGTGGATTCGGAAGGCGTCTGGTTGTTCTGTTGTGTCATGAACGCCTCTCCGGGGCAAAAAACAAACCCAAGTGCTTGACCGCAGTGAGACAGTTTATTGATAATCAAACATGACAGTCCAAAATAACGGTGCAAACAAAATCTAACAAAGCCCCCCCCCCCAAAAAAAAAAAAAAAAATTACACCGAGTAGAATCTCCTGAGCAAAGGAGCTCAGGAGGAGAGGATGGGGAGACTGACCATAGAGAAGAAATCTAGTCTGAACATTGATGAGGCCGCTACAAATATAGGGTGAAAAGGCAGAGTTTAAATACAAGAACAGTAATGGGCCACAGGTACGCGAGCCGGGCTGGGTAACACTAATCGTCTAACTGCTCTCAGCTGATGGAAGAGACCTGAGAGCAGAGAGAGGACGAAAAAAAGCAGGAGACAAAAAACAAAACAAAACAAAATCACCCGCAGCTGAGGAACAAACACAGACTGCGAGTGGAAATGGCTGTCTGGAATAGAGGAAAAGGGGCTCATATCACCAACACAACATACTGAAACAGAACTAGCAGGAAAATAATAATGAACAGAAAAACACTCAAAACTACAAAGGAATTCTGAGCGTTGAGAACAGATGCTCAGATATATGACAGAGCCCCCCCTTCCCCTCAAGGGGTGGACTCCAGACACCCCAAAATAACATCAAAAAAGAACCCCCCCCCCCCCCCCAAAAAAAAAAAAAAAGAAGGCATACAGCAAAAAACCACCCCTGAAGGGAGGTGGGGGAAAAACGGCCAGGAGGGAAAAAACAAACCACCTCAAGGTTCACACCTGCACCCCGACAGACCCCAAAGCCCCCACGGTCCCAGAGCTCCAGGGTTCAGGTGGCTGGCCAAAGTCCCAGGCCCAGCAGATGGCTTGATGAAGAGAGTCAGGCGGGCTGCCGGAGAAAATGGCCCCCCAACCCAGAGACTCAGTCCTACAGGCGGCAAACCAGCGTTGTTGAGCCACCAGGACTGAAGGGGTGAACGAGGAGGCGGCTTTCCCAGCGGGAGGCTCAGAGGCAGGAAGCCAAACCGGAGGACGGAGACCCCAACAACATCTGGAGGCGGCGAAAAGGGGACCACGATGACTTACAGCAGAAGAGGAAGAGGAACCCCAAAGGCATCTAGCAGAGGAGAGATGGCCTTGGTGTCCTCAGGCTGGCCGGCAGCACCTTCGGTGGTCCCGACTTGGAACACGGCCGCACCCTCGGTGGTCCCAGCTTGGAACACTGCAGCTCCCGGCTGGAGCACAGCTGCACCCTCGGTGGCTCCGGGCTGGAGTACAGCTTCACCGTCGGCAGCTCTGGGCTGGAGTACAGCTGCACCCTCAGTGGCTCCCAGCTGGAACGCAGCGGCACCCTCAGTGGCTCCCGGCTGGAGCGCAGTTGCACCCTCAGTGGCTCCCGGCTGGAGCACAGCTGCACCTGCAGTGGCTCCGGGCTGGAGCTCTGCAGTACCCGTGGTGGCGCCGGGCTGAAGCTCTGCAGCACCCACGGTGGACCTGGGCTGGGCCAACGCTGCACCCACAGTGGACCAACCGCCCCGCGATAGCACCAGACCAAGGAGGCGGTCAATCAGTGGGACCCTAGGTGAGAGCGAAGGAGGATGGTCCACAATGACCTCAGCGGGGGAAGCTGCACCCATGGTGACCTCCAGCGGCGAGCCTGGACCCATGGAGACCTCAGGTGGAACTGGAACATCTCCGGTGACCCTGGGAGAGAGCTTAGAAAGAATGCAGGGAGAGGCAGGGTCAGGGTCACCGGCAGCAGCGGAGCCCGGTGAGGCGAGCTCAGGTGCAGCAGACGGCTGAACCTGGCACTCCTCATCAAGAGCCAGGCAAGATTGCTCTAATATGGAAAGGCGAAAGACAAAAGAGATTACTTGCCTGAGCTCGAGCTCCACCGCCGTTTAGGACTCCGATGATCCCGGCAATGTCATCTTGGGCTCAGCCTTCTGGAGGTTCAGCTCGGGAGCCGACACTGCTGTGGCAGCCTCCGCAGTAGGTGTGATGGTTATTACAGTCCTCGTACCTCCAGATGCAGGGGACCACGCTGGTGACTCCTCCAGCATGGCAGCTGGGGTACGGCTCACCACTGGCGCTGGAGCTGGGCTTTCCAGGGCCATGGCCTCCTCCATCGTCCAGCAGTCTTGTTCCGGGGCCAGCGGACACTCACAGGGAACAGGAGGAGACACGGCGAAGGCAGCAGGTGGACAGGTCTCTGGGGACTGCATACCCAGAGCCTCTCTACCAGGGATCAGGCAAGATATATTATCAATATTAGAAATAAAAAGAGAGGAAACTGGACTTCCGGTTATGGCTGCCACGTAGGACGGACGTGTCTCGCTCTGCTCTGCTCCTGGAGAAAAAAATCGGCAAATAACTCTCTCATTTGGGACAGAACGTATCCCAGCATTTGGGCGAGGATATGTCGGCGAAGCCTAAGGCTGGAAAACCAGGAAAAGGAAAAAGCGAGCCGCCGAAACAGTCCAAATTAACGGACTTTCAGGTCTGTGACGCAGCAAACAAGGCTCCATATATGGCGGAGGAGGCTGGCGGCGGTGCGATTTCTGCGGGGAATGGCGCAGATGCGCTGATGGCTGCCATGAGTTCAATGAGAGCGGACTTTTCCTCTAGATTTGATGGGATTATGACAGCGCTGGAAGGAATAAGAAAGGAATTGGGTGACTGTGTAGAACGAACGGCGCAGATGGAGCTCCGTCTCGCTAGTGCTGAAGATGACGTCACCCGTCTTCAATTAAAGGTGCGCACTTTGGAAAAAAAAAATAAATCTCTGGAAGATAATATTTTGGATTTGGAATCTCGGTCGAGACAGAATAATTTGAGGCTGGTGGGTCTTCCAGAGGAATCAGAAGGTCGGGACGTATGTTCCTTTCTGGAAAAGTGGATTCCGGAGGTGCTGGCCAGCGAGGAGTTGCAATCAGCAGTGGTTCTGGAAAAAGCACATCGTATTGGCCCACGGAGAGATAAGGGACCGCCGAGGACCTTAATTATGAAGTTTCTTAGCAACAGAGACAGGATGAAGATCTTCAACGCTGCACGTGCTAAAGGAGAGATTAAACACCAGGACCAGCAGGTGCGGTTCTACCCAGATTTGGCCACAGGAATCCAGCAATTGAGGAAGCAGTTTGATCCCGTACGTAAGGAGCTGCGCAACCTTGGGATTCGTCATGGTGTAATCTATCCTGCGAGACTGCTGACCACGTATGAGGGCAGAACCCACATCTTCAAGACCCCAGAGGAGGCGCAGGAGTTCATCAAGAAGATCAAAGAAGAAGAAGAGACTGGTGGGAGCTAAGCATGAACAAAATATAAGGTAGAATAATTAAGCATTTGCACAGGCATCTGACTGACTTGAAGTAAATAGTAAGTTTACAAAATATAGATTGTATTATATATTAAAAAAAACAAAACAAAAACAAAACAAACAAACAAACAAAAAAAAAAACTATGATGTACAAAGTTGTTAAAAATTTTGGAGTTAAGTTGGAAAACTACAGAGGCGAGTTAATGTTACGTCATTAAAAGCAGTAGAGTTAGGGTGATTGGGAGGATGAAGAAGGAGTGGCTTAGACTGTTCCCCGTGGGTGTGGAACGGTCGATGGCTATATCGGGAGACAGAATTTTTCTTTTGATTTTGGGGGGTTTGCCACAAGTGTGGGAAGGGGAAATTTGTTTGTGTGTAGTTTGTAGGATGAATGTTCAACCACTCATGTTTTTGCTTCTCTGTATGAGCATGTTTACACTGCAAGGTAATCCCAAATTCTCTATTGATCATGGACCAAAGTGTTAATCTTAATTTAACTTCATGGAATTGCAGAGGTCTACAAAATTTAAAAAAACTTAAACAAGTTATGAATAAAATAAAGGACATGGGTTCAAGAATTGTGTTTTTACAAGAAACTCATCTGATAGAGGAGGATGTTAAAAGAATTAGGAGTAGATGGCAGGGAAGTGTATTCACCTCTTCATTTTCATCCCGAGCCAGGGGAGTTATGACTCTCATACATAAATCAGTTCCTTTTCAAGTGAAAAATGTAATTGGAGACAAATTTGGAAGATATGTAATCATTCAAGGTTCTTTGCTATTAGAAAATATAAATCTTGTGAACTTATATGGTCCCAATATAGATGATCAGAAGTTCTTTGCTAATTTATTTCTCATCTTATCATCACTTACAGGGCAACATATAATAGCAGGGGATTTTAATTGTACATTGAATCCAGGTGTGGATAGATCAACAGGACTGGATTGTACGCACATTGGATGTAGGATGACTATTAATCATTTTATGAAAGAATTGAGATTGTTAGATATATGGAGAGAAATGAAACCACAAGTTAAAGCCTATTCTTGTTATTCCAGTACCTACAAGACATTCTCACGTATTGATTATTTTTTGATTTCCACAGAATTAAGGTCCAAGATTCAAAACTGCTTTTATGATAACATCGTGATCTCTGATCATGCACCCTGTTGTCTAATATATGTAGATAAAAAATTGACAAAGGAATCAGGTAGATGGCAATTTCAGCATAAATGGCTTCAGGATGAGGAATTTGTCAAGTATATAGAAAAACAGATAGACGAGTTCTTTGACATCAATACTACACAAACATCAGCATGTGTAAAGTGGGAGGCTTTCAAAGCTTTTATTAGGGGACATATTATTAGTTATACAGGATCAAAATCTAAGAAGACTCGAGAGGAGAGAGCTAAATTGGAACATAAAATAAAAAATCTTCAGGAAAAAGTGTATGCAGGAAGTGACCCAAGGTTGGAGAATGAATTACTGATTTTGAGAGCTGAATACGACAAAAAATCAGCGAATAGAGCTGCCTCGAGTCTTCTAAGATTGAAACAATCTTTTTATGAACAAGGTGAAAAATCAGGAAAATTATTAGCATGGCAGATTAAACAATTGGAAATTAAAACACCAATTACCAGTATTATAAGTAACGGACAGGTAGTTATAGATCCTTTAGAAATTAATAGAGCCTTTAGAGATTACTATGAAAAATTATATGATACCAAAAATGAACCTGATTTAACAAAACTAAATGGGTTTTTGAACGAACTATCTATACCGTGTATTCCAAATGAAAACAGGGAGATATTGGAGTCTAAAATTAGTCAAGAAGAAGTTGGGCTAGCCATTGATAATATGAAATCAGGAAAAAGTGCAGGACCAGATGGTCTTCCAGTTGACCTTTATAAAAAATTTAAGAATAAATTAATAAAACCTTTTTTGGAAATGGTTTTAGAAGCATTTCAAAATAATAATTTACCATCATACATAAATAATGCCTTAATTATACTGCTGCCAAAACCAGGTAAGCCCTCTAATAAATGTGAAAATATGAGACCAATAAGCCTATTAAACACCGACCTTAAGATAATCTGTAAAATTTTAGCAAGACGAATACAAGAAATTTTACCAAATATTATTAATCGAGATCAGAATGGCTTTATAAAGGGTAGACAAGGCTTCCATAATGTAAGAAGACTATTTAATATTATTTATTTTAATAAAGAAGCACCGGATACAGCTCTCCTATCATTGGACGCCGAAAAGGCCTTTGATAGAGTTGAATGGCCCTTTCTTTTTGAAGTCCTACAAAGGTTTGGACTTGGAAATAATTTCATAAAATGGGTTCAAATAATATACAATAATGCTACAGCAGAAATCCTAACAAATAACAATATTTCAAAACCAATAAAAATCAATAGAGGATGTCGACAAGGCTGTCCACTTTCACCTTTACTGTTTACTATGGCAATTGAACCTTTAGCGATAGCGATACGTTTACATTCACAAATATATGGAATTAAAGTTGGACCAACAGAACATAAAATCTCCCTGTACGCCGATGACATAATTTTGTTTATGTCGAATCTAAAAAAATCAATTCCAACCTTGTTGAATTTAATAAAGAATTTTGGGGAAATATCAGGATATAAAATAAATAAAACTAAATCTTCAATATTAATGCTAAATGAGACCCAGAGAAATTACCCAGCCCCTGAGGTAAATCAATTCAATGTTGTAAATCAGTTTAAATATTTAGGAATCCAAATTATGCCTAAGCTAGAATCAGTCGCCAGTGTCAACTATGAAGCCTTAATGTCAGATATCAATGAGTTAACTCAGAGATGGATGTCACTACCAATGTCGATGATCGGGAGAATCAATATACTTAAAAGTAATATTTTACCTAAAATACTTTATTTATTTCAATACATTCCCTTATCACCACCTTTAGATCTATTCTCAAGAATAAAAAAAAAGTTAGTGGAATTTATATGGAACAACAGGAGGGCTAGATTACGTTTGTCTTTATTATATTTACCATTTGATCGTGGAGGTCTGAAATGTCCAAATTTTATGTTGTATTATTGGTCGGCACAACTGAGGTCTATGACATATTATTTTTCATCAAATGATCTCCCTCACTGGACTGAAATGGAATCATACAATTTACCTTTACCTCTTCCCATATTCATATACTCAGATTCTGCAAAAAAATTACAAAAACAAGTTAAAAATCCATTTGTAAAGCATATGATCAAAATATGGTGTGAAGCTAAAAACTATTTAAAAGAACCACAGTTATTGTCACAATTTAGTCCAATATGGGGTAATCAATATTTTAAACCAGGGAGAGCGGACGCTGTATTTAAAGTATGGAATTTAAAAGGGATACAAAAGATTCAGGATTTATATTTGCCATGTGCAGACAACATAATGTCTTTTGAAGAGCTGAGGATCAAATTTAATCTCAATAGAACACATTTTTTTAAATATCTTCAACTTAGAAACTTTATTCGATCAAATCAAAATAAAGCTCTCACTCGACCTATTTATTCATCCTTGGAAAAAATGATGATGAAAGATAGTAAAAGAAAGGGTATTATTTCAGAGTTTTATAACTCACTGACACTATCTTCAAGTGAAAATTCACTGAAAAGATTAAACTACTGGAAAGAAGATCTGCAAATTGAAATTTCAGAGGAACAATGGGAATTGGCTTGTACAGAAGCTCAAACCAAATCAATAAATGCACGCCTTAAATTGATACATTTCAAATGGTTAATGCGGATGTATGTTACACCGGAGGAGTTAAATAGATATAACAAAAATATACCAGATACATGCACAAAATGCATGGAAAGTAAAGGAACCCTATTTCATTGTTTATGGGAATGTAGATTAATAAGAATGTTTTGGGAAGAGGTGAGGGTAACAATTGAAAAAATAATCTCAAAACAAATCATATTGAATCCTAAACTGTTTTTGTTGGGTCTGTACCCAGAAAAGCATAATTTTAATAAAAGTGAAAGAACATTCATAGACCTCAGTTTGCTTAATGCCAAAAAATGTATTGCACTATTATGGAAAAAGACTCATAGACCAGATGTGACTCAGTGGTTAAGACAGATGTTAACAAACCTTCCATTAGAAAGAATAACATATATACTAAAATCAAAGGAAATTGTGTTTGAGAATATATGGAGACCTTTTATTGATTATGTAAAAAATTTAAACATAACTCTTGAAGAAGAAGGTGAATGATGTGTGTGGACCTTGTAAATTCCAAACTGGTGAACATAATATGTATACTTATGTATTGGATTGTCTAGACTAAACAGAGGAGCATTGTTGAAGACTTGATTTTGTTGGTGGTTGTTGGTGTTTTTAGTGCATTTTTTTTTTTTTTGTAGTACTTTAGTGTTAGTGTTTGATTGTTTGTATCATGTTTGTTAAAAAAAAAAAAAAAAAGGTTCAATAAAGATATTGTGGAAAAAAAAAAAAGAGAGGAAACTTGCCCGTTCTTCTGGTCCACGATGTTCCCTGCTGCAGCTGGCGATGTGTCGTCCTTCTCCATGGCTAGAATGATTCTGGGCCCCCCTGAGGATCGTGGAGGAGCCGCTCCCATACTCACAGAAGAAGGCGTGGCCGGAGGAAGAATGAAGGACCTCTTGTCAGTGGGAGGAGACACCGAGGAACCGGACGATGCAGCAGAAACGGAGAGAGGTTGGGTTGATGGAACAACCGGAGAAAGAGACGGAGAGAAGAAGTCTGTTGCGGGAGGAGTTGGGCTCGATGTTGGAAGGGAGTGTGGTGAAGAGGCGGGGAAATTCCTCTGGCACACTGTAGAGGAACGACGCCTTCGCCGAGAAGCCATTGACGTGCTTGCTGGAGCAGGTGGGGAGGTTGGAGAAGTGGAATGAGGAGAAGACATTGGTCACAATGGGTGTCTCTGCCTCCACTCGGCTGGAAGCGCTCCCATCGACAACCCGGGAAATGACTGTTGGAGTGCAGAGACCATGGACAGCAGGTCTGTGTACTGCGGATAGCTCCAAAGGCCAGGATGTGCTTCTAGGATACCCACCGCTCCATACAGACAATCCCAAGTTTTCTTGGGTCCTTGGGCTTCAAGGGCTTCGTCCACAAAATCATGGATGAATTCCACCGCCCATTCCTGCTCCACCGTGGGTGACCCCACTGCCAACCCTCTTCTATTAGGGTGAGGCCAGCGCGCTGGGGACTTGATAGGTTCCAGTAGCAGGTGAGTGAAAAAACACAAAAAAGGTGAAAAACTATGCCCCACTGCAGAAGCTGGGTTTTTAAAATTCTGGTAGCAGCCTACTGTCATGAACGCCCCTCCGTGGCAAAAAACAAACCCAAGTGCTTGACTGCAGTGAGACAATTTATTGATAACCAAACATGACAGTCCAAAATAACGGTGCAAACAAGATCTAAAAAAGCCAACAAGAAAAACTTACACTGAGTAGAATCTCCTGAGCAAAGGAGCTCAGGAGGAGAGGAGGGGGAGACTGACCAAAGAGAAGAAACCTAGTCTAAACATTGATGAGGCTGCTACAAATACAGGGTGAAAGGGCAGAGTTTAAATACAAGAACAGTAATGGGCCGCAGGTGAGTGAGCCGGGCTGGAGAACGCTATCTGCTCTCAGCTGATGGAAGAGACCTGAGAGCAGAGAGAGGAGAAAAAATAGCAGGAGACAAAACAAAACACAATCACCCGTAGCTGAGGAACAAACACAGACTGCAAGTGGAAATGGCTGTCTGGAATAGAGGAAAAGGGGCTCATATCACCAACACAACATAACATAACAGAACTAGCAGGAAAATAATAATAAACAGAAAAACACTCAAAACTACAAAGGAAGTCTGAGCGCTGAGAACAGACTGTTAAGGTGCAGCCCTCACGGACCGCCAATGAGACGCTATAGGCGACCAGTGAGTTTGTGTATTTATTAAATAAGGACAAAAGGTACAAAATAATGAGCCACGTGGGGCAAAACACAAACAAGGACTATGGCTAGGCACACAGACGATAAACACAGAACAAGGGATGAACTTACAGAGAGTAGCGAGGAATGAGAGGATGACTGGAGCCGGGACGTAGGGACTCCAGTCTAACATTGGGGAGACCAGCATTATCCATACACGAGGTCACAGCCCCGAGAGATGTCATCAGCGCCATTAAATGTCATCAGTGTGGGGAGACTTGAATAACGAAACCGAATTGTCTTTCATTTCAGTTTATTCAAGAAATCATTCCACTGTCTGCTCTTATTCTTGAGCAGCGAACAAAGAGAGTGAACACACCAAAGTTCTCTCATTTAAACCTTCTCACATCAAACCATTTCCCTCGCGGGGGAAATCACACATCTATATCAAAGCCTCTTTATTCACATTCATTAGCCTTTTATTTACATAACTCCCCCTTCTCTCTTCCCGAGCCTCAGTGGTCAGGAAGTCTTCTGTCCCCTGTCCTCCGCAGGGGGTCCAGGCTCTGTGGCTCCGCACCGCAGGGGGCTGGCTCTCCTTCATCGTGGTTAAATCACATATGCAGTGTCCAACATATACATGTCTCACAACACAGCCATATAACCCCCCCCCAAACGATGAAGAACAGACTAATTCCCAAAATTTAATAGCACCTTACTCACTACTGAATAATCAACACCAACATTCAGTCTGTGCGCCGCTTGGGCTTCAGCCGTCTGCCGAATCTGCTGTGCGTTGGCCCCGCCTTGCCTGCGGTGCTGTTCTGCTCCGGGTCTGTTGACTGAGGAAGAGAGTGGTTAATTGCCCTCTGCGGGGGCCTGCCTCGTCGAGGCGCCACCGCGACCGGTACAGACACGTCCTTCATGACAAAAGCAGGTTTTAGTCTGTCAATACTGACTGTCTCTTTTCTGTCCCCAAAATCTAGCACAAATTGCTTATCACCTGCCTCCAGCACTCGAAATGGCCCTTCGTAAGGTGGTTTGAGCGTTGCCTTAAGGGCTTCGCGCCTGACAAAAACGAAATCGGCATTTTTCAAAGCCTTGGGGACGAAAACTCGTGGAAAAGCGTGATGAACCGGACCCGGGAGCGTGTCTGCCCCCGTGCCAACTAACGGTCCCAGAGCAGAGAGAGGTGGGGGCTCTGGGTGCTCTGGTAAAAACTCGCCCGGCAGCCTCAGAGTTTGTGCGAATACCAGCTCCGCTGGGGAGGCGTCTAAGTCCTCTTTAGGCGCAGAACGCAACCCTAATAAAACCCAAGGGAGTTTATTTACCCAATCTGCATCCGTGAGCGACGCTCTGAGTGCTGCCTTCAAAGACCTATGAAAACGCTCGCATAAACCATTAGCCTGAGGGTGGTAAGCCGTAGTGCGGTGAATTTTGGCTCCTAAGCCGTTGGCCATCGCTGACCACAGCTCAGAGATGAATTGCGGTCCTCTATCGGACGTAATGTCCGACGGAACCCCGAAGCGCGCCACCCAAGCCGTTAAAAAAACGCGAGCCACCTCCGCGGCCGTGGTCGTCGCAAGTGGGACCACTTCCGGCCAACGTGTGGTGCGGTCCACCATTGTCAAAAGATACGTGAACCCCTGTGATGCCGGTAGGGGGCCCACAAGGTCGACGTGCACATGGTCGAACCTTCTGGCCGGAATGCGGAAAGGTTCTAACGGGGCTCTTGTGTGCCTGTGAATTTTGGCCCGTTGACAGGAAATGCAGGTTTTTGCCCATTCCTTCACGTGCTTGCGCAGGCACGGCCAAACAAACTTTTCCGCCACTAGTTTCACCGACGCGCGCACCCCCGGGTGCGCCAGTGAGTGGACCGAGTCAAAAACACGGCGGCGCCACGTGGCCGGAACCACCGGACGCGGGCGCCCCGTCGACATGTCGCAGATCAGGGGGGGCATACCGGTTTGTAAACACTTGCTCTCCAGCCTCAACCCTGTTGGTCCAGACTGGAGCGCGCGCACGTCTGCGTCCGCCCCCTGGTCCGCTGCCATGGCTGCGTAATCTATACCCACGTGCACCGGGGCTGCGCGCGCTACCGTGCCGCTCCCTTGCGGCGCGGTCACGGTGGCCCGTTCTGCCTCTGCGCGTGTCGGGGTCGTGAACGCGCGTGAGAGACAATCCGCTACTACATTGAATTTGCCCGCGACGTGCCTAATGTCAGTGGTAAATTCCGAGATTGCGGCCAGCTGCCTCTGCTGCCTGCCGGACCACGGATCTGAAATTTTGGCCATGGCGTATGTGAGCGGCTTGTGGTCCACATAAGCGGTGAAGCACCGTCCTTCCAGCCAGAACTGGAAATGACGAATAGCCAAATGCAGCGCCAACAGTTCTCTGTCAAACGCGCTGTATTTTCGCTCAGCCGCGCTTAAAGATTTGCTAAAGAAAGCCAAAGGCTGCCAAACTCCGGCTACCTGTTGCTCAATAACGGCCCCTATGGCTAAATCTGAAGCGTCTGTCGTCAGCGCGATACGTGCTGCAGGGTCTGGGTGGGCCAGGAGCGCAGCGTCAGCCAAGGCTTTTTTAACCTCTGTGAACGCGCGCTCCCGCTCCGGGGACCATTCGACCGCCTGGGTCGGCTTTTGTTTTTTGAGCGCGGCATATAACGGTTGCATGATTTGAGCTGCGTGGGGCAGGAACCGGTTATAAAAATTCACCATCCCCAAGAATTCCTGTAGTGATTTGACCGTTTGTGGACGGGGAAAATCCGCTACCGCGCGTACTTTCTCTGGTAACGGAACCGCTCCCTCCGGGGAGACGCGGTGACCCAAAAAATCAATCCGCTCAACGCCGAACTGGCACTTGGCTGGGTTAACTATTAAGCCGTGCTCTCCCAGCCTCCTAAAAACTGCTGTGAGGTGCGTTTCGTGTTCGTCCTCTGAAGTACTCGCGACCAAAATGTCGTCGAGGTACACAAACACGAAAGGGAGATCGCGTAACACGGCATCCATCATCCGCTGAAATGTTTGCGCCGCCCCTTTGAGACCAAACGGCATGCGTAAAAATTCGAAAAGTCCGAACGGGGTTATTACCGCTGTTTTAGGAATGTCCTCCGGTTGGACCGGGACTTGGTGATAGCCGCGAACTAGATCAATCTTTGAAAAAATGCGAGCCCCCGCCAGGTGCACCGAAAAATCCTGAATGTGCGGGATGGGATAACGATCGTGTGCCGTAGCGTTGTTTAGCCTGCGGTAATCCCCGCACGGTCTCCAGGAGCCATCGGCTTTCGGTACCATGTGCAGCGGCGAAGCCCACGGGCTCTTCGACCTACGAACGATGCCCAGCCTCTCCAGGCTGGCGAACTCCTCGCGCGCAATGGCGAGCTTAACTGCATCCAAGCGCCGAGCTTTTGCAAACACGGGAGGACCAGAAGTGGGGATGAAGTGTTTCACCCCGTGCTTCGCGACCGTCGCTGAAAAAGTGGGCACAGTGAGCGCTGGAAATTGGGTGAGGAGTGTGTGAAACTTACCACCTGCTGTAGCGACGTGGGTCTGTACTGGTGGCGGGGACACTCGAGCTGAACAGGGGAGAGAGTAAAAAGAGAGTGCATTTACCAGCCGTCTATTAGCAAGATCAACTAACAGATTGTGTGAACACAAAAAATCCGCGCCCAACATGTTGAAACTCACCGCCGCTACTACAAAAGTCCATTCATATGTGCGGCCATGTAAGCATAAAGGCAAGGTCCTTCTCCCGTAGGTGTTGATGTTCGAGCCATTTGCCGCTGTAGCTCCGTCACCGTGGGGTCCAGCCACCCGGTCCGCGTATGTTGGGGTGATGAAGCTCACTTGTGCTCCGGTGTCAATGAGGAACACTCGTCCGGAGCGCGCATCCGTGATGTAGAGCAGCTTGTTGCGTTCTCCGAGGGTCGAAGCTGCTAGCGACCCCCGGTCTTGCCGTTTCCCGAACTCCTGAAGATGCAGGGCGGCACACACCTGCGTGCCTTCTCTGCGAACCTCCGATGGTAAAAGCAGAGATCTTCTCCTCCGCTGTGTCGTGCCCGCGCCTCTGTCGCCGGGCTATTGGCTCCCCCTCGTCGCGGCCGTGTTGCCGCCATCGTCGGCCAGTCTGGTTCTGCCGCCTCTGGCTCCCCGCTGTCTCGGGTCGCTGCTGTGGTTGCTTGCCCGCCGCAGGCGTCCAGGATCCCGTCTGCCTCCTGGGCCAGCTCCCGGAACTCCTCCAGGGTGTGACACTTTTTGCCGGCCAGCGTGCTTCTCGCATGCGCCGGGAGGTTGGAGAGGAAGATGAACTGAAAAATGAAATCATCGTTGTCCAACCCTCTCAGCTGTATCATCTCCTCCATCAGGGCGCTCGGCCTGTGTCCACCTTGGTCTAGCAAAGACAGGATCCTCCTCGCCCTCACTTCAGCCGAGGGGGTGAAAAACTTGATGAGGGTGGATTTCAGCTTGCTGTACCTGTCGGTCGCGGGTGGCTGCTCCACCAAGCTTTGCACGCACCGAGCTGTGCTGTTGTCCAGTTTAGCGATGACATGGTGGAACTTAGTGTCATCCACCGTTACTCCTGCGAGCGCGAACTGCGACTCTGCTTGCAGAAACCACGACCGTGGGTTATCCTGCCAGAAATCAGGCAGCCTAACGGCCACTGCGCTCGCCAGCTCTGAGCGCTGTGAGTCCGGGACCCTGAGAATTTCTTCGTTCATTCTCAACGTCGTCAGTCACCAATGTGGGGAGACTTGAATAACGAAACCGAATTGTCTTTCATTTCAGTTTATTCAAGAAATCATTCCACTGTCTGCTCTTATTCTTGAGCAGCGAACAAAGAGAGTGAACACACCAAAGTTCTCTCATTTAAACCTTCTCACATCAAACCATTTCCCTCGCGGGGGAAATCACACATCTATATCAAAGCCTCTTTATTCACATTCATTAGCCTTTTATTTACATAACTCCCCCTTCTCTCTTCCCGAGCCTCAGTGGTCAGGAAGTCTTCTGTCCCCTGTCCTCCGCAGGGGGTCCAGGCTCTGTGGCTCCGCACCGCAGGGGGCTGGCTCTCCTTCATCGTGGTTAAATCACATATGCAGTGTCCAACATATACATGTCTCACAACACAGCCATAATCAGCGCCATTAATTCCAGCTGTCACAGCCAAGCGCAGCTCTGACAGCTGGAAGCCCCACAGAGACGCAGTCAGAATAAGACCTCTGCGGGGACCGTAAGCAATAATATCGAATGGGAGGAAAATACTGCATAACCCGAGCACGGACGAGATCGGCGCTCAGACCATGACAGTACTCCCCCCCCGAATGACGCACTCCGGACGTAACCGTAACATCCAAGCCTCCCCCCCTCCCAGAAGGCTACAAAATCTCACCCAGGGCAGGTGGAGGGAGGAAAAGGCTCGGCGGGCAAGAATCACACAAAGAAAAGACACCAAAAAACAACGACCAGGGCCAAAACAGAACAAATCTGAGCATAGTGCACAACAGAGCAAGGAAAAAAAAACAAAAAAAAAAACAAAACACAGATATACTCCATAATGCACAGGCAGAGGACAAAACCAAAAAAGCAAATAATAACAGATACATGGTTTAATCACCATAATAAGCAGGCGTCTCTCCACCAGAGGAAGGGAAAACACAAAATCACGCAGAAACAGCGGCAAAAATACAGACAGTTCAAATCAATTCAAATAAATGGCCATAGGCAACACAAGAACATCTCTCAGACTATGGAGGGAACAATCAAAAGGAGAGAGGAAAAAAAAACCCATTACGGGATTGTAGGCAGGCAGAGCACAATAACACCAAAACAAATAGTTTTGGCGGTCTACCTGCATCCAGCGTCCAGATTGCTGGCAGGGGAAAAAGGGAAAGTTTGGGCGGCCTACCCCAGTCCCAGGCCAGGAAACAGTACCTCAGGTGGCCGAACCAGGTCGGCAAACAGAAAGTTCAGTTTGTCGGGTGGTCGACCCAGAACGCCAAATCGTCGAAACAGTTTCCCAGGCAGCCGCCCCGCGTCAATAGGCCACCAGGACCGAAGGGAAGAGCTGGGAGGCGGCCTCCCTACTGAGAGGGACAGCGAGGGGAAGCCGAGCCGAAAACGGGGAATCCCAGCGGGACCCGTGAGGGAGGGGGGGGGGGGTCGGGGAAAAGATGAGGGGCCAGTCCGGCGTCAGTCGGCGGAGGATCTGCAGCTCCTTCTCCGAACCCCACACGGACTAGCGCTGCGCTCATGTTGGGCCCCAAGCAGGACCGTGCTGCACACACGACGGACCCCGACTGGGTCAGAGCAGCGTCCATGACGAACCCCAATTGGGACCGCGTTGCACCCACATCGGGCCCTGATTGGGTCAAAGCAACGTCCATGTCAGACCCCGATTGGGCCGAAGTTGCACCTACGTTGGACCCCGACTGGGCCAGAACACAACCCACGACGGACCCCGACTGGGCTGGCGCAGCACCGGAGATGACCTCCAGACACAAACCCAGAACCTCCAAGGCAACGATTGGAACAGACTCGTCACCGGTGACCCTGGGAGAACACTCAGAAGAGAGAAGAAAACCAGGATCAGAATCACCGGCAGCGGCAGAGCCCAGCGAGACAAGCTCGGATGCAGCGGACAGCAGCGCCCGGCTCGTCTCCCCAAGAGACAAGCAAAAATGCTCCAGGATAGAGGAAAGAAAGACAAAATAGAGCACTTGCCTGATCTCGGGCTCCACCGCAGCCCAGAAGGTTCAGTGCACAGAAGGTCCAGTTCTGGTTCCCACTCGACTGCAGTGGGCTCCGCAGCCGGCATAATGGTGTCCACAGTCTGGGGATTCTCCGCCGCTGACGTCCACACCGAAGGCCCACACGGCATGGCGGCAGGGGGTCCGTGGCCTGCCGGGTCAGACTATCCCTCCGAGGAGACCCGGGGATGCTTGCTCGTCGGCGCAGGCTCCAATTTACAGTCCGCCCTCCTCCTCTGCCTATGTCGTGGCTGCGGGGCTGGAACCAGGCTGTCCAGGCCCGCAGACTCCCTCCTCGTCCAGCGGCGTAGTCCTGGCGCCGAGGAATACTCAGGGGAAGGAGACACAAAGGTAGCAGGTTCATGATTAATTTCTACAGGAGGTGGAGGAAGCTCAGGGGACTGTGAACCCCAAACTCCACCCCCAGGAATCAAATAAGGCAATTCACCCAGTGAAGGAAAAGAATGAAGAGACACTTGCCTGATTCGCTGAGGGCTGATGGGACCTGCTGCAATGGACTTGGTTCTTCCCTTTCCCCGCTGGCTGGAGACGGAAGACCCCCCGGGAAGACGAAGAGGAGCCGCACGCACCGGATCAGGAACGGAGGCAGCCGGAGACGGACTCATGGAGCTCACAGCAGCTGAGGGGAGCGTCAAGGAGGAAGGAGAAACAGCCGAGGCGAACCAGGAACGAGGAGCTGACTGAACAGCGGGGACAGATGACCCAGAAGCTGAGGTGGCTGTCTTACCCCTCCGATGAGACACGGAGGCTGCAGCTGGCTGGGAGACAGAGTTCATGGGGCTACCCGGAACTGGATCCGGACGGAGTTCTCGCTGAGGCTTGCAATCAGCATGGAGACGACGTATACCGGCGGAGGGCGAGGAGAAGGTGAGATTAGGGAAACGCCGCTCCTGTGCGGAAACAGAGGTGAGCAGGTCAGCGTATTCGGGGTAATCATACAGTTCCGGATTCCTCTCCACTAGCCTGACTGCCGCCGTCACATGCTTCATTATCTGTGTAGGGTGGAAGGCGGAGCGAGCTGCAGCCACTCGGTCCCAGATGGAAATCGCTGTCAGCTGTAAATCCTCTGAGGGAATTCCAACTGATGTCTCACTCCGTTGGGGATGACCCCTAGGTGGTGCAAACTCCTGGACTGGATGAAGGACAGGAATGGGATCCCGAAGCGAGGAGCGAGGATGCCTTCTCTTCGGCTTCCTGCCGGAGTTTCCCTCCAGCCCACGGAGCTTCTCCCGTTGAGCAGAGATGTCCGCCATCCTCGCTACGCCGACCACCCTGAGATCACGGCAAGGATGGCGGTTAATTGTTGCCTCAGCGAGGTCCAGGTACCAGCGCGAGCCGCTGAGGACGGGATGGCTACGAGCGTTGGAAAGGATCCCTTTGATCTCGATGAGAGCCATGACTAGCTCGTAGCCTAGGCTCATAGTGTAGCCCTTGAGTGGTGATGCCATCTCCCAGCACACTGGTACGCTGAACAGGGAAAACTACAAGTCCAATTAAGCAAAAACTCACGGTCACCGGCGTCTCCTTTGGCTGTGACCTACTGTTAAGGTGCGGCCCTCACGGACCGCCAATGAGACGCTATAGGTGACCAGTGAGTTTGCGTATTTATTAAATAAGGACAAAAGGTACAAAATAATGAGCCACGTGGGGCAAAACACAAACAAGGACTATGGCTAGGCACACAGATGATAAACACAGAACAAGGGATGAACTTACAGAGAGTAGCGAGGAACGAGAGGATGGCTGGAGCCGGGACGTAGGACGTAGGGACTTCAGTCTAATGTTGGGGAGACCAGAGTTATCCATACATGAGGTTGCAGCCCCGAGAGACCAAAGCTGCTCCCTTAAATAGGCAAGAGGATAGCACAGCTGATGAGGGCGTCATCAGCTCCATTAATTCCAGCTGTCACAGCCGAGCGCAGCTCTGACAGCCGGAAGCCCCACAGAGACGCAGTCAGAATAAGAGCTCTCTGGGACCATAAGGAATAATATCGAATGGGAGGAAAATACTGCATGACCCGAGTGTAGACGAGATCGGTGCTCAACCCATGACACAGATGCTCAGACATATGACATAATGTGCTTTGTTTGATCGCGGACCCTTCATCCTGCGGTTCAGTGGCAGCTCCTGGAGGCTGGTGCTGGGTGTGGATTCGGAAGCAGTCCAGTTTCTTTTCTCCCTCTCCTAGGAAGTCTGGTCGTGGTGATATGTTGCCGTCGCCATTGGTAGAACCTACACCAGGTTGTTGTGTCCCAGAGTTCCTGATAGACGCGGGCTTCCTCTTCTGCAGTGGCTCCCTGAGGCTTACGCTGGACAAGGATCTGAGGTGAGTCCAGTTGCTGCCCCTTCTCCAGGTGGTGCTCCTCCTGTGAGCATAGGACAGCTGTACCCTCATCGTCGTCGTCAGGGTGTGTTGCGTCCCACTCGTCATCGTCGGTCAAATGGCATCCGTTACCGTCACCTATGGAGAAGCCCAGTTGATAAAACAGGTCACATCCTAGCATGTTGTCTCCATGTGTAGCCACTTGGAAAACAAAATCAGTAATGACTCTTGACGTGTAGCGGATTGTTAGTGTGATGGTCCTTACATTGCTGACCCGGTAGCCGCCATACCCTTACAGCTCCGCTGGGATTTTCCCGATCGGGTGGTTGGGAAAGAACTACATTGGCCTTCTATGCCCAGATTGTGAACCAGTAGAGCTCGCTTCCGTACCTTGTCTAGCTTGCCCAGGTCCAACGCCGATATGTAGGTGGTGAAAGCATAGATGCCAGTGTGGCCACAGTACGGGTGGCTCACCGAGGGTCTCCAGAAACAGCTGTAATGGCCTCAAACACTCTGCCATGGTTTACGCTCGTCGCCAAATATTATGTCTGGAAAATAGGGAAGGACCAACGGAGAGTGGAGTTTGCTGGGAACACAAACTTTATTGAACTATGCACAGTAATGTGGTATAGGTCTGTTGTTGGGAGGCAGAGCACGCAAAGAGAGAGACTCTAAAATGGCCGTCCCCTACCTTTTATAGATGGATAGATTAGTTTATTTGACAGGGACAGTGCAATAAACATAGACAATTAATCAAAGACAATCAATCTGATGTGTTGCACATAGAGTGTATAGCTATTAGCTAATTTGCAACTCTTGTCCCTGGATGGGCTTTAGAAAAGAGAATCAAGTAAAGAAAAAAAAAAAAACACAATAACCACATACATCAATGCAGAAAGATTATAAATACACAATTATAAATATTATAAATATTATAAATACACAAATATAACAGCCTGACTCACATTTAACATAAATATTATAAATATTATAAATACACAAATATAACAGCCTGACTCACATTTAACACATATAACACAACTCACATTTGCCTATTTCAGGCCTCCCTCCCTTCGTCACTCACTATAAACAAACATTTATTCCTTCCCTTCATTCGCTCTCACTTTGCAGACAATTAATTCATACATGAGTACATTCTTGTTTATTTTTCAGCCAGTTTTTAACCTTTTTAGTGAATGTTTTAAAGTCCGTTATTTTAATTACATTTGGCATTGTGTTCCAGATGTGACTGCCCTTTATAGAGAAAGCTGTTTGTCCAAATGTGGTTCTGCGGTGGAATATTTTACAGTTATTGTTAACAGAACTCCTGGTGGCTCTGCTGCTGTCCTGTCTTTGGACGAAACCAGCAAGTGGCTCGGGTGCTGATTTATGGAAACATTTGAACGTTAATTTCAGAAAACAGAGGTCAATGAAGCTCTCAAAACTCAATAGGTTGTATTTTTTTTAAAACATTACAGTGATGCCACCTAATGGGCTTTTTGTCCAAGATTTTTAGGGTTTGATTATATAATGAACCTATATGTCTTATTGTGGAAGGGGCTGCTTGAGCCCAGACTGTCAAACAGTATGATATATGAGAAAAAACCATAGAATGCATAAACAGTGCAACTGCTTCGTAAGGTATGTAATATCTAATTAATTTAAAGCAGTTCAGATTTTTTTTTACTGTTTTTGAAATTTTCTTTATATGAAGATTAAATTTGAGTTGAGGGTCTAGTACAATGCCAAGGTATTTGAATTCTGTAGCTAAACTGATGTCATGATCATGTATATTAACTTTAAAACGTTGCAGGTTACATTTTTTGATTGAAAAGCACATTAAGACTGTTTTCTGAAGGTTCAGCAATAGATGGTTCTTGAGGAGCCACTCTTGGACATCAACCATACTTGTAGACAGTACATCTGCAGCCTGTGCTGGAGTCTTGGCAGCTGTGTAAATAACTGCATCATCTGCATAAAGTTGGCATGTTGCAGCTGAGCAGTGTAACGGCAAGTCATTAATAAAAATGCTGAAAAGTAAAGGACCAAGAATGGACCCTTGTGGGATACCCATGCGGTTGTTTAAAAATGAGGATTTATCCTGGTGAACTTTTACACACTGTTCTCTATTCTGGAGATAAGATGCAAACCATTCTAATGTATCTGGGGAGAAGTTAAAAGATACCATTTTGGATAAAAGCAAACTGTGGTTTACAGTATCGAAAGCCTTTTTGAGATCTAGAAAAACAGCTCCTACCACATTACCCCTGTCCAAGGACTGTTTGACGTTTTCAATAAGGCAACAATTTGCTGTTTCTGTTGAGTATCCTGGTCTAAAACCAAATTGATGTGGATGAAGAAGTTGACTGTCTTGTAAGTAGTCTATCAGCTGTGTAGCTACAACTTTTTCAAGAACCTTAGATAGGACTGGTAAAATAGAGATTGGGCAGTAATTGCATATATCGTCTTTACTGCCTGATTTATGAACTGGTATGACGACAGCTTTTTTCCAGCCAGATGGAAATGTACTAGACCTAATGGAGAGATTAATGAGATGAGTCAGTGGTTTGATTAATATTTTGCTGTGCATTTTGAGAAAGGAGGTGCTCATATTGTAGATATCATTAAAATCAAATCAAATCAAACTTTATTGTCATATTGCTGTACATACAACTGTAGTGCAGGCAAGATGAAATTGCGTTTCTCTCGGCATCCATATAAGAAGCAGCATGATTAAGACACACTCCCACATAGCTCCCACCCCCCCATCCATTCACACATCCCTGAGACATACTTGGGGAAAAAGAATAACTAACTATAATATACAAAATGTCCATAGGTGCAGTAGTGTGTATGTGAGATTCCGGGTCAGCTGTTCAGCATCCTGACAGCTTGTGGGAGGAAGCTGTTGATCAGTCTGGTGGTTCTGCCTCTGATGCTCCGGAATCGTTTACCAGATGGAAGAAGTTCAAAGTGTTTATGCAGAGGGTGAGAACGGTCCTTGACAATGTTCAGTGCCCTGCTCCTACAACAGTTCTGAAAAAGTTCTTGGACAGAGGGGAGGGAGACTCCAATTACCCTCTCCGCCCCCTTGACTATCCTCTGCAGGGCTTTTTTGTCTGACATACTGCAGCTGGAGTACCATGTAGCAATGCAGTACGTCAGAACACTCTCCACCACACCTCTGTAGAAGGTCCTGAGGATGCAGATGGGGAGAGAGGCCTGTTTGAGTTTCCTCAAGAAGTGTAGTCTCTGCTGAGCTCGCTTCCTGATCTCCAAGGAATTCTTGCTCCAGGTCAGGTCCTGCGAGATCTGCACTCCGAGGAACTTGATGTTCTCTACTCTCTCCACTAAACGGCCGCCGATGCTGAGGGGGACGTGCTCAGGCTGTGACTGCCGGAAGTCGATAATCATCTCCTTTGTTTTGTCCACGTTGAGCACCAGATTGTTCTCCCTGCACCAGCCCTCCAGGTCTCTCACTTCTTCCCTGTACATTGATTCCTCATCCCTCTGGATAAGTCCCACCACCGTGGTGTCATCTGCAAACTTAATAATCTGGTTCCCCTCGTGTTTGGATACACAGTCATGTGTTAGAAGTGTAAACAACAGTGGACTGAGTACACAGCCTTGAGGGGTTCCGGTACTCAGCGTGACAGAGTTGGAGATGTTGTTTCCAACCCGGACAGACTGAGGTCTCTCAGTCAGGAAATCCAGGATCCAGAGACATGTGGCGGTGTTCAGACCGAGAAGGAGTAATTTCTCTATCAGTCTCTGGGGAATAATGGTGTTGAATGCTGAACTGAAATCAATGTACAGGAGTCTGGCGTAGGTGTCTTTCTGGTCCAGGTGGGTGATGACAGAGTGTAGGGTGGTGACTATAGCATCCTATAGCATTAGTTTTTGAGTTTGACAGTGTTTTAACAATACCAGCAATTAACTCCTCATTTACCTCATCGATGTGAGAAGTATCTGTTGGAAGTATGGAATTTGTGTTGTTGAGCACATTTGGCAGCACAAAAATTTTTGTTAAGTCTTCCACAGAGCCCACAAAGTATGAATTAAATTCATTTGCCAAAGTAGCCTTGTCACTGACGGTCTTGCCATTGATTCTAAGTTCCTTTATCCCCTTCTGATCGTTTTTTTTTATTAGTTAAGTTATTTAAATGCCTCCATAGGGAACTGTTGTTACCCTTTGCATGATCTATCAGTTTATTGTAATAGGATATTTTTGATTTTCGCAGCTCATGTACCACTTTATTTCTTAAACTTTTGTACACAAGGTGATCATTTTGTAGTTTAGAGGTTAATGATGTTTTCAATGCATAGTCTCGCCTCTTCATAAGTTTTCTTATTTCATTATTTAACCATGGTAGGCTAATCTTCTGTTGTCTACTTTTAATTTGCTTTGTAAATTTTTCTATAGACTTTGTGATTGTTGCAGTTATAAAATTACAACAATCATCTACTTCATATGTTGACATGAGCTGCTCCCAATTTTGATTCTCTAAGTAATGTTCAAACTCCTCATTTTTTGATTTGGGAATAATAAAATTTGATTTGTCAATATCGACTCCCCCAAAATACTGTAGTCGCTTTTTAGTAAGTTTTCTGACAGCAAGAACCATGTTATGATCTGAGAGACCAGTTACAAGATTATAGGTTCTGGTTATTCGTTCTGGTTATTACCTCCGCCAGGCCGAAAAGGCCAGGAGGAGGTTATGTTTTTGCCGGGGTTTGTCTGTGTGTTTGTTTGTCTGTCTGTCTGTCTGTCTGTTGGTTAGCAAGATAACTCAAAAAGTCTTGGACGGATTTCCATGAAACTTTCAGGCGTTGTTGGAAATGGTACAAGGAAGAACTGATTAAATTTTGGGGATGATCCGGATCACCGTCTGGATACAGGAATTTTTTAAAGCATTCTTTAACACTGACATACGGCTATTTTCAACATGTGCGCAGGCGCAATGGAGGGCGCTGGTCATCGTGTCTGACCAACATAAACTCCGCCTTCTTCAACGTTTTAGGCACAAAAGCACGCGGAAAACACCGTGCCTGTGTTTGCGCGACGCTGCAAAAGCTGAGACGGGCAGCTGTCCGCCGCCGGATTATTTGGCAGAAATTCCCCGGTCAGCCATAGGTGCTGCGCAAAAACCAGCTGCTCGGCAGCGTGCTGTGTGCCTGTGTTTGCGCAACGCTGCAAAAGCTCAGACAGCCAGCTGTCCGCCCCTGGATTATTTGGCAGAAATTCCCCGGTCAGCCATAGTAGCTCCGCAAAAAGAAGCTCTCTGCCGGGGAATTTTCCAAATCATCTTTGGCCGCGGAGCGCAACCCCAATAAAGATAAAGATTAGATGTACCACGAAGGTCGAGTGCAAGCAAGATGTTTGTGTCTGTGAACATTCCGTCTTTTGGCGAGTTGATACGTAACGATGTTTACAGTTTGATGAGAAGGTTGCTGCCATGTAACAATCATCTTATATCAGCAATTGTCAACTCGTCACTCACACTTCAGTATTTGGAAGTGGTGGCGTTCCATTTTATACTGAGTCCAATATTGTATGTTATTGTTGTTACAAGACCGCCGACTGTCTGCTGATCTGTATATACTTTTATTTATTTATTTATTTATTTTCTACTCCTTTTAGTTCTGCATTTAATATGAACCCTGAGTTTGAAATAAACGTTTGATTTTTGAATAAAACCCACGCCAACCCATCTACCTAATTGGCATCCGTCAGTGAAGCCCTCAGTGCTGCTTTCAGTGATCTAAAACGCTCACATAACCCATTGGCCTGTGGGTTGTACGCAGTTGTGTCAGGACTTCTTTTGTTTTTTTCTTTTGAATTCTTGGATGGAACATGGGTGGCCAATATAAGCTGGGGATTCAGCCATCACATATTTCGGATAACTTAAGATAAGATAAGATAAGCCTTTATTAGTCCCACAACGGGGAAATTCCAGGATTGCAACAGCACAGGGATAGCAACACTCAGAGCAACAATCAGAAGGCAAGGAAAAAAAAAAAAAAAAAAAAAAAACAAACAAACAAACAAACAAACAAAAAAACAAGCAAGCAAGAGCAGCTAATATACATATGTACATATTACTATAAAATATATATATATACACACACACACACAGACACACAGTGCAGAGCATTGTAGCTAGATGGAATAAATATGTAAATATATAAACACCCACAGTACGGAGCATTGTAGCTAGATGGAATAAATAAATAACTTAATAACTAACATAATAACTTAATAAATAACAAATAACTTATGTTGAACTGTACAATCAGAGGAGCTATTGTCTAATTTGACCTTGTTGGATTTTATTACCCCCTTTGTTATATTATTCACTTTCTTTTAACCTGTACTCTTAATCTATTCGAAATAAAGATTAATTCATTCGTTCATTCAATTGCAACGCCCCCAGCCTGGGAGTTTGCAGATGCAGGACATGGACACAACACCAACACTTCAGTTTATTACCTCCGCCAAGGAGGTAATGCTTTTACTCCTGAACCACTAATCCTATCATTGTGAATCCAATTGCTACTCAGATGTTTTCATGGTCAAGGAATCTGACAATGTACACACAAACACTGTATGGGGGGAACTGTGGCGCTTGGCGGAGGTCTGCGCTCTCCGAGTGCTTTTCTAGTTCGTTATGTGCTCGGTGTGATGACATCACCAAGCGGCCTTGTCACCACGACGACGCCAACCAAACTTGTGGTTCTCTTACACCACAGAGTGTTATCAGGGACTCATGGTCCTGCAAAGGACAGTGGCAGCACATGAAGCAGCAGCCGGGACTCTAGTCTACTGCTGACTTGGAAGGCTGGGCTTGCCTCCCTGTGAAGGACCGTGTTCTGAACACCAAACACCGGTCCCGCTGCTGCTTCTGTCCTGTGTTGGCTCCACCAGTGTTCCTTGCCAGACCCCGAGTCCCCGCTGGCACTCCTCCCAGTGTACTCGTGCACCTCGTGTTCTCCATATATGCTGAATTATCCTTTAGACCTACGCAATCAGGGCAATGTTATAGTATAATTTTTTTTAAGCATCTAGTCAAATTTTTCGCTATTCACTTCCTTGTTTTGTTCATGGAGCGCTGTGGGGACTGGTCGTGATGCCGCGTATTATCCAATCAATATGGAGTCAATCCTAAACCCCGCCCACACTTGTAGAAGCCTGGGCATGAGGAGAGAGTGATACTAAACTTTTATTGATAAAAATTACATATTTTGACTGAACAACTCCATACTTGGGGATGCACATCCTCATAACATCAGCAAAGCACTTATAAAACCCCAGGTCAGTCAGATGAATGGTTTGAGAGGTATGTGAGGAACACACACACACACATAGATTCCTTGCATTTATAGATAGACTAGTGCATGCCCATAGAAAGCAAGTATTCTTGTCTGAAAACAGGTAGCCCAATTAGGCTTTACAGGCCCAAATGGAGGCTGTGTTTGAAAGTGGAATACAGAGGTGTAGCCTATACAGTATGTAGGCAATCACATGTTGGACTTTGACAAATATGAAAGGGACTGAACAACAAGATTTATTTGTGTGAATATTAATTACAGAATTACTGAAAATGAATGGGTCACCCAATATTAGCGACTGTTTAAGAACTGCTTGTTTATTCGTTTGCCAGATCACTTATTTGTGTGATCTTTTATGACTTATATTCATAAGTGTTGTATCTTGCACTTTGGGGAATGGGAGTTGTTCAGTCACCATTATAATTGTTTTACTTTTATATGTGTAGTTTAGAGTCTATCATCAATAAATTAATGCAGTACTTTAACAGGACATGTTTACAAATATTTGAGACCCATTATAGTGCATCTTTTTATATTTTAGCAATAAGTACAAAACACCCAACATTATTATACACAGCAGAATGACCTGTTTGGCTGCAACTGTTGCATCAGTGTTGCCCATTTGTCAGTAAATAAAAAATGATTTATTTCATTATTTGGACATTTAGTCAAAGCATGCATATGTGTCCGCATATGATATGCAATTGATCTGGCTGTTCCGCTCCACAATCATGCACCGGGAGGAGCGCCATGTTGAACCCGCAGTGCTGCAAAGGACAGCGGTGGCACACGGGTGAAGCAGCAGCCTCCCGTTAACCGGGCAGGCTGGGCTTGGCTCCCTGTGTAGGACTGCGGTAAGGCAATCTGGCTGCCCCCCCCCCCCCCGCACACCTCATGCTCTCCACATATGCCGAATTATCCTTTGGAGCTACGTAGTCACAGCAACATTATAGTATAATTTTTTAAGCATTAAATGTACAGTATTCTCTTTTTCTGGTCAAATTTGTCGCTTTTCAGTTCCGTGTTTTGTTTATGGAGGGCTCTGGTGACTGATCGTGATGCCACTTATTATCCAATCAGTACTGAGTTAATTCGAAACCCCTCCCACAATTCTAGAAGCCAAAGCATGAGGAAACAGAGCGGTGGCTAAACTTTTATTGATAAAAATTACATATTTTGACTGAACAACTCCATACTGGGGGATGCACACCCTCGTAACCTCAGCAAAGCACTCATAAAACCTGAGGCCAGTCGGACAAACGGTTTGGGAGATATCTGAGAAACACCCACACCCACACACATAGACACACACACACAATAAACAGAGATTTCTTGCATTTATAGATAGACTAGTGCATTGCCCGTAGCATGCAAGTATTCCTGTCTGAAACAGGTATCCCATTCAGGCTTTACAGGCCCAAATGTAGGCTGTGTTTGAAAGTGGAATAGAAAAAGGTGGAGCCCAGGGCTATTCAGTTACAAAATCAGTTGGGCCACAATTTGAAATTAAGACATGTAACTGGGCCACACATGTTCAGCGATCTGTTGAATGACAAATTTCAAACCAACACAGATCAATATGATGAAAAATATGCACTTTTTTATTCATTGTCTTGGTTTTAAATGTGCGCATGGCACATGACAAAGGCACATTAAAAGTGCATAAAAACACAATAACAGTGCTGGGGTTGAGCAGAACTTGAAGTAGTCGAAATATTTTTCCTGCTGAACAATTAAATAAATAGAATGAAAAAAAATTCTGTAAATAACCATTTTGGTCACATCTTACAGTGACCAAAATATCTCAAAGTACATAAAAACTCAGTGTGTACTGTTAGTAGCATTAACATTTGTTTCTTTTTTTTAAATAAAATACACTACATCCTGGTCATAACTGACCTTGGCACATCACAGAGTGCATTTAGCTGAATAAAAAATGAACTGTCAAACACCAGTGCACAAACCCCCCAAGAAAAGACTGATAACATTAGCAAATATTACACATCCACCATTGTGGTTTGTTTTGTTTTAAATCACCACATGTGAGTAGGAACCTCTTTTCATAATTACATATTCCATCACACATACATATCAGTCAACCAGACATTTCTAGTTGAGTTGAGCACCTACTTAAAAACTTGAGTAATGACTTCAGTCTTGAAGGTTTGAGGTTTTTCTCCAAAATGTATAACAATTTTCTTAGTTTTCTACTTTTCTCTGTAAATTTATCTAAACTTGAAACCATTTTCCTCAAATTTGTAATTTCCTCTTATAAAACTGACTTTTCTTGTACATTTGAGACTTTATTATAAATTTGTGGATTTTTTATGGCTAATTTTTATTTATTTTTACTTTTGACCATAAGTTTGCAGAGCCAGAACAGAACAGTAATTCATTGATGGATGGATATTGTAGTAGCTGGCGAAGTCAATCCTCAGCGATTCAGTCACTCTTGCCTTTCCCTACATACAGTATGAAGCCTCACCACACACGTTTGCTAAGTGACTCTTCATTATTGCTCCAGTTTCCAGTGGGTTAAAACCACCATAAATGCCTCCACTGCTTACATATCTCTTCTGCTTTTTTTCCGCATTTAAAGTACTTTAATAAGCTCATGCTTCTCTCAGACAGCAACGTTAGAAAACCCCTGTCTGCTGACTGGAACACTCACGTGGGCAGGGCGCTTCCGAACTCCGCGCAGATGATGGTCACGCACATTGTTTATGTGCACACTTGCGGACTGTCATTCCTTCATATTTTTTTCTTAAATTTATGTTTCCTTGGTGTGGCCTGGGCCACTTGGAGGTTGGTTCTGGGCCGCATGTTGCCCACGGGATACTAATTGAATAGGCCTGGTCTACAGCTATGAAGTGACCCACATGCACAGAAGAAAATGTAACGTCAGACACAGCGTTGTATTTGAGCCCCGAAGGATTGAGGGGGACAGAACTTCTTCACCTTGATGCAGCGTAGCAAAATAAAATGTTAAAATCATTCAGAAATTATTATGCACAAAAATAAAGGAGAATAGCTTCATTCTTCTACATGCCAGATGGCCGCTGTGATCAGCTGTGCTTTAACAGAACTGATCGATTCAACAGCTCTCTTGAAAATGAGACCCTGTGTTTGCAGGAATTTGCAGCATCCAGTAAATGTGCTGTTACCGTGTGCTTGTCTGACGGTTTCAGCCCTGGATGCCGGAGCTGACAAAATTATGATCCAGTGATAAAGGGAATAATTGAATGGGTTTCTAACTTGGAGCTACCCTATAAAGGCATATTTCCAGTGTTTGTTCACAGGAAAAACCCGTACAACAGAGCCCTGCTCCACTGCTGCCTGCAGCGCATACACACACACAGAGCTAAACCTCGCCCACACTTCCTGAAGCCAGGGCATGAAGAGGGGGTGGTGACAGAGCGGTGGCTAAACTTTTATTGATAAAAATTACATATTTTCACTGAGCAACTACTCGGAGATGCACACCCTTGTAACCTCAGCAAAGCACTTACAGTATATAGGTCAGTCTGACGAACGGTTTGAGAGATATCTGAGGAACACGCTTGCTTGCGGTTGCCCATCGAGTCCGATGATGACATCCACTTCTATCGATGAGTCCTTTGATGGCTGTGTAGTCCTATCCTGGACCCACATGTCCTGTTGCAGGTAGGGCATGTAAAAGTTGTGGTAGTAGCAGCAGGGGCTGCAAGTGCATTCCTCCTCAGTCTTCTCTCCTGTCTCCTGGCTGTCCTGTCCTCCTCCATCATACGGATCCCCACAACGCACTGCTGTCGCCAGGTGTTCCGGTCAGCAGCAGCCTCCTCCAGAGCCTCAGGTCTGATCCTGCACTTCTTTAAGGCCATCTTTAGCTGGTCCTTGTAGCGCTTCTTCTGCCCTCCAGCAAAGCGTTGACCATGGTGTAGCTGGCCATAAAACACCCTGTGAGGCAGTCGGTTTGGGGGCATCCTCACCACATGTCCCAGCCAGCGTAGCTGGTGCTGGGTGATCGTTGCCTCAATACTCCTACAGCTGGTCTTAAAGAGTATCTCAGAATGAGGCACATGGTCACGCCAGCTGATTCCCAGGATGCGCTGAAGGCAGCGTATATGGAACCGTTCTAGATCCCTAATGTGGCGGCTGTAAGTCACCCAAGATTCACAGCTGTAGAGGAGAGTAGTGACACAGACTGCCTGGTAAACAGAGATCTTTGTTTGGAGATGGAGGTTCTTGTTCTGGAAGACCCGACGCCGGAGTCTCCCAAAAGAAGCTGATGCCTGTCTGATCCTGTTCTGGACCTCACTGTCAATGGTGTTGTCTACAGAGAGGATGCTCCCCAGGTACCTGAAAGATGGAACAACAGACAGCTGTTCACCAGCAACAGTGAAGGTAGGTGGAGTAGATGGGATATTGGTGCTCCATTGGCAGACGACCTCTGTTTTGATGGTGTTCACTGTCAGTCCCATCCTGCTGTATGCTCTCACCGCAGCAGTAAGACCAGACTGGAGATCTTGTGGGCTATGAGATACCAGAGCACAGTCATCTGCATACTGTAGCTCAATGACTCTCACCCTTTGCAGTTTGGTGGTTGCCAGGAGCCTCCTTATATTAAAAAGGTTGCCATCTAGATAGAAGTCCACTGTTACACCGCTGCTGTCCTCAATCTCCTTGTGGAGAAGCTGGGTGACACAGAGCAGGAAGATGTTAAAAAGTACTGGTGCTAATACACACCCCTGCCTAACCCCTGTACAAACGGGGAAGGAAGGAGATTCCTGTCCTCCTATAGTCACCCGAGCAGTCATACCATCATGAAATTGGCTGAGGATATTGACAAATTTGCTGGGGCAGCCAAACTTAAGAAGAACTTCCCATAGGAGTTCTCTATGGACAGTGTCGAAAGCTTTGGAGAGATCGACAAAGGCCATGAACAGGTCCTGGTGTTGCTCCCGACATTTCTCCTGCAGCTGCCGAGCTGTGAAAATCATGTCCACCGAGCTCCTGCCCTTCCTGAAACCGCATTGCGATTCAGGCAGCACTGATTCTGTGATGTTGTTGATCAGCCTGTGAAGCATCACTTTTGCCAAGACCTTACCAGCAACAGCAAGGAGCGAAATACCCCTGCTATTCGCCCCTTTCACAATCCCACAATTCCTCGCGCGACCGGCAACATCCGGTTTCCCAGCGCCCAATATAAACACGCTTGAATCTAGCAACGGGGGAGCGATTTTTCACTTATTTGTGGTAAGTTAAACAGTTTTCTATACATATCAAGCTGCAGTAATATACCTAGTAATATTTTCAAGCTTTCTGTTGTTTTTGTTGTATGCCATGCTATGCTAATCGCGTATGCAGCGTGTTTTTGTGACATATTTAGAAGTTGTAAGTTGCACCCATGACTCATGAGGCATAACCCATGTGAGTGCATGTCAGCAGGTTATCAGCTGCTCAGTGTTGATGTACATTAAACGTTTATTTTCAACTAGTGGTTACACATATATATAGTATTATACATACATTTATCTATACACAATGTGACATCTTTTCCTCATTTCTTGTAGGTGCATAATGTCGTATGGATTCTAGCAGAAAATGACAGGGAAAGTCCCTAAAACGTACAGAGGTGAAAGCACTGCCAGCAAAAACACTGAAATACTGCCTGAAGCGGAGAACATTAAGCCAGACAACTCAGATGCAAGTGTAGGGTGTGAATGTCCATGCAACTGTGATTCCTGGTCATGCTGGAGATGTGCGAACTATAACCAAGACATGGTAGATGAAGATATTCCGTGGTTTTGCATATCCTGTGTAAGGAATTGTCCAAACATTTACATGAATGTTTAGTATTTCTTGATGGATGGCGCTATAATTTCTGTGATGTTCTTATTCATGTGAATAGCTAGTCATTTTCAGAAACGTTATTAGTTTTTGTCATGATGCAAATGTACTTCTTTGAGAAATATTTTTAGCTTTCAAGTCATTTTGGCTTTTTGTAGCTAGTCACTGGATGTTTCTACCATGGACTTATCATTCCATGATTGTACTATAAAAGTGCACATATGTTTAGCATTGATTGTGTAGGTACCTATTACATTGCCTTATTTTGTGTTATACATGTATGCATTTAATACAAATTTGTCAGGTTGAATAAAATGGTCTTTATTACTACAAATTCTTATCTAGAACAAAAATACAATACACAATATAAACAATAAATCTTTGTTTAAAGTTTACACCATAGTGACCATGGATACATTTATTAACAAAAACATAATGCAGTTTTGACTAACATTCCACAATATCCTATATACAGCTGTACAGAAATATTGATTGTATATGTCTTGAAATTCCTTTTCTGAAATCTAATAAAAACTATTTTACTTTACTACAGTCTTTAAGTGTGTTGTCTAGTGATTACAAGAAATAGCTGCCCACTTGTTCAAAAAGCAAATTAAATGAAGTCAAAGATACTTTCAGACTCTGATACTGGACTTGCTAGAACACTGTGAATATTAACAATAGGCATTTGAAAGTTAGACAAGTAGGCACAAACTGTAAACATTTGCTCTGTCACATCTTGTTGTGAAATTTTCAGAGTGGCGTCCAGAATGTGAAATGTTCGTATTCTCTGGATAATTCTCTCAACATGAATACATGTGCTCGAGATTGCCTCACAGTTTGCAGCTTCTTCTGCCGACATCTGCGACCGGTCACTACCTTTGTAGTTAGGGAGAATCAGTTTCACCCCCCTGTCTCTAAGTTCCCTTGACACATTGAAACCCTTATCAGCCATAACTGAAGAATTAAGTGGCAAAGCATTCAGGAAGTGGTCACTAGATAATGTGATATGTTGACTTTCTTTGGGGATTCTTCCTTTGGAGTCCACGAATCTTTGCAGAATGGCAATGGAATGACAGGGGAGGCAGAAGTTGATGTCATCGTCTGTCGCTTCTTCGTTTGTCCAGTCCATTTAAACTTCGTAGGAATATATCCCAGCGAACCTTTCTTGTGTGTGCGTACACCTGTTGGATAAAAATAGAAATTAGTTTAACAGATACCAATTATGCCAGAATTTAAATAAAAAAAGGAGGCAGTGTCAGTAGTTACTGACAGCTTTATTATATATGTATAAAGTTCAAATATATATATATATATATATATATATATATATGTGTGTGTGTAAATAAACAAACAAAATACACACACATACAACTATATAATTTATAATGCAGAAGTCTGACAAGACTATATTAACTAATAAATAAAAAAATTGATACTATGTTAACTTTGTATTGGATTTGATCAGTGATTAGTTTGGAACCTAAAATTAGACTAAATGCTAATATTTTATTGAATAATAACAGGTAATACAATATAGATAAATATATTATTCAAACAGTGCTCTTACCTCTTTCAAAATGGTCTGAACAAATTCTGTCACTGGCACTTGAAGTCCATCCTTCACGCCTGATTTTGCTCTCCCAAATTCGCTGAAGATCTGCATTTTTTTCACCGCTGGGAAACCTATAGTATGATCTTCTTATGCCCTGTTCCTTGTCTGTACCCTGGCGATTACTACAGAAAGGTACTACGCATCTGGAACCCTGATTTGTGGCTTTATTTCGACGTATCTTGAACTCTGTCTCCATTGTGTATGCATGTGAGCCAGTGTAAACAAACTACCGGATGTTGCCGGTTGCGCATTGCATTGTGGGGAATGTGAAAGGGGCGAATTGCTGCAGACAGCCTTGTCACCCTTGTTTTTATAAATGGTGACAATTGTGGCGTCTCTCCATTGTTGTGGGATGTTGTCATCGGCCCAGGCCTTGGTGATGTACTTGTGCAGGGTTTTTGTACACAAGTAGCCTCCTTGTTTCAACAGCTCGGCAGGGATGTTGTCATTACCAGGGGAGTTGTTGTTTTTGAGAGAGCAGGTAGCTGATAGAACCTCCAGGAAGGTTGGCGGCTGATCCAGGTCTTGCATCGGAGGAAGTGTAGGCAAGTCGTCGAGAACAGTGGGGTCTGCATCTGAGTCCTGGTTAAGCAGGGTACTAAAGTGTTCAGCCCATCTCAGCAAGATGTTAGGCTGATCCTTTAGGATTCTCAGCCCATCTGCTGTTTTCAGGGGAGTGATGCAGCGATTTGTTGGGCCATAAATCTCCTTGACAGCATTATAAAAATTATGCATGTCATTTTTATCGGCAAAGGCCTGGATTTCATGTGCCTTTTTTGTCCACCACTCATTCTGCATTGTCCGAGTAGCCCTTTGTACATCCCGCCGAGCTCTCTGCCACTGATGCCTGATGATAATGGATGAGGGGTTCCTTAAGGTTGCCTGATGTGCTCTGTGCTTGTCCTCCAGCAACTCATGGATGGTGTCCGAGTTGTCATCAAATCAGTCTTGGTGGTTCTTTCTTTTATAGCCAATCGTTTGGGCTGCTGCCTCACAAAGAGCCGAGCTGATGAAGTCCCACTTCTGGTCCATGGTCTTCTCAGGCAGACTCAAGAAATGCTCCCCCCCCCCCCCCCCCCCCAGTTTCTCAACCAGGGAGCGACGAAAGTCATTTCTTGCATCCAGATTTGCCAGGCGGGAGCAATCAAGTTTCCTCCTTTTGGGCCTTTGTAGTCGCAAGGGGGGGGGGGGGCGCACTTGCATGTGGACCTTGGCCACGATCAGCCGGTGATCTGTCCAGCATTCTGCACCTCTCATGGCACGGGTGATGTGGACGTCTCTGATGTCACTGCGCCTCACAATGATGTAGTCAATCAGGTGCCAGTGTTTAGAGCGAGGGTGCATCCATGATGTTTTGTATTTGGCCTTTTGCTGGAAGATGGTGTTGGTTATGGTCAGGTTATGCTCAGAGCAGAGAGTGAGCAATCTCACTTCATTTGCATTAGCCTGGCCAACTGTGTGTCTGCCAAGCACTCCACTCCATATCTGGTTGTTCTGACCCACTCTGGCGTTAAAATCTCCAAGTAAGAACATCTTGTCATTCTTAGGGATCCGGCGAAGAGTTACATCCAGTGACTGGTAGAAGGAATCCTTGGCCTCACTCTCTGATGGCAGGGTCGGTGCATAGGCACTAAGAAGTGTAGCAAAGCGATTCTTAACCAGGGGGATATGGAGTGTCATCAGTCTCTCATTAATGCCAACAGGTGTTTCACTGAGTCTTGGTAGAAGGGTGTTTTTGATGGCCAGTCCTACACCATGCAGATGTTGTTCTCCTGAGGGGTAACCACTCCAGAAGAATGTGTAGCCCATCCCTTCCTCAGTTAAAGAGCCCTCATCTAGGAGCCTGGTCTCGCTCAGTGCAGCAATATCAATGTTGTAGCGACTCAGTTCAGCAGCAACCAGAGCTGTTCTCCTATGGGGTCTATCAGAACCTCGATCCAGGAGTGTCCTTACATTCCATGTTGCCAGTTTTAGGTTGCATGTTCTCTTTTTATTGTTTCGACCGCAGAGGTGGAATAACCCAACAGGCGCGGTAACCTGTTCAGGAGAAAGATGGGTGGGCAATTTTTAGGCCACTTTTTCTAGGCCCCTCCCCAGTTGGGGTGAGCAGTGCCGTCCTAAATAGGGCTGCTCAATCACACAGGGGTCTGCCGAAAACAGTTGCTACCCCAGCTGTTAGCGACCATAATAGCCCTGTGCTGCTAACGTGCAGGGTTATAGCTAGGAGCTCCCAGTAACATTCATACCTGCTCCCGTCGCTACACACCCTGTTGCCGCCAGACTTCAACCAGATGTCCAGGAAGGTAAGGCCCACCATAGTCAGAGGTGGACACCTGTGCACTGAATTATTTTGAGTGCCATAGGGGGCGCGCTCTTCCCAATAGCACTGTCTTGGCGACGATGAGGTAAACCCGGTGGCGTGGGTAAGCCCATGACGACCAGTCCCTCAACATGGCTGCAGGAGGCTGCCGGGTCCTTGGTCTTTTAAGTCCCGCCTTTTGCACACCACCAGCGCATTGTTTTTCTGTTAGGGGTTGCTCCCTTAGCCTTCACCTTAATAGATTACCCACAAGGCAGTGGGGCAATTTACCCATAGTTGGGGCAGGGGTTGACGGGCGTCAGGGCGTGTCCACACAGGGTGGGCCTATACGCCGCGTCTCTGGGGCCCCCTGCTGCTCCGAGATCCCCTCCAGTTTAGCCTGGGACCGCAGGGTACCCAGTTACCATGTGTGGCCACAAGGAGGCACTGCAGGGGTCTTGGTGGTGGAGAGGCTATGTACCAGCAGGAGGAGACTTACGCACTCGGCTCCTCTTTTCACCCCCAATGGGGGCTAGCTGGTGGCGGTAGCTGTAAGCAGAGCAGCAAGCAGAAAGCAACATGCAACATATGCCATGCAACATGCACTATCTACAAACATCTCTATGTTACTATACTACTGCACTAGGCGCTTCACACGCACCTTGTGTAACCCTGTGTCACACACAGGGGTAAAACACTCACACACACACACGCACACACACATATCTTGCATTTGTAGATACTGTAGATTAGCCAGCCATCATGCCCATGTGGGCCCCACTATAAGTTTATATCTGGGCTGTTATGGGTCCATGTGGGTTGTGTCTACATGGACTTTACCTGTGGTACGGGTGAGCAGGTAATTAAGCCCACATGGGTTTAATATGGATGAGCAGGGTTTACTAACACTGGTGCCATAAAGACAAAATTACAAGAAAAAGGTCACAAATTTATGAGGGAAAAATGTGAAAATTCATAAGAAAAAAAGTGACAAATTTATTTTAAAAAATTGCATCAAATTTATGAGAAAAAGGGAAAATTTATGAGAAAAAAGTTTAAAAGAAAAAAACTTAAATTTACAAGAAAAAATGTAAAAATAAACTAAAATTACTTGAAAAGAGTTACAAACTTACAAGAAAATTTTTAGCAAATTTACAAGAAAAAGTCAAATTTATGAGAAAAAAATTAGAAAAATGTGCAAATTAATAGTAAATAAACAGTAAAAAAAAGTTTTTCCAAATTTGCAAGAAAAATGTCTCAAATTTATGGGAAAAAGTCAAAAATTAACAAGAAAATGACAAATTTACAAGAAAAAGGTCACATATTTATGAGAAAATAAGTAGAAAATCGGAAAACAGGTAAAGTCCATGTGGGCAAACACAGATTCAAGATTCAAAGGCTTTATTATCATGTGCACAGTTAAGAAATGCTACATTTCCTGAGCAATGAAATTGTTACTCTGCTCTCCAAACGAATGCCAAGGTAATAGGTCCAGAAACAACAGTTCTAATAAGGTCATGACACACTAACCCAGTAACTCAGTCCTAATACTAACGGATGCTAAAACACACACACCAATACACCTTTAGGCAGTTAGGACTCCTTAAGCACACCTTGATACTAAATACTAAAACTAATAACACAGATGGGGCCAACATGGAATCCATGGACAACCCCACATGGACATGCTGGCTGAGTACACGCCTAACTTTCAGCACTTGTTAACGCCCCCAACAGCCATTCCCCCGGCACAGAAACTGGCTCCCCTCTCTGGCGTTATTGTCTGAGTTTCCCCTCATCAGTCCTTCCAGAAGCTTCCTCTTTAATGTGGGCTGTTCTGGCTGGAGTTGAAAGACTTTTTGCTGTTTATCACATGGGGTTTTGTTGGGTGAAGTCACTGTTCTTTTCTCTTTCAGGCTTCCACGTCTGCGCTGCCGGCTGGTATGACAGAGGACGCGTTGGATACCCCATCGTCAAACCTGGGGCCAACTGCGGTTTTGGGAAGGTCGGCATCGTCGATTACGGACACAGGCTCAACAAAAGTGAGAGATGGGACGTGTACTGCTACAACCCACACTGTGAGTGCAGGTTTGGTTAGAAGCTGGTGGTGGGAGGGTCTTGTGTGTGTGTGTGTGGGGGGGGGCACTGGCTGCGGTTGCCCTGTTTTGTGGCTTCAGTCCAGCTGGAGGGTCAACATCACCCACCCAGCATGTCCATGTGGGCCCAACCAAGGTTAAATCCGGGCTGTCTTATGGGTCCATGTGGGTTTGTCCATGGCTTCCATGTTGGCCCCATCTGTGTTTGTCCACATGGACTTTACCTGCTTACCTATTTTCAGCTAATTTTCTCATAAATTTGCTGTTTTCTTGTAAATTTGTGACTTTTTCCTATAAATTTGATGCATTTTTCTTGAAAATTTGAAACTTTCTCATAAATTATCAACTTTTTTACTGTAAACTTTCAACTTTTTGTCATATTTGTTACGTTTTCCCTGTAAATTTGTGACTTTTTGTCACAATCTGAGCACGGGGGGGGGGGGGGGATTCCACTGTGCTCTTTCTCTTTGCCTTTTTTCTGTATTTGTATGGTGTTGTATTTTTGAGTTCTTATTGCTGTTATTTTATCTTTGGTTGATTTTCACATATTCTGTATTGTTTCTTAGTATGATTTATTTTCCTGTTTACGTTCATTATAGTTTTGTTATTGACATATTTGGATTTACTTGCCTTTATTTGCCATCATATTATATTTGTATCTTGCTGTGTTTTTTCTCTCTCTCTCCTTCTCCAGGGCTGCAGCTGTCAGTGGCACTTTCGGGTTTTTTGCTCCGCTCTTGGGCGGTGCTCCTGTCAGCTGTCAGCCCCGTCTTCTCCCCTCTTGCTGCTCCCAGCTGACCAGAGTCTGTAATCATTGTTTCCTCCTGCCCGCTCATGGTATCCACACCTGCCATCATTTGTGTTCATTTGTTTCTTGCCCTATTTAAGGACTGCGATGTCTCTCCTTGATTGCTGGAGTCTTAAGTTTTGTCTGTGTCTGAACCCTGTCCCCGTTCTAACCATGTGAATCCTGTCTTCTCCGTGGTCGTCTTTGTTTGTAAGTTTTTACTTTGTGCACTGTTTGAATTTTTGTGTTTGTACACAGTTTGGACTATGTGTTCATTAATATATTTCACAGCTAGCAGTTCAGCATCAGGCTCGCTTTCCTCTTTGCCCCGAGAGGCATTTCATGACACTTTTTCCAATTATTTGTGACAGTTTTATTGTAAAGTTGAACTTCCTCAAAAAATTTTTACTGTAAACTTGCAACTTTATTTGTAAATTTATAACATTTTTCTGCATTTTCAGTTTATTTACTCATATATTTGTTACTTTTTTGTTAATTTGCAACTTTTTCCTGATTTTTTCATCATAAATTTGTGACTTTTTTCTTGTAAATTTGCAACTTTTTTCTCCTAAATTTTCATGTTTTTTCCCTCATAAATTTGTGACTTTTTTCATAAATTTGTGACTTTTTTTCCTCACACATCTGCTACTTTTTTTCTTGTAAATTTCTGACTTTTTTCCCCTAAATTTTCACTTTTTTCCCTCACAAATTTGCTACAATCTTTTTTGTAAATGTGTGACTTTTTTTCTCATAAATTGTCACTTTTTTCTCATAAATCTTTGACTTTTTACTGTAAACTTTCAACTTTTTCTCATATTTGATATGTTTTCCTTGTAAATTTGTGACTTTTTCCCCATATATTTGTGACATTTTTCTTGTAAATGTTGAACTTGCTCAAAAATTTTTAGGCTGTAAACTTGCAACTTTTTCTCATGAATTTGTGATTTTTTTTCTAATAAATTTGAAACTTTTTGTCATAAATTTTCAGTTTATTTACTCATATTTGTTACTTTTTCTGTTAATTTGCAATTTTTTCTAAATTTTTCCTCAAATTTGTGACTTTTTTCTTGTAAGTTTGTAAGTTTTTTGAAGCAATTTTACAAATTTTTTTTCTTGTAAATTTGCAGCTTTTTTCCTCCTAAATTTGCATTCTTTTTCCTCAGAAATTTGTGACTTTTTTAGCAAATTTGTGACTCTTTTCTCACACATCTGCTACATTTTTTTTCTTATAAATTTGTGACTTTTCCCCTAAATTTTCACTTTTTTTCCTCACAAATTTGCTACTATTTTTTGTAAATTTGTGACTTTTTTCTCATAAATTTTTGACTTTTTTTTCTTATAAATTTGTGATCTTTTTCATGTAATTTTGGCACAAGTGTTACAGAAACCTGCTCACCAGCATTAAACCCGTTGGAGCCCAGGTGGGTTTAATGCAGGTAAACAGATGACCTGCTCCTGCCACACAAAGTCCATGTGGGCAAACACAGATGGGGCCAACATGGAACCCATGGACAAACCCACATGGGACCCATTAGACAGCCCAGATTAGCCTCCAGTGGGGCCCACATGGACGCTGGGAGGCGATCTATTTCCTGTTAATGCCAGGGAAACAAAGACATATGAAGCAGAAAAATGAATGCCACTCAGCTGGGATGCCAAAAAAACCACATTGGTGAACGTTTTTATTTTCTGACGTGCTGATAGCAGTCAACATGGTGAATATCCACCGACACTGATATTATTAAGATAAGATAAGATAAGCCTTTATTAGTCCCACAACGGGGAAATTCCAGGATTGCAACAGCACAGGGATAGCAACACTCAGAGCAACAATCAGAAGGCAAGAAAAAAAACCAAGCAAGCGAGAGCAGCTAATATACATATGTACATATTACTATAAAATATATATACACACACACACAGACACACAGTGCAGAGCATTGTAGCTGGATGGAATAAATATATGAATATATGAACACACAGTGCAGAGCATTGTAGCTAGATGGAATAAATATGTAAATATATAAACACCCACAGTACGGAGCATTGCAGCTAGGTGGAATAAATATGCAAGTATATAAACACACACAGTGCGGAGCAATGTAGCTAGATGGAATAATATGTAGATATATAAAAACACAGTGCGGAGCATTGTAGCTAGATGGAATAAATATATAGATATATAAATATAAACACACCCAGTGCTGAGCATTGTAGCTAGATGGAATAAATATATAGATATATAAATATAAACACACCCAGTGCAGAGCATTGTAGCTAGATGGAATAAATATGTAAATATATAAACACACACAGTGCAGAGCATTGTTGCTAGGTGGGATGAAACAGCATAACCGTCTATTTAGTTATCCTACATGGTATGATTATGTGCCCATACATATTCTCACCCTCCATAGCGACCGGTATGTTCCTAGTTGTATGCCGGAGCATACAACCGGAACATACATGCCGGATTAGAGCTCCATTCACATACTGTAGCTTGGTCACGCCTCCTGACGCCGGTCAACACCACCTCCCAAAAACTTTTCCTTCATAATTTTCCATCTTTTTCCACATAAGTTTGCAAATTTTTCCTCATAAATTTTAACATTTTTTCTCATAAATTTGCACCTTTTTTCATAAATTTGAAACTTTTTCATCATAAATTTTCAGTTTTCCCTCATAAATTTTCACATTTTTTTCTCATAAATTTGAAACTTTTTCCTCACAAATTTGCACATTTTTTCTTGTAAAATCTCACCTTTTTTCTGAAAAATTTACAGTTATTTCATCGCAAATTTTTAACTTTTTCATGTAAATTTTAAACTTTTTTCTTAAATTTGTGACTTATCAGGAATTTGCAGCTTTATTCTCATAAATTTGCAGCGTTCACATGGATGCTGGTTAAATTTTTATTCTATGTAACAGTTTTGGTTTTTTTTCTTCATCTCTAGACTCTCTTCATCCCCAGGCTGGCAGGGGTAGGAACCTTTATGTGTGGAGTTTGCATGTTCTCCCTGTGCTGCGTGGGTTTACTCCGGGGGCTCCGGTTTCCTCCCACAATCCAAAGACATGCATGTTAAGTTAATTGGTTGTTCTAAATTGTCCCTAGATATCTGTCTCCTATAGGCCCTTAGAATAGAGGGTTAGTACTAGTGAAGTGCTTTGAGTAGTCTTTGAGACTAGAAAAAGCACTATATAAGTACAGGTCCTTATCCCTTATCCCTAGACAATGACCCAAGTTTGTTTTCCTTAAGTGACCCCCCTTTCTAATGTAACATTAATTAAACACAATTTTGCATAGAGCGCACAAAAATCCAGAAACATGCTGCCATCAGAAGCTAAATAAAACTGTTTTATCTATATATAAATGCACAGAATCTGTGTGTGTGTGTCTGTGTGTTCCACGCATATCTCTTGAACCATTTGTCAGACTGACCTCAGATTTTATACATGTTTTGCTGAGGTTACAAGGGTGTGCATCCCTGAGTATGGAGTTGTTCAGTCAAAATATGTCATTTTTAATCAATAAAAGTTTAGTCATCGCTCTCTCCTCATGCTCTGGCTTCTAGAGGTGTTGGCGGGGTTTTGCATTGACTCCGTAGTGATTGGATAATACGCACCATCACGGCATCAGTAACCACCGTGCTCCGTAAGCAAAATAAGGAAGCCAAAAGTGACAAATTTGACTAGAAAAATATAATACTGAAAATATATCTATATATAAATATACTATAAAATATAATAATGAAGATTTAATGCTTAAAAAATTATACCATAAAGTTGATTTTTGATTTGATTTTTTTGATTTTGTATACTTTATTGATTCCCAGAGGGGAAATTCAGGGCATCCACCTGGATGGATGAAGCGGCCACGGTATGGCGCTATCCCTTCACCATTCACACACACATTCACACCTAGGGCCACTTTAGAGTCTCCAATTAACCTAACCTGCATGTTTTTGGCCTGTGGGAGGAAACCGGTGAAATCCCGGAGTAAACCCATGCAGACACGGGGAGAACATGCAAACTCCACACAGATCACTGTTGGTCAGGGGCTGGGATTGAACTCAGGATCCCATGGCCAAGGATGAGTTGCTGTGCTGCCACAGTGCTAACCACTGTTCCACCGCACCGCCGTTGCTGTGATTACATAGGTCTAAATGATAATTCGGCATATGTGGAGAACATGAGGCACGTGAAAAGACTGGGCGGACTGTCAGCGGGGATGGGGTCTGACAAAGAACACCGGTGTATCAACACAGAACATGCCAGGAGAAGCAGCCTGAGTGGGCAGACCACAGTCCGTCACTGGTAGACTGGAGTCCCTACATCTGCTTCACCTGTGTGATACCACTGTACTTTACAGGACCGCAAGTCCCCCCTCCTGTGTGAGTATCTAAAAATTAAAAACTTAATAATAACGACACCAAAACTGTGGAGCGGAATGGCCAGAATGACTTAACGACCAAGAGCAGGACACAGAAATGCCCAAATAGGGAAATAAATTATTTCTAGTTAAATATTTACTGACAAATGGGCAACCTGTCCTGACTGCTGTGTATAATAATGCACTAGTTTCCCAAATTCAAAAATAAATCTTTTTAGCCACCTCTGGTGGATAAAGTCTATAATTACAAGCCCTACCTCTGGTACCTGGTTTGCTGTGATATACAGTTAGGCCCAGAAATATTTGGACAGTGACACAATCTTCATGATTTGGGCTCTGCATGCCACCACATTGGATTTGAAATGAAACAACTACAATGGAATTGAAGTGCAGACTTTAAGGTTTAATTCAAGGGGTTGAACAAAAATATATGATTAAACATGTAGGAATTGTAGCTATTTTTATACAAACACTCCTCATTTCAGGGGCTCAAAAGTAATTGGACAAATAAACATAACCCTAAGTAAAATGTTACTTTTCAATATTTTGTTGAGAATCCTTTGCAGGCAATGACTGCCTGAAGTCTGGAACCCATGGACATCACCAAACGCTGGGTTTCCTCCTTTGTGATGCTTTGCCAGGCCTTTACTGTAGCTGTCGTCAGTTGTTGCTTGTTTGTGGGTCTTTCTGCCTTAAGTTTTGTCTTGAGCAAGTGAAATGCATGCTCGATTGGGTTGAGATCTGGTGATGGACTCGGCCATTGCAGAATACAGTGATCCCTCACTTATCGCGGTTAATGGGTTCCAGAACCGACCGCGAAAAGTGAAAAACCGTGAAGTAGCGTCACCCCTAATGACGCCATCCATAAATAATACGTACGTTCATTCTCCCACTCTCTCTCTCTCATATGATACGTGTGTGTGTGTGTACGTGTACATACATACGTAGATGTAAACAAAGTGTACATAAATATGTTTTTAGAACTCTTTTATTCTTATAACAAGATACGTAACTCAAGATGAAAATAATTTACTGCACAGGTTAATGAGAGCTTTACTGCTCCTCAGGTGACGCCTCATCGTGAGGTGCTGGAGGCTCAGGATCATCGAGGGCAGCTTCCGATAGAGCTGAAGCTGCAGGAGGCGGCGTAGTGGATCGACGGGAAGACTATTTCGCACAAAATGGCACAAGAGAACAGCAAAAAGTTCCACGCGGCGAGACTAAGTAACACGAGCGACAAAAAGCAATGAATGCGGTCTTCCTTCCCTTCATGGGTGCTTGGCAGGGAGAGGAGGTGGGTGAAACGTCTCGGCCAATCAGCTTGCGGGGTGAAACGTCTCGGCCAATCAGCTTGCGAGATTTCCGAGCCGAGCAAACACGAGAACAGCGAACAGAGAGTTGTGCTGCTCTCCGTGTTGACACCTGATGGTCTAATGTAGTCTCCCTGCCTTCTGCTAGCGCCCGCCCATTATTTCTCAATTTTGAATTTTTGATGAATATTTTTGAAAAATCCGCGATGCACTGAGGGCGCGAAAGGTGAAGCGCGAAGTAGCGAGGGATCACTGTATTCCACTTCGTTGCTTTAAAAAACTCCTGGGTTGCTTTTGCAGTATGTTTTGGATCATTGGTGAAGCGCCGTCCAATCAACTTTGCTGCATTTGGCTGAATCTGAGCAAAAAGTGCATCCCTATACACTTCAGAATTCATCCGGCTGCTTCTGTCTTTTGTCACATCATCAATAAACACAAGTAAACCCAGTGCCATTGGAAGCCATGCATGCCCATGCCATCACACTGCCTCCACCATGTTTTACAGAAGATGTAGTGCTTTGGATCATGAGCTGTTCCAATTCTTCTCCAAACTTTCTTCTTCCCATCATTCTGGTACAGGTTGATCTTAGTCTCATCTGTCCAAAGAATGCTGTTCCAGAACTGGACTGGCTTCTTCAGGTGTTTTTTGGCAGTCAATTCTGGCCTTTCTATTTTTGAGGCTGATTCATGGTTTGCACCTTGTGGTGAATCCTTAGTATTTACTCTCATGAAGTCTTCTCTTTATGGTAGACTTAGATACTGATACACCTACTTCCTGGAGAGTGTTCTTCACTTGAGTGGATGTCGTGAAGGGGTTGTTCTTCACCATGGAAAGGATTCTGTGATCATCCACCACTGTTGTCTTCCGTGGACGTTCAGGCCTTTTTGAGTTCCAAAGCTCACCAGTGCACTCTTTTTTTCTCAGAATGTACCAAACAGTTGATTTGGCCACTCCTAACATTTCTGCTATCTCTCTGATGGATTTCTTCTTTTTTTTCAGCCTCAGGATGGTCTGTTTCACCTCCATTGAGAGCTTCTTTGACCGCATGTTGTGTGTTCACAGCAACAGCTTCCAAATGCAAACGCCACACCTGGAATCAACTCCAGACCTTTTAACTGCTTAATTGGTGACAGGTTAACGAGGGAAGAGCCCATGCAGCCTTGTTATTTTTTTTTTTTTGCAGCCTTCTGAGTCAATTGTCCAATTACTTTTGGTCCCTTGAAAAAGAGGCGGCTACGTATTAAAGAGCTGTAATTCCTAAACCCTTGCTCCAATTTGGATGTGAATACTCTAATTACAGCTGAGAGTCTGCACTTTAAGCCCATATTGATTATATATGTATCCTGAATATGTTTTCGTAAACAGCTAAAATACCAAAACTTGTGTCACTGTCCAAATATTTTTGGGCCTAACTGTATGTAGTTTTTAAACCAGGTTATAATAGTGCTGATAAAGCATTTACATGATAAAATGAAGATATACAAAAAGTTTATTCAATGGTTTAATCAACATTTTCATCCATCAGCTGCTGTCGTCTCAGTTCTGGATCAGATATTTTGTTTAAACCGTGTCCCTGAGTCTGTCATCTATCTACAAATAAAACAAAACAGAGCGGACAGAGGATTCTGTATGTCCCTGTAGGAAAATCCTTTACTGTGTTCCACATGTGTGTTTGATTTCCCTCTGTTGTTTTTACCTCGTGGTCTGAATTTATGTGGAGCTCACACGCGACAGACAGACCCCCACCAGAGGAGGAGTGGTCCCACCTGCAGACTGAATGAAGCTTCTCAGGGAGCTTAATGGAGAACACAGACACCACTTTGGAATTTGTTGTCCTAAATTGTTTGTCATAAACCCGTTTTTATTAAAAACATTATTATACTGTGTGATGATGCAGCGACGGTTGATCTGGTGTTTCTCCACAGAAATGTGGCGTTAAACTTGGTGCTGCAACTTGGTACCGCAGGCCTTTAAAACTGCCGTAATTAAACCCTTACTTAAAAAGCCAATGCTGGATCCAGGAGTTTTAGCTAACTACAGGCCAATCTCGAATCTGCCTTTCATTTCAAAAATCTTAGAAAGAGTTGTTTCTACACTATTATTTGACCACTTGCAAGGAAATAGTTTATTTGAAGAGTTACAGTCTGGGTTTAGAATCATAGTACTGAAACAGCTTTAGTGAAGCTCACTAACGACCTCTTTATCGCATCTGATAATGGACGTGTTTCTGTACTTGTCGTTTTGGATCTTAAAGCAGCTTTTGATACTATCGATCATAATATTTTACTTGATACATTAGAACACCTTGTTGGACTTAATGGAACTTTGTTGCAGTGGTTTAGATCTTATTTATCTGATAGGTTCCAGTTTGTTCATGTCAATAATGAGTTTTCTTCCAACTCAAAGCTCAGTCTTGAAGTTCCAGAGGGATCTGTGCTAGGCCCTTTTCTTTTTAGTTTATATATGCTTCCGCTAGACAATATCATTAGAAAGCGCTGCATACATTTTCATTGTTATGCCAATGACACACAATTATACTCGTCAGTGTCATGGGCAGTGGGAGCGTCCCCCTCCCCTCCGGTCTCATCTTCTCCAACTCATCACAGCACCTGAGGCAGAAGACACATCTGCACCCACTCATCAACCAGCGTACTTAAGGAGGCCTCCTCCGCGCAGTCTACGCTGGCTCATGTGGGTATACTGCCTGTATTCAGGCAAGCTCTGTACAAATTTAAACGTTAACATGTCGTTAACATTTATTCTCTTCTCCTTCTTAGGTTGCTGCCACCATGTAGGTGTGTCACCGGGACTGCGCGCGCTCTCCTGCCCCACCACACTGTCCTTCAGCGATCTCATTCCCCCGGTCAGGCACCATCAGCTGCACTACCCCTCCTTACCCTACTGGTTCGTCTATTCCCCGCTGGGTCCTGCCGGTCCTCTCCGGATTTCCCAAGTAAGTGGTAATTTGGCTCGCCCATTTCCCCTTACTCCACTCTTCAGCTCATGGCTCTCGTCTTCTCTCCACAGGTCCTTTCCCCTGGCAAGTGGCTGCTTCTGTAGCTGTGCGCTTTTGTATTTTGCTATTAATAAAATTGTCAAACGTGCCCTTCTGTGTGGTGCCATCCTGTGTTTGGCATCGTGTGCGTGAGCTGTCAAAACTTAATACATCATAACAGAACGAGCCAGTCAGGACGGTAGCTCAGACGGTGCCTCACCGCAGGAGCAGTCCGCTATGGATCGCCTAGTGGCAACTGAGCGGCAGCTTGCTGCACTGACGCAGCAGATGTCCAACATGATGACGTTGTGGTCCGCAGCACATCCCACGGTTGCACCCTCCCAGCCTGCTCCGTGCACTACGGTGTGCCGTACCACCTCCGTTCCCGTGCCTTCTCCGTACGTGGGGGAGGTGGGGAAGTGCAAGCCTTTTCTTCTTCAAGTGCAAATGTACCTGAAGCAGGTCGGGGAGGAGTATCTGGGGGATGTTGCTAGGATCCAGTTTTTCACCCTGTTGCTCAGGGATCGAGCCCTGGAGTGGGCTCAGTCCACTCTAGACAACCCTGAAGGGCGCCGTTATACATTTGACCAGTTTGTGGCTGCTTTCACTTGCGCGTTTGGCCAGACCGAGCGTCAGGGCAACGGAATGAGTGGCCTACTGACTCTCCGCCAGGGTACCCGGTTGGCGGCCGAGTACTCAGTGGAGTTCCGGGTTGTGGCGTCCGAGTCGGGGTGGAACGAGACTGCTTTACGCAGTGCGTTCCTCCACGGGTTGAATGGCCAACTCCGTGATGATCTGGCGGTTCATCCTGTCCCGGAGACACTCGACGGCCTTATAGATCAGGCGGTAGGGCTTGACAATCGGTACCGTGAGAGTGTGAATAAGCGCGGCCCCACCCCTCGCCTCCACGCCAAGCGCGTATCCACTGCAATTACTGGCACTGGCGGCGCCGGCTCTTCGCCCGAACCAATGGAGCATTCTCGGAGCCTAACCGATGATGAGCGTCGGCAAAGGCGGAGGGCTGGCGCGTGCCTATACTGTGGTTCACTCATCCACAGTCTGGATGAGTGCTGCCAGCGGCCAAAAGACACGGCCCGTCAGTAACCAATGGGGGTCTGGCGGGCGGGACCAAATCTACTCCCACCGGCAATTTTTCAATTTCGGCCCTCGTTCAGTTGCCGGGGGTCGAGAGGAGGGTTATGGCACTGATTGATTCGGGGTCAGAGGGTAATTTCCTGTCTGCTGTTTTCATTAAGCAGGTGGGCATTCCCACACGTAAATTGCCCTACAATCAGAGAATCACCGCTATATCTGGCGGTGAGGTCGCGGTGGTCACCCTGAGCACTGTGCTTATGTCAATCCTTCTTTCCGGGAACCACTGGGAGGAACTATCGTTCCTGGTTCTCCCCGTTTCATTGTCCCTGGTGGTTCTAGGTTATCCATGGCTCCAGAAGCATAACCCAATGATCAACTGGGCCAAAAGAACCATCTCTGCCTGGAGCCCGTTTTGTATGGCCAACTGTATGCGTTCAGCCAAATGCTCCTCATCGCTGTCTCTTCCTCCCTCTCGGGCTGAGCCGCCAGACCTCAGCCTCGTCCCTCGGGCATATCACGATTTGGGCGAGGTCTTTAGCAAGTCAAGAGCGTTGTCGCTCCCGCCTCACTGCTCTTACGACTGTGCTATAGATCTCATCCTGGGGGCAAGGCTGCCGTCCAGCCGGCTATATAGCATTTCTGGCCCTGAGAGGGAGGCGATGGAGCAGTACATTAAGGAGTCGCTGAACACCAGACTTATTCGGCCATCTTCGGCTCCGCTTGGAGCCGGGTTCTTCTTCATCGGTAAGAAGGATGGTTCGCTGCGCCCCTGCATTGACTACCGGGAGCTCAACACTATCACCATCAAAGACAAGTACCCTCTGCCACTGATCAGTTCAGCATTCGAGCTCCTTCAGCGCTCATGGGTTTTCAACAAGTTAGACCTTAGGAACGTGTATCATTTGGTCCACATTCGCAAGGGCGATGAGTGGAAAACGGCCTTTAAAACACACCAGGGCCAGTTCGAATATTTAGTGATGCCATTCGGGCTCACTAACGCCCCCGCCGTCTTCCAGTGGTTAATAAATGACATCCTCCGCGATATGCTCTATCAATTCGTGTTTGTCTAGCTTGATGATATTCTCATTTTCTCCCACTCGCCAGAGGAACATGAGGTCCACGTAAGGGCCGTTTTACAGCGGCTCTTGGAGAACCAGCTTTATGTTAAAGCCGAGAAGTGTGAGTTCTCCACACCATCCACCACCTTCTTGGGCTTCATCGTGGCTGAGGGGTAGCTGATTGCTGACCCGGCCAAGATAAAGGCAGTGTTAGATTGGCCAACACCCCACTCCCGCAGGGAGCTTCAACGCTTCCTCAGGTTTGCAAACTTCTATTGCAGGTTCATCAGGAAGTACAGTGGGATAGCACTGCCTTTGACGCAGCTGACTTCTGTTAAAGTCCCCTTTCGGTGGACTGAGGCAGCTGAACTGGCGTTTAACAAATTAAAGTGCCAGTTCACAGAAAAATCTATCTTGGCTCAAGTCGACACGTAGCTTCCATTTGTCCTCGAGGTAGACGTGTCCGATTCGTGGGTTGGCACTGTACTGTCGCAGCGCACACCCACCGATCAGAAGCTTTGCCCATGTACATATTTCTCTTGGCGGCTCACGCCGGCCAAGAGGAACTATGACATAGGGGACAGAGAGCTGCTGGCCCTTAAGTTGGCATTAGAGGAGTGGAGACACTGGTTAGAGGGGGCCCTTCACCCCATTGTTGTATGGACCGACCACAAGAACCTTGAGTACTTGCAGTCGGCCCGCCGACTGAATGCTAGGCAGGCTCGCTGGTCGTTATTCTTCCAGCGATTTAACTTCACTATCACTTACCTGCCTGGCACCCAGAATACCAAACCGGACACGCTCTCGTGCCAGTTTGATTCCAAGGACGTAGCCCCCCCAACCATCGTGCCACCTGCATGCATCATTGGAGCCCTTACTTGGGATATCGAGCGGAGGGTCCGCCAGGCCCAGTCCCAGGAGCCTGTGCCAGTAGGGTGCCCCCGGAACCGTCTGTACGTCCCGGCCACCCTCCGCAGTGATGTCATCCAATGGGGTCACACCAGTCGTTTTGCCTGCCACCCTGGAATCGCTTGGACTATGGACTTTGTCAAGCGGGTGTTCTGGTGGCCCACGGTGGGGCGGGACGTCCAGGAGTATGTTAGAGCCTGCCAGACGTGCGTCCAGGGTAAGACTAACCCCCCCCCCCCAATCGGGACTCCTCCATCCCCTTCCCATCCCTGGTCGGCCGTGGTCCCACATTGCCGTGGATTTTGTGACCGGGTTGCCCTCTTCCCATGACAAGACGGTTATTCTGACCATCGTGGATCGCTTCTCCAAGGCGGTCCATCTGGTGGCCCTCCCTAAACTCCCGTCAGCCTTGGAGAAAGTGGTCCTCCTCTGTGGCCATGTCATGTTGATCCACGGCATCCCAATTGACATTGTGTGTGACTGGGGTCCTCAATTCATGTCCCAGGTCTGGACGACACTTCTGCCGGACTCTGGGAATTACAGTGAGCCTCTCGTCCGGAAATCATCCCCAGAGCAATGGGCAGGCGGAGCGCACAACCAGTTCCTGGAGGCTGCCTTGCGGTACATAGCAGCCGATAATCCCTCATCCTGGAGTGCACACCTGACCTTGGTGGAATATTCCATGAACTCTGCGGTGTCCTCCGCCACCGGATTGACCCCCTTTGAGGTGTCGTTGGGGTACGTGCCGCCTCTTCTCCCTATGGCCGAGAGAGAGGTTTCGGTTCCATCCGTAGGGGCCCACGCCTGGCGCTGCCGGCGTGTCTGGAGATCTACTCGGGCTGCCCTGGCCCGTGCCACAGAATGCACCTGGGCCGCTGCTGACCAGAAGAGGGTTCCGACCCCCAAATACGTCGTGGGACAGAAAGTCTGGCTGGCGGCTAGCCAGATTCCTCTCAAGGAGAAATCAAAGAAACTGTCCCCCGCTTCCTTGGGCCTTTTTCCATCGCCCGGGTCATTAACGACGCGCCGGTCCAGCTTAAGCTGCCCCCATCCCTACGGGTGAACCCAACCTTCAACGTCAGTCACATCAAGCCCCTCTCGACCAATCCCCTTTGCCCCCCCAAGCCTCCTCCGCCTCCCCGCATTATCGACGGCCACCCCGCCCACATGGTTTGGCGGATCCTGGATGTTCACCATAGCCCGTAGCCCTCCCAGTTGATGAAGTACTGTCATCATCATCATCATAGCAGTCTGTCGTCTGTGACAATGACTGTTTCATTTAGGTCTGTTCAGATTCCTCCACACAGCTCTGTCCTGAGCCTTCCACTGCCAGAAACTCCTGTCTATATCCAACTTCTTCAAGTTTCTTTTTACAGTGTCTTTAAATCTGAGCCTTGGTCTACCGTGATTGCGTTTGCCCTCGCATAACTGTGAGTAGAGTAACTGCCGAGGGAGACGCTGGTGGTCCATCTTCTCAACATGTCTGAGCCATCTCAGGTTCATCTGTATTAGCATGTCTTCCATTGATGGTAGACCAGCTCGTTTCAACACTTCTATGTTGGTTATCTTGTCTTTCATGAGATGTTCATTATCGCTCGAAGGTGTCTCGTCGTGTACACATGGAGTTTCTTGTCTTTCATGAGATGTTCATTATCGCTCGAAGGTGTCTCGTCGTGTACACATGGAGTTTCTTCACCTGCACTCTGTAGACAGTCCAAGTTTCAGCACCATACAATAGAGTAGCCAGTACTGTTGCTCTGTATACTTTGCATTTCACTCGGATAGACACATGTCGATTGTTCCACAGTCTCTCCCTCAAGTTTCCAAACACAGTGCTTGCTCTTCCTATTCTGAGAGATAGTTCATCCTCCATCCTAGCATTCTCTGAAACGGTACTCCCTAGGTACTTGAAAGTCTTGCACTTGACTAGTGGCTCTGTACCAATGCTGATCTCTTCTGGTAGTGATGTTGATAACTGGAACTTTGGTGGTTGATAAAGGCACTCTGTCTTCTTGATGTTGATTTGGAGGCTGAATTGGCTAGCTGCTCTTGCAAATTTATCCACTAAAGATTGCATATCTTCCACGCTGTGTGTAACTAGAGCACTGTCGTTGGCAAAGAGCATTTCTCTTACTACCTTTATCGATGTCTTACTCTTGGCTTTAAACTGTGCCACATTGAACAAGTCTGCTTCTTTCCTTGTTTGAATGTATACTCCTTCTGAAGTGTCTTTGAAGGCCACCTCAAGCATGGCTGCCAGATATAGCGAGCAGAGTGTAGGTGCCAGCACACACCCTTGTTTCACCCCGTTGCTTACTGAACAGTCTTTAGATACTGAACCACTCATTGCTACGTTTGCTTGCATACCTGTATGGAGTGCCTCGATCAGGCTGACAAACTTCTCTGTACAACCATATTTCTTGAGTACCTGCCAAAGTCCTTGTCGCGAAACAGTATCGAAGGCTTTACTGAAGTCTATGAAGACTACATAAAGTGGCATGTTCTGTTCGATACACTTTTCTTAAACCTGTTTCAAGCAGAAAATCATGTCCATTGTGCTTCTTCCACTTCTAAAGCCACACTGGGTTTCCGGTAGTACATTCTGCGAGATGTGTTCACTGAGTCTGTTAAGTAGTACACGTGAGAGAATCTTACCAACAGTGGCTAGCAGTGATATACCTCGGTAATTTCCACAATCTTTCCTGTCACCTTTCTTGAACAAAGGCACAATACTTGCATCCTTCCAGTCTTGAGGTACTTTCTGGGCATCCCATATCTCTTGGATGAGCTTGTGCAGGCAGTTGGGTCAGCTGAACACCAAATTTCCACACTTCTGCTGGAATTCCATCCCTTCCTGGAGCTTTACCATCCTGTGTTGTGCTGATAGCTGCCATTAGTTCATCAAAATTTGGTGGTTCATCCAGACTTGATACAGCTGGTCGCTGCACTAGAGCTTCTTTAGGCTCTTCAGTGAGATCTCCAGGGTTGTTTAGTAGTTGGTCAAAGTGGTCTGCAATTCTGTCCAGGATCTTGTCTTTCTCCTGCAAAACCGTTTCACCATCCATAGCCTTTAGTTGGATCAATCCTCTTGGTTTAGGGCTGTAGACTTCTCTCAAACCTGTGAAGAATGTTTTCATGTCCTTCCTGTCTGCTGCAGTTTGAAGTTTCTCCGCTTTTTCATCCCACCAGTTGGACTTCATCTCTCTGGTGTACTTCTGTAGCTCACTCTGAGCCTTTGAGTATTTCATCTTCTTCGACCTTGTGTTACACTGTAGGTTTTCCTGCCTAGCTGTATTCCTCGCTTCTAGTAGTTTCTTCAGGTGTTCATCATGCTCATCAAACCAATCTTGATGTTTCCTCTCATGGAAGCCTAATACATCACTCCCAGTCTGATACACTGTATCCTTCAGTGTTGCCCATTTCTCTTCTATGTCATTCTCTGAGTTGTTGCTGTCCCAGTCTTTCAAGTTTTCATCCATTTCCTGTGCAAGTTCTTCCTGCTTCTTTTGGCCTTTCAGTGCACTAGTGTTTAGCTTCTGTGGTGGCTTCGCACCCATCCTGCAGTGCTGTTTTCGTCTGCAAATCCTTAATCTAGATCTCAGCATAACATGATCAGTACCACAGTCCGCGCCTCTCATTGCTCTGGTGTCCAATACATCCCTTATGTCTCTCTGCCTGACTATGATGTAGTCTAATAAGTGCCAGTGCTTGGATTTTGTGTGCATCCATGTCTTCTTGTGTGTGTCCTTGTGCTTAAATAGAGTGTTGGTTATCACAAGGTTGTACTCTGAACATAGTGCAATTAGAAGTTCTCCGTTAGCATTGCACTTGCCTACTCCATGACTGCCTAGCACTCTTTTCCATTTCTCAGTGTCCGAACCAACTCTGGCATTAAACTCTCCAACAAGTATCAGCCTGTCATCAGTCGGTACACGCCTGATAGTCTCACGTAAATCACTGTAATGTAACGAGGTACTGTAAGCCCTCGTCAACTGGGAACTGGATTGTTCCTGGACTCCCTCGTCACGTATACTGGACAAGGGGATGCTCTGGGCTTTTCACCGGGCTCACACGGATAAGCCCTCTGGACCGCCAGAAGGCATTCCCAGAAGGGGGGGCCCTGTCATGGGCAGCGGGAGTGCGCCCCTCCCCTTCGGTCTCATCTTCTCCAACTCATCACAGCACCTGAAGCAGAAGACACACCTGCGCCCGCTCATCAGCCAGCGTACTTAAGAAGGCCTCCTCCGCGCAGTCTACGCTGGCTCATTTGGGTATTCTGCCCGTATTCAGGCAACCTGTGTACAAATTTAAACGTCAACACATCGTTAACATTTATTCTCATCTCCTTCTCAGGTTTCTGCCACCGTGTAGGTGTGTCACCGGGACTGTGAGCGCTCTCCTGCCCCACCACACTGTCCTTCAGTGATCTCATTCCCCCGGTCAGGCACCATCAGCTGCACTACCCCTCCTTACCCTACTGGTTCGTCTATTCCCCGCTGGGTCCTGCTGGTCCTCTCTGGATTTCCCAAGTAAGTGGTAATTTGGCTTGCCCATTTCCCCTTACTCCGCTCCTCAGCTCACGGCTCTCGTCTTGTCTCCACAGGTCCTTTTCCCTGGCGAGTGGCTGTTTCTGTAGCTGTGCGCTTTTGTATTTTGCTATTAATAAAATTGTCAAACGTGCCCTTCTGTGTGGTTCCATCCTGTGTTTGGTATCATGTGCGTGAGCTGTCAAAACTTAATACGTCATAACAGTCAATGGAGCCAAATGACAGTAATAAATTAGCCAAATTAGAGGCTTTTCTTAAGGAAATCAAAGTTTGGATGACTTATAATTTCTTGCCACTAAATTCAGATAAGACTGAAGTCATTCTAGTTGGTCCAAAAAACCTTAGAAATACCTTTCCAAATCAAACTCTTAGTTTGGATGTGGTTACTCTCTCTGAATAGTTTTGTGAGGAACCTTGGAGTTATTTTTGATGAAGAGCTGTTCTTTAATTCACATAAGATAAGATAAGCCTTTATTAGTCCCACAACGGGGAAATTCCAGGATTGCAACAGCACAGGGATAGCAACACTCAGAGCAACAATCAGAAGGCAAGAAAAAAAAAAAAAAAACAAGCAAGCAAGAGCAGCTAATATACATATGTACGTATTACTATAAAATATATATATATACACACACACACAGACACACAGTGCAGAGCATTGTAGCTGGATGGAATAAATATATGAATATATGAACACACAGTGCAGAGCATTGTAGCTAGATGGAATAAATATGTAAATATATAAACACCCACAGTACGGAGCATTGCAGCTAGGTGGAATAAATATGCAAGTATATAAACACACACAGTGCGGAGCAATGTAGCTAGATGGAATAATATGTAGATATATAAATATATAAACACACCCAGTGCTGAGCATTGTAGCTAGATGGAATAAATATGTAAATATATAAACACACACAGTGCAGAGCATTGTTGCTAGATGGAATGAAACAGCATAACCGTCTACTTAGTTATCCTACATGGTATGATTATGTGCCCATACATATTCTCACCCTCCATAGCGACCGGTAAGTTCCTAGTTGTATGCCGGAGGGGACCATTGTGTAAGTCTATTGCATCTTTTGCATTCAAAAAACTATTAGTTTGTTACGTCTTTTTGCTATCTCTGCGAGCAGCCCTGCTTAGGTTGTACAGTCTGACAGCCGTTGGTAGGAAGGACCTACGAAACCTCTCGGTTGTGCACCTGGGATGATGTAGTCTGCTGCTAAATGAGCTCCTCAGTGCATTCAGTATGTCCTGCATAGGGTGGAACTCGGACTCCAGCAGAGATGACAGTTTAGCCACCGTCCTTCTCTCTCCTATCTCCTCCATCGGATCAAGGCGCTGCCCCAGGACAGAGCTAGCTTTCTTAATCAGTTTGTTCAGTCTCTTCCTATCGGCTGCAGTAATGCCACTGCCCCAGCAGACCACTCCAAAAGTGATGGCTGATGCCACCACCGTGTCATAGAATGACTTCAGCAGCGCCCCTTGTACACCAAAAGACCTGAGTCTCCTCAGCAGGAACAGCCTGCGCTGTCCCTTCTTGTAGAGTGCATCAGTATTGTGTGACCAGTCTAGTTTATTGTTCAGATGAATACCCAGGTACTTATAGGATGTCACCATCTCGATGTCTGTTCCCTGTATATTTACTGGTACTGTGAGGGGCTGCCCATGCCTGCGGCAGTCCACCACCAGCTCCTTAGTTTTCCTCGCGTTGATCTGGAGGCAGTTCCGATGGCACCAGTCCACGAAGTCCTGGATAAGCCCTCTGTACTCAGCTTCATCTCCATTGGAGATGAGGCCAACGATCGCAGAGTCATCAGAGAACTTCTGTAGATGGCAGTGTGTTGTGTTGTGTGAGAAGTCCGCAGTATAAAGAGTGAACAGGAAGGGAGCCAGCACCGTTCCCTGGGGGGCCCCCGTGCTACTGATGATCGTGTCGGACACACAGTCCCGGGTTCTCACAAACTGAGGCCGGTTCGTGAGGTAGTCCAGGATCCATGATGACAGGTGCTGGTCCACCCCTGCGCGCAGCAGCTTGTCCTTCAGGATCATCGGTTGGATGGTGTTGAAAGCACTGGAGAAGTCAAAGAACATGATCCTCACCATATTCCCGGGCTTCTCCAGGTGGGACAGAGAACGGTGAAGGAGGAAGATCACCGCATCCTCCACCCCAATGCCATGCTGGTAGGCGAACTGGAGTGGATCCATCGCTGGTTCCACCAGGGGGCGGAGGTGAGCAAGGAGCAGTCTCTCCAGGGTCTTCATCAAGTGGGACGTCAAGGCCACCGGTCTGTAGCTGTTCAGGTCTTTGGGGTGGGAAGTTTTTGGTACAGGTACCACACAAGATGTTTTCCACAGCTGTGGTACCCTCCCCAGTTTCAGGCTCATGTTGAAGATATACGTCACAATCCCACACAGCTGGTCTGCACAGGACTTGAGGAGCTTTGCGCTGATGCCGTCCGGTCCCGGCGCCTTCCTCGCCTTGATCTTCCTCAGCTCCGTCCTCACCTGGGTCCTGGTCAGGGTCAGGATGGGGGGCTGTGTGTTGGGAGTGGGGGGGTGTTGGTGGAGTGGGGAGTGGGCAGCAGGACTTGATTTCTTTAGAGGCAGCAGTGGTTGTTGTGCAGTCAGGGGGGAGGGCGGTTGGTCAAATCTATTGAAAAACAGATTCAGGTTGTTCGCCCACTCCCTGCCCCCTGTGGCCTGGGGGGAGGTATTCTGGAGCCCCGAGATGGTTTTGAGGTTTCTCCAGACCCCGCAGATGTCGCTCTGTTGCAGCTTGTCCTCCATCTTCTTCCTGAAGCTGTCCTTGCCTTCTCTGATCTTTCTCCTCAGCTCCCTCTGTACGGACTTCAGCATCTCCCTGTTCCCTGACCTGAAGATCCTCTTCTTCTCTCTCAGAAGTGTTTTTATCTCAGGGTTGATCCAGGGTTTGTTGTTTGAGTGACGCCGTATGGTCTTGGTGGGAACGGATTTGTCCACACAGAAGCTGAGGTAGCCCGTGAAGGTGTGAATGAGGCCATCGATGTCCTCACCATGTGGATCGCAGAGCTGCTTCCAGGCGGTGGCTTCAAAACAGCCCTTTAGGGTGTCCATTGTCTCCTCAGACCATAACTCCACAGTGTGCATGGCCGGAGGTTGTCTGTGCACTAGGGGTTTGTACACCGGCCGGAGATGAACCAAGTTGTGATCCGATCTCCCGAGTGGGGGGAGTTGTGATGAGGTGTACGCCTCCTTAGTGTTTGCGTAGAATAAATCCAGTGTTTTATTGTCTCTAGTGTGGCATGTGACATACTGGGTGAACGTGGGTAGAATGGGAGACAGTGAAACATGGTTGAAATCGCCTGAGATGAGGAGAAGAGCATCTGGGTGTTCTGTCTGCAGCCTGCTGGTTACTGAATGGATGACGTCACGTGCTGTCCCAGCGTTCGCCGTCGGATTTGCATAAACAACAATGCAGATCACGTGTGAGTGTTCTCTCGGGAGATATGTAGTCCTCATGCTAACAGCTAGCAACTCAATGTCTTTGCTGCAGTGTCGTTGTTTAACAGTGATATGTCCCGGTCTGCACCAGTTGTTGTTTACATACATTATCACTCCACCGCCCCTAGCCTTGCCACTGTCTGGTGTTCGGTCAGCTCGTATCATGTGAAAACCCTCCAGCTCAATGTTAGCATCTGCTGCTAGTTCAGTTAGCCACGTCTCAGTAAACAAAAGGAGAGAGCACTCCCGGTATGTGCTATCATAACGGGAGATAGCCGCTAGCTCATCTAACTTTCCCAGTATCGACCGTACATTTCCCATGACAACAGATGGAAGGGAGGGTCTGTACCTTATATTTTTTGTCCTCCGCCTTACTCCAGCCCGGCAGCCGCGGCGTTTTCGCCTCAGTTCTCTCGGTATGTCGAGTTTTTCCAATGGGACCGGGTGGCGGTTGAATGCTAGCAGCTGTTCTCTGCTGTATCGTATCCTGCTATAAACAGTGGCTCCGTCCACCGGCTCAGGAGACATTTAGGACGATCTGTGTGTCCGTGATATAAGTGGGGTGAAAAAAAAAGACGGATCAAAAGAGAGAGGAAGGGAAAAAGACTCGGAATCGAGCCGCTGTTGCAAAAGGCAGCCGACTGGTGTGGCGCCGAGAGAAAAAAATAAAAAAAAATAAAAAAAAAAATCTTGTTTTTTAATCTTGTTAATCTTGTTTCTAAGACTGCTTTCTATCATTTGCATAATATTGTCAAGATTAGGAGCATCTTGTCTCAGAGTGATGCTGAGAAACTAATCCACACTTTTGTGAGCTCTAGATTAGATTATTGTAAATCTTTATTATCAGGTTGTCCTAAAACATCTTTAAAAAGTCTTCAGCTGATCCAAAATGCTGCAACAAGAGTTTTAACAGGTACAAGAAAGAGAACTCATATCTCGCCGGTTCTGGCCTCCCTTCATTGGCTTCCCATAGAGTTTAGAATTAAGTTTAAAATCCTTCTTCTCACTTACAAAGATCTAAATAAGCAGGCTCCTTTTTATTTAAAAAAAATCTCATATTACCCTATCATCCTAACAGAGCACTACACTCCCAAAATGCAGGATTACTTGTAATACCTAGAATCTCCAAAAGTACAATGGGAGGAAGAGCCTTCAGTTATCAAGCTCCTCTCCTTTGGAACCAGCTGCCAATCTGGATTTGGGAGTCAGACTCCATCCATCCATCTTCTACCGCTTTTCCAGAGGTCCGGGTCACGGAGGCAGCAGTTCAAGCAGAGAAGCCCAGACTTCCCTCTCCCCAGCCACCTGCTCCAGCTCTTCAGAGAGGATACCAAGGCGTTCCCAGACCAGCTGGGAGACTTAGTCTCTCCACCGAGTCCTGGGTCTGCCCTGGGGTCTTCTCCCGGTGGGATGTGCCCGAAACACATCAAGTGGGAGGCGTCCAGGAGGCATCCTAATCAGATGCCCATTCCACCTCAACTGACTCCTTTCAATGTGGAGGAGCAGCGGTTCTACTCTGAGCCTCTCCCGGATGACTGAGCTCCTCACCCTATCTCTGAGGGTGAGTCCAGAAATCCCACGGAGAAAGCTCATTTCAGCCGCTTGTATCTGTGATCTCGTTCTTTCGGTCATTACCCAAAGCTCGTGACCATAGGTGAGAGTAGGAACGTAGATTGACTGGTAAATCGACAGCTTTGCCTTAGAACTAAGCTCCCTCTTCACCACAACAGACTGGTACAACGTCCGCATCACTGCAGATGCTGCTCCAATCCGTCTGTCAATCTCTCGCTCCATTTTCCCCTAACTCGTGAATAAGACCCCAAGATACTTAAACTCCTCCACTTGGGGCAGGAGCCTGTCCCCAACCCAGAGAGGACAATCCACCTTTTTCCAGCTGAGGACCATGGACTCGGACTTGGAGGTGCTGATTCTCATCCCAGCCGCTTCACACTCAGCGGCAAACCGTCCCAGCAAGAGCTGTCGGTCATTGCTGGATGAATCAGCCAACAGGACAACATCATCTGCAAACAACAGAGATGAGATCCTGTGGTCACCAGGCATGACACCCTCCATTCCCTGGCTGCACCTAGAAATCCTGTCCATAAAAATTATGAACAGGATCGGTGACAAAGGGCAGCCCTGGCGGAGTCCAACTCTCACTGGGAATGAGTCCGATCGAGTGTTGGCAATACGAACCAAACTCTCACAACGGTCGTACAGAGACCGAATAGCTCGTAACAACAAGCCCGATACTCCATACTCCCGAAGCACCCCCCCACAAAAAACCACGAGGGACGCGGTCAAATGCCTTCTCCAAGTCCACAAAACACATGTAAACTGGTTGGGCACACTCCCACGAACCCTCAAGAATTCTTGAGAGGGTAAAGAGCTGGTCCGATGTGCCACGGCCAGGACAAAAACCACATTGCTCCTCCTGAATGCGAAGTTCGACCAGCGGCCGGACTCTCCTCTCCAGTATCTTGGCATAGACCTTCCCAGGGAGGCAGAGGAGTATGATCCCTCTAAAGTTGGAGCACACCCTCCGGTCCCCTTTTTTGAAGAGAGGAACCACCACCCCGGTTTGCCATGCCAAAGGCACTGCCCCCGACCTCCACGCAATGTTGCAGAGGCGTGTCAACCATGACAGCCCAACAACATCCAGGGCCTTGAGGTACTCAGGGCGAATCTCGTCCACCCCCGGGGCCCGGCCACCAAGGAGATTTTTAACCACCTTGGCAACCTCAGCCCCTGTGATAGGCGAGTCATCCCCCTTGTCCACAAACCCTGCTTCCTCTGTGGAAGGCGTATCAGTGGGATTGAGGAGATCCTCGAAGTATTCCTTCCACCGCCCGACGATATCCCCAGTCGAAGTCAACAGCGCCCCATCCACATCATACACAGTGTGGACAGGGAGCTGCTTTCCCCTCCTGAGCCGCCGGACAGTTTGCCAGAATCTCTTCGAGGCCGACTGAAAGTCTTGTTCCAAGGCCTCACCGAACTCCTCCCATACCCGGGTTTTTGCTTCAGCAGCCACCCGAGCTGCACTCCGCTTGGCCTGCTGGTACACCTCAGTTGCTTCGGGAGTCCCACAAGCCAACCAAGCTTGATAGGACTCCTTCTTCAGCTTAATAGCCCCCCTCACCACTGGTGTCCACCACTTGGTTCGGGGGTTGCCACCACGAGATGCACCGACCACCTTGCGGCCACAGCTCTGGGCTGCTACTTCAACAACAGAGGTGGAGAACATGGCCCATTCAGACTCCATGTCTTCAGACTCCCTCGGAATGTGGCTGAAGTTCTTCCGGAGGTGGGAGTTGAAGACCTCCCGGACAGGGGCCTCAGCCAGACGTTCCCAGCACACCCTCACTATAGGTTTGGGTCTACCAGGTCTGAATGGCTTCCTCCCCTGCCATTGGATCCGACTCACCACCAGGTGGTGATTAGTTGACAGCTCTGCACCTCTCTTTACCCGCGTGTCCATGACATAAGGTTGCAGGTCTGATGACACGATAACAAAATCGATCATCGACCTGCGACCTAGGGTGTCCTGGTGCCAGGTGCACATATGGACACCCTCATGCTTGAACATGGTGTTCGTTATGGACAAACTGTGGTTAGCACAGAAGTCCAATAACTGAACATCACTCGGGTTCAGATCGGGCAGGACGTTCCTCCCAATCACCCCCCTCCAGGTTTTACTGTCGTTGCCCACGTGCGCGTTGAAGTCCCCCAGTAGGACAATGGAGTCTCCAAGAGGAGTACCCTCCAGCACCCTAGTCACAGACTCCAAAAAGGGTGGGTACTCTGAAACATCATTTGGTGCATAGGCACAAATGATGGTCAGGACCCGTTTCCCAACCCGAAGGCGCAGGGAAGCAACCCTTTCATCCACCGGGGAAAACTCCAATATAGAGGCAGCAAGGTGGGGGGATACAAGAATACCCACCCCTGCTCATCGCCTCTTGCCCGGGACAACTCCAGAAAAGACCAAGCTCCAGCCCCTCTCCAGGAGACTGGTTCCGGAACCAGAGCTGTGTGTTGAGGTGAGGCCGACTATATCTAGCCAGTATCTCTCAACCTCGTACACCAGCTCAGGCTCCTTCCCCACCAGAGAGGTGACATTCCACGTACCAAAAGCCAGTTTAGAAAGCTTGGGATCAGTCCGCCAAGGTCTCCGCCTTTGACCGCCACCTAATCCACATAGCACCGGACCCCCATGATCCCTCCTGCAGGTGGTGAGCCCACTGGAGGGCGGACCCATGTAACTCCTTCGGGCTGAGCCCGGCCGGGTCCCATGGTGGAAACCCGGCCACCAGACGCTAGCCATCGAGCCCCTCCCCCAGGCCTGGCTCCAGGGTGGGGCCCCGGTAACCCCATACCAGGCGGGGTACACTGAATCCTTGATATAGAATTTATAATGAGAGTCTGTTGAATCGTTTTTAGTCTGGCCCTTCACCCAGGACCAGTTTGTCTTGGGTGACCCTATCAGAGGCAAATTGCCCCGGACAACATAGCTCCTGGGATCACTGGGGCATGCAAACCCCCCCACCATGATAAGGTGACTCCATGAGGGAGTCAGACTCAATCTCTGTTTTTAAGAATAGGGTTAAAACCTTCCTTTTTGATATAGCCTGTAGTTAGGGTGGGATCATGTGCCCCTGAACCCTCCCTTAGTTATGCTGCTAATAGGTTTAGACAACTGGGGGACCTCCAACAATGCACTGGGCTTCACTCCTTTCTTCACTCTCAATGAAATATTTTTGCTGGTCATTAGCACCTGTTTGTTCTCTCCCATAGATTGAGACCCCATCGTGCTGTTTGCTCTGTACATGTCTGTTCTTTTCTTCTTCTCTATCCCCTCACCCCCCAGCCAGTCGCAGCAGATGACTGCTCCTCCCTGAGCCTGGTTCTGCTGGAGGTTTCTTCCTGCTAAAAGGGAGTTTTTCCTCTCCACCCTCGCCAAGTGCTTGCTCACAGGGATCACCTGATTGCTGGGGTTTTTCTGCAATTGTGGGGGTTTCCCCTATAGTTGAAAGTGCTATGAGATAACTGTTGTTGTGAAACAGCGCTATATCAATAAAGTTGAATTGAATTGAACTTCACTCAAAAAATGAACTAGGATTATTGTTAACTTTACATTCATGATTCTATTTCATTTAACCTAAAATAAACATGTTTTCTGACTTAAAATGTGTTTTTTCTAATAAAGTAATGTAATTTTGTCTCATGTTATCTTTACTTAACCCCTTGCACTCTGGTCAATTTCCCTAAAAACGCATAAAAATAACGTACCCAAAGTAAATCAAAAGCTGTTCTTCAACCCTTTGCAGCATCTTCATGGGATTGGTCTCATTTAAAAGAAAACACTTTGAATTTTTTGGCAAAACAGTCATAATCTCTCTAAGTGCTCCTGCCACTGAGTAACAGTCATCTAAACATACTGAACTTGAAGAAAATAAAGTTTGCCTGGGTGTTTTTTTGGATACAAATGCTTGCAAATAACACACAGCTGTCAGATACGGGCTGGAAAATGCAACAGAAATGTAGACCCAAGTGTTATCCAGCTGAGGTCAAAATTTTGTAACAATATCACAAAAAATGAATATATTACACAGCTTTTTCCTCAGGTTGTTCCCAGGCATTTTTGAACTGTGCCAAATTGTGCCAAATGGCACAGTTTGGAAAAAACATCTATAACTTTGAATGATTCAATATAAAAGCTTGATCCTGGGCTCTAATGAAAGGTGACACTCAGGGCTGTGTGTGTGTGTGTGGGAGGGGGGGGGTTGTTTATTCATTCATGAATGAACAAACAAGCCCCCCCCACACACAAAGAAGCATGCCACGTAAAAAATGTGTGGCCTTTTTTTAGAAGAAAAAATAACCTACAGTGCAATAAAATATCTGCAATGTAGAGGATAACACCCCCCCCCCCCCCCCGCCGCCACAGAGGAGTGCGGCGCACGGACCGGACCGTGCGCCACGGTCCGTCATGTGGCGATGATGCACAGTTGTAATTTACCTATCAGTCAAAAGTCATTTTGATTACTATTTTCAGTGATAAAGAATAATTTAGCTTATAACACTTACCTGTCCACAACAGCAGTGTCGCTGACGAACATCTGTTCCTCATTGTCAGACGAACATGACGCTGGTCCGCTTGTTACGACTCGTGGTTCTGGTCACGCGACCCGGTCAAACCATGATTCCATTATTGCAGTTTTGCGCTTCCATGATTGCGGTTTTGGCGAACGATTTTTCAAAACAAATAAGAACAGTAGCAATAAAAAGACTGGCGAACGCTACCGTTACACACAGCGGCTTACACAAAACAGATTTTACGCACGGGATGCACGCTTTCAATCGTCGAACTTCTCTGCTTCAATTGGCTCACTGTATTCGCAGCCGTTGGTAGGCGGGTCCTTCTTGCTAGGTTTTCAGTCATTGGTTCTTCAAGGTTTCAGAAACCCAATTCAAGGCTCTTATTAGTCGAATGAGAGGTCAATCAAATCTAAACCAATCAAAGCACTCCTTTGGCTTTCTGTTCGCGGCTGTGTCTGTAGTGGAAGAACGGAAATGCAGCTTCTTTTTTTTTCAGTGCGCACTAGGACGCAGAGACGTGGCCGCCCGCGGTATCTCGGAGTGCAAGAGGTTGATAGTAATGTATCATTTCTTTGCAAACCTTTTAAGTTAAGTCAACAAGACTAAAGATACCACCCACATCCAGACGATTGCAGTAGTGAAACTCAAGCCACCATGAAACAATAAAGAAGTAGAAGAAAAAGCAGTTGCAGACTGAGCATGTGCCGAACCAACAGCCCACCTTAACTTCTTTTGAATTTTTGGCTTGGTGTTGGCAGAAAAACAGGCTGTCCTTTGGTGGCTGTTTTGCTTTTCACTTGGAAGAAGTAAGGCTATTTCTTTTTTACCCAAATCTACTGCATTTTGATGGGAAACATATTTTGTGGTTGTCAATGAAGGCCTGAAGTTATGGGCGGCATTAGGCCTTTTTTTGGGGTGCTGTAGCACCCTTAAATTTAGACTCATCACCCCCTAAAAATTGAAGTGAGAAAAGTTGTGATTATAAAATTTTAGATCGTCTTTGACAAGCTGAAATAACATCCAAAACATATTCAGTAGTTTGTCATTTAAACTTTTTTAAAAGGAAAATGAAAACGCCCCCTGCCACACAAATGGTATGATCTCTCCTGTCACACACGTTCTCACCCTGGCACGCACACACAGAGAGGTCCCTCTCTATCCCAACTACAGGCGGCTGCTGCAGCTTTTCTACAGGTAACAAACCGACAATGACGTTTGACGCCAGCCTCAGCTGGAATATTCTGCAACATTATGAATAGTTTTTGGGTCTGTCTGAATTTATTCAGTAAGAGTATGATGCATACCTGCAGACATTTAGGTTTCAGAATACGTGAGGTTTTCACTTGGGGTGGGGGTTAGAAAACAGGCTATTAATAGGCTGTAAATATCCTATAACATAACAGAAAATACTGTATCTTTGCTCATTTTATTTTTGATTTTTAATTTATGAGGAAAACCCTCACGAATTTAAGAGAGAAGTCTCAAATGTACAAAAAAAAGTCCTAAATTAGCACTAAACACAAATTATGAGAAAAGTTGATTTAAGTGGGGAAAAAAATCTTTCAAATTTACAAGAAAAAAGTAGCAAATTTAGAATAAAACTGTCAAATTCAGGAGAAAAATGTCAAACTGTCCCAGCTCACTAACTTCTTAACTATTTTGGGGTAGCTACTCTTATGTATATTTGAGTGATAATATACAAAGATAACCTACGTTTACTTATGTACAGTTTCAGGCTACTCTACCATCTAAATTAGAGATTTCTTCTTCATAGAAAATGTAGAAATTTTTTATGTGAATCTGGAGAGTTCTCATAAATTACCTACTTTTTATGATTATTTTTGTTCTTTTTAAGAACAAAAATATATCAAATAAATTTCATATTTCATAAATAAATTTCATAAATTTTCATAAATAAATTTCATATTTAATTTCGGATAGATTAAAAATGGAGATTAAAAAAGAAACAGAATAATATAACAAAGGGGGAAAGAAAATCCAACAAGGTCAAATTAGACAATAACTCCTCTGATTATACAGTTCAACATAAGTTATCCGAAATGGGTGATGGCTGAAGCCGCAGCTTATATTGCCCACCCATATTCCATCCAAGAATTCAAAAGAAGAACAAAACAAGAGCGATTACAATTCAGAACAAAGCTAAGACAAAATGTGACAAAAAAAAACTAAGCAACAACACAACGCAGACTGGATATGACAATCATTATGTGATTTTACATGTCATCTTGTATATATGTTTGGAGTATTTTTTCCTTTAGTTTTTGTTTAAATTGTCCAAGCGTTGTACATGATTTTAATTCAGGTCTAAAATCGTTCCATAATCTGACTCCTTGCACTGAAACACAGTGTTGCTTGGTGGTAGTTCTCACTGAAGTTTTTTGAAATATACATGTTCCTCTGAAATGATATTGTTTCTCCCTTATTTGGAACAACTTTTGGATATTTGGGGGCAGTGATAGATTCTTCACTTTAAACATTATTACTGCAGTTTTAAAGTCAACCAGATCTTTCAACTTGAGAGCTTTTAATTTAAGAAAAAGTGGGTTTGTTGGTTCCCTGTAAGCAGCTTTGTTTATTATTCTAATAGCTCTCTTCTGAAGCATAAAGACTGGATATATGTTTGTTTTATATGTATTTCCCCATACTTCAGTACAATATGTCATGTATGTGAGTATTAATGAATGATACAAGGTATATAGTGTGGGTTGATTCAGCAAATATTTCACTCTGTGTAGTATTGCAATTGATTTGGATATTTTACCTTTTATATAATTAATATGTGACTTCCAACACAGTTTATTATCAATTATTACTCCAAGAAATTTAGTTTCAGATACCCTTTCAATCTCTACACCATTTACACTGAGTTTAGATACTAAGTTGTTGTGATGGTTGTTAAAAACTATAAATTTTGTATTACTTAAATTGAGCGTTAATTTGTTTGAATCAAACCACAGTTTAAGCTTTCCTAATTCCTTTCCGAGTGTATCCAAAAGTTGTTCCAAATTGCTTCCACTGCATAATAAATTAGTGTCATCAGCAAACAATATTAAATCCATTTTTTCTGAAACTTTACATATATCATTTATATACATATTGAATAACAGTGGCCCCAAAACTGAACCCTGTGGGACTCCACAAGTAACCTTCAGTAACTGAGTTTTTGTTACCAACACATACATACTGATATCTATTCTTTAAGTAACTACATAACCAGGACAGTGCTACCCCCCAATACCACAATTTTGTAGTTTCTTTAATAATAAATTATGATCCACTGTATCAAATGCTTTTTTAAGATCCAGGAATACCCCAACTGAATACTCTTTATTTTCAACAGCAGTTGATATTTTTTCTATAAATTCCATTAGAGCAAATGCAGTTGTCCTCTTGTGTCTGAACCCATATTGCTGCTCACACAATAAATTATTCTTCAGTATGAAGTTGTCAATTCTCTCATAGAATATTTTTTCAAGTATCTTGGAAAATTGCGGCAATAGTGAAATTGGTCTATATTTTGAGAATTCCCTTCTGTCACCCGTCTTGTACTGTATATCGGAATTACTTTGGCTATTTTCATTGCATTGGGAAATATACCTGTTTGGAGAGACAGGTTACAGATATACGTCAGTGGTTTCACTAAGCATTCAGTAATAGTTTTGACTGTAATTTGAAACTTCATGAAAAATTTTTGCTCATGGATTGACATTTTTTTCTTCATCTTTTTTCTTCCATCTTTGTATTTTTGCCTCAATAATTTTCTGTCATCTTTCAATTAATTTTTTTCCTTATTTTTTTTCAATTATCGCAAATGAGCTACATTTCTCTTGTGATTTTCTGACCTTTGTCTCACGAGTTTATCAATTTTCTTTTTCTTAATGAATTTATTAAATCTTTAAATAACTTGCTGTGTTTACATTTTCAGTGACTAATTGTACAGATGTGAATTTTTTCTTCATAAATTTGCAACTTTTGCCATGAATTTGTAACTTTTATATTTTAAATTCAACGTTGTTTTTCTTGTAATTTTACATTTTTTTCTCATGAATTTAGTACATATTGTCATGCGGTGACCCTCGCGGATCACCATAAGACGCCAAGAGTCCACCGATGAGTTTTGCAATGATGGTGATTTATTTACAAGACACACATACAAGACTATGACTGTGGCGAAGATACACTGAACATAGAGCATGGGACCATAAGGCTAACCCCAGCCACTTACGGTCTAAAACATGACATGAACGAGCAAAAGCACAAGAATATACACACGAACCTGGCGTGACCAGAACAATGAATGTCTGACGAGGTTTAGACTATGTCTGATGATACTCCTGCAATCTAACTGCCGTCAGTGCCCGCCTAATAAAGCCGAACGCTAACGAGCAGTAATGACAGACAGCTGACCGACTTTGACAGACGGAAGCCCCACCGAGCGCCTTCACAATAAGAGCCCGGTGAAGCCAGAATATAACCCACAGTTGTCAAAGCCGGCAGCGAGCTATACGTAGCCCGAGCGCGGACAAGGCCGGCGCTCGGGTCATAACAGTACCCTCCCTCCGAGGGCGGGCTTCCAGAATGCCCATAGACCACCCTGCCCCCACCCCCCCTCCAGGGTGGGCAGCTGGGGGAAGGTCCGGAGGGAGAGAGAGACCAAACCCAGAATCAGTACAATAAGCACACCATCAAGACCAGGAAAGGGAAAAAAAACAGCACGATGACAAAAAATTATACCAAATACTCAAATCAGATTAAATGCCCAAATTACAATTACAGCAAACAGCACAGGACAGCAAGAGAAAATTAAATCTTTGCCCACATGTTTCACAAGAAAATGGCTTCTCACCTGTGTGAATGCTCAAGTGAATTTTCAAAATAACTATGTACAGGAAACAGAACAATTACTGGCTCACCCCTAACTGCACACAGAACAAAATAAGGCAACTGCATAACCACAAATACCCACAGATACCCAAATAACCATTACAAAAACACACAGGATAACAAGAAAAAAAAAAAAAAACAATTACTGGGACAGATCATCACCAGAAATTGACTACTACCCCCCCGACAATTTATGCCGACCGGCGGAGACCAGACGCTACAGGAACAGTTCAGGTGGTCTCCCTGCGTCCAACGGCCGGTCATGGGAGGCGGGACATGACCGGGCGGCTCACCACAGTCCAAAGCCCAGCACGTCTGCTCCTCTGGTGGCCGAACCAGGTCGCCCAGCAAAACACATAACACGTCAGGTGGCCAACCCAAAGCGCCGAACCAGCGAAGCAGTTCCTCAGGCGGCCAACCCGTGTCCCTCAGCCACCAGTACCGGGGAAAAACAGCCCGCGGCGGCCTCCCTGGTAGAGACAAAACTCGGGAGAGCCGGGGTGAGCGAAAAGGGGCCCCCACGGCCCCTGGCGATGATGCGCAGGGGCGATGACTCAGTAGAGGGACTAGAAGGCAAAAATGAGCCAGTACTCCGTCCGACGGCGAAGGGTCTGCAGCTCCTCCACCGTCCGTGGACCACACCAGCGCTGCACCTCCACTGGACCCCGATTGAGTCCTGGCTGCACCCACGTCAGACCCCGATTGGGCCAGAACCGCACCTGCGGTGGACCCCGATTGGGCCTCTGGCGCACCCACGTCGGACCCCGATTGGGCCAAAGCCACTCTCGCGATGGACCCCGATTGGGTCTTGGGCGCACCCCCGTCGGACCTCGATTGGGCCACCGCAGCCTCCACAACGGACCCCGACTGGGTCGGTGCAGCTCCGCTGACGATCTCCACCCCCGAACCTGGAACCTCTAAATCAGTGACCCCGACTGGCTCCATGCCGGCGACACTGCAACGAAGCTCACACACAACAAGAAAACCGGGATCAGTATCACCGGTAGCAACAGAACCCAGTGAGACGAACTCGGGCACAGCAGGCGGCTGCTCCTCACTCGCCTCCCCGAGAGGCAGGCACAAATGCTCCGAAACAGAGGACAGAGACACAAGAGGGAGCACTTTCCTGCACTCGGGTTCTGTTGCCTCCCAGGACTCCGTCAATCCAGGTTCAGGGCGGCGACTCTCATCCGCAGGCTCCAACTCAGCTGCGTCGGGCTCCGCAGCTGGCAAGGTAACGTCTGCAGCCTGAGGTTCCTCCCGCGCTGATGTCCACGCCGATGACCCGTATGGCGTGGGGGCAGGAGACACTCGACCCGCTGACTCAGACCGTTCCGGTGAGGAAACCCGGGGACGCTTCTCCGTCGGCACAGGTTCCGGGCCGCAGTCTGCTCTCCTCCTCCGTCCACGACGTGGCTGCTGGGCTGGATCCAGGCTTTAAAGCCGCGCAGGCCCCCTCCTCCTCCCGCGACGTAGACCTGGCGTCGCGGACCACTCGGCAGGGGAAGACACAGAGGCAGCAGGTTTAGGAATAACAGTTACAGCAGGTGGCGGAAGCTCGGGGGGCTGCGAACCCCGAACTCCGGCCCCAGGAGTCAGACAAGGCAGATCATAATAATGGTGGGAAGAAATAACTTGCACTTGCCTGTCTCCTGGAGAGAAGATGGTGCCTGCTGCAGCGGGTGGAGTTCTCCTTTTATCCCTCCGGGAGAAAACAGCAGGCTCCTCGGGGCCACGAGGAGGAGCCGCTCGGGATGGATTGCTGACAGGCCTCGCCGAAGCACGACTCACAGTACTCCCAGCCGCAGGGGGTGACGTCAAAGAGGAGGACATGGCAGTCGGGGCGACGCGGGCACGAGGAGCTGACAGCGCAGCTGGAACAGATGACCCGTGGGCGGCGACTGCGGGGATTCCCTTCTGTCGTGACATGAATGATGCGGCCAACAGGGAGGCTGGGTCCCTCCGACGACCCGGAGCTGGATCCGGACGGGATTCTCGTTGGGGCTTGGTAGGAGCATGGCTATGGGGCCTACTGGCCGATGGAGTGGCAAAGGGCCCAGGAACACATGACGCTGGGACTGGGCGGGCGACAGGTACTGGATTCTGATCCACAGGTCCCCTGCTGGGCTTTCCCTCTAGCCGATGGATCTCCACTCTAGCCAGGGACGCTGTCCTCGCGGGAGGTGGAGGGGTTTCCTGGAGTGCCTTCTCCCTCATTGTGCGCTGTGCAAAAATCCATGATAACCTCTTTCTCCCTTCCGGAATATAGGTAAGATGGTAACGGTGCACGGCCCGCTGGGCAAGGTCTAAGTGATAACCAGCCGCTTTAGAGGGCATGAGATGGGCGGCTTCCGCCAGATAGCCATCAATCTCCTCCAGCCACTCCGGGCAATAATAACACTCGCTGGCGGGCATCTCCCTACCAAGTCCAACTACAGGAGAAAAAACTCCACACAATGGCAAAACTCACGGAAGAAAGGCGTCTCGGTGTGGCGTCTCCGTTTAGACGACTGTGGCAGGAGTATACTTTCATGCGGTGACCCTCGCGGATCACCATAAGACGCCAAGAGTCCACCGATGAGTTTTGCAATGATGGTGATTTATTTACAAGACACAAGACACACATACAAGACTATGACTGTGGCGAAGATACACTGAACATAGAGCATGGGACCGTAAGGCTAACCCCAGCCACTTACGGTCTAAAACATGACATGACATGAACGAGCAAAAGCACGAGAATATACACATAAACCTGGCGTGACCAGAACGATGAATGTCTGACGAGGTTTAGACGATGTCTGACAATACTCCTGCAATCTAACTGCCGTCAGCGCCCGCCTAATAAAGCCGAATGCTAACGAGCAGTAATGACAGACAGCTGACCGACTTTGACAGACGGAAGCTCCACCGAGCGCCTTCACAATAAGAGCCCGGTGAAGCCAGAATATAACCCACAGCTGTCAAAGCTGGCAGCGAGTTATACGTAGCCCGAGCGCGGACAAGGCCGGCGCTCGGGTCATAACACATATTTTAAATTAATAGGCAGTCGTCCATATAAATTTGTTATGTTATTCTAGCAAATTTGAAGCTTTTATTGTATATGTTTACGATTTTTTTTTCTCCTTGTAATTGTGTAGCTTTTTCTCAAAGTTTTGCACTTTTGGAAAATTTTGAGACTTTAAAAATTATGACAAAATATTTATGCAAAATAGATAAAGTAATTTTCTTTCTTTCTTCAAAACCAGGGATTCACTTGTTAAGGGCAAAAGTGGGATAATTCTGACCTCTGTTAGACCATTAAGTATGATGGTTGAATGTCACTACTTTACAAATTAGACCAAAAATGGCAGGGCTGATTTTTTTGTCCCAGTCCAGCCCTGGCTAAGACCGCTAGCAGATGTTTTTCTTTAATGGTTGCATTGTCAGTCAACCGCTGTGTGCTGTTTGAATTCGAGAGAAAGAAGCTGTTGTTGTTTTGGTATCAGCAAAATATTAAATCCAAGCTGTCACTGTTTTTATGTATCATCACGTACCATCTTCACTAACTATGATGTATGAAAGAGGATAACTAACAAAATAATGTGTGTGTGCATGCAGGCGTACGTGCATGTGTGCAAGTGCGCGTGTGCGTGTGTGTGCGAAAAGGGTGGCTGTGTAGTGGAGTTCATTGGGTGCGCAGCACCCCTAAAGCTCTGATCCTTGAACCGCCCCTGCCTGGAGTGTTTGAAGATATAATGTACTGTAGTCTATGTATGATTTGCATTACAGATCAATCTGATTGTTGGTTCAGCGCATCAATGTTGGGCTCATAAACTGGTCGCAGTCTTTTGTGGTCGAAAAGTTATGCGCAACAGTAGGTGATCTTAAGTTGGATGAGGAGGCATGATATCGCCCTTGTCAGCAAAATGACCCAAAATCACCTTCCTTGTGAACTTGCCATCTATCTGTGTGACAACAGTTCAAACTATTGTTCCAGTGTTTCACCCATGAATGTCTCAATAGAGTCACCTTTCAACAGTTCACAACCACAGCATTCCATTTACTGTCGACATGCACTGGACACTGGGGCTGATCTTAGTAAAATATTTAGAGATGAAGGCCCTTATTTGAGAAGCTTAACCTCCTCTGGTGTTTCCTGCAGCTAAAGAGTGTGGCGGAGTGCTGACGGATCAGCGGAGGATCATTCAGTCTCCTGGCTTCCCAGACGAGTATCAGGACGAGCAGATCTGCTACTGGCATATCCGAGTCCGCCTGGGACAAAGAATCCGCCTCCACTTCCTGGAGTTTGATGTGGAGGATGACCCAGCGTGTCTGGCTGACTTCCTGGAGGTGTACGATAGCTACGACGATGTCTCAGGATTTGCTGGGAGGTGAGGATAGAAAGGCAAAGATGGGGGAAAGGTGTACCGATATTGGCGCTGCACATGGGCATATCAGAGCTTTTTTTTTTCCACAATATCTTTATTGAACCTTTTTTTTTTTTTAACAAACATGACACAAACAATCAAACACTAACACTAAAGTACTACAAAAAAAAAAATGCACTAAAAATGCCAACAACCACTAACAAAATGAAGTCTTCAACAATGCTCCTCTGTTTAGTCTAGACAATCCATTACATATTATGTTCACCAGTTTGGAATTTACAAGGTCCACACACATCATTCACCTTCTTCTTCAAGAGTAATGTTTACATTTTTTACATAATCAATAAAAGGTCTCCATATATTCTCAAACACACTTTCCTTTGATTTCAGTATGTATGTTATTCTTTCTAATGGAAGGTTTATTAACATCTGTCTTAACCACTGAGTCACATCTGGTCTATGAGTCTTTTTCCACAGTAGTGCAATACATTTTTTGGCATTAAGCAAACTGAGGTCTATGAATGTTCTTTCACTTTTATTAAAGTTATGCTTTTTTGGGTACAGACCCAACAAAAACAATTTAGGATTCAATATGATTTGTTTTGAAATTATTTTTTCAATTGTTACCCTCACGTCTAACCAAAACATTCTAATTATTCTACATTCCCATAAACAATGAAATAGGGTTCCTTTACTTTCCATGCATTTTGTGCATGTATCTGGTATGTTTTTGTTATATCTATTTAACTCCACCGGTGTAACATACATCCGCATTAACCATTTAAAATGTATCAATTTAAGACGTACATTTATTGATTTGGTTTGAGCTTCTGTACAAGCCAATTCCCATTGTTCCTCTGAAATTTCAGTTTGCAGATCTTCTTTCCAGTAGTTTAATCTTTTCTGTGAGTTTTCACTTGAGGATAGTGTCAATGAGTTATAAAACTCTGAAATAATACCCTTTCTTTTACTATCTTTCATCAACATTTTTTCCAAGGATGAATAAATAGGTCGAGTGAGAGCATTATTTTGGTTTGATCGAATAAAGTTCCTAAGTTGAAGATATTTAAAAAAAATGTGTTCTATTAAGATTAAATTTGATCCTCAGCTCTTCAAAAGACATTATGTTATCTGAACATGACAAATATAAATCTTGAATTTTTTGGATCCCTTTTAAACTCCATACTTTAAACACAGCATCCGCTCTCCCTGGTTTAAAATATTGATTACCCCATATTGGACTAAATTGTGACAGTAAGTGTGGTTCTTTTAAATATTTTTTAGTTTCACACCATATTTTAATCATATGTTTTACAAATGGATTTTTAACTTGTTTCTGTAATTTTTTTGCCGAGTCTGAATATGTGAATATGGGAAGAGGTAAAGGTAAATTGTATGATTCCATTTCAGTCCAGTGAGGGAGATCATTTGATGAAAAATAATATGTCATAGACCTCAGTTGTGCCGACCAATAATACAACATAAAATTTGGACATTTCAGACCTCCACGATCAAATGGTAAATATAATAAAGACAGACGTAATCTAGCCCTCCTATTGTTCCATATAAATTCCACTAACTTTTTTTTTATTCTTGAGAATAAATCTAAAGGTGGTGGTAAGGGAATGTATTGAAATAAATAAAGTATTTTAGGTAAGATATTATTGTTGAATCTAATCTAATATTACTTTTAAGTATATTGATTCTCCCGATCATCGACAATGGTAGTGACATCCATCTCTGAAGTAACTCATTAATATCTGTCATTAAGGCTTCATAATTGACACTGGCGACTGATTCTAGCTTAGGCACAATTTGGATTCCTAAATATTTAAACTGATTTACAACATTGAATTGATTTACCTCAGGGGCTGGGTAATTTCTCTGGGTCTCATTTAGCATTAATATTGAAGATTTAGTTTTATTTATTTTATATCCTGATATTTCCCCAAAATTCTTTATTAAATTCAACAAGGTCGGAATTGATTTTTTAAGATTCGACAAACAAAATTATGTCATCGGCATACAGGGAGATTTTATGTTCTGTTGGTCCAACTTTAATTCCATATATTTGTGACTGTAGACATATCGCCATCGCTAAAGGTTCAATTGCCATAGTAAACAGTAAAGGTGAAAGTGGACAGCCTTGTCGACATCCTCTATTGATTTTTATTGATTTTGAAATATTGTTATTTGTTAGGATTTCTGCTGTAGCATTATTATATATTATCTGAACCCATTTTATGAAATTACGTCCAAGTCCAAACCTTTGTAAGACTTCAAAAAGAAAGGGCCATTCGACTCTATCAAAGGCCTTTTCGGCGTCCAGTGATAGGAGAGCTGTATCCGGTGCTTCTTTATTAGAATAAATAATATTAAATAGTCTTCTTACATTATGGAAGCCTTGTCTTCCCTTTATAAAGCCATTCTGATCTCGATTAATAATATTTGGTAAAATTTCTTGTATTCGTCTTGCTAAAATTTTACAGATTATCTTAAGGTCGGCATTTAATAGGCTTATTGGTCTCATATTTTCACATTTATTAGAGGGTTTACCTGGTTTTGGCAACAGTATAATTAAGGCATTATTCATGTATGATGGTAAATTACTATTTTGAAATGCTTCTAAAACCATTTCCAAAAAAGGTTTTATTAATTTATTCTTAAATTTTTTATAAAGGTCAACTGGAAGACCATCTGGTCCTGCACTTTTTCCTGACTTCATATTATCAATGGCTAGTCCAACTTCTTCTTGACTAATTTTAGACTCCAGTATCTCCCTATTTTCATTTGGAATACACGGTATAAATAGTTCGTTCAAAAACCCATGTAGTTTTGTTAAGTCAGATTCATTTTTGGTATCATATAATTTTTCATAGTAATCTCTAAAGGCTCTATTAATTTCTAAAGGATCTATAACTACCTGTCCGTTACTTATAATACTGGTAATTGGTGTTTTAAATTCTAATTGTTTAATCTGCCATGCCAATAACTTTCCTGATTTTTCACCTTGTTCATAAAAAGATTGTTTAAATCTTAGAAGACTCGAGGCAGCTCTATTCGCTGATTTTTTGTCGTATTCAGCTCTCAAAATCAGTAATTCGTTCTCCAACCTTGGATCACTTCCTGCATACACTTTTTCTTGAAGAATTTTTATTTTATGTTCCAATTGGACTCTCTCCTCTCGAGTCTTCTTAGATTTTGAACCTGTATAACTAATAATATGTCCCCTAATAAAAGCTTTGAAAGCCTCCCACTTTACACATGCTGATGTTTGTGTAGTATTGATGTCAAAGAACTCATCTGTTTTTCTATGTACTTAACAAATTCCTCATCCTGAAGCCATTTATGCTGAAATTGCCATCTACCTGGTTCCTTTGTCAATTTCTTATCTACATATATTAGACAACAGGGTGCATGATCAGAGATCACGATGTTATCAGAAAAACAGTTTTGAATCTTGGACCTTAATTCTGTGGAGATCAAAAAATAATCAATACGTGAGAATGTCTTGTAAGTATTGGAATAACAAGAGTAGGCTTTAACTTGTGGTTTCATTTCTCTCCATATATCTAGCAATTTCAATTCTTTCATAAAATGATTAATGGTCATCCTAAATCCATTGTGCGTACAGTCCAGTCCTGTTGATCTATCTATACCGGGATTCAATGTACAATTAAAATCCCCTGCTATTATATGTTGCCCTGTAAGTGATGATAAGATAAGAAACAAATTAGCAAAGAACTTTTGATCATCTATATTGGGACCATATAAGTTCACCAAATTTATATTTTCTAATAGCAAAGATCCTTGAATGATTACATATCTTCCAAATTTGTCTCCAATTACATTTTTCACTTGAAATGGGACTGATTTATGTATGAGAGTCATAACTCCCCTGGCTCGGGATGAAAATGATGAGGTGAAAACACTTCCTTGCCATCTACTCCTAATTCTTTTTACATCCTCCTCTATTAGATGAGTTTCTTGTAAAAACACAATTTTTGAACCCATGTCTTTTATTTTATTCATAACTTGTTTAAGTTTTTTTAAATTTTGTAGACCTCTGCAATTCCATGAAGTTAAATTAAGATTAACGCTTTGGTTTATGATCAATAGGGGGTTTAGGATTACCTTGCAGTGTAAACATGCTCAAACAGAGAAGCAAAAAAATGAGTGGTTGAACTTTCACCCTACAAACTACACACAAACAAATTCCCCCTTCCCACATCTGTGGCGATCCCCCCAAAATCAAAAGAAAAATTCCGTCTCCCGATATAGCCATCGGCCGCTCCACACCCACGAGGATCAGCCAAAGCCACTCCTTCTTCATCCTCCCAATCACCCTAACTCTACTGCTTTTAATAACGTAACATTAACTCTCTTCTGTAATTTTCCAATTTAACTCCAAAATTTTATAGCAATTTTGTACATTTTTTTTTATTATTTTTTTTTATATGTAATACAATCTATATTTTGTAATCTTGCTATATGCTTCAAATCAGTTAAATGCCTATGTAAATGCTCAAATATTCTACCCTATATTCTGTTCATGCTTAGCTCCCACCAGTCTCTTCCTGGATCTTCTTGATGAGCTCCTGCGCCTCCTCAGGGGTCTTGAAGATGTGTGTTCTGCCCTCATATGTGACCAGAAGTCTTGCAGGGTGAATCACTCCATGACGAATCCCAAGGTTGCGCAGATCTTTACGGATGGGGTCAAACTGCTTCCTTAATTCATGCACCAGGGTGAGTTACTCTAATGACAAACCCTGGTTCACAGCTAAGCTCAGACAGATCAGGAAGGAGAAGGAAGCAGCGCTGAAAAGTGGAGACAGGGACTGCTACAGGGAGGTTAAATACCGGTTTAACAGAGAGCTGAAGAGGGCTAAATCTCTATACTCAGAGAGACTCCAGCAGCAGTTCACTGCTAATGATTCGGCTTCCGTGTGGAGAGGACTGAGGCAAATCACCAACTATCGACCTAAGGCTCCTAAAGGTCAGGATGACAAAGCCCTTTGTCAAAGACTGTCCCAACACTATGCCCGTTTTGACACCTCGTCATCTGTGTCCAACTCCCCCCCTCCCTCCAGCTCCACAGCCTCCACATTCCCTACTTCATTTAAGGCACACCCCCCCTCCTCCCCCCCTCCCCTTATCATCAGTGAGCAGGATGTGCTCAAACAGTTCTCCAGACTGAACCCGCGCAAGGCCCCCGGCCCAGACGGCGTGTCTCCCTCCACCCTGAGACTCTGTGCGAAACAGCTGGCTCCTGTCTTCACAGACATTTTTAACACCTCCCTTAAGTTATGCCACGTGCCGTCCTGCCTCAAATCCTCCACCATCATCCCTGTCCCCAAGAAGCCACGGATCACTGGACTTAATGACTACAGACCTGTAGCGCTCACCTCTGTAGTCATGAAGTCCTTTGAGCGCCTGGTCCTGTCCCACCTCAAGTCCATCACCACCCCTCTCCTGGACCCGCTGCAGTTTGCCTACCGAGCCAACAGGTCTGTAGACGATGCAGTCAACCTGGCCCTCCACTCCATCCTGCAGCACCTGGACTCCCCGGGAACCTACGCCAGGATCCTGTTTGTGGACTTCAGCTCCGCATTCAACACCATCCGCCCCGCTCTGCTCCGGGACAAGCTGTCCCTGCTCAACGTGCCTGACTCCCTCTGCAGGTGGATCATCGACTTCCTGACGGACCGGAGGCAGCATGTGCGGCTGGGAAAGACTGTCTCAGACTATACTAGCATCAGCACCGGATCACCCCAGGGCTGTGTACTTTCCCCCCTACTCTTCTCCCTTTACACCAACTCCTGCACCTCCAGCCACCAGTCTGTCAAGTTGATCAAGTTTGCGGACGACACCACCCTCATCGGGCTCATCTCCAACGGCGACGAGTCCGCCTACAGGAGAGAGGTGGCCCAGCTGGCGTCCTGGTGCAGCAATAACAACCTGCAGCTGAACGCTCTGAAGACAGTGGAGATGATTGTAGACTTCAGGAAAGTCACTACTCCTCTGCCCCCCCTCACCCTCTCAGGCTCTCCCATCACCACTGCTGATTCCTTCCGCTTCCTAGGCACTACCATCACCAGGGACCTCAAATGGGAGCTGACCATCAGCTCACTCATCAAAAAAGCCCAGCAGAGGATGTTCTTCCTGCGGCAGCTGAGGAAGCTCAAGCTACCCACCAAGATGTTAGTGCAGTTCTACACAGCCATCATCGAGTCCATCCTCACCACCTCCATAACCGTGTGGTACGCAGGAGCCACTGCCAGGGACAGACTAAGGCTGCAGCGCGTCGTGCGCACTGCTGAGAAGGTGATCGGCTGCAAGCTCCCATCTCTCCAGGATCTGTACATCTCCAGGACCCGGAGGCGTGCTGGCTGGATCATAGCCGATCCCTCACACCCTGGTCACGTACTGTTTGCCCCCCTCCCCTCTGGTAGAAGACTTCGGTCCATCCAGACTAAAACCTCCCGTCACATGAACAGCTTCTTCCCCTCTGCCATTAGACTGCTGAACACTAAGTGACTTATTGACTCTCGTGCACCATGTACAGCAGCTCAACCAGACTCATGTCAATCATCACTGTTTTTCTTCCTGCATTACCGACTGCACTATATAGTTCTCCACAGTATCTGCTGCTGGCTAATATATATTTTAACTGTTGACCAGTATCACTTAATCTTATCCTACACTTTATTACATGTATAGTTTATTTCTCTTATCCTATCATGTTTAATGTTGCAGCATTGTACCGAGACAAATTCCTAGTTTGTGTACTACATGAACAATGGCAATAAACCTGATTCTGATTCCGATTCTGATTCTAATTGTTGGATTCCTGAGGCCAAATCTGGGTAGAACCGCACCTGTTGATCTTGGTATTTAATTTCTCCTTTGGCCCGCACCGCGTTGGAGATCGTCATCCTGTTTCTGTAGCTGAGGAACTTCATAATTAACGTCCTCGGTGGTCCCTTGTTACCTCTCGGTGGGCCAATTCGGTGGGCGCTTTCCAAGACGACTGATGAATTTAGCTCCGCGTTGTTCAACGCCTCCGGGATCTACTCCTCCAAAAAGGAGCATGAATCACGACCCTCGGCTCCCTCCGGTAGACCCACCAGCCTCAGGTTGTTCCGTCTCGACCGGGACTCCAAGTCCAGGACATTATTTTCCAGACTTTTATTTTTTTTTTTTCCAAAGTGCGCACCTTTAATTGAAGTCCGCTGATTTCATCCTCCGCACTGGAAACACGAAGCTCCGCCTGCGTCACTCACTCCATGCAGTCACCCAACTCCTTTCTCATTACATCCAACGCTGCCATAATCCCATCAAGTCTAGCGGAAAAGTCCGCTCTCATTGAGCTAATGGCAGCCAGCACTGCACCTGTGCCGCCATCATCAGCAATTACCGCACCACCGCTAGTTTCATCCGCCATATCCGCAGCTTTCCCTGCTGCGCCACAGACGTGAAAGTCCGTTAATTTCGACTGCTTCGGCGGTTCAGTTTTTCCCCCACCTGATTTCCCAGCCTTAGGCCTCACCGGCATATCCTCGCCCAAACACTGGGAAAAATTCTGTTCCAAATGAGAGAATTATTTGCCGAATCTTTATCTCCAGGAGCAGAGCAGAGCGATACGTGTCCTTCTAGGTGGCCGCCATAACCGGAACCATATCAGAGCTTTTTAATTTAGTACTAGTACTCACAAATTGGTGCCAGATTGATTCAGAACCTGAAAAGGACTACTGCACACATGCTCTTGGAACAGGAAGTTAAATTTTGTAACTACAGGTACACTACCGTTCAAAAGTTTGGGGTCACCCAGACAATTATTTTGTGTTTTCCATGAAAAGTCACACTTATTTACCACCATGAGTTGTAAAATGAATAGAAAATATAGTCAAGACATTGACAAGGTTAGAAATAATGATTTGTATTTGAAATAATAATTTTTTCCTTCAAACTTTGCTTTCGTCAAAGAATCCTCCATTTGCAGCAATTACAGCATTGCAGACCTAACATGATTGCACAAGGGTTTTCTAATCATCCATTAGCCTTCTGACGCAATGAGCAAACACATTGTACCATTAGTGTACCAGTGTTCTAATGATTAGAACACTGGAGTGATGCTGGAAATGGGCCTCTATACACCTATGTAGATATTGCACCAAAAACCAGACATTTGCAGCTAGAATAGTCATTTACCACATTAGCAATGTATAGAGTGCATTTCTGATTAGTTTAAAGTTATCTTCATTGAAAAAAAGTGCTTTTCTTTCAAAAATAAGGAAATTTCTAAGTGACCCCAAACTTTTGAACGGTAGTGTACATCTGAGTTGTGCAGAAGACAAACATAGACATAGTCCACGTGGAGTACAGAAGGTCATTGCTGAAAAGGTGGATGTTCACAAAGTTCTGTATCAAAGCATATTAGTGGAAGGCTGAATAGAAGAAAAAAGTGTGGTGGAGAAAGGTGCACGAGCAACAGGGATGACCATAACCTTGAGAGGATTGTAAAGAAAAGTTGATTCAAGAACTTGTGGAAGCTTCATGCACAGGTGTCTTCATGAAAGGGGCTACAATTGTCATGATGATAATACTAAACTCCTCATGACCCAGAGACAGTGTTAGATAGTTTTCTAGTCAAGACCAGACCGAGACAAAGTATTGAAAGGCCAAGACTTTAAGGCTCAAGACCAAGACTACTGTGTATGTAGGTCTTGGTCTTGACCCCTTATCATTTTGGCCTTGGTAGACTCTGATCTTGATGAGGACTTGGATTCCAAGACTAACATTAAAAAGAGTCTGAGCTGGGCTAAACAGAAAAACAACTGGACAGTTGCTCAGTGGTTCAACTTCCTCTTTTATGATGAAAGATAATTCTTCCATTTCATTTAGAAATCAAGGTACTAGCGTTCAGATGAAGAGTGGTGAAGCCCAGAATCGAGGGTATTTAAAGTCCAATCTGTGATGATTCGGGGTGCTATGCCATATGCTGGTGTTGGTCCACTAGGTTTTATCAAGTCCAAAGTCAAAGCTGCTGTCTACCAGGAAATTTTAGAGCACTTCATGATTCCTTCTGCTGTAAAGTTTTATGCAGGTGGGTTAGAATCTGATCCTTCTTCTTTTCAGGTTCTGCGGTGATTATTTACCTGATGACATCATCAGCACAGGTGAGGCGCCTTCACACTGAGGTAACCACCACTCCAATCTGTGTACCACTGTCATATAAAGTGTTTTGTCTTTGGTATTTTTACAGGAAACGTGATGACGCTGAAGTTCCTGTCTGACGCTTCAGTTATAGCTGGGGGGTTCCAGCTCCAGTATACTGCCTTTAATGCGTCGCTCCCTCTGACATAATAAAACCTTCTACTTTAACTCACTGATGATTTAACTCACTGATGTTGCTGTATGGATGTAATTGATTACCTTGTTATTAAATGGATGAATCTTTGTAAGCAAATAATTAGTTATGTGAAATAAACAAAGGTAAATCCTGTTAGTGCTCAGTTTATTTTACAGGAAAATAAATGACTTGGATTTGTCCTCAGGTTTACTTTGTTGCAATGAATGAGAATTGAGGTTATTCCGTGTTTGCTTTCATATGGTCAGAGGCCATTTTAGAGTCTCTGGGGACCGATGGGCAAAAATTCACTTTGGGGGCTCCTACCAGCGTTCATCACCCTTACACAATAAATAACCTGACATTAACAAAAAATGTGAAATGTAAGCATTTTATTTCAAAAGTGGAAATTATTATCTTTTCAAAATAACAATATAAACATTAAATTCAAAAATGTAACTCCACCCTCCCTGTATTGCTATATAGCTGGCTAGCTCCTAGCTCTTGTAGTGAGACTGAGCTGACTAACTTAAATTTGCCTCAAAGAATGAATAAAATAAAGCATCATTGGTAGACAGGAGTGTAGTTTCAGTGGTCGATAGAATATGAGTGGTCCCTGGAGTACAGTAAGACCAGAAACAAATGAACGGCTAAACTGTTAGCTTCAACTAGCTGCTCTGGATCACAGAGAAAATAAGCTAAAGTAACGTCTCAGAACGATGTGTATGGTCAACTAGTGTTAGATGAACAAGCATTTGAGTAGGGAAGGTGGGGGGTTGAACAGAATTTATAGAAAACAGCGATCAACACCCGCCAGTTCAGTTTTTGCCAGGCATCCTGTCCGTCAGTCTCTCCCCGCTGAGGTAAGCTTTGATACCATTACTGACAGATGCTGACCGACTAGCCAAGCTAATGCTAATGGATCATTGTAGCATCACGGTGACAATATAACAAGATAAGCCAAAATGATGTGAGATATATGGATTAGTGAACCAGGTGGAAATAGGGATGTCTATTAGAGTGACAGAAATCCAAACAATCAAAAAGTAATATAAATCATGGTAAGCTAACTCCCTAGAAGCACTGTTAGCTCTGAAGCTAATGCCATTGGTACCCTGTGTTATGTTCATAACCAATATTCCAATGATGAGGCCGAAGGTGCAGTATAACGTAGCTTTATTAATAAACTCACTGAACACTAAGGCGCTCCCGTCAAGGCAGAGGTGAGGGTCGAAAGAAATCGTGCCTCATCCAGGTAGGCCTTTTATACCCTGGGTGGCGGCGGAACCAGAAAGGTGTAGCCGTCACCCATAACACACAATAATACTAATAATAATCATAATTAATACATAACACCCTGCTCATTTGCATGACAGACAGCTGGGGTGGCCAATAACAGAGCAGCAGGCGAGTATCAAGTCTTGACATACAGGAACAAACTCACCTGATCAGAGGCAGAATAGATATAAACGCTGTGTTTTTTTTCAGAGAAGCGGGGGCTTTTTGATGTTTTTGCGATAATCACTGGACCAAGGTGTGAAGCCACAACTTACAACAGACTGTGCGGATGTGACAATGGAAGCACAAGTGATGTTATCACGCCGTGCCTACATAAGAGGACTGTTGGCGCGAGACGGCTCTTTGGTGCTCTGCCTCCATGCCAGCAATAACCTGCATCAGTTAGAAATTAGCCTGCTAGTTAGCACACTGTAACATGTGCTGTTAATAACTGTTGTTTAATAAAGTCATCCTTTGGTACAGCTCCTGCCTCCGCTGTCCTATTTCCAGACATAACACACGGCACATTACAGAAAGTTACAAAAAGACAATTCTGAATGGAACCTTTAAGCTAATAAAAAAGGTTCTTCTTGCTATAGACCTCTCGCACAATGTAGAGTAACGTACAGTAGTGTGAAAAAGTGTTTGCTCCCTTCCTGATTTCTCTTTTTTTTTGTACGTTTGTCACACTTAAATGTTTCAGATCAAACAAATTTAAATATTAGACAAAAATAACACAAGTAAACAAAATATAGTTTTTAAATGACGGTGTTTATTATTAAGGTAAAAAAAATCCAATCCTACATGGCCCTGTGTGAAAAAATGATTGCCCAGTAGAAGAAGGAAGCAGACGAGGCTGCAAGCTGAATGACACACAAACTTTATTTCTCTTCCAATATCAAGTACAAAACATCTCTAACTGGGTCTCTGGGAACCTCCTTTTTATAACCTTTATTCCTCCCCCATGAGACCCAAGGAGTCGAATACAATACTGTCAGTGCATAAAGACATGCATGGCACATTAACATCATAATTCCTCTCTCTTCCTCTCATGCCTCCTGAACTCCTCCCCCCGGGGGGTCCTTTCTGCTACATCTGAGACTCCCTGATGTCCTTTCGCGACTCTGGGTGGAGAACCCCCACACAGTGCCACCACATAGCCCCCCCCCAAACACCCAGAAAGGGCATTAACCCCCCCATCCTTTGGGCTTGAGCCTGCGCCCATAGCGGCTGTAGCGGGGGGTCGCCAGTCCGGTCGAAACACCCTGCTGGCGAGGTGTGCAGGCTGGCACATTAACCTGTGGAGGGGAAAAGGGTGGGATGGAAAACATGCTAGCCTCATGAGCACAGGTCTCTGGCTAGGGAACACAAACCTGCGGAGCCACCAACGGTGGGCGTCCGCGCCGGGGAGCTTGGGCCAACACCACCTGCTTGTCTGCCAACACAAAAGCGTGCTTCAGCCTGTCGATGCAGATGGTCTCCCTACGCCCCCCCCCCCCCCCAAGTCTAGCACAAAATGCTTTGCCCCAGTTTCCAGTACCCTGAACGGTCTGTCGTATGGTGGGTGCAGCGGGGTTCGGTGTGCATCGTGCCTGACAAAAGCAAAACTGGCGTTCTGTAAGCTTTTCAGGACAAAGGTGTGGGGAAAACAATGGTGGGTAAAGCCCGGCACGTTAACAGCCTCTGTACTGTGCAAAAATTGCGCAAGCGGATTGGCCCTGGGCGCAGGGTTTTCTGGTAAAAACTCCTTGGGGATCTGCAGCGGCTGAGAAAAAACAAGTTCTGCCGGGGAGGCTGCCAAATCCTCTTTAGGCGCAGAGTGAAACCCTAAGAGAACCCAGGGCAGGCGGTCGACCCAATTTGCATCCGTGAGCAAAGCTCTGAGCGCTGCCTTAAGTGACCTATGGAAACGTTCACATAACCCAGTAGCCTGGGGGTTGTATGCAGTAGTGGAGTGGATTTTGACCCCCAGGCTCTGGGCCATCGCGGACCAGATGGCCAACATCTGAAAAACCAACTTGAGATGGGCAAGGTGCTCCTCCTCGGACACGCTAGCCACCAGAATGTCGTCTAAGTAGACAAAAATGAAGGACAAGTCACAGAACACTGCAACCATCATTCTCTGGAAGGTTTGCGCCGTGCCCTTTAATCCGAACGGCATGCGTAAAAACTCGAAAAGGCCAAAAGGAGTTATTACCGCTGCTTTAGGAACGTCTTCCTCGCGCACTAGGACCTGGTGGTAACCGCAGACCAGATCCACTTTCGAAAAAACATGCGTCCCAGCCAGGTCCACGGAAAAATCCTGGATGTGCGGGATGGGATACCGATCGTGTTCTGTGGCGTTGTTCAAGCGTCGGAAATTGCCACACGGTCGCTATGACCTGTTGGCCTCAGGCACCATGTGTAGCAGGGATGCCCATGGGCTGTTGGAGCACCTGACAATGCCAAGCTGCTCCAACTTGGCAAACTCCTCGCACACGCTTTCCAGTTTAGCCACATCCAGGCGCCGGGGTCAGGCAAACACCAGCGGGCCTTTTGTGGTTATAAAATGCTTGATCCCATGTTTGGTTACCTTAGCCGAAAAAGTCGGGACCGTAAGTGCTGGGAACTGTGCAAGTAAATGCTGGTACTTACCCCCTGGAGCTATAACGTTAACCAGTGTTGTTGATGCAGATCCCCGAGCTGTGCAGGGCAGGGAGGTGAAAGAAACAGCGTCCACTAAACGTCTGTCGGCAACATCGAATAATAACCCATAAGCACATAAAAAATCTGTGCCTAAAATGGAGGCAGAACATGCAGCTACCACAAAGTCCCACTGGAAATTGCATCCGTGCAAGCATATTGTCAGTGTCCGTTTGCCAAACATCCTGATTGTGGATCTGTTGGCAGCCGTGAGCTCGGGACCGCTGCCTACTGCCGACCTGTCTGCGCTAACCAGCAGGATGAAGCTCTTCTGAGAGCCGGAGTACACCAAAAACCGTCTCCAAGAATGTGTTTCCCTGATATAAAGCAGCTTGTTCCTGTTGCCAGCGGTTGCAGCCGCTACTGACTGTTGGTCATGCTGTCTTCCTGGCTTCTTGAACTGGCATGGCGACAGGCAGCATTGGGCATTTGAGCCGAAGCGGCGATGATAGAAACAGATCGCCCCGTTCCTGCGTCTCTTGGTGTCTGTCTCAGTTACCAATCACGGCTCCTCGATCTCGCTGGAGTCCCTCATGGATGCTGGTGCCCCTGCCTGCACACTGAGTGCTCTGGTTGCCAAAATGACGTGGTCCACTTCCTGCACCAGGGTGCAGTAGTCTTTAGCAACCAGCCGTGGCGAGTTGGCCAGGATCGCCCTTGCTGTAGCCGGTAGGTCCCTGAGGAACAAGTTGGCGAACAGGAAAGATTCATCGTCCTTCCCCCTCAGCGCTAATATGCTCTCCACGAGCTCCACGGCTGATCTGTCACCTAACTCTGAACGTGGTAGGACTCTCAGTCACACAGGGTATAGCACTGGAGTAGCATCCTCTTGAGTGCTTCATATTTCCTTTGGGCCAGCGGCTCCTGGAGCAGGCTCGTCACCTGTTGCGTAGCACACCCATGCAGCACAGTGACCACATAGTAATATTTAGTGTTGTCCGTTGTGATCCCACGGAGTGCGAACTGCGCTTCTATATGCAAGAGCCACGCGGTCGGATTGTGAAGCCAGAAGTCTGAGAGCTTGACTGTGACAGTGCATGCGGCACTGGTGTTGTCCCTCCAGGTTGTCTCCGGGACGGTGCTCGGCTCATTCTTCATGGCACGTCTTGGGGTCACCAATGTGGAAGAAGGAAGCAGACGAGGCTGCGAGCTGAATGACACATGAACTTTATTTTTCTTCCAACATCAAGTACAGAACATCTCTAACTGGGTCTCTGGGCACCTCCTTTTTAAAACCTTTATTCCTCCCCCATGAGACCCAGGGAGTCAAATACATTATTGTCAGTGCATAAAGACATGCGTGGCACATTAACATCATAATTCCCCTCTCTTCCTCTCACGCCTCCTGAACTCTCTGGGGGGCGGAAAGCCTTTCTGCTACATCTGAGACCCCCCGGTGTCCTTTCTCCTTCAGTCCTTTGTTCCATCTCCTCCCGGCTCCCGACTCTGAGTGGAGAACCCCCACACAGTGCCACCACAGCCCCCCTGTTAAAACATAGATTAACTGTGGTCTATCACATCTTTGGAAAGCTGAGTTCAATTTCTCTAGCCTCACCCAGGTCTGTTGGCACCTGTTCTCAATCAAGAAATCACTTAAATAGGACCTGCCTAGCAAAGTGAAATTGACCAAAAGATCCTCAAAAGCTAGACATCATGCTACGATCCAAAGAAATTCAGGAACAAATGAGAAATAAAGTAATTGAGATCTATCAGTCTGGAAAAGGTTGTAAAGCCATTTCTAAAAATTTGGGACTCCAGCGATCCACAGTGAAAGCCATTATCCACAAATGGCAAAAACATGGAACAGTGGTGAACCTTCCCAGGAGTGGCCAGCTGACCAAAATTACCCCAAGAGCGCAGTGACAACTCTTCTATGAGGTCACAAAAGACCCCACAACAACATCCAAAGAACTGCATGCCTCACTTGCCTCAGTTAAGATCAGTGTTCATGACTCCACCATAAGAAAGAGACTGGGCAAAAATGGCCTGCATGGCAGAATTCCAAGACAGAAACCACTGCTGAGCAAAAAGAACATAAAGGCTCATCTCAGTTTTGCCAGAAAACATCTTGATCCAAAATTTTAGGGAAAAAATTCTGTGGAGTGACGAGACAAAAGTTGAACTTTTTGGAAGGTGTGTGTCCCATTGCATCCAGCATAAAAGTAATACAGCATTTCAGAAAAGGAACATCATACCAACAGTAAAATATGGTGGTGGTAGTGTGATGGTCTGGGGCTGTTTTGCTGCTTCAGGACCTGGAAGACATGCTGTGATAAATGGAACAATGAATTCTGCTTTCTACTAAAAAATCCTTAAGGAGAATGTCCAGCCATCTGTTTGTGACCTCAAGCTGAAGCACACTTGGGTTCTGCAGCAGGACAATGGTCCAAAACACACCAGCAAGTCCACCTCTCAATGGCTTAAGAAAAACAAAATGAAGAATTTGGAGTGGCCCAGTCAAAGTCCTGACCTGAATCTGATTGAGATGCTGTGGCATGACCTTAAAAAGGCGGTTCATGCTTGAAAACCCTCCAATGTGGCTGAATTACAACAATTCTGAGTGGGACGAAATTCCTCCACCGCGCTGTAAAAGACTCATTGCCAGTTATCGCGAATGCTTGATTATTGCAGTTGTTACTGCTAAGGGTGGCCCAACCAGTTATTAAGATAAGATAAGATAAGCCTTTATTAGTCCCACAATGGGGAAATTCCAGAATTGCAACAGCACAGGGATAGCAACACTCAGAACAATAATTTAGAAGATAAGAAAATAAGAGCAGTGAATATACATATGTACACATAAATATATAAATATATATACACGGTGCAGAGCATTGTAGCTAGATGGAATAAACAGCATAACCGTCTATTTAGTTACCCTACACAGTATGAATATGTACCCATACATATTGTCACCCTCCATAGCGACTGATAGGTTTAGGGGGCAATTGTGGAGAAGTGTGGAAGGACGAGGCTGAGTTTATTTCTCAAGTCCGGTTTTATTCACATTCACATTCTCCAACATCCAAAAACAGAAAGAGAAAGGAATCCCCCAACATCTGTCCCTTTAATACCCCAGGACATCAAAGCACACAGTCACATTGTCTCTTAATTCCAAATCACAATGCCTCCCCCTCCAGGTCTTCTCGTCTCCACCTAAAGTCCTGGTGGTCAGGAAATCTCTCAAGGCCATCTCTCTGCATACAAAAGGCCAGACTTCACATCCTCCTGTTACCCCTAGGAGGTTCAGACCTTTTGTTCCTCTGAGACGTGAAGCACACAATAAGCATACAGTAATACACATGTGAAGCATATGAAACCCACATATGTGCACCACACAATCACTTTTTCCACACAGGGCCATGTAGGTTTGGATTTTTTTCCCCTTGATAATAAACACCTTCATTTAAAACCTGCGTTTTGTGTTTACTTGTGTCACCTTTGTCTAATATTTAAATTTGTTTGATGATCTGAAACATTTAAGTGTGACAAACATACAAAAAAAAAAAAGAAATCAGGAAGGGGGCAAACACTTTTTCACACCACTGTACTTCCACATTGCGGGCCTCCCATAGCTCTGGTTGCGCTTCCATTATATTTTCCCATTCCCTGGTGCTTTCTCATCAATAAATCAATTATATCACTTTGTGGAGGCACGGGTGGGGGGTTTTCCACCCAGAGAAGGCAGCTGGGATAAGGGGGAACAATGGACCGGAGGAGGAAGTGCCACTGGGGGGTCTCAAACAGGACAGTATGGAGCATGCACCCACTGGGGAGAAGAGGAACCACTGGAGCCGCTGGAAGAGAGGAGAGTGTGAGCAGCAGGGCCGGTCTTACTGTATATTAATATACCACACAGGTCTTTGTTCCAGTGTATTATGGTCGGAAGTTCCGGGTCTCAATGCATGGAATTAAAGGTAGAGCTGTATCACTGTACAATATGATGGAGAAGGAATAAAGTTCATGTGTCATTCAGCTCGTTGCCTCACCTGTTTCCTTTCTCCACAACTTTCACTTATCATTGTTCACTGGAAATAGTGTGCAGGGAGATTGTTTTTTCTTTATAAAGTTTGTGTTTCACATTTTAATTGTTTTTGTAACCATACTGAGTCATTTAATAGTTTACCCAGTTAGCTTAGCATAGCACAGATATCATCTTGTTTATGTCTGTGCCATTCCAAATACCACTGTGTTATGTCTACAAACCTGGTGATGAATGAAGCCAACAGAGACATAGCACTGAACGTGTCTTTATTAAAGGTTTAGGAACACCGCACATGGAATGCACCCAGCGGCGTCATCCGGCACAAGAGGAAGTCCTCATGGCGGCTGCCCCCTAACATAGGGTGGTGTGATGATGCAACAGGAAGGCGGCGTCATCACACTGCCCTTCACAGTAAATCCCCACACAACATCCTCCTCCCTTTACATAGTCCAAAACCACTCACACCATATCGAACCCACCCTAATTTAGAACCACAATCATGCAACATACACTAAACTAAAAGCAAAAGCAAAACTAAGGCCTAAAAAAACACTCACACACAAAAAAAACCCTAAAGTAGGGCCGGTGGGTGGACTACCACACGGCCCACACGGTGCAGTGGATTATTCTGCCACTGATGCTAATAAAGTTTTTTGATTGAACAAACTAAAAACTGCCGTGCTTCAAAACTAAACATCCAAAACAGAACTATAAACATAACAGTCTGTCAGCACAGTCATTCAAGTGGATGGTGGGTCAGGCAGGGGGCCCTGGACAGCCCCGCAGCAGGCACGCCCCTGGAGGCGACAGGCCCCCAGGGCAAAGACTGATCTTCAGAACATTGGAGCCCGGATCCCAAACCACCTTCACCGACTCCCGTCCAGCTTCACCACCTGGAGCGTCTTCCTGGACACACCGCAGCTGGCTAGCGTGCCTCATCGAGCCATCAGACAACCGGAAACATGCCACTCCCAACTTTGCCACTATCTTCAGGCGTGCCCGATGTTTCGCCAGCTGTCGTCTGGCCCAACTTCACCTTGGTCGTTCATCAACCCGAACCCAAACCTAGTCCATGACCTGAAGTGGGACCTTACTCGACCTGACGTGCTGCTGAGCATACGGTAACTCCATGCTCTGTGGTCGTGTCCCACCCTCTTCTAAGAACAATGCAGTGGTCACCTTCGTAGCAGCAGACCCCTCAGACCCCAATACTGAAGGTGTCCGGTGCTTTCATAGTGCTGCTTGTTAGCACGGGTGTCCTGCCGTCACGCTCGGCCACCTCAACTACCTCCCGCTGAGCGCAGGCACTGAAACTTTCCCGTACTGACACTGAGCTGGGACTGGCTGACTTGAAACCAGGGCTGCTCATCAGCTCTTCTTCCCAAACCATGTCCTCTTCGATCACCAGAGCCTGTGAGCCCCAGCGACCACAGCCGGACCATTCATTCGCAGTGCTGTTTTTAATGGCAAAACCCAGTCCGTAGAACAGGTCACACCCCATGATGTTATCGCCGCACGCCGCCACTTGGAACGTGAAGTCGGGCATCGCCTCAGACTTGTAGCGAACAGTCAGCTCCACAGTCCCAACAGTGCACAGTCTGCTACCGCCGTAGTTGTACGATGGCGGTGGGTTACTTCTAATCCTGTGGTAGGGGAAAAACTTCTTCACCGTGGCCCAATTCAACATCGACCGCACCACTGCAGTGTTGAGCAATAATTTCACTTCAACATCGTCTAACCCCACCGTACAATATGAATACCCGTTGGCGGTGGGACTCACCGAGTGAATGGTTGTTGGGGGCAGACGGGGTGATTTCTTCAGTGGGCTCCCCAGTTCAGATAAATAGCACACCCTGGCATAATGAGTCAAGCGTCCACACTTGGTGCATCGTTTCCCTCTTGCCGGGCACACTCTCACTTTATGGCGGTGTGTCGAGGACCCACAACCCCTGCAAACGGGGTTTCCTGGGGCAGATCTTTGGCTAGTAGCATTGGCTTCATAATCTTCATCTATACTATCTTCGTCATCAGGGTCCATGACGTTAGCTGAGACGGGCGGCTCTGGTGGCTTCTGTGCCTGGCACCAGTTTAGCTCCAAAGCTAGATTATCGGCAGCCTCCAACTGGAGAGCTAGCTCGACAGCTCAAGCTAACATCAAGTCATTAGGCGCCGCTCATAGCCTAGCGCGTAGCCCAGCGTTGTACATGTGGTCAGCCAATTGGTCCCACACCACTGACACGTTGGTGTCTCTGGTGAAACCGTACAGTCATGCTGTCTGGGGTTGTGAAATGGTTAGCTTGCAACTTCATGACATCCTCGTATGAGTCCGGTGTGCCAAGTGTCTGCAGAATCCTCTGGCCCTCAACGCCCAGGTTGTGGACAAGGAGCGTACATGCCCTCACCTTATCGAGCTTCCCGAGGTCCAGTGCTGTGATGTACATTTGAAAGACCCCCAGCCAATGGGGCCATGGTACTGGTGGCTCACCCGGGAGCTCAAGGAATCAACGGAGTGATGTGACGCATTCCTCCATATGTTAATCCTCAGTTGCCAGATGTTACATCCACAAACCTGGTGATGAATGAGGCCGACAAAGACATAGCAGTGAACGTCTCTTTATTAAAGGTTTAGGAACACCATACATGGAATGAACCCAGCGGAATCATCCAGCACAAGAGGAAGTCCTCATGGTGGCTGCCCCTAATATAGGGTGGTGTGATGACGCAACAGGAAAGTGGTGTCATCACACCGCACTTCACAATAAATCCCCACACAACACACTGCATGGGCTGTAACAGACCAGTGTAATGAGCATGTATTGTGCAGGCTTTACACAAGTTCATTCACATTTATTTGAGCCCGTGCAGTGTTACTAGTGTTATGTCCACAAACCTGGCAATGATGACCGACAAGGATGCTGCCGTTTGGTGAACTTTATTACAAGCTGGTATGAAGAATACAGGCACGTGTTCAAGGGCTAAGTGCCTACCACTGGTGTCTTGCATGCAAATGATCGTATATTAGTTCGTTACCTCAAAAAGATTCAAGACACAGAATACTTTTTCTCATGAGTATTTACTTGCAAGGAGTGCATACCTCTTTAACAGCGTATCTGCACTGAAGAGCCTTCAGTGTTTGGACATTTTTATACATTGTTGGTCACATAATCACAAAGAACATCTGCTGAGTACCCCCACACAGTCATGATAGAAATATGCCAACATCAGCAAGGAGGGAGAACACCGTGACCTTGCAGCAGTACATCACATAAGGTCCTAACTGCAATTAATCATAGACAAAGCACTTCATAGGAAAACAAGATTAACTTTCCCTTATTCTCAGACTCTTAATCACGTACACGGTTTTATCTCGTGAGACAGCTTCATTTCTCCCACACTAGGTACATTTTAATCTTGCACATAAAGAACACTCAGTAAATCTTCTCATTATCCAAGTATAAAAAGAAAGCAGTGTACAATGAACTTATGTCATATAAAAATGATAATATGCATGTGTAATTTCCCAACAACACAATATGCATAGATGAGTATATAGTATACACTTGATTATATAATAAAATGATAACATGTATGTACAATTTTCTGACACGAACTCTCATACAACAACCATCTCCCTGGTGAAATGGCGGGTTGCCCAATATACCAATTGTGCAAGTTCTCCCATTTAAAAGATGAGAGAGGTCTCCAATTTTCATCATAGGTATACCTCAACTATGAGAGACAAAATGAGAAAAAAAAAATCCACAAAATCACATTGAAGGATTTTTAAAGAATTTATTTGCAAATTATGGTGGAAAATAAGTATTTGGTCACCTACAAACAAGCAAGATTTCTGGCTCTCACAGACATGTAACTTCTTCTTTAAGAGGCTCCTCTGTCCTCCACTCGTTACCTGTATTAATGGCACCTGTTTGAACTCATTATCAGTATAAAAGACGCCTGTCCACAACCTCAAACAGTCAGACTCCAAACTCCACTATGGCCAAGACCAAAGAGCTGTCAAAGGACACCAGAAACAAAATTGTAGACCTGCACCAGGCTGGGAAGACTAAATCTGCAATAGGTAAGCAGCTTGGTGTGAAGAAATCAACTGTGGGAGTGTAACGGATGCCAACTAGTACTGTTCGGCGTAGAACGTTAGTAAACCTCCCTCCCAAAGCCTCATACAGTATCGGTAGCGCTGAGCTACCGGTCGGACCTTTAGCTCAGCACGATCGTGCTGTGCGTGTCTCTGACCAGTTAACTGTGAGGTCGCGGGTTCGTGTCCTGTGTAGGGCGAACTGCGCTGATGACCTCAGTTACAAACTGGTGCTGTGAGCCCCAGATGGTAGCGCTGAGCTACCGGTCGGACCTTTAGCTCAGCGCGATCGTGCTGTGTCTCCCATGCTCGAACTGTGTTAGTTGACTGAGAGGTCGCGGGTTCGTGTCCCGTGTGGGGCGAACTGCGCAGGATGATCTCTGTCACAATGGTGCTGTGAACCCGGCATGGGAGTGAGGTTTAAGGGGGAGAGTGTAACGGATGCCAACTAGTACTGTTCGGCGTAGAACGTTAGTAAACCTCCCTCCCAAAGCCTCATACAGTATCGGTAGCGCTGAGCTACCGGTCGGACCTTTAGCTCAGCACGATCGTGCTGTGCGTGTCTCTGACCAGTTAACTGTGAGGTCGCGGGTTCGTGTCCTGTGTAGGGCGAACTGCACTGATGACCTCAGTTACAAACTGGTGCTGTGAGCCCCAGATGGTAGCGCTGAGCTACCGGTCGGACCTTTAGCTCAGCGCGATCGTGCTGTGTCTCCCATGCTCGAACTGTGTTAGTTGACTGAGAGGTCGCGGGTTCGTGTCCCGTGTGGGGCGAACTGCGCAGGATGATCTCTGTCACAGGAGCACTTATTAGAAAATGGAAGACATACAAGACCACTGATAATCTCCCTCGATCCGGGGCTCCACGCAAGATCTCACCCCGTGGGGTCAAAATGATCATGAGAACGGTGAGCAAAAATCCCAGAACCACATGGGGGGACCTAGTGAATGACCTGCAGAGAGCTGGGACCAAAGTAACAAAAGCTACCAACAGTAACACACTACGCCGCCAGGGACTCAAATCCTGCAGTGCCAGACGTGTCCCCCTGCTTAAGCCAGTACATGTCCAGGCCCGTCTGAAGTTTGCTAGAGAGCATTTGGATGATCCAGAAGAGGATTGGGAGAATGTCATATGGTCAGATGAAACCAAAATAGAACGTTTTGGTAAAAACTCAACTCGCCATGTTTGGAGGAGAAAGAACACCATACCTACTGTGAGCATGGGGGTGGAAACATCATGCTTTGGGGCTGTTTTTCTGCAAAGGGACCAGGACGACTGATCCGTGTAAAGGAAAGAATGAATGGGGCCATGTATCGTGAGATTTTGAGTGAAAACCCTCCTTCCATCAGCAAGGGCGTTGAAGATGAAATGTGGCTGGGTCTTTCAGCATGACAATGATCCCAAACACACCGCCCGGGCAACGAAGGAGTGGCTTCGTAAGAAGCATTTCAAGGTCCTGGAGTGGCCTAGCCAGTCTCCAGATCTCAACCCCATAGAAAATCTTTGGAGGGAGTTGAAAGTCCGTGTTGCCCAGCGACAGCCCCAAAACATCACTGCTCTAGAGGAGATCTGCATGGAGGAATGGGCCAAAATACCAGCAACAGTGTGTGAAAACCTTGTGAAGACTTACAGAAAATGTTTGACCTCTGTCATTGCCAACAAAGGGTATATAACAAAGTACTGAGATGAACTTCTGTTATTGACCAAATACTTATTTTCCACCATAATTTGCAAATGAATTCTTCAAAAATCAGACAACGTGATTTTCTGGATTTTTTTTTTCTCATTTTGTCTCTCATAGTTGAGGTATACCTATGATGAAAATTGGAGACCTTTCCCATCTTTTAAGTGGGAGAACTTGCACAATTGGTGGCTGACTTAATACTTTTTTACCCCACTGTAGTTGTATTGACTTTGACTTACACTAAACACCTGCTTGCGACAATGGGATGCAATTCTAGGCACGCGAGCAATTCTCGGCATAACACTGGATTGCAGAGGTCACTCTACATTGTGCAAGAGGTCCATTCAGCTTTACGGAGATCACTGAACATGGAACAGCCAGTATATACGGAACATTCCTTACGTGTTCCGTCCATGTTCCGTTAACATTCCGTACACCTTCTATACACATGCCGTACATGTTCTTACGTCCTGCTAGCTTGCAGTCCAGCCTCCTGACAGTCCAAGTGCCTTACACTAGATACAGAATGTTCCTTATGGAATACTAGCAGTCCTGCTAGCTACCAATCCTGCTAGCTAGCAGTCTCAAGTGTTTTACTTACACGTTAATAATAGTAATAATGATAATAGGCTCGATTTATATGGCGCTGGCGGCGCGGTGGCAGAGTGGTTAGCACTGCGGCAGCACAGCAACTCACCCTTGGCCGGGGGATCCTGGGTTCGATCCCAGCCCCCGACCAACAGTGATCTGTGTGGAGTTTGCATGTTCTCCCCGTGTCTGCGTGGGTCTACTCCGGGATTTCTCCGGTTTCCTCACACATGCCAAAAACATGCAAGTTAGGTTAATTGGCATCAAACTGGGGATTCTAAATTGTCTTAGGCATGACTGTGAGAGTGAAAGGTTGTCTGTCTTTCTGTGTTGGCCCTGCGATGGACTGGTGATATGTCCAGGGTGTACCCTGCCTCTCGCCCAAAGATGCTGGGATAGGCTCCAGCCCCCCCGCGACCCGAAAAGGATTAAGCGGAAGAAGATGAATGAATTTACATGTCAAGTGACATCTCAAAGCGCTTACAGTGAGTCCATTATTCATTTACTCCAGACACTGATAGTGGTAAGTGTTATGTTTGGAAGCAGGGACCAGGGGACACGCTGTCTGTGAAGGTAAGCTTTACTAATAAGCTAGCAACACGTGGCACATACAAGAACAAGCTAACTGCTAACTGAAGGAGTGGTACAGGCAATGCAGGCAGGCTAGAAGTGGAGCATCAAAGATCACTTCTTCCGCCGGTAGCACCTCAATATACCAACGGCGTGGTGACATCATCACGTGAATGTGTCCCCATGTCCGTGGCACATAAGGTGGTATTAGTGGTATGCCACATTTACCTCCCCCTTGGAAAAACGGGAACTACAGGTGGTGGCTTCATCTCTGCAGGGTGTGGTGATGCAGTGGCATACAGCTAGCACAGCATAAATATAACCAGAACCATTTCATATAATGTAGTGCAATGCTAGCTAAAAAACATACATGGTCTGGTTATCGGCAGGTGATATAACTGCATGGTGTACACATGTATACGGCAGTATACTGTTACCAGTGCTGTGGCTAACATAAGCATGATGTTAAAGCGAGGTAGTTGGATCCCGGAAAAAAAAAAAAATTTTGTGTGCATGGAAAGAAAATCCCATCTATAGTCATTATAGACACATATAGTGCGATTGTCTGCGAGTGTAAATGACCTGTTCCACGTGCAAATGTACGTTTTTTGGTCCGTGGCTGTTTACATCACCATATTGGCCAGGATTCTTCGTGCGCTGATGGGCCGTAGGGATTCCGTATTTTACATCCGGGTGATCAGTGCCGGGCATATTGTAGATAAACATCATACAACCCCTGTGGCCTATTTCTGGCCTATTCCCCCCCAAAAAAAACCCAGTGAAACGGGAACAGCAGGAAGAGCCATAGTATCGTTGTCTAATTGTTTTATAACACATTTCACAACTAATAATAGTAACATTTCCACAAAAAATGTGCTATATTAACAACACGATCGAATGAGATGCATATCACAAACTAGACTACAATGTTATTTCACAACATTCGAAGTTACACTGTATGGCCCCTGGCTTTGCAGAATATCTATGAAAACATGCTGCACAAATCCGATACGTTTACTTACGTATCCAAGAGAATTTGGGCAACTTCTTCATCATCCTTCAACTGATGCCTGTTCTTGAAAGCTTTCCAGCGATCCTTCTCACTTTTTAATGCTACACGACTTTTGTTTCCAAGATTATCCTGCTCTACTTTCCGTCTTTTTCTAGCTGACTCTGACAATGATGTGTTCCTTCCACGCGACATACTGTTTGTGTGATTGACACCCAAACCATCCAGTCACTGAAGTGCGGCGCGATTAAATGGTCACAAAATTAGCATTTTGCACACGGCTCGCTCTCCGGTGGCGGCCCCGAGAAGTAAACAAATGCCGGGACGCTTGAATTCTTTCGTCCCCAAAATATCATTTTTGAATATTAACTACAGCTAAAGGGGAGCAGTTTCGATGCCGAAATTTCACATACAAATCCTAATATACACTACCGTTCAAAAGTTTGGGGTCACTTAGAAATTTCCTTATTTTTGAAAGAAAAGCACTTTTTTTCAATGAAGATAACTTTAAACTAATCAGAAATACACTCTATACATTGCTAATGTGGTAAATGACTATTCTCGCTGCAAATGTCTGGTTTTTGGTGCAATATCTACATAGGTGTATAGAGGCCCATTTCCAGCATCACTCCAGTGTTCTAATGGTACAATGCGTTTGCTCATTGCGTCAGAAGGCTAATGGATGATTAGAAAACCCTTGTGCAATCATGTTAGGTCTGCAATGCTGTAATTGCTGCAAATGGAGGATTCTTTGACAAAAGCAAAGTTTGAAGGAAAAAAAATATTATTTCAAATACAAATCATTATTTCTAACCTTGTCAATGTCTTGACTATATTTTCTATTCATTTTACAACTCATGGTGGTAAATAAGTGTGACTTTTCATGGAAAACACAAAATAATTGTCTGGGTGACCCCAAACTTTTGAACGGTAGTGTATGTGTTCTATACACCATCGGCTTTTGGGTATCTGACTACCTTGCTTTAAGTGTTACATTTAGCCGATGTCAGGTTACACATATTTGCTTGATGTTAAGGCAGAATATGGTAGCATTAGCTTTTAAAACCAAACCATTGATTACTTAAGGTTCCATACACCATAACCATTACTTTAAAACTATTATATAAACCTGGGCAACCGAGTAGACTGCTGATAGAACCCTGCATAGTCGAGTGGATTATTCTGCCGTCTGTATCAACCATGCTCTGTTTAAACATTTTCAAAACAGTCACTTTACAGTTCCACCTCAGGGGCTTTCTGGCAAGCCCGAGGTGGGCCCGGCACTGGAGGTGCTGGATGTGGCAGACCTGGATGCCCTCTTACTGGACTCGCTCTCTTGTCAGCAAAGTCCCAGTCCAGGTCCTACACTGGCTGGATCAGTTCCAGCGTCACGTCTTGATCTGAGGCAGCTGCTGCTCTTCCCTTCTGCAGATGGCTGGCATGCCATCTCCAACCATCGGCCATCTGGATGGTGGCTGGCCTAACTGTGTGGTGATTCTCATCTGCGATGATGGGACCATCTGTGGGTCCAGGCGGTCGGATCATTGGACCTGAACCCAATCAAGCAGTGCTAGCAGTGATCTGTTAGGCTGCACTCAGTGCTGCTGCTCTCTCATCCTGGATGCTGGTTGCTGTTGTGGTGGTGTGCCGTTCATGCCAATGGCATGCCGTCCTCAGTTGGCATTGCTCTGCTGGGTCCCGCTGGGCCGCAAACTCTCTATCCTCCAGAGCTGTGGTGGCTCCCTGAGGCTGATGCTGGGTGAGACCAACTGCACAGTGATCTGCATTGGCGGGGAGAGGAACATCTGCAGGTCATCTGGACGTTCGGATCAGCGGACCTGAACCCAATCGAGCACCGTGAGTCCAGACCTAGTCTGCTTCATGTGGTGCTGATGCTGCTCTCTCATCTCTGATGCTGGTTGTTGTGGCGACGTGATATTTTTGCTGGTGGCAGAATGCACTTTGGGTTGGTGTTGTTCTGTGGTGTTCTGCTCAGCCATGAACTCTCTCTCTTGCAGCTGTTCGGCAGCCATAAGGAGTTCTGAACAACTCCTTATGGTTTTCAAGACACGCATTAATAGAACATAATGGCCAGTCAGAATTGAGCTGTGTCTGTAACAAGAATTCTATGGGTATGATTCCGTATCCATAGCCAATGCCAAATTTCATATTGTAAGACAAAATATCTTAAATTAAGGCTGCATATGCTTGTTTTTTGTCTGAGAAGATATTTATTCTTCTTGTGCAGTTTTTGTGTAAGAAAATTTTACATGCTTTCAGAGAGTTTTTAACTTGTTTTTAGCAATTTGATAAACCAAATTTTCTTGTTCTGTTGGTAGATAATTTTACTTAAAATAACCCAAAATTTTCTGGCAATCCACTTTATTCCTGAGGTTGCTGCTGTAGAAACAATTATGGGCGCAACTTCCGATTTCGGCTGAAGTAGTGTTAAATCAATCAGTAAGAGTGGAGTAGTGGGGCATTTAAAATAGCGTTTTTAAAAGTGTTTCTAATTTGTTTTAATGTATAGTCCACATACCTGTTTTGCAGTCAAGTGGCAGATAATTTCAGCACCCGTAGTTTTTGTATTTTTGAATGTTTTTGCGTAGTTCTGGCACTTGCTGCTGTTCTTGGTGAGGCTCCTCACAAGCACAGCTAAATCTGTGGCTTCAACAGCAATGTGTAGATCATGCACTGAAAACTAAAGGATAGTGGGGTGATCAGTGGTACAGACACAGGACAGATACAACAGCACCAGGTATGTTGTCACTTGTATGTGTCACGGGGTTAGTGTTATCCACATTATTCCTGAGGGCGCTGCTGTAGAAATGATCGTGAGTGCAACTTCCGGTTTCGGCTGAAGTCGTGTTAAATCAGTCAGCAAGGGTGAAGTCGTGGGGCATTTAAAATAGTGTTTTTAAAAGTTTTTCAAATTCATTTTAATGTATAATCCACAAACGTGTTTTGCACTCAAATGGCAGCTAATTTCAGCACTTGTATTTTTTGTATTTTTTGAATGTTTTGGCGTAGTTCTGGTACTTGTTGATGGTGTTTATGGTTGTGCCATAGACTGTATAAATGGAGGCTTCTCACCGACAATGTGTAGATCATGCACTGAATACAAAAAAGGACTGTTTGTGTGATCAGTGGTACAGACGCAAGAGTACCAGGTATGTTTTCACTTGTATGAATGTCACAGATCTGATGTTTATGCGTCATATATGTTATGTTTTGGCACCTTAGGGGAACCAGATTATTTAGCATCTCAGACAAGAGACAGTGGATAAACATGGGAGAACAATACTCAGGAGGTTCCTGGCGAGATAGCAGGAAGGAGTCAAGGACGAAGGGGGTTGAATGCAGTGTGATGCAAATGTCATGTGTGTGGAGAAATGCCATGAAACTTAAGAGGAGAGTGCCTGCTGAAATATTCAGTCTGTTCTGTGCTAGAGAGATGTGAAGTGTGTAATAAACTGTGTGCCATGAGCCCGACTCTTTTTTCACACACTCCACACTGGTGACCCAAGACGTATTATGGAACACGAGGCAAGATCCCCGGAGCCGGCCCGGTCAGGAAGCTCCAGCGAGGCGGCAGCCATCCCACAGACAGCCTGGACTGGAACCTCCAGCCACGCGTGTGCGGTTTCAGTCAAGCTACCAGATTTCTGGCAGCACAACCCGCACTCTTGGTTCCACCTCACCGAGGCCCAGTTCGCCCTCCGGGGAGTAACAGCAGACGACACCAGATTCTACCATGTGGTCGCAGCGCTGGACGCCTGCACAGCTCAGCAGGTAGCGAGCCTGCTCGATGAGCCACCAGCCAGCAGCAAATATGAGGCGCTCAAGGCTGCGCTCATCCAGCGCTACACGCTCTCGGACTGTGAGAGAGCGGAGAGGCTCCTGACGCGGACCGAGTTAGGAGATGGTTCGGCCGTAGACCTGATTGAGAAGATGCTGGCGTTAACGGACGACGGGCACTTTCTGTTTGCCCACCTCTTCCTCCGGAACCTTCCGACGGTGGCGAGAGCGGTTCTGGCCAATTCGCCGTTGCTTGCCGCGCGCGACTACCGTGCGCTAGCCCAGGAGGCAGACTGGATCATCCTCACCACCAGGGCGATCACAGTCAACGCGGCAGCAGCGGAGCCCAGCGAGACGACTGGGCAAGACGACCAGAGGAGGCGAGGAGCCACCAACGGTAGCAGCAGCGGGGGCCAAGGAGCGCCAGAGAGACACGCTCTGTTTCTACCACCGCCACTTTGGAGAGAAGGCATGCAGATGTGCGCCCCCGTGCCAATTCAAGCGCTCGGGAAATGCCAAGGCCGGGGGTCAGTAGCAGCTGCGACCCTCGGTGAAGAGAACAAGCTGCTCTACTTGACGGATGCATGCTCGGGGAGGCGTTTCCTCGTGGACACCGGAGCCCAGAAGAGTTTCATCCTGCCGACCTATGCTGACCGGCTGGCAGGACCTAGTGGCCCTGAGACGTTGGCAGCAAACGGCTCGGATATTAAGACCTTTGGTGAGAGGACTCTGCTCTTATCTCTACACGGCCGTACATATGAGTGGACTTTTGTCGTAGCAGCACTGAATTACCATATCCTGGGGGCTGATTTTCTGTGTGCACATGGTTTACTGGTTGATGTTGCTAACAGGCGCCTGGTTAATGCACTGTCCTTTGACTCTCTCCCCTGTAGAGCTCAAGTGACCCGGCCAACAGCACAAGCCAACGTCACAGCTACAGGCAGTAAGTTCCACACACTGCTCACTCAGTCCCCAGCACTCACGGTCCCGACGTTTTCCGCGGCCATCGCTAAACACAGGGTGGAGCACTTTATCACCACCACCGGGCCGCCCGTTTTTGCAAGACCTCGGTGCTTGGACACAGCTAAACTGGCCATAGCGTGCGAGGAGTTTGCCAACCTGGAAAGGTTGGGCATCATCAGGCGCTCGAACAGCCCATGGGCATCCCCGCTACACATGGTCCCTAAGGCTGAGGGCTCGTGGCGACCGTGCGGGGATTTCCGCAGGTTGAACAACGCCACAGCGCACAACCGCTACCCAGTTCCCCACATACAGGATTTTTCCGTTCACCTTGCCGGAGCACGCATTTTTTCCAAAATAGACCTGGTCCACGGTTACCACCAAGTCCCAGCGCACGCTGAGGACATACCCAAAACAGCGGTAATAACTCCGTTCGGTCTATTCGAGTTCCTGCGCATGCCATTCAGGTAAAAATGAGCGGCACAGACGTTCCAGCGCATGATGGATGCAGTGCTGCGCGAGCTCCCATTCGTCTACCTGGACGATATCCTGGTAGCCAGTGCGTCCGAAGATGAACACGAAACCCACCTCACGACGGTTTTCCGGAGGTTGGAGGAGCACGGGTTAATAATCAACCCGGTGAAATGCCAGTTCGGCATGATGGAGATTGATTTTTTGGGGCACCGCGTCTCTCCGGTAGGAGCGATCCCGCTGCCCGACAAAGTGCGCGCCGTGGCAGATTTTCCCCGGCCTCAGACAGTCAGGGCGCTGCAGGAATTTTTGGGGATGGTGAACTTTTATAACTGTTTCCTTCCCCGCACGGTGCAACTCATGCAACCATTGTACGCCGCGCTCAAGAAACAGAAACCCACGGATAGGGTCGAATGGACCCCGGAGCGAGAGCGGGCATTCTCGGAAGTTAAAGCAGCCCTGGCAAACGCCGCACTGCTGGTGCATCCGGACCCGGCGGCCCGCATAGCGCTCACCACGACACTTCAGACGTGGCCATAGGGGCTGTCGTGGAGCAGCGGGTCGCCGGGGCTTGGCAGCCACTCGCCTTTTTCAGCAGAACTTTGCGCGACAGCGAACGTAAATACAGCGCGTTCGACAGAGAGTTGCTGGCTCTCCACCTGGCCATACGCCACTTCCAGTTCTGGCTGGAAGGGCGCAGCTTCACCGTGTTCGTGGACCACAAGCCGCTAACATTCGCGATGGCCAAGGTTTCAGAACCGTGGTCGGGCCGGCAGCAGAGACAGCTGGCCGCAATCTCAGAGTTTACTACCGATATTCAACATGTGTCGGGTAAACTGAATGTGGTGGCGGACTGCCTCTCGCGCGCCGTGGCGGCGCCGGTCTGTGTGGGGATAGATTACGCAGCCATGGCCGCAGAGCAAATTAGCGATGCAGACGTGCGCGCGCTCCAGTCTGGACCAACAGGGTTAAGGCTGGAGAGCAGGGTGCTGCAAGATGGCGCCCCCCCCCCCAATCTGCGATGTCTCCACGGGTCGCCCGCGTCCAGTGGTCCCGGTCGCGTGGCGCCGCCGCGTGTTTGAGTCGGTTCACACTCTGGCGCACCCAGGAGTGCGCGCGTCGGTCAAAATGGTGGGAGAGAAGTTTGTGTGGCCGAGCCTACGCAAACAAGTGAAAGAGTGGGCTGCGGCCTGCGTGGCGTGCCAACGAGCCAAGGTACACAGACACATGAAGACTCCCTTGGAGCCATTTCGTATCCCGGCTAAGAGGTTCGACCATGTTCACGTAGACCTCGTGGGCCCCCTCCCGCCATCACAGGGGTGCACGCAGCTCCTGACAGTGGTGGACCGCACCACGCGCTGGCCAGAAGCAGTCCCGCTGGCGGCAACCACGTCCGCAGACGTAGCGCGCGCTTTTTTAACAGCATGGGTGGCGCGTTTTGGAGTCCTGTCGGACATTACGTCCGACAGGGGCCCTCAATTTGTTTCCAAACTCTGGTCCGCGATGGCCCGCAGCCTGGGTGTTACAATTCACCGCACAACCGCGTACAACCCACAGGCCAATGGGTTATGCGAGCGTTTTCATAGATCACTGAAAGCAGCACTCAGGGCTTCATTGACGGATGCAAATTGGGTAGACAGGCTGCCGTGGGTTTTATTGGGGTTGCGCTCCGTGCCGAAAGAGGATCTGGAAGCTTCCCCGGCAGAGCTCGTTTTTGCGCAGCCCCTACGGCTGCCGGGGGAATTTCTGCCAGATAATCCCGTGCTGGGCAGCTGTCCGTCTCAGCTTTTGCAGCGTAGCGCAAACACAGGCACGCTGCCGGGCCCTGCCCACCACAGTTTTCCACGTGTTTTTGTGCCTAAAACTTTGAAGAGCGCAGAGTTTGTGTTTGTCAGACACGACGCCCACCGCCCTCCATTGCGCCCACCCTATGATGGACCGTTCAGAGTGTTGGAAACAGGGGATAAGCATTTTTTGCTAGACTTGGGAGGTAGGCGGGAAAAAAATCGGCATAGACAGACTCAAACCCGCTTTCGTTGTGGCGGACAAGCAAGTGCTGTTGGCTCGGGCCCCTCGGTGTGGAAGACCCCCACGGAGAGCTCCCCAGGGAAACGATTCACCAGAGCAGCCACACGGACAGACCGAAGTGGTTCCCCCCCTAGTCACAGCCCACCCGCAGTCAGACACACTCCCAGCAGCCCCCCACCGGCACAGCAGCACCACAGAGGCGGTAAACCCCAGTTACAGCAGATATGGGAGGAGACGGAAGCCCAAACAGCATGCGGACTGATATTCCATTGTTCTATCACAGCATGTGGACTGTTATTCTATTGTTCTATCTAAGATGCTGGGTGGGGGGGGGAGTTTAGCACCTTGGGGGAGCCAGATTATTTAGCATCTCAGACAAGAGACAGTGGATAAACATGGGAGAACAATACTCAGGAGGTTCCTGGCGAGATAGCAGGAAGGAGTCAAGGACGAAGGGGGTTGAATGCAGTGTGATGCAAATGTCATGTTGTGTGTGGAGAAATGCCATGAAACTTAAGAGGAGAGTGCCTGTTGAAATGTTCAGTCTGTTCTGTGCTAGAGAGATGTGAAGTGTGTAATAAACTGTGTGCCATGAGCCCGACTCTTTTTTCACACACTCCACAATGTATGGAAATATCTGGGTTAAGGATGAGGCAGGATGATGGTTGGCGAGCACAGGTTTATTACAGGAACTATGTACAAACAGGGGCAGTGTGGTGGCGGAGTGGTTAGCACTGCGGCAGCACAGCAACTCACCCTTGGCCGGGGGATCCTGGGTTCGATCCCAACCCCCGACCAACAGTGATCTGTGTGGACTTTGCATGTTCTTCCCATGTCTGCGTGGGTTTACTCCGGGATTTCTCCGGTTTCCTCCCACATGCCAAAAACATGCAAGTTAGGTTAATTGGCATCAAACTGGGGATTCTAAATTGTCCTTAGGTCTGACTGTGAGAGTGAATGGTTGTCTGTCTCTCTGTGTTGGCCCTGCGATGGACTGGTGATCTGTCCAGGGTGGACCCTGCCTCTCGCCCAAAGATGCTGGGATAGGCTCCAGCCCCCCCGCGACCCGAAAAGGATTAAGCAGTAGAAGATGAATGAATGAATGAATGAATGAATGTACAAACAGATACACAGTATGCACCAGCAGAGGCACCCAGAAAAAGAGGCCACAAGATGGTGCCCTTGCCTTATATATAGGGCAGTGCAGTGGCACGACAGGAAGTGCCTTTCATTGCACTGCACTTCATAATAAGTGCCACATTCATATATTACATCCCTCCCCCGGTAGAAAAGTCCAAAACCACACACACAATTAAAACCTCCCCAATTTAGGACCTGAATCACGCACTAAAATAACAAAAAACCATGTAACCGTGTTAGGCCATCTAAATTGGCCCAACACATTCACACAAAACTGAAATAGGACTGGTGGGTGGACTACCACACAGCCCACATGGCACAGTGGATTATTCTGCCACTGGTAACCTAAAAGTCCTTTATTAAACTAAAATTACACTGCCATGCTCCTAAACTAAACAATAATACACAAAATAATCCCATTCTATAACATATATATATATACACGAACATCAGAACTATGAATAAAGTGCTACCACACAGTCACTGGGGTAAAAAAAACAGGAACTTGCATAGGGTGTCCAGGGCAGCCCCTCAGCAGGCGTGCCCCAGGAGACTGCAAACTCCCAGAGCGATGGCTGACCCTCTGGATGACGGAGCCAGTGAAGGCGCCATTAATAGCCTAGCATGCAGCTCAGCGTTACACACGTGCTCTGTTAATTGATCGCGAACCATTTCATCTTCAAGCAGTCCAAAACGACACTCGCTGGCAAGCTGCTTCAAGTCAATGACATATTGGTGAATAGGCTCACCTAACTGCTGATATCGTTGCCAAAAACGAATCCTCCGGACAGTCACATTATCTGGGGTGGAGAAACGTTCAGCTAGCAACTTCACAATGTCCTCACATGAGTCCACCTTGCCGAGCGTCTGCAGGACCCTCCGGTCCTCCATACCCAGGTTGTGAACAAGAAGTGCCCACACTCTTGCTCCATCTAGCTCCCCGTGGCCTAGCGCTACAACATACGTCTGATAGGCCTCCCATCAATACAGCCACGAAACCAATGGTTCGCCCGGGAGCTTGAGAAAGGGACAAAGCAGGGTGATGCACACCTCCATGAGTTGATCCTTGTCGCCAAATGTTATGTATGGAAATACCTGGGTGAAGGGTGAGGCAGGATGATGGTTGGCGAACACAGGTTTATTACAGGAACTACGTACAAGCAGATACACACTGTGCACCAGCAGAGGCATCCATCAAAAGAGGCCACAAGATGGCGCCCTTGCCTTATATATAAGGCGGTGCCGTGGCGTGACAGGAAGTGCCCGTCATTGCACCTCACTTCACAATAAGTGCCACATTCATATCTTACAATATACAGTATGTCACCAGATGCAAGGCTGCATGAAGTAAAATAATAAATAAAGAAATAGTAACAGTTTGCTTCCTAAGGCTTAATGATTTAAGAAAGATATCACAGTTTTTTGGGTTTTTTGGCATTCGTTGCACTGCCTTGAAACGATATGTACTTCAGCATGCTTCAGCATGCATTAATTTTTAAATTATCATAAAATGTTGGTCAATAAAATTCTGAACAATTGTCAGAAAAGGTATGTATGTGTTAAGTTAAATAACAAGCTTTCAATGCATGACAGCAGCATGAGCATTTTAATTTTGGGGTAAAACGAACAGCTGCAGCTGTCTGTATTTACCCCGACATTAAAACACCCAAGCACAATGTTGTGGTTCTTTGTGGCTTTGACTAGATTCTACGCCTGATCTGAGGTACATTTCATTATGTCCAACATCTTTTAACGACATGCAGCCAACTTTATTGCGGTGGAGACACTGATACAGTATATCTCAGAGCTTTTATTTGTTTACAGCATTAGCATCTTAGCAGCAGCGCTAACAAATGGAGCTACTGTCTACAAGGCCACTTTTTAAGGTCATCTTCTCATCCCTTGATAGTTGTGGGAAGTGGTATGATTATATTACTCTTTTTGAGGTGCAAAAGGCCATGTTCCCGCATTTGTGATGCCAAAGTCATTGTTTTTTAAGGAAAAGTGTCCCATTTCAGTGACAACCCTGTTATGTCCACAAACTGTCACGATCTGAGCGCAGGGGGATTCCACCGGGCTCAGTCTTTTTGCCTTTTTTCATATTTGTATAGTGTTGTAGTTTTAAGTTGCAATTCCTGCTATTTTATCCTTGGTTGTTTTGTCACATATTCTGTATTGTTTCTTAGTATGATTTATTTTCCTGTTTATGTTAATTATAGTTTTGTCATTTACATTTTTGAGGTTACTTGTCTTTATTTTTCCATCTCATTATATTCTGTTGTGTTCTCCCTCTGGGTTGACAGCTGTCAGTGACGCTTTCGGGTTTTGCTCCGTGTGGGCAGTGTCCCTGTTAGCTGTCAACCCGTTCTCTCCCCCCCATTGCTCCCAGCTGGTCTAAATTGTATCTTTGTTATCTCCTGCCCGCTCTTGTGACCCACACCTGTTATCACTTGTTTCATTTGTTTACCGCCTTATTTAAGGGCTGTTATTTTCATTTCTCCTTGCCGGAGTCTTAAGTTCTCTACCCCCGTCTCCACCAGAACCCAGCCGTTGTTCTGGTGTGGAAATCTGTAAGTTTATTTTGTGTGTCAGTTTGAATTTTCTGTTAGAGCACTGTCTTGGACTTTGTGTTTTATTGTTTTCATTAAATCTTACAAACTGCAGTCCAGCACGTGGGTTTCTCCTCTCTGCCCCAAGGGGCGATTCATGACACAAACCTGGTGATAAACGAGGCCAACAGAGACGTAGCACTGAACTCAGCTTTATTAAGAATAGAGAACACAGTCTATGAGGCACCAAAGCGGAGTCATCGAGGGCAAGAGGAAGCCCTCATGGTGGATGCCCCTTAATATAGGGTGGTGTGATGACGCAGCAGGAAGGTGACATCATCACAGCGCACTTCACATTAAAACCCCACATAACACCCCCCCCCCCTTACAAAGTACAAAAACACACGGCGAATTAAACCCACCCTAATTTGGAAACACAATCACAAAAAGGCACACCAACATAAAACAGTAAAAGTAAAACAAAGCATATAACACACTAAAAAAAGGCTAAAATAGGACTGGTGGATTGGCTACCACATGGCCCACATGACACAGTGGATTATTCTACCACTGTTACTCTCACTTTTTATTTGAACAAACTAAAAATAGCTGTGCTCCTAACTAACACACAAAACAGGAACTATGAAACAACAATGAGTCCTTTCAGCACAGTCCTCCAAGCAGATGGTGGGTCAGGTGGGGGGAAACAGTTCAGCCGGAGGGCTTTTGAGGCAGCCCCTCGGGGGTCTCCCCCTGGAGCTTTGGAGCAGGCTCATCCCCCCCCCCCCAGGGGGTCCCCCAGAGTCCATCTTCCGGCCACCTGGGCCCAGGTCCCACACTGCGGCAGCCAACTCCTGTGGAGCCCTGCCGTCTGGAGTCGCCACCCAGACACACCGTAGTCTGTTCGTGTGCCAAACCGAATTGACCATCAGCCGAAAACACGCTGTTCCCAGCTTCGCCACGATCCTCAGCGGCGCCCGTTGTTTTGTTGGCTGCAGCCTGGTCAGTCGCTGTCCCGGTCTCCCGCCGGCGCAAATCTGAACCCAGTCCAATACTTGGAGCAGCGCCTTACTTGGCTTGGTGGGCCGCTGTGCTTTCGGCAGCTCCATGTTCTACTTCTGTCTGGCACCATTGTAACACTGCAACAGTTCCATTGTCACTGTGGACCCTTCACCTCTTGTCTCCATCATCGACTGCGGCCCATTGTGGGCACGGAAGGTGTCCGGAGCCTCTCCGGTGTCGCTCGTTGAAGTGGACTTTCCTTCCGTCAGCTCGGTTGTAACCTCCGTAGCCTGCCGAGCAAGGGAACGGGAGCAGTCTGGCTCTTCCCCTCCTCCGTCTGAAGTGTACTGCTATGCCTCAGAGCTCTCCACATGCTCAGACCGCCCTCGACTGCCGTGTTCACCATGCTCGCTTACGCCATTTGTCCAGAAACTTCTGTGCTTGGCACCCATTTATCCCCATGGCTAATTTCTCCGCTGCTACTAGCTGGAACGTTACCTCCCCCGTGCTAGCTAGCGTTGGGTCTTTTGGTGCCATTAGCATTTCAACCCACAGCTTCATGCTATGTGTGTGTTCAGCAAAGTAGCTAGCAAGTCGATCGACAGCATCTGCATATGACTCCGTCTCCCCTAACATGTGGAAAACTCTCTGACCTTCTACGCCGAGTTTGCGAACCAGAAGTGCTCATTTCCTTACTCCATCGAATTTACCCAGGCCCAACGCTGCAATGTACGTCTCAAACACGGCCAGCCAGCGAGGCCACACAACTGCTTGTTCCCCTAGGTACTCAAGAAATGGCCGAAGAGGTGCCACGTGCGCCTCTATGGTTTAATCCTCATTTGCTAAATGTTATGTCCACAAACCTGGTGATAAATGAGGCCAACGGAGATGTAGCACTGAATTTGGCTTTTTTAAGAATAGAGAACACACAGTCTATGAGGCACTGTAGCAGAGTCATCCAGGGCAAGAGGAAGCCCTCATGGCGGATGCCCCTAAATATAGGGTGGTGTTGTGGGGATCATGAAATGATGAGACTGGATTATTTCTCAGTATGGTTTATTCATCTCAAGTCCCCAGCTCTCTCTCTCTCTCAGTCAGGAAAAAGGAGAAGGAGCTGCGGTAAACCCACATACATTTATACTCACACATCAAATACAGAATCACACAAGTCAAAACCTTCTATTTACACTTAATCACTTCAAAGTCCTCTTTGCTCTTCTGTCTGACCCCAGGAGGTCAGGCAGCCCTTTCAGGCTCTCACCCCAGATCCTCTGACTTGCCTCCAAGTCCGCAGGTGGTCCAGACTCATTGTCCATCTGAGGCGTGATGTCAATACACACCACAAGCTTAAAGTCCTTCTATACTTGAGTCTCTGCAGCGAAATATGTGAGCTACATAATGTTACCATTATGGGCGCTACAGTGTGATGATGCAACAGGAAGGCAGCGTCATCAGACCGCACTTACATTAAACCCCACATAACAATCCCCACTTTTAAATTAGTACCGGAAGTTGCGCCCATAATTCACACAAAGCATCATGGGGGCTAGGAATAAGGTAGATAGATAGTTTTATTTAAAGGGCCTATATCATGCAAAATCAACTTTTTTGAGCTTTTAAGCATGTTATAATGTTAATTCCTCACCAAAAACACCCCCTAAGTGGTATTTTGCTCCATTCATGCATTTCTGAGTATTCCTCCTCAACCCTGCTCTCTGAGCTGCTGCTCCACCCTGTCCCTGATAATGACTGGGTCCCCACGTTCATACGTATGAACGTGGGTGAGTCCCCCCACTCCAGGAAGTGCCTGTGCTGCCAGCACCGCCCCCAGGCTAACGCACACACCCACTTTCTTCACGCAGCTAACGGAGCGGTGATCGGCAAAACTCTTTCACTTTAGCATTGACGCTGTGAAGAAGTAGTTCCTCTCGCACCTAATCTGCTCAGTGACAACAACTGTTTGGTTTTTTACGTAAGACAATGTCTTCTAAGTGGCGTAAATGTGTCTTTGGCTGTGAGAGATTTAGGAGTTTGTTCAGCCTTCCTAAAGAAGAGCCTACTCGTCAAAAACGGTTGGAGTTTATTATCGTCATGAAATGGGCAGCAGCCACAAGAATTAGAGGCGGAGCCTCAGAGATCGAGGCATCTTACTTCTGGGTTGGAAAAGTAGCTCGCGAAAATAACTCATATTTCATAAGAAATTCAATATACTATCACATACTGTACATGCATATAGTTTACTCTGAAAGGCTTAAAATAGCATGATATAGGCCCTTTAAAACTGGGGAAATATTATGCCACAAAAGTAAGATTAAATTGCTTAAAACAAGTTAAAAAAAAATATCTTAAAGCAAGTGAAATCTTACAGAAAACTGTACAACAAAGAGAAATTCTTGTCAAAATTATCTTGTCAGAGAAAAACAAGCATATAGCCTTGATTTAAGATATTTGATCTTACTAAGATTTCATTTGTTTTGCAGTGTGATATACTATTTGCTACTTCAGCATAAATACAAAAGTCAGTCTAATCTGTCTTATGCTCATGCGCGCGCGCACACACACACACACACACACACACACACACACACACACACACACACCAGCATCATGAATGGCACCAGCCTAAATGCCAGATATCAGAGGATGATACTAATCAACAATTAAAGTCTAATGATGACAGCAGAACACAAAGTTATATCAATGAAGTATTTCTGATTCAAACAATGGACAACAGCAGCAATCAAAAACCTGCACAGCAAGTGAGTCGAAACCACTACAAAGAGCATGTCTTACCTTTTTAGAAGTTCTTTCTGGTCTTCTTAAAAAATCTTTCATAATGTCCTTTAAGTCCAGCTCACGACGAACGTCATATGGACATCAGTGTGAGCTCACAGTCTGCTTTTAGTAGCATGCTTGATCCAGTCTACTTTTTCACTAAGTTCAGATTCCACTGTCCCACGCATAGCTGTCTGATGTAAGCAATCATGGCCTTTCCCAGCGACTGGGCTTTTCTTGTGCTGGTTTCCATCTCTCAGCTTGTCTTCTCCACTGGCCTGGTCTTCTTTGGCATAATCTGGCGGCACCTGCTTTTCTCCTCCAAGTGAATGCTTTAACAGTTCTCCTATCTGTCCATCTCCAGTCTGCTACAGTGAAACCTTCTCCAGGTAATGGCCCACCTGTCTCCTCAGTGCAGTAATTAGCAGCCCCGTCTGTACTTGATGCTCCAATTTAGAAATATCCTTTACATTTCAGCGTTTTTTGAACAATTCCTTTCCCCTAAACCCTTTTTTACTCAATAATTTTGTGAGCGCCATTCTCAAACTTTTTTCCAGACATTTTGACCTAGCTAATTACTTCTTACCTCTCACTTAACTGGTGCTTGCATAGTCACATGCCAAATCAATTCCTCTGATAGGCTATTGTTACGTGGTACCCACGTGGGGCACATGTAAATTGGACCAATCAGCAGCCACAAATGAATATCAAGTGATGGATGTAGAATTTGACCAATTAACAACAATGTGATCTTTTTTATTGGCTCATGATAGGCCCTCAAATATGAGTAAAACAAACTATTGTTGCTAACGTTATTAACAAGCTAAATTGATGTTGGTTATTGTTTATATTGTGGGACACATATGTGGGTTTCATATGCTTCACATGTATATTACTGTATGCTTATTGTATGCTTCACGTCTCAGAGAAACAAAAGGACTGGCCTCCTAGGAGATAACAGGAGGATGTGAAATGTGGCCTTTTGTATGCAAAGAGATGACCTTGAGGGATTTCCTGACCACCAGTGACTTTAGGTGGAGGTGAGAAGACCTGGAAGAAGACGCATTGTGACTTGGGATTAAAAAGACAATGTGACTGTGTGCTTTGATGTCCTGGGGTATGAAAGGGACAGATGTTGGGGGATTCTTTCTCTTTCTGTTTTTTTTTTTTTTTTTTTTTTTTGTAATTCAGTCATTTATTGCATTCAACATGTTAGCCGTGACTTAAACAGCTCAGCCCTCAGCAATCAGACAGCTTATTGTCAAACAGGTAAGCTAACATAAACAGTGCGTACTAACAGTATTGTCATTTTTCTAAAGCTTGAAAAAGGAGCTTCTGCACTTCCTCCTCAGTCATCTGAAGCTGTAGCAGGTGCCTTTCAGCTCAAGTCAAACTCATTAAGAAAAGAGAGTCTGGAGCACACAGTCCAATTTACAGCCTTTATTGGTGCACAGACTGACGTTTCGACACTGTTTTCATGTAGGTTTGTGAGGTTTTTTTAATTCATTGTTTTCATGTAGATTTGTGTTTTGTTTTTTTTAATTCCTTGCTTTTCTCATCAGTTCCCATAAATTTTACACTTTTTTTTGTAATAAATGTCAGACAAATAGTCTTTTTTAAAATTTATTGTCCAAACCACAGGAAGCCAATACAGCTGCACATGGCTCCAGAGCCACAGGTTGCAGACCCCTGCCATTGTTGAAATGGGTCAGAAACGTAGGCCGACGTGACTGTGAAACAAAGAAAGTTGCTGAGGAAAGGAAGAAAGGCAGGAAGAGGCGTTCAGTGGGAGAACCTGCTGCTTCCTCCCAGAATGAACTCACTTTTCCTGATAAGACAAACGCTGGGTGGGAACCGAACAGCAGAGCAAACTTTGATGAAAATCGCTCTAGGGGACAGTCAGAATGTTTTAGACTAATGTAGTTAACAATCGTCCATCAGACCACAGCGGCCTCAGTCTGTTTTCACTTCAAACATCCAGTTCTGGACGACTAAATACCAACGCCAACAGAGGGTGAATGTTACAACTCGCCGCTCATTAGCGGTGCCAGCTGAACGCACACCTGCACCTCGTCAGCAGTGTGGCATATAAGCCACTCTGCCCTGGGCCTCGGCCTGAAGCCGTCTGTTCCCTTCGGCTACTTGCTTCAGAGGAACCCCCTCGCCTACCAGCAAGATTACCCGCGTAAGCATACCTCCTCTTGTGTTCCAGTTTCTCCCCTATGCACAGGTGGATCTTCCCCGGCGGCGGACTCCGCCTCTGCATCACCATCTCGTTGCTGCTGTCAGGTGCATCGTGAGGTTGCTGTCTCCTGGACTCGCCCTTGTGCACGCCTGCCACCTGCCCTGCCAAGTAAGCCAACAAATCCCTTGTTACCTGTTGTACCGGTTTGGTGCCCGTCACCTTCTCCCTGTGCTCTCTCCCCAGGGTTGTCTGGCTGTACGGTTTCCTGCCTCCGTGCCTGACGCTGACGTCCGCCATCTGTACATCCACATACCACAGACACGCATTCACACACACATTTGCTGTTAAATAAACTGTTAAACCTATTCTGAGCCTGCGTGTGTGTCTCCTGAGCCGTGCACTATGTCAGTACGGCTTCAGCAGAGCGGCTCGGCGGACAGCGGTAAGCTTGGTGGAGCACGGGGGTTCATTATGCAGTGTGAGTCGGTGTTCCTGCGCGTCCCCGGAGATTTTCCCTCAGACCACAGCCGAATTGGCTATATAGGAAATCTCCTGGAGGGTCTTGCGCTCACCTGGGCTTATGCCATAATGGCGAAGCCCAGCTACGCCACCCTCACCTATGGCCAGTTCATTAACCTATTCCTGGAAGTCTTTGATCACTCTCGTTTTGAGAGTGTCCAGGTCGATCGCCTCCTCAGCCTTCAGCAGGGGAGCCGATCGGCCGCCGATTACGCCATTGACTTCCAGGTTACAGCGGAGAAGGTTGGCTGGGAGGAACGCGCCCTCTGTGGCATCTTCCTCCGCAGTTTAAACTCTGGTCTGAGGGATGAACTGGCTGGTCGGGATCTCCCTGAAACATTTGCGGAGCTAATCTCTCTCACCATCAGCTTGGATAACCGGCTGCGCGAGCGCGCCTCGGAGCGGAAGTTGCCTTCTCGCTCACGGGGTGCCTCGTCACGCCCGTCCCAAGCTCGCCCCCTGGCGTTACCGCCACCGGAGGTTTCCGTGGAGTCGGAACCTATGGTGATGGGCCGGGCAAAGCTCCCCCTTGCGGAGAAACAACGCCGCCTTGAGTTGGGTCTCTGCATGTATTGCGGAGACAACCAGCACACTGTGGAGCGTTGCCCGGAGAAGCCCAAACGGGGAGGTCCGCGAGTCACTGTAGGGGCCCTCGCGGACGCTAATCAGTCAGTTCCTCTCACACATTTGTCGCTGCCCATCCGTTTCTGCCACAACATCACAGGGCATCTCACTCATGCACTGGTGGACTCAGGCGCGGAAGGCAGCTTCATTTCACAAAGCCTGGCAACCCGATTGGGCATCCGTTGCCAGCCCCTTAAAACTCCTCTCACCCTCATCAATCTCTCCCGTGCATCTCTGGGGAAAGTGACCCACCGGACAAACCCCGTCTCTGTCATCGTCTCTGGAAATCACCGGGAGGAAATCTCCTTTTACATCTTGCCATCCTCTGTGTCTCCGGTGATCCTGGGTTATCCGTGGCTCCGTCTCCATAACCCTGTCCTGGATTGGAGGACCGGAAGGGTGACAGCCTGGAGTACCTTTTGTATGAACACCTGCCTCCAATCCGCTGCCTGCTCTCCATCTTCTCCTCCCGTGGTCAAGGATGCCGCTCCCCCGGACCTCTCCTTGGTGCCCGCGGAGTTTCACGATCTGGGCACGGTCTTTAGTAAGTCCAAGGCGATGTCTCTTCCTCCACACAGGCCTTACAACTGCGCCATAAATCTCCGCCAGGGGGCGCCTCTTCCCTCGGGATGTCTCTACAGCCTGTCAGCGCCGGAGAAGGAGGCTATGAACACCTACCTTAAGGAATCTCTCAGTGCAGGTATTATTCGCCCATCATCATCTCCATTAGGTGCAGGGTTCTTCTTCGTGGGCAAGAAGGATGGCTCTCTTCATCCATGCATCGACTTCCGTGCCCTCAATGACATCACGGAGAAGGACCGTTACACCCTGCCCCTGATGGACACTGCCTTCCACTCCCTCCACGGGGCGACCTGGTTTACCAAGCTGGATCTCCGCAGCGCGTACCACCTCGTCCGGATCCGGGAGGGAGATGAATGGAAGACAGCCTTCCGTACCCCGAACGGCCACTTTGAATACCTGGTCATGCCATTCGGGTTATCCAACGCTCCAGCCATCTTTCAGCGCCTGATTAATGACGTTTTCCGGGACTTCATCGGTCTGTTTGTGTTCGTTTACCTAGATGATATTCTCATCTTCTCCAAGTCCAGGGATGAGCACCAGGTACATGTGAGACGGGTCCTTCAGAGGTTACTGGAGAATCGGTTGTATGTGAAGGCGGAGAAGTGCGAGTTCTATGCCAAGAAGACGTCATTTCTTGGGTTTGTCATCTCCCATGACCAGGTGCTCCCAGACCCAGCTAAAATTAAAGCGGTGGTAGATTGGCCGACTCCCACATCTAGAAAGCAGGTGCAACAATTCATCGGCTTTGCCAACTTCTACCGCCACTTTGTGCCCAACTTTGGAGCCATCGTCGGCCCTCTGACTCGTCTCACCTCCCCTAAAATCTGGTTCCAGTGGACTGAAGAGGCCGCGGCGGCCTTCCAGGCGCTGAAGGCGGAGTTTTCATCCTCCTGGGTCCTCAGCCAGGTCGATCCCTCTCTGCAGTGCATCGTGGAGGTCGACGCCTCGGATACAGGGGTGGGTGCGGTGTTGTCTCAGCGGTCACCTACTGATGGGGTCAAACGGCCTTGCGCCTTCTTCTCCCGGCGCTTGTCCCCGGCGGAACGCAACTACGACGTGGGGGACAGGGAGCTTCTCGCCATCAAGCTCGCGCTCCAGGAGTGGCGTCACTGGCTGGAGGGGGCCGTCCTGCCCTTCGTGGTGCTAACGGATCACAAAAACCTGGAATATTTAAGAACTGCCAAGCGTCTGAATGCCCACCAGGCCCGTTGGTCCCTGTTTTTTGCGAGATTCCGTTTCACCATCACATTCAGGCTGGGCTCCAAGAACGGACTCCCTGACGCCCTCTCCAGGCAAATCGCCCCTGAAGACTCGGGGGGGGGGGGGGCGCTGTACACACCATCCTGCCCAGGTCGTGCATCGTGGGGGCCGTTACCTGGGAGATCGAGGATAAGGTCCGGAAGGCGCAGGAATCGGAGCCAGACCTGGGCGGCGGACCGGAACGGAGGCTCTTCGTTCCATCCTCCATTCGGGGGGAGGTCATCCATTGGCTTCACACGTCCAAGCTAGCCTGCCATCCTGGGACCTCCCGAATGATTGACCTGCTCCAACGCTCCTTTTGGTGGTCGGGACTGCGCAAGGACGCTGCCCGCTATGCCCGGGCCTGCCCCATCTGTGCCACCAGTAAAGCCAGCAACTCCCCCCCTGCGGGTTTGCTCCAGCCCCTGCCCGTTCCTGGTAGGCCCTGGTCGCACATCGCATTGGACTTCGTCACCGGTCTCCCCGTCTCTAACAACTTCGACACTGTCCTGACCATCGTCGACCGCTTCTCCAAGGCCGCCCACTTCGTGCCATTGCGGGGGCTCCCCTCTGCCTTGGAGACGGCAGATCTTCTCATCCAACACGTGGTCAGGCTGCACGGGATACCAGTTGACGTCGTCTCCGACCGGGGTCCCCAATTCACCTCGGACGTCTGGCGGGGTTTTTGCAAGGCATTAGGAGCCCAGGTAAGCCTCTCCTCCGGCCATCACCCCCAATCTAACGGGCAGTGTGAATGGACCAACCAGGAGCTGGAGGCTGCTCTCCGCTGCGTCACCGCCTCGAAGCCTGCGTCATGGAGCAAACACCTTGCCTGGGTGGAATACGCCCACAACTCCGCTTGCTCCTCAGCCACAGGGATGTCCCCCTTCAAGGTGTCCCTGGGTTACGACCCCCCTCTGTTCCCCTCGCTGGAGAACGAGTCGACAGTTCCCACGGTTCAGGCTCACCTCAGGCGGTGTCGCTCCATCTGGACAGCTGCGCGCAATGCGCTTTTACGCATGGCAGAGCGCAATAAGGCCACGGCGGATCGGCATAGAAGACCTGCTCCTGCCTACCAGGTAGGCCAACCGGTCTGGGTATCTACGCAAGATGTGAACCTGAAGGGTGAGAGGAGGAAGTTGGCTAAATGTTTCATGGGTCCATACCCGTCACCAAGATTATCAACCCGGTGGCTGTGCGTGTTGCTACTCACCCCTCCCTCCACATCCATCCCACCTTCCACGTCTCCAAGGTGAAACCGGTGGTGTCTGATCCCATCTGCCCTCCTCCTACTGCGCCGCCCGCGCCTCGGATGATTGATGGCCATCCGGCTTGGACTGTCTCTACCATCTTGGACTCCCGACGCCGGGGTCGCGGGCTACAGTATTTGGTGGACTGGGAGGGCTATGGCCCAGAATGGAGGCAGTGGGTTCGCTCCTCGTTCGTGTTGGATCGCTCTCTCATCACCGAGTTTCACCGGAAGCACCCCGATAAACCATCGCCAGGAGGCGCTGCTAGAGGGGGGAGTACTGTTACAACTCGCCGCTCATTAGCGGCGCCAGCTGAGCGCACACCTGCACCTCGTCAGCAGTGTGGCATATAAGCCACTCTGCCCTGGGCTTCGGCCTGAAGCCGTCTGTTCCCTTCGGCTACTTGCTTCAGAGGAACCCCCTCGCCTACCAGCAAGATTACCCGCGTAAGCATACCTCCTCTTGTGTTCCAGTTTCTCCCCTGTGCACAGGTGGATCTTCTCCGGCGGTGGACTCCGCCTCTGCATCACCATCTCGTTGCTGCTGTCAGGTGCATCGTCAGGTTGCTGTCTCCTGGACTCGCCCTTGAGCACGCCTGCCACCTGCCCTGCCAAGTAAGCCAACAAATCCCTTGTTACCTGTTGTACCGGTTTGGTGCCCGTCACCTTCTCCCTGTGCTCTCTCCCCAGGGTTGTCTGGCTGTACGGTTTCCTGCCTCCGTGCCTGACGCTGACGTCCGCCATCTGTACATCCACATACCACAGACACGCATTCACACACACACTTGCTGTTAAATAAACTGTTAAACCTATTCTGAGCCTGCGTGTGTGTCTCCTGAGCCGTGCACTATGTCAGTGAAAAGCTCTCTGTGATGTCAACAGTTCCGGTCCAGCCTGAAAGTTCACATTTTCACTTTGGAAGGCACTGAACTTATGATAGGAAAAGAGGGGGGGGAAGAAAAAAAAAAAACAGTCCATCCTAGCGAGACTAGAAATTCAATCCCAATTAGTTTTTTTTGTTAAATTATTAAAAAAAATAAGTTTTCAGCAATAGTGGTGAAAAAATTTGAACACCCCTTTAAATATTCAGTGCTTTATTAAGAAATGTTCACATATCTATGTCTACCTTGCTTTTGTTTTTAGTTGCATTTTTTTTTTTTATTTAAGTTTTTGTAAAGAGTGTACAGGTCATTACAGCATTGCATTGTTTACATTTTCATCACATGTTCCCTTATTTTTTGCTATTTGACAACATTGGAAGAATAATTATTACAACACCCCTTTTTTTTAAAATGAAAGAAAAAGTGAAATAAAATAAAATAAAATAAAAAACAAACAAACAAAACAGCAAAAAACAAACAAAAATAAAAATAGGTAATTAAAAGTAAAAGAGCATCTGAGTAGCTTTGGAACAAAGAGTGGAACCATTATTGAAATGGTATTTGTCAAAGATTAGATCTAATGGAAGACACATATGCGATCCAGGGTTGCCAAAAGTTCATGAACCCATCCATGTCCTGTCTCAGTGCGAATGTCAACTTTTCCATCGAGTAAATGTCCTGGATCACGTTAGACCAATCTTCAGGTGTAGGACAGTCCTTCAGCATCCATTTTTTAGTTAGGGCTTTTTTACTTGCCAATATTAAAACATTGAATAAGTATTTTTCTCCTCGTCTTTCCAGTGAGTCCGGTAGTAAACCCAAATACAAAGTTACAAAAGAAAAGGGAACTGTTATTTTGAATATTTTCCCCATTATTGTCCGTACATTGGTCCAATATTGGTGGATAACTGGGCATGACCAAAACACATGAAAATGATTTGCAGTCTTTTCACCACACAAGCGCCAACAGTTCAACCCCTTATGGGTAAATTTGTTTTGTGCAGGTGTTCTGAAAAATCTTACCAAATTTTTCCATCCAAATTCTCTCCACTGCAGGGATGAGGTACTTTTCCATTGCTGTTTATTTAGCTTTTCCCATATCTCCAGCTGTAAAGTGAAATTCCTGTGGTCTATATTAATCATATATCCCATAACCTACATATGTATAAGCATGTGAGAATGTTTGGTGATTACATATGTAAAGCGACTTCACACCTCAGAACAGGACAAAAGGTCTCAACCGCCAGTGAAGATCAAAGAGCATCCGAGGCGTTGCGGTGGAGACCAGATAGGTCGCCCTGACCCCCCAGGGCCAGGTGGAGGGGTACGGAGACAAAAGAGGGGATTAAGATAGTGAGGGATGTCAGCTTTTGATATGCATGTCTTTTGTTATGTGCGAGTATAAGTTCTTAGAGCCGAAGGTGTTCGCCCTCTCACTTCTTCTGCTGCTGCACCTAGATGAGACTTGTTAGAGGAGCTGATAATAAACTTTGGTTTATAAATCACATCGCCTCGTTATTTCAAGCTCTTTTACACTGGTGACCCTGACGCAAGGATGGACCAGAGGCGTTCCCCCGCGATCGACTCATCTGTGGCGACCCAGGCAGACGCCGGCGCCCATGCAGACAGGGGAACAGACGGACGACGTTCCCCCACGGCAGAAGTGATAGAGAGGGCTCAACCGAGCACCAGCACCGCTGAGAGAGCCGAAGGAAGGCACTCTCACCCTGCGGACACATCAGTGACGGTCCACACAAACGCCGTCACCGTCAAGCTGCCGGACTTCTGGCAGGAAGACCCCGCCTTGTGGTTTCAGCAAGCTGAAGCCCAGTTTGCACTTGCGGGCATCACGGCTGACGATACAAAGTTCTATCACATCGTCGCCAAACTCGACGCCGCCACTTCGAGATGTGCGCGGAGCATAATCCAGCGGCCGCCGGCCCAGGACAAATATAAAGAACTGAAAGCGACCATCGTGGCAAATTTCGTCCCCTCAGCCGAGGAGAGAGCCGAGAGGATCCTGGCGGTCTATGGCCACAGAGGATGCAGACCCAAGACCCTCCTGGAGGACTTGCTGCAACTTAAAGAAGAGGACAATGACAACTTCCTCTTCCAATTCATATTCCTCAGTACGCTGCCGCCACACATGAGAGGGACTCTTGCCAACATGCGATGCAGCACCCAGCAGGACTTCCGCATGCTGGCTCACGAAGCTCAACGGCTCGTCAACGCCTGCAAGGAACAGACACCCACAGCAGCATCCGCAGACCTCAACGCTGATGTCCGGAGCCACGGGGAGCCACAAACCACCGAGCAGAATCAGCCCGCGGTGACAGCGACACGGCCAAGACGTAACAGACGGAGCAACGTTTGTTATTACCACCACCGCTTCGCCGAGAAGGCTTACAAATGCGTTCCCCCCTGCAAATTTCACGTTCTCGGGAAACGCCAAAGCCGAGAACCGTTAACAGCGGCGGTTCTCGGCGAAAAAAGCAAGCTTCTATATGTGACGGACGGACACACTGGCAAGCAGTTCCTTATTGACACGGGAGCTCAACTAAGTTTTATCATGCCCTCCCAAGCAGACCGGGCCATGGGCACCCTGGGAAATGGAGCGGTGGCAGCCAACGGCTCCATCATCGACACTTTTGGCGAAAAGAGCCTGCCCCTCCGTATCCACGGCCGCAACTACAGATGGACATTTGTTGTAGCGGCGGTGAGTTTTAACTTGTTGGGCGCAGATTTTTTGTGTGCACATGGGTTATTAGTTGATCTAGCGAACAGACGCTTGGTTAATGCACTGTCCTTTGCTTCTATTCCCTGCTCAGCTCGACTTTCTCCACCACCCGTGCAAGCCAGCGTCACCACAGCAGGAGGTAAGTTTGATCAACTCCTCACCCAATTTCCAGCACTCACAATTCCCAAATTCTCAGCCACAGTGGCTAAACACGGGGTCGAACACTTTATTCCCACAACGGGCCCACCCGTTTTCGCCAAAGCTCGGCGCTTAGACGCGACCAAGCTCGCCATAGCTCGGGACGAATTTACCACCCTTGAAAAATTAGGCATTATCAGGCGCTCGAAAAGCCCCTGGGCGTCACCACTTCACATGGTCCCGAAATCCAACGGTTCTTGGAGACCGTGCGGCGATTACCGCAGATTAAATAATGCGACAGCGCATGACCGTTACCCAATTCCTCACATTCAAGATTTTTCACTACATCTGGCGGGTGCGCGCATTTTTTCAAAAATAGACCTGGTCCGCGGCTATCATCAAGTCCCAGTTCGAGCAGAGGACATTCCTAAAACAGCTGTAATAACCCCCTTCGGTCTTTTTGAATTTTTGCGGATGCCTTTCGGCCTCAAAGGCGCCGCTCAAACCTTTCAGCGGATGATGGACACGGTATTACGCGACCTCCCCTTCGTGTTCGTCTATCTCGACGATATGCTGGTAGCCAGCTTGTCTGAGGAAGAACACGAGCAGCATCTCACTATGGTTTTTCAGAGACTAGAAGAGCACGGGTTAATAATCAATCCAGCCAAATGCAAATTCGGTGTGTCACAAATTGATTTTTTAGGACACAGAGTTTCACCGAAGGGGGCAGTCCCACTGCCAGACAAAGTTCACGCAGTAAAAAGTTTCCCACGGCCACAAACGGTCAAATCGCTGCAAGAATTTTTGGGAATGGTTAATTTTTACAACCGTTTCCTCCCCCGCGCAGCTCAGCTCATGCAGCCCCTATATGACGCACTCAGAAAACAAAAATCTTCCAACGCGGTCGAATGGACCCCGGAGCGCGAACGCGCCTTCGCGGAAGTAAAAAGTGCTCTAGCTAATGCCACATTGTTGGTTCACCCCGATCCCTCGGCCCGCATTGCGCTAACCACAGACGCTTCAGACCTGGCCATAGGGGCAGTTGTAGAACAACACGTCAGCGGAATCTGGCAACCTTTGGCATTTTTCAGCAAATCGCTAAACCAAACTGAGCGTAAATACAGCACTTTTGACAGGGAGCTGCTAGCGCTTCATTTATCCACCTGCCACTTCCAGTTCTGGTTGGAAGGGCGGCGTTTCACGGCTTTTGTAGACCACAAACCGCTCACCTTTGCGATGGCTAAAATTTCTGAACCGTGGTCAGGCAGGCAACAAAGACAGCTGGCTGCGATTTCAGAGTTCACCACAGACATTCGACATGTGGCAGGCAAACTTAACGTGGTAGCAGACTGCCTCTCTCGCGCTGTGACATCGCCAGAGCACGAGGAGACAGATTATACTACCTCAGCCGCAGAACTCTTTGCCAACGCAAACACATACGCAGCCCCAATCCATGCAGGGATAGATTATGCAGCCATGGCGGAGGAGCAAAGTAGTGACGCGGACGTGCGCGCACTCCTGTCTGGACCAACAGGGTTAAGGCTGGAGGAAAGGGGTTTACGCGACGGTGTGCCCCCCCTAATATGCAACATCTCAACCGGCCGACCTCGCCCGTTAGTCCCAGCTGCATGGCGCCGCCGTATTTTCGACTCGATTCACTCCCTCGCGCACCCAGGTGTGCGCGCTTCGGTTAAAATGGTCGCCGAAAAGTTTGTGTGGCCTGGCCTGCGCAAAAACGTAAAAGAATGGGCAAAGACTTGCATTTCTTGTCAGCGCGCCAAAATACACAGACACACAAAAGCCCCTTTAGAGCCTTTTCGAATCCCTGCTAGAAGGTTCGACCACGTTCATGTCGACCTCGTGGGGCCACTACCTTCCTCCCAAGGTTTCACACATCTGTTAACAATGATAGACCACACCACGCGCTGGCCGGAGGCAGTCCCTCTGGCGTCAACCACAGCGGAGGAAGTCGCTCGCGTTTTTTTGACAAACTGGGTGGCACGTTTCGGCGTCCCATCGGACATCACATCCGATAGGGGGCCTCAATTTGTCTCGGAGCTTTGGTCAGCCATGGCCAGCAGCTTAGGGGCGACAATTCACCGCACCACCGCTTATCACCCTCAGGCTAATGGGTTATGCGAGCGTTTTCACAGATCTTTAAAGGCCGCCCTCAGAGCCTCACTAACGGATACAAATTGGGTAAATAAACTTCCCTGGGTTTAATTGGGGTTGCGTGCTGCGCCTAAAGAGGATCTAGACGCCTCCCCAGCAGAATTAGTTTTTACACAACCTCTCAGGCTCCCAGGTGAATTTTTGCCAGAGAATCCAGAGCCAGGGCATCTTCCAGCCCCGAGGTTTTTAGGCAGCAACAAACCGGACTCTCTCCCCGGACCGGCACATCACTCTTTTCCACGGGTTTTTGTCCCCCAAGCTTTAAAAAACGCTGAATTCGTTTTTGTTAGGCATGAAGCTTTAAAACCAACCTTCCGCCCACCATACGATGGACCATTCAGAGTGCTGGAACCTGGTGATAAACATTTTGTGCTTGATTTGGGGGATAGAAAAGAAACAGTCAGCATTGACAGACTTAAACCTGCCTTCTTGTTGAGAGACGAGCCTGCACGGTTGGCGAGAGCACCTCGGCGGGGTAGACCCCCCAAGAGAAAAGACTCAGCCCCCCTGCAGGGAACAAATAATCACTCTCCTCCCCAAGCTGCAGATTCCTTACAGGAAGGTCCCACCAGGACGCCCAAGCGGACCCACAGCAGATTCGGGAGAAGATTAAAACCCAGACGGCACAAGGACTGATGCAAACTACTCAACAGTTGTTCACTAATTGTGCTGTAACAGTTTAGGACTGACTTGTGATATTACTATGCTGTTATGATTACCACTGAACTCTCTTAGGAGCATGGCTGCTGAAAAGTTTCTTCTGTGTCAAGAGGTGTAGCAGTTAGTATGTCATAATAATTATCTTAAACTGTGAATTTTTCTATTGTCCTTTTCTTCGTTGTTTGGGGGGGGGGGGCTGTGGTCTATATTAATCATATATCCCATAACCTACATATGTATAAGCATGTGAGAATGTTTGGTGATTACATATGTAAAGCGACTTCACACCTCAGAACAGGACAAAAGGTCTCAACCGCCAGTGAAGATCAAAGAGCATCCGAGGTGCTGCGGTGGAGACCAGATAGGTCGCCCTGACCCCCCAGGGCCAGGTGGAGGGGTACGGAGACAAAAGAGGGGATTAAGATAGTGAGGGATGTCAGCTTTTGATATGCATGTCTTTTGTTATGTGCGAGTATAAGTTCGTAGAGCCGAAGGTGTTCGCCCTCTCACTTCTTCTGCTGCTGCACCTAGATGAGACTTGTAAGAGGAGCTGATAATAAACTTTGGTTTATAAATCACATCGCCTCGTTATTTCAAGCTCTTCTACAATTCCCCTCTTTTTCCCATCTTTCTTTTATATATGATGTGTTGTCTCCTTTTAAGTCTTGAAGACCCTGGTATATTTTAGAAATGTATCTGATCCCTGGGATCCCTATATATGCCATTAAGAAGACCTTCAGAACACCTGACTGGGCCCTTTCCAAATCCTCCTTTTTAAGTATATTGTTTATGTGGTGTCTAAGCTGAAAGAACCTGTAAAGATCTTGGTTTATTAGACCTTGTTTTTTCAAATCTTCAAAACTTCTTAAAGTTTGCCCCTTAAAAAAATCGTAATATTTTATCAGCCCTTTCTCTTTCCACTTTTTAAATCTAGTGTCTGTTTTATTAGGAGTAAAGTCTTGATCATAGGCAATCCATTGCAGAAGTCGATAGGGCTCTTTAGTTTGATTCTCTCTGACTATCTTAAACCAAATTTTTAGCGGGGTCTCTATCCACGGGTTAGTGTTATTCAAAAGTTTAGGTAAGGCATTGTTCCCTATTATCGCCTGTAGGGGGATGTCACTTGTTATTTGGCATTCAATCTCCTTCCATTGTGCAGTGTAGACTGGGTTACATATCTCTATTAAAGTTTTAATTTGTGCAGCTTTAAAATAGTCCCTGATATTTGGCAGCGCAAGCCCACCTTTGTCTTTGTTTAGCTGTAAGGTTCTATATCTGATTCTAGGTCTCTTGCCTTGCCATATGAATCTTGAGATCCTTCTGTCCAGCTCCTGCCATGTTTTTTTGGGAGGTTCTACCGGTATTGTTTGGAAAAGGTATAGAAGACGTGGAAGTATATTCATTTTGACTGCTTCACTTCTTTGTGCAGTACCCAAGAATGGTATCATATTCCGTCTTGCTAGGTCAGATTTTATTTTTGTCACCAGTGGATCATAGTTTAGTGTGATAATTTTGTTGAGTTGTTTCGGGATATTGACCCCCAGATATTTCATAGATTCCATCTCCCAGTTAGTTTTGAGTTTGCTTAGTGAATAATGATTTGGGTCATAGTTGAATGTTAAAACTTGGGTTTTATGCATGTTTAATTTGTACCCCGATAAATCTCCATACTCTGAAAAAACTGAGATTAGTTCTGGTAAAGAAGTGTCCGGCTGCCCTAGGTATATTAAAATGTCATCGGCAAAGAGTGCTATTTTATGTTCCTTCTGACCAAGTGTAATACCTTGAATTTTTTGATTTTGTCTTATCCATTGGCTCAGAGGTTCTATGAAGATTGCAAAGAGCAGTGGAGACAGGGGGCAGCCCTGACGACATCCTCTTTCCAACTCAAAAGATGATGATAAATTACCGTTAATCCTTATTTTAGCTGTTGGTTTTTTATATAATGCCTGTATAGTTCTAATGAAGTTGTTATGAAAATTGAAACTGGATAAGATTCTATATAGGAAAGACCAGTCAACCGAATCGAATGCTTTTTCAGCATCTAATCCCAATATGACTGCATTTAAGTTATATTTTTTTATATGATGAATTATGTGTAAAGTGTGTCTAATGTTGTCTTGTGTCTGTCTTTGTCTTATAAAACCTGTTTGGTCTAAGTGAATTAAGTCTGTCAGTATATTTTCTAACCTTTTGGCAAGGATAATGGTAAAAAGCTTATAGTCCTGATTTATTACACTGATTGGTCTGTAGTTGGAGCATTCTAGTTTATCCTTTTCAGGTTTAGGTATAACTGCAATGACCCCTTCTCTCCAGGAGGGGGGGATTTCCCCTGTGTGGAGGACATAGTTAAATGTTTTCAGGAGGAGAGGAGATAGTTGCTGTTTAAAGGTTTTGTACCACTCTGCTGTATAGCCATCTGCTCCTGGGGATTTGTTAGCTTTAAGTTTCATAATTGCTTTTTCCAATTCTTTAGGTTGTATTTCTGACAGTAGTGTTTTATTTTGTGACTCTGTAAGTTGGGGAAGGTTTAATGTGTTTAGGAATGCCTCGGATGCGTTTTTATGTTTTTTGTGGGAGTATAAGTTCTTGTAGTAATTCTCGAAGCTTTTAAGAATATCCTGAATTCTGAATTTTATTTCCTTTGATACTGGGTCTCTGATTTTGTAGATTGCTCTTTCTGTTTGTTGTTTCCTCAGTTTATAGGCTAGCAATTTTGCCGATTTACTGCCTGCTTCATAGTATTTTTGTTTCAAAAATGTAAGTTTCTTCTGGATTTCTATTGTGTAGATCTCATTTATTTGGTTTTTAATTTCCTTAATCTTGAGCGAGTCAATAGAATGAGTGTTGCCTTTGTGTTCTTTTTCTAGGTTCTTAAGTTCTGACTCTAATGCGGTTAGTTTTTCTTGTCTCAGTTTCTTTTGGATTGCCAGTTTTGCAATAATCTTCCCCCTTATTACAGCTTTGCATGCATCCCACAGTATTAAAGGGGATACCTCTCCATTATCGTTTTCTTCCAAATATCTGAGAATGTCTGATTCCAACTCATCTTTCAGTGGTCCTTTCAGGACATTTGAATTCAACCTCCAAGAAAATGTATTATTTGTGTATTTTTGGATATTTAAGTCCATATAGATCGGACTGTGGTCAGAGAGATCCATCAGTCCTATTTTACATGTTTCTACTCTTCCACTGTCTCTATTAAACATAAAAAAATAGTCAATCCTTGAGTAAGATGAATGTGGCGTTGAGTAAAATGTATAATCTTTTACACTGGGGTTGAGTTCCCTCCACACATCACAAATTCCCTTTTCTTTTAGTAGCATCTGAGTCTTCCTGCTTTGGGTATTATTTTGATGTGGAGAATTACCAGAAGCATCCCAGTATGGATTCAGTCTTAGATTGAAGTCCCCACCACATATCACTAAACCTTGAGCTTTGGTTATGTTTAGGTCAAATACATTTTTATAAAATTTCCAGTTAGCCCCTGGAGGTGCATATACATTCAGCAGGGTGATATCTTCTCCCTCTAGCCGCCCAATTACCAAACTGTATCTCCCTTCTTTATCTTTGTGTTCTGATTTTTTTTCAAATGTAATTTTGGTTGATATCAATGTCGCTACTCTCCTCCTCCTCCCTGACTTATATGAAGATGAAGAGATCATTTTAAACCCTTGTCTACTGAGTTTAGTGTGCTTCACGTCTGTTAGGTGGGTTTCTTGTAAAAATATTATTCCTGCTTTGTCTTTTTTCATTTTGCCTAGAATCTTGGATCTTTTAACTGGATTCAGGATTCCTTTTACATTATATGAAATTATTTTGGTTACACCCTGTTTCTCCATTGTGTTGTTTTATTTAGTATAACAGTGTGGTGGCCCTCTTTTGTGCTACTCAGAAACTGAAAGAACATTAAGAACAAGAAAAACATTAAGAACATAGTGTTTAAAACTTTAAAACAAAAAACTGTCAAAAGAACTTCCTGAGCTGAGGTCTTTTTAAAGACCCTGGAAGAGCCTTGATGGAGTGTAGGCTCTGAGGGAAATTCCTCAATCTCTGTTACGTGTTGAGGGCCCTCTCTTACCCCTATAAGTTGTCCCATGCTTTTAACGTGAGTTTCAGAACCGAATCCGAACTTGTAATGATTTTTTTTTTCCCTTTATGCCTATACCCTGTGAAATTGTGTGCACCCTCCCACCCCCATCACAGCAAACATTCACGCTAGGATGGTATTTGTTAGTGTAGGGAGAACATGTGGATCATTGTCACATTTCTATTTTAACAAGATTTTTTTTTTTTTTAAAAGACTTATTTGTTTCTAATATCTCTCTTTCTGTTTTTGATGATGTTGGAGAATGGAATAAACCTGACTTGTGAGATAAACTCAGCCTTGTCATTTCCACATTCTCCACACTGGTGACCCTAAGACGTATCATGAGTGGAAGAAATTCTCCCGAGCCAGCCAAACGAATGCAGCCACAGTTCAGCTACTGGACTTCTGGCAGAACAATCCGCGCTCCTGGTTTAACGCGATCGAGGCGCAGTTCAACCTCCGGAGGATTTCGGTAGACGCCACAAAGTTCTACCATGTGGTTGCAAAACTGGACAACCACACAGCCCAGCATGTGCAGAGCCTGATCAACCAGCCGCCGGACAGCGACAAGTACGGCGCGTTGAAGGCTGCACTCATCCGGTACTTCACCCCCTCGGTGGAGGAGCGAGCAGAGGGGCTCCTGGCGCTGACTGAATTTGAAAGTGACAGGCCTGCGGACCTGATGGAGAAGCAGTTGGGGTTGAAAGACTCTGACGATGACCACTTCATCTTCGCCCACCTTTTCCTCAGGACCCTACCGTCAGCGGTGAGAGTGACCCTGGCAGGTTCGCCACTGTTGGCCCATCGAGACTACCGCGAGCTGGGCCAAGAGGCGCAACGACTCGTCAACGCCGCCAAACAGTGCGTGGCCACCACCGCGGCAGCGGAGCTCGGCGTAACGTCCGGAGATGGCAGGGGGCCAGAGGCAGCAGTACCAGACTCACCGACGACGGCGGCGGCAAGGGCCAAGAAACACGAAACAGACGACGTCCTTTGTTTCTACCATCGCCGCTTCGCAGAGAGGGCACGCAAATGTATACCACCGTGCCATTTCAAGCGCTCGGGAAACGGCAAGACCAGGGGTTGGTAGTAGCTGCGGCCCTCGGAGAGGAGAACAAGCTGCTCTACTTGAGGGATGCGCGCTTGGGGAGGCATTTCCTCGTGGACACAGGCTCCCAGCTGAGTTTCATCACACTTTCCTCCGCTGACCGGCTGGCGCCTTCCAGTGGTCCCAGGGTGTCAGCAGCGAACGGCTCGGCGATTAAGACCTTTGGTGAGAGGACGTTGCTTCTGTCCCTACACGGCCGTACATTCGAGTGGACTTTCGTCATAGCTGCAGTCAATTTCAACATGTTCGGGGCTGATTTTTTGTGCTCACATGGTTTGTTGGTTGATCTTGCTAACAGACGCCTGGTTAATGCACTCTCTTTTTATTCTATTCCCTGTACAGCTCGAGTGACCCCGCCAACAGCACAAGCCAACGTCACAGCTGCAAGTGGTAAGTTCCACACACTCCTCACTCAGTTCCTAGCACTCACGGTCCCAACATTTTCGGCGACCGTGGCTAAACACGGGGTGGAACATTTTATTACTACCACCGGACCGCCCGTTTTTGCAAAAGCTCGGCGCTTGGATTCAGCTAAACTGACCATAGCGCGTGAGGAGTTTGCCAACCTGGAAAAGTTGGGCATCATCAGGCGTTCGAAAAGCTCATGGGCTTCACCGCTTCACATGGTCCCGAAAGCTGATGGCTCGTGGCGACCTTGCGGTGATTTCCGCAGGTTGAACAACACTACAGCGCACGACTGCTACCCGATCCCGCACATCCAAGATTTTTCAGTTCATTTGGCGGGGGCGCGCGTTTTTTCTAAGATAGACTTGGTACGCGGTTACCACCAGGTCCCAGTGCGCGCTGAGGACATACCCAAAACAGCGGTAATAACTCCGTTCGGGCTATTCCAGTTTTTGCGCATGCCGTTTGGGCTTAAAGGTGCGGCGCAGACGTTCCAACGCATGATGGACGCGGTGTTGCGCGATCTCCCCTTCGTGTTCATCTACCTGGACGACATACTGGTAGCCAGCGCGTCCGAAGACGAACACGAAAACCACCTCACGGCAGTTTTCCGGAGGTTGGCAGAGCACGGGTTAATAATCAACCCAGCGAAGTGTCAGTTCGGGGTGACGCAGATTGATTTTTTGGGGCATCGCGTCTCTCCAGAAGGAGCAGTTCCTCTGCCTGACAAAGTGCGCGCAGTAACAAATTTTCCCAAGCCACAAACGGTCAAAGCGTTACAGGAGTTTTTGGGAATGGTGAATTTTTATAACTGTTTCCTCCCCCGCGCAGCGCAGCTCATGCAACCATTGTATGCTGCACTAAAAAAACAAAAACCCACAAATAAAATCGAATGGTCTCCGGAGCGAGAGCGCGCATTCTCTGAAGTCAAAACAGCCCTGGCAAACGCTGCGTTGTTAGCACATCCAGTCCCAACGGCCCGCATAGCGCTCACTACTGACGCGTCAGATGTGGCCATAGGGGCGGTCGTGGAACAGTATGTAGCCGGAGCTTGGCAACCGCTCGCCTTTTTCAGCAGGACCTTGCGCGATAGTGAACGAAAATGCAACTCATTCGACAGGGAGTTGTTAGCTCTCCACTTGGCCATTCGCCACTTCCAGTTCTGGCTGGAGGGATGCCGTTTCACCACGTTCGTTCATCACAAGCCGCTGACTTTCGCGATGGCCAAGGTTTCAGAACCGTGGTCGAGCCGGCAGCAGAGACAGCTGGTCGCGATCTCGGAGTTTACTACCGATATCCAGCATGTGGTGGGTAAACTTAATGTAGTGGCAGACTGCCTCTCGCGCGCCGTGGCGGCTCCAGCCCGCGTAGGGGTAGATTTTGCAGCCATGGCCGTGGATCGGGTTAGCGACGCAGAAGTGCGCGCGGCCCCAGTCCGCGCGGCCCCAGTCCGCGTGGGGATAGATTATGCAGCCATGGCTGCGGATCAGGTTAGCGACGTGGACGTGCGCGCGCTCCAGTCTGGACCAACAGGGTTAAGGCTGGAGAACAGGGTGCTGCAAGACGGTATGCCCCCCCTAATCTGCGATGTCTCCACTGGGCGACCGCGTCCTGTGGTACCGGCCGCGTGGCACCGCTGCGTTTTTGACTCGATCCATTCTCTGGCACACCCGGGAGTGCGCGCGTCGGAAATTTGTATGGCCGAGCCTGCGCAAACAAGTTAGAGAGTGGGCAGCAGCCTGCATGGCTTATCAATGAGCCAAGGTACACAGACACACGAGAGCTCCCTTGGAGCCGTTTCACATTCCGGCTAAGAGGTTTGATCATGTTCACGTGGACCTTGTAGGCCCCCTCCCGCCCTCACAGGGGTGCACACATCTTCTGACAATGGTTGACCGCACCACGCGCTGGCCGGAAGTGGTCCCACTGTCGTCAACCACAGCCGAGGAGGTGGCGTGCCGTTTTTAACGGCATGGGTAGCGCGTTTTGGAGTCCCGTCGGACATTACGTCCGACAGAGGCCCTCAATTTGTTTCCAAACTTTGGTCAGCGATGGCCCGCAGCCTGGGGGCAACGATCCACCGCACGACCGCGTACAATCCGCAGGCTAACGGGTTATGCGAATGTTTTCACAGGTCATTGAAGGCGGCCCTCAGAGCGTCGCTTACGGATGCAAATTGGGTGGACAGGCTACCATGGGTTTTATTGGGGTTGCGTTCTGCACCTAAAAAGGATTTAGAAGCCTCCCCAGCTGAGTTAGTTTTCGCACAGCCACTTTGGCTGCCCGGGGAATTTCTCCCAGATAATCCTGCGCCAGAGTGCTCCCCAGCTCAGCGGTTACAGAGTAGCACGGACTCGAGCACGCTACCTGGCCCCATTCACCACAGTTTTCCGCGCGTTTTTGTGCCTAAGGCTTTAAAAAATGCGGAGTTTGTTTTTGTCAGACACGATGCCCATCGCCCACCGTTACGACCACCTTATGATGGACCATATAGAGTGCTGGAAACAGGTGATAAGCATTTTTTGCTAGATTTGGGGGGCAGAAAAGAAATGATTGGCATAAACAGGCTCAATCCCGCTTTTGTGGTGGCTGACGAAGGTGTGCAGTTGGCCAAGGCTCCTCGGCGCGGCAGACCCCCTAGAGAGCATTCCCCAGAACACCCACAGAGATTGACTAACAGTTCTCATCCTCAGACAGCAGCTCCCCAGCAGGAGGGCGCCGCGGAGGTGGTAAAGCCTGCTTTCAGCAGATACGGGAGAAGACTGAGGCCCAAGCAGCATGTGGACTGATGTGTAGTGATTTTATTATGACATGCAAACTGTTATTACGTTGTTCCATCTTAGACGTTTGGGGGGGGGGGTCATGTGGGACACATATGTGGGTTTCATATGCTTCACATGTATATTACTGTATACTTATTGTATGCTTCACGTCTCAGAGAAACAAAAGGACTGAGCCTCCTAGGAGATAACAGGAGGATGTGAAATGTGGCCTTTTGTATGCAAAGAGATGACCTTGAGGGATTTCCTGACCACCAGTGACTTTAGGTGGAGGTGAGAAGACCTGGAAGAAGACGCATTGTGACTTGGGATTAAAAAGATAATGTGACTGTGTGCTTTGATGTCCTGGGGTATAAAAGGGACAGATGTTGGGGGATTCTTTCTCTTTCTGTTTTTGATGATGTTGGAGAATGGAATAAACCTGACTTGTGAGATAAACTCAGCCTCGTCATTTCCACATTCTCCACAATATTATCCATCCATCCATCCATCTTCTTCCGCTTAATCCTTTTCGGGTTGCGGAGGGCTGGAGCCTATCCCAGCATCTTTGGGCGAGAGGCAGGGTACACCCTGGACAGATCGCCAGTCCGTCACAGGGCCAACACAGAGAGACAGACAACCATTCACTCTCACAATTTGATGCCAACCGTGCTGCCCTTGTTTATATCAACTGATTGTAATAATAATCCCCAGTTTGATGCCAATTGACCTAACTTGCATGTTTTTGGCATGTGGGAGGAAACCAGAGAAATCCCGGAGTAAACCCATGCAGACACAGGGAGAACATACAAACTCCACACAGATCACTGTTGGTCGGGGGCTGGGATCAAACCCAGGATCCCCCGGCCAAGGGTAAGTTGCTCTGCTGCTGCAGTGCGAACCACTCCACCACCATGCTGCCCTTGTTTATATCAACTGATTTTAATAAAAGTATATTTGTATTAATATTTTATTTAAGAAATATAAATTATCCACCATAGTATCAGTACGTGTCTATGGTTTCCATGGTAACGCATATAGGAGGGAGCCGACATGGAGAAATTTTGTGAAGGGCAGTTAACTGACATTCCCTGAGAACGGAGCAGGGAGTAGGGAATACAATTAAAGCATACTGTGGATCGGAATGTAGCTTGTGACTTTGGCTAAAGGTGCCTTCAGACCAAACACAAATACACATAAAGCCAGTGGAAAGAGACAAGCTCCCGGACCTTCTGTTGCCAGGTGAGTGTCAGTCTTATTTTCAAACTAGTTTACTCTCCACTGTTGATACTTTTATTCTGGTGACAGCAGAATGTCAGGGCTAGCGCTATCTGTCGTACGTGAACGCGCAAATGCACGAGATTTGTGCATGCTCGCCTCTTTCCATTGACTTTGTATGTATTTACGTTGATTGCTATCTTGCCACTAGCACCGTTACATGTCATTGTCAACTCTGAAGCGTAAAATTGATGATGAAAATCCCTGCCTGGACTGACTGTAGTTATAAAAAGAGGTTCCTACTCACACGTGGTGATTTAAAGCAAAACAAACCACAATAGTGGATGTGCAATGTTTGTTAATGTTATCAATCTTTTCTTGGGGGGTTTGTGCACTGAAGTGTTTGACAGTTCATTTTTTATTCAGTTAAATGCCCTTTGTGATGTGCCAAGGTCAGTTATGACCAGGATGTAGTATATTTTATTTCAAAAGTGAAATAAATGTTAATGCTACTAACAGTGCACATTGAGTTTTTATGCACTTTGAGATATGCCTGAGTAAGATGTGACCAAAATGGTTATTTACAGAATTTTATCTTTTTTCCATTCTGTTTATTTAATTATTGCTCAAGAGGAAAAATATTTCTACTACTTCGGGTCCTGCTCAACCCCAGCACTGTTACTGTGTTTTTATGTACTTTTGATGTATCGCCTTTGTCATGTGCCAAGTGCACATTCAAAACCAAGACAATGAATAAAAAGTGCATATTTTTCATCATATTGATCCGTGTTGGTTTGAAATTTGTCATATTCAACAGATCACTGAACATGTGCAGCCCAGTTACATGTCTTGATTTCAAATTGTATCCCAACTGATTTTGTAATTGAATAGCCCAGGTTTACATCAACGACGCTTGGTGCCAAGATGCGACTGTTATGGACAAACACTGTTCTCTGTTGGTGGAGTTTATGATCATCAAGTGCCGCCCCTTCTACTTACTGAGGGAAATTACAGCTATCCTGCTAGGTGCCGTGTATGTCCCGTCCACAACCATTGGTGAGAGAAGAAAGACACTAAATGAACTCTATCAGGCCATCAGTGAGACACAAACAGCACATCCAGATGAATTCCTCATCATAGTAGGAGACTTCAACCATGCAGATTTAAAGGACCTCCTACCAAAACTACACCAATATGTGGACTTTCCAACAAGTGTCATGAATCGCCCTTCAGGGCAGAGAGGAGAGATCCACAGACTGGATTGCAGTTTGTGATATTTATTAACCTGAACACAAAATCCCAAACAGTGCAAAAACAGAAAATCCAAACTGAAATACAAAGCAGACTTACAGCACGCCAGAACAGGGCCAAGATTCTGGTGGAGACGATAACTGAGACTCTAGCAAAGGGAAAAGAAAATAACAGCCTTAAATAAGGCTGGAAACAATCAAACACAAATAGTATCCAGTGTGAATCATATGAGCAGGCTGAGGAGAAAATGACAATCAGCTGTGAGTCATGAGGAGAGGAGACGGAACTGACAGTTTGACAGGCGCACCGCCCACCAGAAAGAAAGAGAAGACACTAGCAAAAATAAAGTGGAAACAAATAAAGACAACTAAACCCAAATATGTGAACAACAAAACTACACTGAACGTAAACAGGAAAATAAATCATACAAAGAAACAATTGTGAAAACAAACTAGAAATAACATCACAGGCAAAGAACTCCAAAATACAAAATTATACAAATAAGGAAAAACAAAAAGGCAAAGAGACAAAGCACAGTGAACCCCCCCACCCCCGTGCTAGATCCCCCCCTCCCCCAACTGGGTCTCTCTGATCACATCACCATCTTGCTAAGGCCTGCATACAGACCCAGAGTGAGAGCCATCAGACCAACAAAAAAGCAAGTACGTGTGTGGCCAGAGGGGGCCTCGGATGCTCTAAAAGACTACTTCAGCACTACAGACTGGGACACTTTCAAGCATGCAGCCAGTCACAATGGACACACAAACACAGAGGAGTACACTGAGGTTATTGTAGCATACATAGTTAAATGCATTGATGATGTCACTCGCTGTAAAACCGTCACTGTTCATGCTAACCAAAAGCCATGGATGACAGCAGAGGTCCACAGGCTCCTGAGGGCTTGGGACACAGCCTTCAGGGCCGGTGACAGTACAGGACTAACAACAGCTAGGGCCAACTTGTCCCATGGTATCAAGGAGGAAAAACGACAGTACAGCAAGAAAATATCTGGCCACTTCAGCAACACCAGAGATGCACGTTCTCTCTGGCGTGACATACAGACCCTCACCAACTACAAACCTCCACTTCAGATCTGTGTGAGTGACATCGCTCTGCTTAACAACCTAAATGACTTTTTTTGGCCGCTTTGAGGCACAAAACAGCACATCTGCACAGAAGACCGCTCCTTCCCCAGACGAGCAGGCTATAAGTCTGGATCTGGCTAACGTGAAAAGGACCCTCTTCAGGATCAACCCACTTAAGGCAGCTGGACCAGACAGCATACCAGGTCGCGTTCTGAAGGACTGTGCGGAGGAGCTCAAGAATGTCCTTGTTGACATCTTCAACATCTCCCTGAGTCAAGCTGTTGTCCCCACATGTTTCAAAACTTTCACCATACCAGTCCCAAAGAAGCCCATCCCATCCAGCTACAACAATTATCGGCCCGTACCACTGACCTCCAGTAGTAGAAGAAGAGCAGCCATCAAAGACAGGAATAATGTCAGTTTGAAGCAGGGGGACAAGTTCAAGTATTTGGGAATGACAATTGATGAGAAAGGTGGATCTGAAGCAGCTGTAAGGGCAAGAAAAGATAACTGTCAGGAGTTATTACAGACAAGAAAATGCCAAGAAAGTTGAAAATAAAACTGTATAAGGCCATCATAGCAACAACCCTTTTGTATGGCGCAGAGTCATGGACATCAGGAAAGAAGGAAGAAAAGATATTGGAAGAAGCCATCTCTGTTGTCATTCAGTCCATATAACCAATCATATACAGTAGAACGAAATTACATTTTTCCTATCTACAATGGTAATCACATGTAGAATCAGAGGGGTTGCTGCCATGCAAGGCGCCATCACAAACAGCTTCTTCACCCATTCGGTTACGTTGAGCACCAAGCTAGAAGGCGGGAAGTATCTTTTTGAGGATCTTTGATTCACACTCCGACAGGCAGCTAAAAGTAAGCTAGGAGCAGGAAGACAAAAGAAGAGGAAAACAGCAGCCTTGTGTGTAGCAGAATGGAATGTACGCACTCTGTTGGACAGAACAACATCACAGCGCCCAGAAAGACAGACCGCGCTTGTGGCCCTGGAAATGAACAGGTACAATGTAGACGTAGCTGCACTTAGTGAAACAAGATTGTCTGGATATGACAGCTTGGAAGACCATGGGTACATCTTCTTTTGGAGTGGAAGATCAACTCAAGAAAGGAGAGAAGCAGGAGTGGACTTTGCAGTTAGAAAGGAGATAGCAGCAATGCTTGATGAGGAACCGGTGCCAATCAACGACAGGATAATGACTATGAGACTCCCACTACAGCGGAAGATGTATGCCACACTCATCAGTGTATATGCCCCAACAATGACCAACACAGAGGAAGTGAAGGAAGAGTTCTACAGTGATTTACGTGAGACTATCAGGCGTGTACCGACTGATGACAGGCTGATACTCATTGGAGATTTTTTTTTTTTTGTAACTTAGATTTTTATTCATTTTTCATCATATATAATGCATTCAGATCACATTCTACATTTAAAAAACAAAGAGGTTAGGGTAGGGAAAAAGAAAAAAGAAAAAAAAAATAAATAAATAAAAGGGGGGGGGGGACAAATGTTGGAGCATCAAGTTTTTAGTTTCCATCTCTTAATTCTTCTGGTTTTTTCAGTGTCTTTGGTTATTCTTTCAATTTCTGCCTCGTTGTTGCACTTTGTAGTGTGTCCATTTCCGCCATTTTTTCTCCCATATTCCTTCTTGCATTCTTCGTCGATATGTTAGTTTTTCCATCATACATATGTCCTCAACAATGTCAGTCCATTGTTCTTGGTCAGGAAGAACTTCTGATCGCCATTTTTTTGTGATAGTTTTTTTACATGCAATCAACAAGATTTTAACTAGATATCTGTCCTCAGCCTGTATAACATTGTCTTTTTTAAGATCACATAAGTACATCAGGTTACAGTTCATTGGTATATTATATCCTAATATCCTCTGTATTGTCACATGCATAGATTTCCAAAATGATGATATTTTGTAGCATTTCCAAAACATATGTGAGTGGTCTGCATTTTGAGCCCCACATCCCCTCCAGCATAAAGATTGGGTATTTGTATATTTTCCTTGAATCTGTGGTGTAATGAAAAAGCGAATCAGGTTTTTCCATCCAAATTCCCTCCATGCCCTTGAATTTGTTGATGTGTGTTGTGTTTTCCATATTTCCTGCCAGCTTTCTTCTGTTATGTTTAAATTGAGCTCTTTCTCCCATTTCTCCTTTATATAGTTACTTGTATGATTGTTTGTCATAAGTTTCTGATATAGTTTTGAAATAATTCTTATTTTATTTCCTGCATATGAGCTTAAAATAAGTTGTATAATCTCGTTCACATCTGTTTGGAGGTTATGCCTAATCTTCTTCATATAGTAATCTCTCATCTGCAGATATCTGAAAAATTCCGATCTTTCTAATTTAAATTTTCTCCTGATATTTACAAAGCTCCCGAGATCTTTTTTTCCGATATTGCCCCATGCTGTGATTCCCTTGTTCACCAGATTTTTGTATCCCCTATCTTGTTTTGCCGGTTCAAACTGACTGTCAAATGCTACCCATTTCAATAGTTTTATGTCTTCCCTTATATTATATTTTTGTACTATTTTATACCACAGTTCTAAAGTAAATTTAGTGATTGGGTCTATTTGTTTGATTTGCTTATATGCATCTTTATCCCCTATTATGCTTTGTACTGGGAGTCCCTCAATTTCCTTTTCCATTTCTTTCCATTTTGCCTCATATCCCTCGTCGCACCAACATATGATATATCTTATTTGTGCTGAGTAGTAATATTCCTTTAGACTCGGTAGGCCCATGCCTCCTTTCTCTTTTGGTAATTGGAGGGTTTTATATTTCACTCTTGGTTTTTTACCTCCCCAAACAAATCTCGATATCATCCTGTCCCACTTTGAGAATTGGGCATCTGGAATCTCTGTTGGTATAGCCTGGAAGAGGTAAAGTAATCTAGGTTGTATGCTGATTTTGACTGTCTCAATTTTTGAATTCAGATCCATATTTAAGATTGACCATCTATCAATATCTTTTTTTATTTCTTGTTCCAACCTATCATAGTTTGCTTTATATATTTTGCTTAGGTCTTTAGGTATGTTCACTCCAAGGTATTTTATTTCTTTTTGGTTCCAGTTTAGTTTGATCTTATCAGTTATCTGGTTTAGAGGATTATAGTGGAATGTCAGTATTTGTGTTTTTGTTATGTTTATCTTGTATCCTGATAATTTTCCAAAATTTTCTATCAAGTTCATCATTTCCATTATTGATTTATCTGGTTGTTCAAGGTAAACTATAATATCGTCTGCAAATAGCCCAATCTTGTGTTCCGCCCCCTTTATTGTTACACCTTTTAATTTCTTATTTTGTCTTATCGCTTGAGCCAATGGTTCTATGAACAGAGCAAACAAGGTGGGTGATAAGCAGCATCCCTGCCTAGTTGATCTTTGTATATTTACTTTGTCTGTTAAGCTACCGTTTATCTTGATTCTTGCCACAGGTTCTTGATATAGCGTCCTTATGCATTGTACTGATTTTTCGTTAAATCCAAAGCGCTCCAGTACACTATATAGGAATTTCCAGTTAACCCTGTCAAATGCTTTTTCTGCGTCTAAACTCATTATTACTGCGCTTTTCTTTTTTTTATGTATTTGGTTAATTATATGTATTGTTCTCCTGATATTGTCATGTGTTTGGCGTCCCTCTATGAATCCAGTTTGATCATCTTCTATCAATTCCGTCAAGAATGTCTTTATTCGTTTACATATAATTGTTGTGTATATTTTATAATCTACATTTAATAAAGAGATTGGTCTATAGTTTCCGCATTGTTCTTTATCTTTCCCTGGTTTTAAAATAACTGAAATGATTGCTTCGTTCCATGATGGAGGTATTTTGTTGTTGTTCAGCGTCCAATTAAATGACTTTAGGAGTTGTGGCGTGAGTTCTTCTATAAACAGTTTATAAAACTCAGAGGGGTATCCATCACTACCTGGTGATTTACCGTTTTTAAGTGACTTAATCACATCTCTGATCTCTTGTGTTGTTATTTCTGCTGTTAGTTTTTCATTTTGTTGATTTCCTATTGATGGCAAGTCCAATGTGTCTAGAAATTTTTTGATATCTTTAGTATTTGTTTCTTCAGGTTGCGAGTATAGTTCTTGGTAGAAATTATGGAAAATTTCTTCAATGTTTTCTGGGTTAACTGTGGTTTTATTTGTGGTGGGGTCTTTAATCTTGTATACATTATTCATTGTTTGTTGTTTTCTTAACCGTTTTGCCAGCAGTTTTGTGGCTTTTGGCCCCGTTTCATAATATTTTTGCTTTAGATATCTATTTTTCCTTTCAATTTCATCCATTTGTGTTTCTTTTATCTTTGTTTTTTCTTCTTTAATTTCTTGATATATTTTTGGATCATTTGTGCTTTGATGTTTACGTTCTAATTCCCTCAGTCTCTCACATCTTTGTTCATACGCTTCCAGTTTAGTCTTATTTGCTTTTCCTGTTTCAACAATTAATTTACCCCTTAACACGGCTTTTAGTGCGTCCCATAGTATTGTTGGGTCCACTTCTTCATTGTCATTCTCTTGGATATATTCGTTTATGTTTATTTTTATTCTTTCTTTCATTTTCTCATCATTTAACAGTCCTACGTTAAGTTTCCATGTTGTTTGTCGTTTTCTATTGTTTAAATATATTTCCATGTATATAGGATTATGATCTGATATTTCTGCCCCTCCAATCCAACAATTTCTCACCCTGTGTCTGTCACCTTCATTCATAAGGAAGTAATCTATTCTAGAGTGTACTTTATGGGCTGCTGAATAATGTGTATAGTCTTTTTCGAGTGGGTGTAGGTCCCTCCATATGTCTACCATACCCTTTTCTGCCAGTGAGGTTCTTATGAACTTTGTTACATGTTTTTTTGTCTTCTTAACACTTGTTGTGTCAACTTCATGATCCATGACAGCATTTAAGTCTCCTCCACAAATTAGGACTCCTTCACTGTGTGTTGCTATGAGATCAAACAGATGTTGAAAAAAACCCTTGTCACTTTCTGGTGGGGCATAGATGTTCACTAATGTAATCTGCATACCATCTATTCTTCCCTTTATTATTACATACCTGCCTTCTTTATCCTGGATTTCCTGTTCACTTTCAAATTGTATTTTGTTTGAGATTAGTATCATAACCCCCCTTTTTGCTCCTCCCTTAAATGAACTGTAGTAGGAGTTCTTATAGCCAAATCTCTTTAGTTTCACATGTTCTGCCTTGCTCAAATGTGTCTCTTGCATAAATATAATTTCAGCTTTTTCCTTCTTGAATTTTCTTATTATTCTTTCCCTTTTAACAGGTGAGTTCAGACCATTCACGTTTAGTGTCATTATCTTAAGATTTTTACCCATATTCATGTTTTTCCATTTTTTTAACTTGTGCTCCTAGCCCCTTTAACAACAAAAATAACACATATTTATATAAAAACACATTAAAAAAACTCGACCTCCGTACTTTGGGCCTTTCTTCTGCCCACTGGTCCCTGTTGGTGGGTGGGGGGTTTGTCTTCACAGAGTGAAGGGCCCTCCCTAGACTTCTAATTACTATCAAAGTAATAGTCATAAGTCTAGAAATGTCCAACAAATATCACTTAAACCTCTCCTAGCCGTCTGTTTCTCTTTTACCTTGTCTTCTTGGCCTTCATTTCTTCTGTGCCTTTCTTAATTTTTGTTATGATCTAGGCTTTCAGTTGAAAGCCTTGTAGCTTGTCCTGGGCCCGCTGCTCTACGTCTCTCCCCCTTCTTCCGCCGTTCACTCGTCTCCACTCCGTCTGTCGTGGTGCGTTCAGGGCCGCCGCTGCTCCAGCCGTCTCCTTCGGCACGCTCACCTCAAGGCCCCGCTCCATCATATCCCGCGCTGCCTCTTCGGCCATGTTGTAGGTTCTTGTGCCTTCCTCCCAATGAATCCTCATTTTCGTTAGCGGCGTTTGGAATCTAATTTTTTTCTCTTTCAGCGTTTTTTTAATGTTGGCATATTTCTTCCGCTGCTGCACGATTTCTGTCGGGTAGTCATGGTCAAAAAATACCTGTTTGTCGCCGATTCATATCTTTTTTTTCCATGCTTGCGTCAGGATTCTTTCCTTTATGTCATATTTCACAAAGTTTACCACAACTGACCTGGGTGGAGAGTTTGTTTTCGGGTTCTGTGCCGGTGTTCTGTGCGCCCGTTGAATCTGCAGATCCGTTTCTCCGGGTATTTCCAGTTCTTTTTTTAAGAACTGATCCATGAATTTTGTCATCGAGTTGCCTTCAATGCCCTCCGGAATTCCAAAGATGCGCATATTGCTTCGTCGAGATCTGCTCTCCAAGTCGTTTATTTTCTCCTGCATCCTCTGCGTTTGCGTCGTCAGGGTCTGTAGTTGTTCGTTTGCCTCGCTTTTCCAATCTTCTAGTTCCGAAATTCGGGTCTGCGCTTCTGTCATACACGCCCGCTGGGAGCGCAGCTCCTCCATGTTTTCCGTTAATTTACGCTCCATTTCTCTTCGGAGGTCCATGATTTCCTCCTTAATTTCTTTTTTCAGTTCCTCCTTAAGAGCCGCTAAATCCTGTTGTAGCTGTCGCTTGAATTCTCTTAACTCTTCACCCAAACTGGCGATGCCAGCGTTCATGTTGTCGAGTCTGGTGTCCTCCATTTTCTCTGCTGTAGACATCTCGTTTTTTTGGGCTTTGCGTACAGCGGTTTTTCCTGCGTTGTTGGAGAGGAATTCTTCAATTTTACCCTGTTTTTGTCCTTGTGCCCGGTTCCTTCGTGTTTTCATCCCTTAGTTTATTGATTCGTTTATGTCGAGTTGGCCATTTACCGATGATTTTTAATCCGGCTAGGGAGAGCTCTTTGTTTAAGTGTTATGTCTCTCCGCCATCTTCCCGGAAGTCCACTCATTGGAGATTTTAATGCCAGAGTTGGTTCGGACACTGAGAAATGGAAAGGAGTGCTAGGCAGTCATGGAGTAGGCAAGTGCAATGCTAACGGAGAACTTCTAATTGCACTATGTTCAGAGTACAACCTTGTGATAACCAACACTCTATTTAAGCACAAGGACACACACAAGAAGACATGGATGCACCCAAGATCCAAGCACTGGCACTTATTAGACTACATCATAGTCAGGCAGAGAGACATAAGGGACGCATTGGACACCAGAGCAATGAGAGGCGCGGACTGTGGTACTGATCATGTTATGCTGAGATCTAGATTAAGGATTTGGTGTTATGGTGAGGTCCTTGTGGACCGCTAATAAAACACTATAGACCAGCCGATGAGTTTGCACATTTATTAAACAAGGACATAAACTACAAAATAATGAGCCTCGTGGGGCAAAACACAAATAAAGGTGAGACACAACACTTACATACAATTTAGCGAGGATAGAACCAAACGCTGGAACGAACTGGCCTCGGGTGTAGGGAAACCAGACTGACAAAGGCGAAGGTCGCAGCCCCGAACAAACAGAGCTGCTCCCTTAAATAGGGCTTGACAGATTAATCAGCTGATGAAAGGTCATCAGCTGATAGGAATCCAGCCATCCCGCGGAGCTTGGCTCTGACAGCCGGAAGCACCGCTGAGACGCTGTCACAATAAAAGCCTGGAGGCCAAGAGGTGCGCCAGAGGAGAGAACGGGGAACTACTGCACAACCCGAGTGCAGACAGAGTCAGCACATGGAACATGACAGTTGCCCCTGTTCACGAGGCAGATTCCAGACGCAGTGTAACATCAAGCCCTCCCCCCCACCTGGAAGGTCAACAGGACCGATCCAGGGAGGGAGGAGGGGGGAAAGGCCAAGGAGGGCCAGAGTCCAACCTCATCATAGAGGAAGATATAGGAAAAAACAGGCTACAACAATGAAAACAGAGTAAGGACAACAGGGGCCAAAAAATGCAGGCACACACCCTGCACCCAAAAAAACCTATGGGGAGAAGACAGAAAACTCAAATGACTGCAGACAGAACATCATAAACAGTCCAATAGAGTCACAGAAAAAAAAAATCTTCATAACCCACAGAGAAAACAAGGAACTCAAAAACATGCACGCAATGCAGCGTACACCCATAATACCAGGGAGGAGGGAAAAAAAAACCTCATGCTATAAAGCAGTTGTGGCTCATGTATTCATGCCTACATATGTATAAGTACAAGGTGATGTTTAAGATTGCATATGTGGACTGACCTCACGTCTTAGAGGAGGACAATAGGTCTGGACCGCCTGTGGAGAACAACAGGGAGACGGAGACATGGCGGTAAGGACCTGAAAGGACTTCCTGACCCCCTGGGGCCAGGTGGAGGACTGAAGGAGGACTGAAGGACATTGAGGGGGAGTTATGGTCAATAAGGGGATTTGACAAGGATGTGTGATTTGGCTTTTGATGTTGTATGTATAAATAAGGGGGTCCTGACTGAGTTCAGCCTCTTCTGTTTCTGAGAGATATGTTGGGGATGTGACTACAACATTAAAACCTGAATTATGAAACAATTGGTGACCAGTTACGTGAGAATGGATGAAAGGAGGTCCCCCGATGCAGACTCGTCGGAGGCGGCCCAAGCGAGCGCCGTCGCCCTCAAACTACCAGAATTCTGGCAGAACGACCCGGACTCGTGGTTCCTCCAGGCCGAGGTGCAGTTCGCGCTCACAGGAATAACGGCAGATGACACTAAGTTCTACCACGTCATCACCAAGCTCGACGCCTGCACAGCGCAATGCGTGCGGAGCATGGTACAGCAGCCACCTGCCAACAACAAATACGGCGAGTTAAAGGCTACCCTCATCGAGTGTTTCGCGCCCTCAGCCGAAGAGAGGGCTAAGAGGCTACTGGCTATGTACGGCCAAGGAGGGCGCAGACCGATCACCCTGATGGAAGACATGCTTCAGTTGAGGGAATCAGACAACGACAGCTTCCTCTTCAAGCACATCTTCCTCAGCAACCTCCCGACGCACATGAGAGGCACCCTATCCAGCATGCGTTGTGAGACCCAGCGGGATTTCCGTGCGCTGGCCCGGGAAGTGCAGCGGCTTCTCAACTCCTGCGGCGAGCAGACGGCCACAGCAGCAGCGGCAGACCTTGGTGTGGCGGCCCGGGGCAACGAAGAGCCGGAGACAGTGGAGCCGAACCCACCCACCATGGCAGCGGCGCGGCCACGACGCAGTGGAGGAGATGGCTTCTGTTATTATCACCGGCGTTTCGCAGAGAAAGCACACAGGTGTGTGCCACCGTGCAGTTACAAGAGCTCAGGAAACTCCAAAGCCGGGATCCGTTAGCAGCTTTGGCTCTCGGCGAGACCAATAAGCTGCTCTACATCACTGATGAGAGCTCCGGGCGGCATTTCCTCATAGACACCGGAGCTCAGGTGAGCTTCATCACCCCGACCTACACTGACCGGGTGGCTGGCCCCTGCGGCGACGGGGCAACGGCGGCGAACGGCTCGAGCATCAACACCTATGGAGAAAGGACTTTGTCTCTGTCCTTACACGGCCGCACTTATGAGTGGACTTTTATCATAGCGGCAGTGAGTTTCAACATGTTAGGTGCTGATTTCTTGTGCTCACATGGGTTGTTAGTTGATCTTGCCAACAGACGATTGGTAAATGCACTTTCTATTCTATTCCTTGTGCAGCTCGAGTGTCCCCACGACCCGTGGAGGCCAACGTTACCACAGCAGGCGGTAAGTTTGACACACTCCTCACCCACTTTCCAGCACTCACAGTTCCCAAATTTTCGGCAACAGTGGCGAAACATGGGGTGGAGCATTTTATCACCACAACTGGCCACCCCGTTTTCGCGAAAGCTCGGTGCTTAGACGCTGCCAAGCTCGCCATAGCACACGATGAGTTCGCCAGCCTGGAAAAGCTGGGCATTATTCGTCGTTCGAAAAGCCCATGGGCTTCGCCACTGCATATGGTCCCTAAAGCTGACGGCTCCTGGAGACCTTGCAGCGATTACCGCAGACTAAACAACACTACAGCGCATGACCGCTACCCAATCCCACACATTCAGGATTTTTCGGTGCATTTAGCGGGGGCGCGCATTTTTTCTAAAATAGACCTGGTTCGCGGCTACCATCAAGTTCCAGTCCGACCGGAGGATGTTCCTAAAACAGCCGTAATAACCCCTTTTGGGCTTTTTGAGTTTTTGCGCATGCCGTTTGGTCTTAAAGGCGCAGCACAAACATTCCAGCGTATGATGGACGCTGTGTTACGCGATCTCCCCTTCGTGTTCGTCTATCTCGACGACATTTTAGTCGCCAGTACGTCCGAGGAGGAACACGAAAAACACCTCACTACAGTTTTTCGGAGGTTGGGAGAACACGGGTTAATAATTAATCCAGCCAAGTGCCAGTTCGGCGTGGCGCAGATCGATTTTTTGGAACACCGCGTTTCCACAGAAGGGGCAGTCCCATTGCCTGATAAGGTGCGCGCAGTGGCAAATTTCCCCCGACCACAAATGGTCAAATCATTGCAGGAGTTTTTGGGAATGGTAAATTTTTATAACCGTTTCCTGCCCCACGCAGCTCAGCTCATGCAACCATTGTATGCCGCGCTCAGAAAACAAAAACCCTCCAACGCGGTTGTGTGGTTCCCGGAGCGGGAGCGCGCATTCATGGAAGTAAAAAGAGCCCTGGCTGACGCCACACTTTTAGCCCACCCCGAACCATCGGCCTGCATAGCGCTCACCACGGACGCATCAGATTTGGCCATAGGGGCGGTCGTGGAACAGCACGTGGACGGAGTTTGGCAGCCATTAGCATTTTTCAGCAAATCCTTGAACGAAACCGAGCGCAAATACAGCACGTTTGACAGGGAGCTGTTAGCGCTCCATTTGGCCATTCGCCATTTCCAGTTCTGGCTGGAAGGTCGGCGTTTCATGGCTTTTGTCGACCATAAACCGCTCACTTTCGCAATGTCTAAAATTTCAGAACCTTGGTCGGGCCGGCAGCAGAGGCATCTGGCCGCAATTTCGGAATTTACTACTGACATTCAGCACGTAGCGGGTAAACTCAACGTAGTGGCAGATTGCCTCTCCCGTTCCGTGACATCACCAGAGCACGCGGAGGCAGATTATACTACCGCAGCCGCAGGGCACAAGAGCAGCGCGGAAGCGTACGCGGCCCCAGTTCACATAGGGATAGATTATGCGGCCGTGGCAGCGGAACAGGGTAGTGATGCGGACGTGCGTGCACTCCAGTCTGGACCAACAGGGTTAAGGCTGGAGAGCAGGTGTTTGCAAACCGGTATGCCCCCCTTAATCTGCGACGTGTCAACTGGGCGACCACGCCCGGTAGTCCCGGCCGCGTGGCGCCGCCACGTTTTTGACTCGGTTCACTCCCTGGCACACCCGGGAGTGCGCGCTTCGGTGAAGATGGTTGCGGAAAAGTTTGTTTGGCCGAGCCTGCGCAAGCACGTAAAAGAGTGGGCACGAACCTGCATGTCTTGCCAGCGGGCCAAAATTCACAAGCACACGAAAGCCCCTTTAGAGCCATTCCGAATCCCGGCCAAGAGATTTGATCATGTGCATGTCGACCTCGTGGGCCCCCTACCGTCGTCGCAGGGGTTCACACATCTTTTGACAATGGTGGACCGAACCACGCGTTGGCCAGAAGTGGTCCCACTAACATCAACCACGGCTGCAGAGGTGGCGCAAGTTTTTTTAACGGCCTGGGTAGCGCGTTTCGGGGTTCCGTCGGACATTACGTCCGACAGAGGACCTCAGTTTGTGTCCAAGCTTTGGTCAGTGATGGCCAGCAGCTTAGGGGCGACAATCCACCGCACTACCGCGTATCACCCCCAGGCTAACGGTTTATGCGAGCGTTTTCACAGGTCTTTGAAGGCAGCCCTCAGAGCGTCGCTTAGGGATGCAGATTGGGTAAACAAACTACCATGGGTTTTATTGGGGTTGCGTTCTGCGCCCAAGGAGGATCTGAATGCCTCCCCAGCAGAGTTAGTTTTTGCACAACCTCTCAGGCTGCCCGGTGAGTTCTTACCAGAGCATCCAGAGCCAGAGCGCCTCCCAGCTCTGACACCACTAAGCGGCACGGAAGCGGACATGCTCCCGGGCCCCGTTCATCACACTTTTCCGCGGGTGTTTGTTCCTCAGGCTTTAAAAAATGCCGAGTTCGTTTTTGTTAGGCACGAGGCTTTAAGACCGACCCTCCGGCCGCCATATGATGGTCCATTTAGGGTGCTGGAAACTGGTGATAAGCATTTTGTGCTAGATTTAGGAGACAGGAAAGAGACAGTCAGTATTGACAGACAAAAGCCTGCTTTTGTGATGAACGACGAGTCTGTATGGGTGGCGAGGGCACCTCGACGTGGCAGACTCCCCAAGGAACACGTCCCGGACCCCCCGCAGGGATCAAATAACCATTCTCTTCCTCAGGCTGCAGATTCTTTGCAGGACAGCACCGCTGGGACGGCGAGGCTTGCATACAGCAGATTCGGAAGACGGTTGAAACCCAGACAACGTACAGACTGATGTTTGATGTGATCATGTGGCATAGGCTATGCTGTTGGTGTTATCACTGAATTTTTTTAATGCGAGCACGTTGTGTAGACTATGCTGTTGGCGTATCACTGAATTGTTAATGTGATCATGCTGTATAGACTATGCTGTTGATGTGGTCGCTGAATTTTTTTTTTAATGTGATCAAGTTGTATAGTTATGCCATTGATGTCATCATATTTTGTGAACCCGAATATATTGTCCATTCTTCGACGTTTGGGGGGGGGGAGCTGTGGCTCATGTATTCATGCCTACATATGTATAAGCACAAGGGGATGTTTAAGATTGCATATGTGGACTGACCTCACGTCTTAGAGGAGGACAATAGGTCTGGACCGCCTGTGGAGAACAACAGGGAGATGGAGACACGGCGGTAAGGACCTGAAAGGGCTTCCTGACCCCCTGGGGCCAGGTGGAGGACTGAAGGAGGACTGAAGGACATTGAGGGGGAGTTATGGTCAATAAGGGGATTTGACAAGGATGTGTGATTTGGCTTTTGATGTTGTATGTATAAATAAGGGGGTCCTGACTGAGTTCAGCCTCTTCTGTTTCTGAGAGATATGTTGGGGATGTGACTACAACATTAAAACCTGAATTATGAAACAATTCAGCTTCTTCATTTCACGCTCCCCCACACAGTGACCAATACCAATATACAGTAGTCCAGGTAACGGGCAGCCAACAGAGAAACAACCCTCAGACTACAGAGGAGGGAGAGAAAAAAAAAACACGCGCAAAGGAGCGGCGAAATACACAGTACAATAACACCAGCACATCCCTAAAATTACAGAAGAGCAAAAAAACAAACAAAAAAACACAGGGATGACAGTAGGCAAAATACAATAGCATGGAAGCAAATAGTTTGGGGGTCTTCCTGCGTCTAGCGACCAAATCGCTGGCAGGGGAAAAAAGAAAAGTTCGGGCGGCCAACCCCAGTCCCAGGCCAGGAAAAACAGTACCTCTGGCAGCCGGACCAGATCGCCGAACAAAGAGTTAAGTGTGTCGGGTGGCCGACTCAGAATGCCAAACAGGTGAAGCAATCTCCCAGGCGGCCGACCCGCGTTGTTCAGCCACCAGGACTGCAGGGGAGAATTCGGAGACGGCCTCCCTGTAGAGAGGAATAGTGAGGGAGAGCCAAGCCGATAACGGAAAACACAAGCGGCCCCAGATGGAAGGGAAAAGGGAACGAGAGAAGGGAAAGGGACCAGTCCGGCGTCGATCAGCGAAGAATCTGCAGTTTCTTCTCTGAACCCCACACGGACTGGTGCTGCGCTCCAGTTGGATCCCAAGCGGAATCGTGCAGCACCCACGACGGACCCCAATTGGGCCGGAACCATGCCCATGACGGACCCTGACTGGATCAGAGCCGCACCCACGATGGACCCCGATTGGGCCGGAACCATACCCATGATGGACCCCGACTGGGTCAGAGCTGCACCCACAACGGACCCCGACTGGGTCGGCGCAGCACCAGGGACGGCCTCCAAACCCGAACCCAGAGCCTCCAGTACAGCGACCGGAATGGACTCCGCACCGGTGACCCTGGGAGAAGGCTCAGGAGAAGAAAGAGAACCGGGATCAGGATCACCAGCAGTGACAGATCCCAGCGAGACAAGCTCAGATGCAGCGGACGGCTGCACCCGGCTCATCTCCCCGAGAGACAGGCAAAAATATTCCAGAATTGATAGGAGAAAGACAAAATGGAGTACTTGCCTGATCTCGAGTTCTGTCGCTGTCCAGGACTCCGACGATCCGGGTTCAGAAGGAAGAAGGTCGTCTCCTGGTTCCCACTTGGCTACGTCGGGCTCCGCAGCTGGCATGATGGTGTCCACAGTCCGGGGATTCCCTGACGCTGATGACCACGCCAAGGACCCGCACGGTGTGGTGGCAGAGGATCCGTGACCTGCCGGGTCGGACTGTCCCTCCGTGGAGACCCGAGGACACTTACTTGTTGGCGCAGGCTCCAAAATGCAGTCCGCCCTCTTCCTTTGCCCATGACGTTGTTGTGGGGCCGGAACCAGGTATTCCAGGGCAGCAGGCTCCTTCCTCGTCCGACGGCGTAAGCCTGGTGCCGAAGAACGCTCAGGCGAAGGAGACACAAAGAAAGCAGGTTCATTGTTAATTACTGCAGCAGGTGGAGGGAGCTCAGGGGACTGTGAACCCCAAACTCCACCCCCAGGGGTCAGACAAGGCATTTCACCCAGTGAAGGACAAGAATGAAAATGCACTTGCCTGTTCCGCTGAGGGCCAATGGAAACTGCTGCAATGGGCTTCATTCTTCCCTTCCCCCGCTGGATGGTGATGGAGACCTCCCCGGGAAGACGAGGAGTAGCTGTTCGACCAGGATTGCTGGCAGCCTTCGCCAAGACAGGATTCGTGGAGCTCACCGCAGCTTGGGAAAACGTCGAGGAGGAGGGAGTGACAGCCGAGGTGATCCGGGCACGAGAAGCTGACGGGACAGCAGAGACAGATGACCGGGGGGGGGGAGGCTGCTGGGTTTCCCTCCTGCCAGGACGCAAGAGAAACAGCTGACTGGGAGGCCGAGTTCCTACGGCGACCCATAACTGGATCCGGACGGGGTTCTCGCTGAGGATGTACACGGGCTCTGTGACGACAACTACCGACAGAGGGCGAGGCAAAGGTTGGGTCAGGAAACTGCTGGTCCTGACTTCCGGTCTGGACGCCATGGCGACTGCAGCTTAACACTGAAGCTCTCAGACCCAATCCAAGATAACACCTTGAAAATCAAACTTAACGGATTTTTGGAGGAGTGAAAATCGAAAGACAAAATCATCATGTCTAAAGGAAAACAGAAGAAACTGAAATTCTCCAGGCCAGGACACGTATCGGCCGGAGAATCTGAACTGGAAGATCTCCGTTCAGAAGACGAGGAACTGGTGGTAGCTAACAAAAAGTTTAGCCTGAAATCACTATTTGAAGAGCTACGACGATTTCTCCGAGAGGTTACGGCCGAATTTCGGGAATTCAGAGAAGAATTGAAAAGGACAAACAGCAGAGTGGACCAGGCCGAGAACCGAATCTTGGAAACAGTAGTAGTAGTAGATTAGTTTATTTGACAGGGACAGTGCAATAAACATAGACAATTAATCAAAGACAATCAATCTGATGTGTTGCACATAGAGTGTATAGCTATTAGCTAATTTGCAACTCTTGTCCCTGGATGGGCTTTAGAAAAAAGAATCAAGATAAAAAATATACACAATAACCACATACATCAATGCAGAAAAATTATAAATACACAATTATAAATATTATAAATATTATAAATACACAAATATAACAGCCTGACTCACATTTAACACATATAACATAACTCACATTTGCCTATTTCAGGCCTTCCTCCCTCCGTCACTCACTATAAACAAACACATTTATTCCTTCCCTTCATTCACTCTCACTTTGCAGACAAATAATTCATACATGAGTACATTCTTGTTTATTTTTCAGCCAGTTTTTAACATTAACAACATTAACATTTAACAACAGAGGAACAAATAAAAGTGCTCGAAGATTCTGTGCTGGACCTACGCAAAAGACAAGCATCTATAGAGGCTAAGCTAGCCAACCAAGAAGGAAGACAAAGAAGAGACAACATAAGAATTCATGGTCTGATAGAAGGAGCCGAAAACGGTTTTAACTCAATGGCAGAATGCGTGGAATCCTTACTAAGAGAGAAATTGGATATTCCACAAACCACCGACCTGAAGATAGAAAAGGCACATCGTTCATTAGCCGCTAGGCCGGCGGCGGAAGCGCCCCCACGTTCGGTGTTGGTAAGATTTTCCAATTTCAAAATAAAACAAGAGGTTGTAAGACTGGCCTGGCAGAAAAAAGGATTTATGCACCAGGAGAGAAAAGTCTACGTGGAACACGATTACGCCCCGGAGGTCCTTAAAAAGCGCAGGGAATACAATGACGCGAAAAAGGTGTTAAGAGAGAAGAAATTGCGCTTTCAGACTCCATTTCCTGCGAAGTTAAGGGTCTTCTACGGCGAAGAAACATGTCTCTATAATTCGGCGGAAGAAGCAACAGCTGAAATGGCGAGAAGAGGGCTCCCGGTAACGGTATTTAAACCCGCAGCAGACCCGAGTGAGAAGATCAAAGCGCAAACATGGACAACACAAAGACCTTCAAAATCCACGGGTCAGCAGCGGGAAACCCAGCGCCAGAGCGTCGCGGATAAACTATCCGTTTTCAGGTTGGAATAGCGACCTTTTTTTTTTTTTCTCTTGAATCAATCCGCACATCCAACCCCCCTCATACAAGGTAACAAACATTAAAGGAGATGCGTATTCAGCATGTGGTAAAACATTTCATGGAACAGTCAATATTTGAAACAAATAAGTCTTTTTAATAAAAAAAAAAAAAAACTTGTTAAAATAGAAATGTGACAATAATCCACATGTTCTCCTCATACTAACAAATACTGTTTTTGCGTGAATGTTTAATGTGATGGGGGTGGGAGGGTGCACACAATTTCACAGGGTTTAGGCATAAAAGGAAAAAAAAATCATTACAAGTTTGGATTGGGTTCTGAAACTCACGTTAAAAGCATGGGACAACTTACAGGGGTAAGAGAGGGCCCTCAACACGTAACAGAGTTTGAGGAATTTCCCTCAGGGCCTTCACTCCATCAAGGCTCTTCCAGGGTCTTTAAAAAGACCTCAGCTCAGGAAGTTCTTCTGACAGCTTTTTGTTTTAAAGTTTTATACACTATGTTCTTAATGTTTTTCTTGTTTTTAATGTTCTTTCAGTTTCTGAGTAGCACAAAAGACGGCCACCACACAGTTATACTAAACAAAACAACACAATGGAGAAACAGGGTGTAACCAAAATAATTTCATATAATGTAAAAGGAATCCTGAATCCAGTTAAAAGATCCAAGATTCTAGGCAAAATGAAAAAAGACAAAGCAGGAATAATATTTTTACAAGAAACCCACCTAACAGACGTGGAACACAATAAACTCAGTAGACAAGGGTTTAAAATGATTTCTTCATCTTCATATAAGTCAGGGAGGAGGAGGGGAGTAGCGACATTGATATCAACCAAAATTACATTTGAAAAAAAATCAGAACACAAAGATAAAGAAGGGAGATACAGTTTGGTAACTGGGCGGCTAGAGGGAGAAGATATCACCCTGCTGAATGTGTATGCTCCCCCAGGGGCTAACTGGAAATTTTATAAAAATGTATTTGACCTAATGATAACTAAAGCTCAAGGTTTAGTGATATGTGGTGGGGACTTCAATCTTAGACTGAATCCATACTGGGATGCTTCTGGTAATTCTCCACATCAAAATAACACCCAAAACAGGAAGACTCGGATGCTACTAAAAGAAATGGGAATCTGTGATGTGTGGAGGGAACTCAACCCCAGTGTAAAAGACTATACATTTTACTCAACTCCACATTCATCTTACTCAAGGATTGACTATTTTTTTATGTTTAATAGAGACATTGGAAGAGTAAAAACATGTAAAATAGGACTGATGGATCTCTCTGACCACAGTCCGATCTACATGGACTTAAATATCCAAAAATACACAAATAATACATTTTCTTGGAGGTTAAATTCAAATGTCCTGAAAGGACCATTGAAAGATGAATTGGAATCAGATATTCTCAGATATTTGGAAGAAAACGATAATGGAGAAGTATCCCCTTTAATACTGTGGGATGCATGCAAAGCTGTAATAAGAGGAAAGATTATTGCAAAACTGGCAACCCAAAAGAAACTAAGACAAGAAAAACTATCCACATTAGAGTCAGAACTTAGGAACCTAGAAAAAGAACACAAAGGCAACACTCATTCTACTGACTCGCTCAAGATTAAGGAAATTAAAAACCAAATAAATGAGATCTACACAATAGAAATCCAGAAGAAACTTACATTTTTGAAACAAAAATACTATGAAGCAGGCAGTAAATCGGCAAAATTGCTAGCCTATAAATTGAGGAAACATCAAACAGAAAGAGCAATCTACAAAATCAGAGACCCAGTATCAAAGGAAATAAAATTCAGAATTCAGGATATTCTTAAAAGCTTCGAGAATTACTATAAGAACTTATACTCCCACAAAAAACATAAAAACGCATCCGAGGCATTCCTAAACACATTAAACCTTCCCCAACTTACGGAGTCACAAAATAAAACACTACTGTCAGAAATACATCCTAAAGAATTGGAAAAAGCAATTATGAAACTTAAAGCTAACAAATCCCCAGGAGCTGATGGCTATACAGCAGAGTGGTACAAAACCTTTAAACAGCAACTATCTCCTCTCCTCCTGAAAACATTTAATTATGTCCTCCACACAGGGGAAATCCCCCCCTCCTGGAGAGAAGGGGTCATTGCAGTTATACCTAAACCTGAAAAGGATAAACTAGAGTGCTCCAACTACAGACCAATCAGTGTACTAAATCAGGACTATAAGCTTTTTTACCATTATCCTTGCCAAAAGGTTAGAAAATATACTGACAGACCTAATTCATTTAGACCAAACAGGTTTTATAAGACAAAGACAGACACAAGACAACATTCGACGCACTTTACACATAATTCATCATATAAAAAAATATAACTTAAATGCAGTCATATTGGGATTAGATGCTGAAAAAGCATTCGATTCGGTTGACTGGTCTTTTCTATATAGAATCTTATCCAGTTTCAATTTTCATAACAACTTCATTAGAACTATACAGGCATTATATAAAAAACCAACAGCTAAAATAAGGATTATCGGTAATTTATCATCATCTTTTGAACTGGAAAGAGGATGTCGTCAGGGCTGCCCCCTGTCTCCACTGCTCTTTGCAATCTTCATAGAACCTCTGAGCCAATGGATAAGACAAAATCAAAAAATTCAAGGTATTACACTTGGTCAGAAGGAACATAAAATAGCACTCTTTGCTGATGACATTTTAATATACCTAGGGCAGCCGGACACTTCTTTACCAGAACTAACCTCAATTTTTTCAAAGTATGGAGATTTATCGGGGTACAAATTAAACATGCATAAAACCCAAATTTTAACATTCAACTATGACCCAAATCATTATTCACTAAGCAAACTCAAAACTAACTGGGAGTCGGAATCTATGAAATATCTGGGGGTCAATATCCCGAAACAACTCAACAAAATTATATCACTAAACTATGATCCACTGGTGACAAAAATAAAATCTGACCTAACAAGATGGAATATGATACCATTCTTGGGTACTGCACAAAGAATTGAAGCAGTCAAAATGAATATACTTCCACGTCTTCTATACCTTTTCCAAACAATACCGGTAGAACCTCCCAAAAAAACATGGCAGGAACTGGACAGAAGGATCTCAAGATTCATATGGCAGGGCAAGAGACCTAGAATCAGATATACAGTAGAACCCTACAGCTAAACAAAGACAAAGGTGGGCTCACGCTGCCAAATATCAGGGACTACTTTAAAGCCGCACAAATTAAAACTTTAGTAGCGATATGTAACCCAGTCTACACTGCACAATGGAAGGAGATCGAATGCCAAATAACAAGTGACATCCCCCTACAGGCGATAATAGGGAACAATGCCTTACCTAAGCTTTTGAATAACACTAACCCGTGGATAGAGACCCCGCTAAAAATTTGGTTTAAGATAGTCAGAGAGAATCAAACTAAAGAGCCCTATCGACTTCTGCAATGGATTGCCTATGATCAAGACTTTACTCCTAATAAAACAGACACCAGATTTAAAAAGTGGAAGGAGAAAGGGCTGATAAAATATTACGATTTTTTTAAAGGGCAAATCTTAAGAAGTTTTGAAGATTTGAAAAAAACAAGGCCTAATAAATCAAGACCTTTACAGGTTCTTCCAGCTTAGACACCACATAAACAATATACTTAAAAAGGAAACTGCTGGTCCTGGGCTGGACGGGTGACAGGAGCTGGATCCCAAGGCGAGGAGTGGGGATGCCTCACCGTCGGCCTCCTGCCGGAGTTTACCTCCAGTCCATGGATCTCCTCCCTCGTCGGGACAGCCGTATTTGGGGAAGGAGATGAGGGTTCCTTGGCTGCCTTCACAGCCGCTCTCTCAATTAGTTCACGTTGGGCCACAATCCATGCCACTCTCTCCTTCCCTTCCGGAAAGGAGGTAAGGTGATATTTTAACAATGTCCTCTGGGCGAGATCCAGGTGCTCATATGCCGCATAGGTGGGCATGTGGCGACGGGCTTCGGACAGGTAGCCATCAATTTCCTCAACCCACTCGGGGCAATAATCTCGCACGAAAGCAGACATGCTAACGGGCAATAAGAGCACCCAGAGGAGGGGAAAAACACAAGCACCCAAGCAAACTCACGGTGACCGGCGTCTCTTTTTGGCTGCGGCCTACTGTTACGGTGCGGTCCTCGCGGACCGCTAATGAGACACTATAGACCAGCCATTGATTTTGCACATTTATTAAACAAGGACACAAACTACAAAATAATGAGCCTCATGGGGCAAAACACAAATAAAGGTGAGACACAACACTTACATACAATTTAGCGAGGATAGAACCAAACGCTGGAATGAACTGGCCTCGGGCGTAGGGAAACCAGACTGACAAAGGCGAAGGTCGCAGCCCTGAGCAAACAGAGCTGCTCCCTTAAATAGGGCTTGACAGATTAATCAGCTGATGAAAGGTCATCAGCTGATAGGAATCCAGCCGTCCCGCGGAGCCTGGCTCTGACAGCCGGAAGCACCGCTGAGACGCTGTCACAATAAAAGCCTGGAGGCCAAGAGGTGCACCAGAGGAGAGAACGGGGAGCTACCACAAAACCCGAGTGCAGACAGAGTCAGCACACGGACCATGACATTTGGAGATGAAAACAGCACTGCAGGATGGGTACGAAGCCACCACGGAAGCTAAACACTAGTGCACTGAAAGGCCAAAAGAAGCAGGAAGAACTTACACAGGAAATGGATGAAAACTTGAAAGACTGGGACAGCAACAACTCAGAGAATGACATAGAAGAGAAATGGGCAACACTGAAGGATACGGTGTATCAGACTGCGAGTGACGTATTAGGCCACCCTGAGAGGAAACATCAAGATTGGTTTGATGAGCATGATGAACACCTGAAGAAACTCTAGAAGCAAGGAATATAGCTAGGCAGGAAAACCTACAGTGTAACACAAGGTCGAAGAAGAAGAAATACTCAAAGGCTCAGAGTGAGCTACAGAAGTACACCAGAGAGATGAAGTCCAACTGGTGGGATGAAAAAGCAGAGGAACTTCAAACTGCAGCAGACAGGAAGGACATGAAAACATTCTTCACAGGTTTGAGAGAAATCTACAGCCCTAAACCAAGAGGACTGATCCAACTAAAGGCTATGGATGATGAAACGGTTTTGCAGGAGAAAGATAAGATCCTGGACAGATTTGCAGACCACTTTGACCAACTACTAAACAACCCTGGAGATCTCACTGAAGAGCCTAAAGAAGATCTAGTGCAGCGACCAGCTGTATCAAGTCTGGATGAACCACCAAATTTTGATGAACTAATGGCAGCTATCAGGACAACACAGGATGGTAAAGCTCCAGGAAGGGATGGAATTCCAGCAGAAGTGTGGAAATTTGGTGGTGTTCAGCTGACCAACTGCCTGCACAAGCTCATCCAAGAGATATGGGATGCCCAGAAAGTACCTCAAGACTGCAAGGATGCAAGTATTGTGCCTTTGTTCAAGAAAGGTGACAGGAAAGATTGTGGAAATTACCGAGGTATATCACTGCTAGCCACTGTTGGTAAGATTCTCTCAAGTGTACTACTGAACAGATTCAATGAACACATCTCGCAGAATGTACTACCAGAAACCCAGTGCGGTTTTAGAAGTGGAAGAAGCACAATGGATATGATTTTCTGCTTGAAACAGGTTCAAGAAAAGTGTATCGAACAGAACATGTCACATAATGTAGTCTTCATAGACTTCAATAAAGCCTTCGATACTGTTTCGCAACAAGGACTTTGGCAGGTACTCAAGAAATACGCCTGTACAGAGAAGTTTGTCAGCCTGATCGAGGCACTCCATACAGGTATGCAAGCAAACGTGGCAATGAGTGGTTCAGTATCTAAAGACTTTTCAGTAAGCAACGGGGTGAGGCAAGGGTGTGTGCTGGCACCTATACTCTTCTCGCTATATCTGGCAGCCATGCTTGAGGTGGCCTTCAAAGACACTTCAGAAGGAGTATACATTCAAACAAGGAAAGAAGCAGACTTGTTCAATGTGGCACAGTTTAAAGCCAAGAGAAAGACATCGATAAAGGTAGTAAGAGAAATGCTCTTTGCCGACAACAGTGCTCTAGTTGCACACAGTGTGGAAGATATGCAATCTTTAGTGGAGAAATTTGCAAGAGCAGCTAGCCAATTCAGCCTCAAAATCAACATCAGGAAGACAGAGTGCCTTTATCAAAAACCAAAGTTCCAATTATCAACATCACTACCAGAAGAGATCAGCATTGGTACAGAGCCACTAGTCAAGTGCAAGACTTTCAAGTATCTAGGGAGTACTGTTTCAGAGAATGCTAGGATGGAGGATGAACTATCTCTCAAAATAGGAAGAGCGAGCGCTGTGTTTGGAAACTTGAGGGAGAGACTATGGAACAATCGACATGTGTCTATCCGTGTGAAATGCAAAGTGTACAGAGCGACAGTACTGGTTACTCTATTGTACGGTGCTGAAACTTGGACTGTCTACAGAGTGCAGGTGAAGAAACTCCACGTGTACATGATGAGACACCTTCGAGCCATAATGAACATCTCATGGAAAGACAAGATAACCAACATAGAAGTGTTGAAACAAGCTGGTCTACCATCAATGGAGGACATGCTAATACAGATGAACCTGAGATGGCTCTGACATGTTGAGAGGATGGACCACCAGTGTCTCCCTCGGCAGTTACTCTACTCACAGTTATGCGAGGGCAAACGCAATCAGGGAAGACCAAGGCTCAGATTTAAAGACACTGTAAAAAGAAACTTGTAGAAGTTGGATATAGACAGGAGTTTCTGGCAGTGGAAGGCTCAGGACAGAGCTGTGTGGAGGAATCTGATCAGACCTAAATGAAACAGTCATTGTCACCCACGACAGACTGCTATGATGATGATGATGATATGACCCCGCTGGGACTTGAACCCCCAACCTCCTGGTTGTGGGACGGATGCTCCATCAACTAAACCACCACTCTGGAACAGAGATGAGCATGTTAAGGAGAGTTAAAGGAGTAATGCTGAAAGATAAAGAAAGAAGTGAAACCACCAGGAAAGAACTAGGTGTAAATTAGATTAATGAGCAGGTGAGGGAGATCAGGATGGGATGGCATGGTCATATGATGAGGATGGATGATGGAAACCCATCACGGCTGCACGGTGGTGCAGTGGTTAGCACTGTGGCAGCACAGTTTTACCCTCGGCCTGGGGATCGCGGGGACCGTGAGATCGTGGGTTCGATCCCTGCCCCTGGCCAATAGTGATCTGTGTGGAGTTTGCATGTTCTCCCCGTGTTTGCGTGGGTTTACTCCGGGATTTCTCCGGTTTTCTCCCACATGCCAAAAACATGCAGGTTAGGGAGTTAAGGGGTGCTTGCGCACGCAGCGACCGGCAGCTGGTGGTTTGTCACCAGACTGCAAAACAAATCTACCTACGGGTACAAATAAGTAACAAAAAAAAACAAAAAACAAAAAACAGTGAAGAGTGTGATGCACATAAAATTGAAGGAAGAAGGCCGAGAGAACGGCCAAAGAAGAGATGGATAGATAATGTTAGGAAAGCTATGGACCATTTCCACGTGGCACCAGAGGAAGCTGTGAACAGGCAGCTCTGGAAGAGCAAAACGAGAGCAGCCAACCCTGCAGGTTTGCGGGACTATGTGGCTTAGGAGAGAGCGAGAACACTGACCTGCAGTGTAGAGGGTGAGCGGCACCAAGTTCCTGGGGGTGCACATCTCTGAGGATCTCTCCTGCTCTAACAACACCACATCACTGGCCAAGAAGGCTCAAACTCAGCTCTGTTTCCTTCACAAACTGAGGAGAGCACAAATCCCACCCCTCATCATGGGTTCATTCTATCAGGGCACCATTGAAAGCATCCTCACCAGCTGCATCACAGTGTGGTATGGAAGCTGCACCGCCTCCTGCTGGAAGACACTACAACGCACAGTGAAAGCAGCCAGCAAGATCATCGATGCCCCTCTGCTCCCCCTCTCGGACATCTACCACACCTCACCAGCAGAGCCATCAACATTGCAGGTGACACCTCCCACCTTTCACACTCCCTCTTCAGCCCCCTGCCCTCAGGGAAAAAGTACCGGAGCCTCCAGGCCCACTCCACAAGACTACTAAACAGCTTTGTTCACCAGGCCATCAGGACCCTGAACTCTGCCCACTCCCCCCTCCCCCCCGGGCCGTAACGACTCCCCCACACAATAACTACCTCAGCTGTTTGCACAGAAAGACTGGCACACCAACAGCACTGCATCTGCTGCTGTATGTCTCTGCACCTTACTGCAACCATTTGCACAAATGCCATATCTGCTGCTGTCTGTTATTACCTCTGCCAAAGGAGGATGGAGATAATGTTTTTAGTGGCGTTGGTTGGTTTGTCTGTTGGTTTGACTTTTAGCAACATAACTCAAACAATTATTAACGGATTTTGATGAAATTTTCAGAGAAGGTGTGTAATGGCATGGGGAACAGATGATTAGATTTTGGTGGTGATCTGGATCATGATGTGGATGCAGGATTTTTTTTAAAATATTATTTTATATATTAATCTGGCGCTTTCAGTGTACTGCCCCTTTAAGATGTGCCCACCAAGTTACCTGCATGTTCACACTATAGGGGCACACGCCTCAGCAACCTGGAGGCCAAACACTGCAGAAAAAGTATTAGGGGGCGTGTCCACCAAAATCTTTATTCTGCTGTGGGTGACTATTTTCTGTTCATTCTCTATGTAGTCCAGCATTTACAGCGCTGAGTGTCCTCAGTGCTGAAATGCTTTGAGCAGTGGCCGCTTTTTGTCACGGTGCTTAGGGCTGAAAAAAGTTCAACTTGTCAGACTACTGTGCAGCTGTGCTTGTCAATGTCAGACCTTTCTAAGCAGCCAATCAGAATTAAGGAAGGGTGGGACATAGGACCCCGGTACGAGAATGGTACGTGACGGACGGTAGACAGGCTGAACTTTGCTGCATCAAACAACCCAGTACTCTTTGATCTGACACTAAAAGGATATCATGATTCAAAATTTGAAAGCAAATGCTTGGAGGAACATGTCCGCATCTGTCAGCATGCCAGGTGAGCCTTTGTAATATGTATCTGTAATATGTATTCTATATGAATGTGTAGTTGACAACTGCAAAAAATGGTATGATACCGCACTGTTGTGTAATATTGCTTAATAATTATGAACCTTGTCAGTAAACTGTAATGGAGAAGAGAGGAGGAAAAAAAATGAAACCAGACCTGAAAGATTCAATAAACCATGATGTTGATTTAAGGTGGTATTACCCAGCCCCAGTGTATGGTCAATACAATTATGACAGTCTTGTTATTATTATTATAATGTAGTCATATCATGTAGTCATACTGTTTTTGCTGTTGCTTCTGTCTGATAATAATAATAATAATAATAATAATAATAATAATAATAATAATAATAATAATAATAATAATAATAGATTGCATTTATATAGTGCCTTTCATTCAAATTTTCAGGAAAGGTGTGTGATGGCACACTGAACACATGATTAGATTTTGGTGATGATCTCAAAATGCATACCTCTGCCAAGGCTCTTATCTTCTCACAGTGTCGGCAACAATACTCCAAAACTACTGGATGGATTTGGATGAAATTTTCACCAGAGGTGGTTCTTGGCCCAAAGATGAACTCATTAGATGTTGGAGGTGATCCATGAGTGCATACCTTCGCCAAGGCCCTATCTTACAATGTACAGATGGATGGCGATATAGACGGACAAAGGGACGGAGGGGAGGACAAAGGGAGAGAGGGACGGAGCCTTGGCGGAGGTATACACTGAGTGCCCTTTAGTTTGTAATGTTTTCATGGTGGTGTGTTTGTCTGTTTGTTAGCAAGATACAAACTACTGGGTGGATTTTGATGACATTTTCACCAGAGGTGGCCCTTGGGGTATGGATGAACCCATTAGATTTTGGAGGTGATCTGGGTCAGGATGCAAATTCTAAATCACTTTTTCACTTTCTTTAACATTGTGAGAAAGGGCCTTGGTGGAGGTTTGCACACTCTGTGTGCCCTCTAGTTTGCAGGGGCATGGTGAGGATCAAGCTACAAAAGGAATGTTTGGGAGTACTAGGGAGATAGGCAGGGTCAGAAGGACAACTTCCATCGGGTAGGAAATAAAATAGCAAAGTCTTTTGGTGTGTTTGGGATGAAAATGAGTCTGACAGTTACATATCCGGTGGTGGCTTCTTGGTTGTTAGTATGGCCTGATATAGACTGGCACCTGCTAGAGGTAAAAAAGAAAGGAAAGGGCATATCTGATTTGGTAATTGAGTTTTATCACCACATCATGAAGGAGTATTGTAACTATACAGTGATATGCACGGATGGTGCAAGACAACCTGAAACTGGGTGACAGGATTTGGGGTGGTAATACCGGGGAAAGGTATAGGAATAAACAGACGAACAACTGATAAGTTAGGGGTTTACACAGTGGAGATGGTGGCAATTTTGGTAGCATTACAGTGGGTGGAAGCCAGTAAGCAGAGCAAGGTGTTAATTTATTCAGACTCCTCAACAGTTCTTACAAGTATTAAGTCATTTCATTCAAGCAGCTGACAGGATATTCTCTATGAAGTTCTTCAGTCACGCTCCAGAATAATAAATGCAGAAAACCAAGTAAAATTTGTGTGGGTCCCAACTCATATAGGTATCACGGGAAACGAGGAGGCCGACAAGTTGGCAAAGAGGACAGAAAGACACGATAGAAATGCACGCTAGTGTTAGCAAGGCAGAGGTGAAAGCTATAATTTGGAAAAAGTCACACAGCTTTGGCAAGAGAGGTGGGATAGTGAGGGGAGAGGTAGGCACCTATTTCAAATTTGGAAAAGTATTAATGAGGTGAGAGTGGGATGTGGTGACAGGAGAAAGGAAATTGTGTTGACAAAGTTAAAGGTTGGGGCACTGTGGGTTGAACAAAACACTGAGACTACTAGGGAAACATCAGACAAGTTTGTGTGAAAGGTGCTTTGAAGAGGAGTCGGTGGAACACGTTCTTTTAAGGTGCAAAGGGTATGACGCATCGAGGGCAGTACTACAGACTTGTCCGTAGTCCGGTTCTATGCTAGGCTGTCATCTGTATCGTTGCGGGGTTGCTCCATGACGCTCTGGATATTGATACCTGCCACCAAGCACAGAAAACTCTGCACCTCTTCGTTGGACCATGGTGTAGATTTCCATGAAACCTACAACGCCATCTCTATTAATATCGTGTTTACTCGATGACCGAGTTTACTCCGTAAACTTTTGCAAATAGCAGTTTGGCGATTCTTCAGAAGACGGACGCTTTCGTGACGTTATGCCCTGACCAATCAGTGGCCTGCAGTCTGTTGATGTCACATTTTCGGCTCGACTCAGCGCGGCTGTACACTGGCCTCTAGTCTGTACTAAAATAGTACCTGGTACCTGGTACCAGGGACTAATGGAAAAGGCTACAAACCGGGCTGAGTAGGGCCGAGTGGGGACTAGTGGAAAAGGTCCATAAGTGGAGGGAGCTAGGGGTGCAAGAACTTACACTGAGTGGACAACTGAGCACATACCTGTCAAGTGATACGGTTTCGCTGTATTTTATTACGGGGAAAATGCAATTTTAGCAAATACGGGCGTATTGCCATTTCTGTATGCCAAAAAGAAAAATATATGGGAAAAAAATTATTGAGTGTGGAGGAACACCTTGTGTGTGACCCCCACAGCGTACGGGGCTGGCAGAGCGCTCAGTGTGAGCAATTATCACAACAGTGAGAGGTGTGGACTGATCATTATGCAGATGCACCTCGCACCTTCTGTTGTCCTGCGGCTCCGGAACAGAGAGGAATCCCAGCACCAGTAATCCTGCGCTTGATATGTGTGACTCTAATGCAAACGTCCATGCTTTCCTGCTGTATACTGTGATGCTAATGTGCCATGCATGCATTGTCTGTAGCCGGGTATATAAGTTGACTGTCTGCATGAAGCACCCTTTTAAACTTCAGTTCGCTGTGTCCGCCTGCACTTATTTCGATCCTCCACAAGCGCACCTAAGCAGTATTTTTGTGATTTTCAAAATGGCTTCATGCAGCGCGCCGCCGGCGAAGAAAACAAAGCTTGAAGAAAAGGGAAATCGAGGGACTGGATGTCACCGAAAAGAATGGGAGAGTCCTAACTTTGAGAAGGGAAAATACGCTGGATGGATAAAGGCTTCTCCAGAGGGCCGTACACACTCCTTCTGTGTTCCATGTAGGAAGAGCATAAAAGTGACTGCATCGGGGATTTTCGACCTGAAGTCGCACTTTGCTACACAGGGCCACAAAAACTGTGTAGCCAAATCGAAAAAGTATCGATCGATGGATAAACATTTTCAGCCAGTGAGAGAACCGACGCCTTCCAAATCCAATGCATCACTAGCAGAAGTGATGTTTTGTCATTTTGTGGCAGAGCACAATCTACCCCCATCGGTGGCAGATCAGAAGTGATCTGCCACCTGATCTGATCTGCCACTTCAGAAATGCTAGAGTCAGCAAAGGCTGCTACTTGGAACTATAACAAGCAGCATCAGTAAACATTTTCTTGTTTCAAGTTCATCCAAGTGCATTACCGTAACAAAGCTGACAATTAAAAACTCTTTAATTCCAAGTGTATATACAGTATCTAGCTGACAATTAAGAACTATATTCAGAATAATTCTTATTGTGTACTTTCAAATTAAGCAATCTACCTTGTGCTAATGTAAATTTGAAAAATATTTTTTTATTTATTTTTATTTATTTATTATTAATATCATTTATTTATTTATTTATTTTTTTTTTTTTTGTGCTACTTGGCTTATTATTTTCACATTACCAAAAAGTTATGGCTTGCAGAGGAGCTTGGAATAATGAGGCGATGTGATTTATAAACCAAAGTTTATTATCAGCTTCGCTCCTCTAACAAGTCTTATCTAGTGCAGAAGCAGAATAAGAGGTCGAACACATTCAGACCTTCATACTTATACTTACACACAACAAAAGACATTGCATATCAAAGCTGACATCCCGCATTAACTTAATCCCCCCTCCTTTGTCTTCCATCTCCTCCACCTGACCCAGGGAGGTCAGGGCGATCGATCTCCTCCATTGTCCTCTGTCTCCTCCACCTGACCCTGGGAAGTCAGGGAGATCGATCTGGTCTCCACCGCTGCGACTCTGTATGCTCTTTGATTTTCGCTGGCGGTCGAGACCTCTTGTCCTGTTCTGAGGCGTGAGGTCATTGCACATATGTAATCACTAAACATTCTAATATGCTTATACATACACTACCGTTCAAAAGTTTGGGGTCACTTAGAAATTTCCTTATTTTTGAAAGAAAAGCACTGTTTTTTTCAATGAAGATAACTTTAAACTAATCAGAAATACACTCTAATATCTAATATACATTGCTAATGTGGTAAATGACTATTCTAGCTGCAAATGTCTGGTTTTTGGTGCAATATCTACATAGGTGTATAGAGGCCCATTTCCAGCAACTATCACTCCAGTGTTCTAATGGTACAATGTGTTTGCTCATTGCGTCAGAAGGCTAATGGATGATTAGAAAACCCTTGTGCAATCATGTTAGCACAGCTGAAAACAGTTTAGCTGGTTAGAGAAGCTATAAAACTGACCTTCCTTTGAGCAGGTTGAGTATCTGGAAGAAATTATTATTTCAAATACAAATCATTATTTCTAACCTTGTTAATGTCTTGACTATATTTTCTATTCATTTTACAACTCATGGTGATAAATAAGTGTGACTTTTCATGGAAAACACAAAATAATTGTCTGGGTGACCCCAAACTTTTGAACGGTAGTGTATGTAGGTATGGGATATATGATTAATATAAACCACAGCCCCCCCCCCCCAAATGACTAAGAAAAGGACAATCAAAGTAAGTCTACAGTTTAAGATAATTTCTATGACATACTATACTGTTTTTGACAGGGAAAACAAGGAAGAATCTTTCCAGCAGTCATGCTCCTGTAGAGAATTCAGTGGTAACCATAACAGTGTAGTAATATCACAAATCAGCCTTAAAACTGTCATGGCACAATCTGATAACATAGTTAACAACTCTTGGTTAATTTGCATCAGTCCTTGTGCCGTCTGGGTTTTAATCTTCTCCCGAATCTGCTGTAGGTCCGCTTTGGCGTCCTGGCGGGACCTTCCTGTAAGGAATCTGCAGCTTGGGGAGGAGAGTGGTTATTTGTTCCCTGCAGGGGGGTTGAGTCTTTTTTCTTGGGGGGGTCTACCCCGCCGAGGTGCCCTCGCCACCCGTGCAGGTTCGTCTCTCAACAAGAAAGCAGGTTTAAGTCTGTCAATGCTGACTGTTTCTTTTCTGTCCCCTAAATCAAGCACAAAATGCTTATCACCAGGTTCCAGCACTCTGAATGGTCCGTCGTATGGTGGACGGAGGGTTGACTTTAAAGTTTCATGCCTTGGGGGAACGTCGTCCATCTGTTCCCCTGTCTGCATGGGCGCCGGCGCTTGCCTGGGTCGCCTCCGATGAGTCAATCGCGGGAGCACGTCTCTGTTCCATCCTCGCGTCAGGGTCACCAGTGTAGAGGAGCTTGGAATAACGAGGCGATGTGATTTATAAACCAAAGTTTATTATCAACTTCGCTCCTCTAACAAGTCTCATCTAGTGCAGAAGCAGAATAAGAGGTCGAACACATTCAGACCTTCATACTTATACTTACACACAACAAAAGACATTGCATATCAAAGCTGACATCCCGCATTAACTTAATCCCCCCTCCTTTGTCTTCCGTCTCCTCCACCTGACCCAGGGAGGTCAGGGCGATCGATCTCCTCCATTGTCCTCTGTCTCCTCCACCTGACCCTGGGAAGTCAGGGAGATCGATCTGGTCTCCACCGCTGCGACTCTGTATGCTCTTTGATCTTCGCTGGCGGTCGAGACCTCTTGTCCTGTTCTGAGGCGTGAGGTCATTGCACATATGTAATCACTAAACATTCTAATATGCTTATACATATGTAGGTATGGGATATATGATTAATATAAACCACATGGCTCAAGATTGTGTCCATATAAGTATACATTTGAATAAATATGTTTGAAATAGTTCATGTTGCAGTTGCTGTTTGTTTAGTTTTTTTTTTTTTTTGCTTCAGTTTTCTTTCATCTGTCGATAAATACAGTTTTTAAGTACTCAGTACAGGTGTGAAAGCCCCCCCCCCAATAAGGGAGGCATGAGGTATGCCTTGACAGGTATGTGAGCATGGTTCAGTGGGCACAGGTTGGGGTTTTGGTGGAATTTTTAAAGGACACGGGAGTTTATAATAGGATATAAGGAGCAGGTGAAAGCAGAGGAAGTTGGTTGAGACAGAGGGTGAAATGATGTTTTTTTTTTCTCCGATATTCGTCTGTGATCCTGCCTGAAATAGGCAAATGTGAGTCAGGTTGTTATATTTGTGTATTTATAATATTTATAATTGTGTATTTATAGTATTTATAATATTTATAATTGTGTATTTATAATCTTTTTGCATTGATGTATGTGGTTATTGTGTATTTTCTTTATTTCTTTTCTTTTTTTTACTTGATTCTCTTTTCTAAAGCCCATCCAGGGACAAGAGTTGCAAATTAGCTAATAGCTATACACTCCATGTGCAACACATCAGATTGATTGTCATTGATTAATTGTCTATGTTTATTGCACTGTCCCTGTCAAATAAACTAATCTATCTATCTATCTCTGGCCCACACTCCACAACAGTAGGGAGCGGTAATGCACCAGTAAGCTGGCTGCTAATCACCGTATAAAAGAACAAGAAGACGAAGAAGAAGGAAAAGCGAGCGGTCCTGGATGTGACGCAGCGACGTCAGAGGTCATTTTGTACGTCTGCGTGATAGTTTGGCGCCAGCAGATTTCGCGGTAACACCAGCAGGAGCCAAAGCAGAAAAGTACAAAGGAGAAGAAGTAGAAGTACGGACGATAACTGCTGAGTTTAACGGTCACAAACGTCCCACGGTGTAGCGTGTCCGTGGGCTTTGATGCCGTGTCTCTGTGTGCCAGTCCGGACTGAGGTGAGCCGTCAGCGGGTGCTGGGGATGGGTCCTTCCGTATGTCAGGTTCCAGTAAAAATGAATTCTAAAGTACACGTTTGTGTGGTGTAGTTGTTTGTAAAGAGGTCAATGTAAAATAAAACTGCTCGGTCGTGTGAATAACCCTGTACGGCGTCCTAAAGGTGTCAAAAATAAGCACGCAGGACGTTAGCAGATGTAGCGTGGATGCTAACGGTGCTAATCCGTTCAGGCTAGTTAGCAGAGGCTGGTTAAAATTCCCTCCTTGATGGAGGTAAGTTTATACTGTTGCTGTTGAATAGAGGCTGATATCTTGAGCTTCTTTCTTATTAATGGTCACAGATGGACAATGCTAGGCTAGGCTAGCTGTGGACAATGTTTACATCTGTCCCGACATGTGTCGGCAGCTCATGCTAGCACAGTCAGGACTTCTTCCGTGAACCGGCTGGACATTGGCAGCAAATGGTAAGGGTGCAGAAAGAATAAACAGGCGAGGCAACGAGCTGGAACAACGTAGACTTTATTCTCCCGCTAACAGATCAGGAACACAAAAAGAACTCCCAGGCCACAGTGCATCTCACTTTTATACCCTTGATTACATGCGTAGTGGCCCGGGTCTCCGACCTCATATTCATTTCATAACAAAGCTTGTGCGGCGCATTAACATGTTATTACATAGGTGCCGCACTTCACTCCTCTCCTGGCGGCCCAGCATCTCCTCCTCTCCCGGTGGGGGGGGCAGGTGCCTAGCTTTTGCTATTCCGTCTGGACCCCCCGGCGACCTCTCTTCTCTTGGTCCATTGATCTCTGGGTGGAGAAGTTTTAACACCTTGTTCCCCCTTAATCCACCAAGTCAAACAGCTGAAGCTAAACCCTCACAAACCAAAGTTAACGGGAAAAAATACACAAATTTACAAGAAAAAATGTTCTGTGGTATTTTGAAGACCTCAGTCGGGCAGATTTAGGACACTTCGGGTCTTAGTTTTGGTTAAGAGTTTCTAAGTCTTAACCAGTCTTAACTTGATAAAATGTCATTGTTTAGAAGCTACACTGTAATTGTCTATTGTTGATGCATAGAAAATATATTTTTACAGTCTCTACATGTATACTATATCCAGTATATCTATGTATTTTTCCATGTAACCTTGTGACTGTATTTAATTGCTTTTAATCCTAGATCAAGTTTGTTTCAGGTTCAAAATGCATCATAGGCGTTAAATATATCTTTATTTAGTACTCAGTACTGTTTACCTGTTGAAATATACTGTATATTTTACTGCTAATATAATTCAATTCAATTCAATTCAACTTTATTTATATAGCGCCATTTCACAACAACAGTCATCTCATAGCACTATCAACTGTAGGGGGGACCCCCACAGTTGCAGAAAGACCCCAGCAATTTAACCCCATAACTACAATATGGCACCTGTGATTAATTTTTGGCAGCTGATCACTTTTGGCATGACGCCGGCGGAGCGTTCCGAAGTCTTTTTTTTTTTTTTTTTTTTTTTTTTTTTAAGACTTATGTATAGTTGGCAAGATATTCACAGATTCAGACTTTGCAGATCAATAACTCCTGAACAAAACATTGTTAAAATACAAACCATACCAATCTAGTACATTGGTAAAGTGGACAATGAGCTACAACCTCATTTTCATTAAAAAGACCTGTCCTCTGAGCTCCAGCAGTTACACTGGTGTCTCTGAGCTGCTGTGGGGAAACGAATGCGCAGGGACCGTCTGCAAATTGCAACTCAGAGGAAAAAAAAAACTTAAATTTGAATACTGTCATGATCATAAGGTGTAACGTCACCAGAATCAGTTTATACATCAATTGTGTCGTTTTGGTCAGACTAAATATTTACCCAAAATATGAAAAAATGTTTTTTTACCCAACTTAAGTGACATAAAATGATGTATGATGTTTGAGGTGAATTTGGTAAAGCTGCACTCAGTTGTTTAGAAGTTTTTAAACTATCATTTCTAATAAATATTTCCCAAACCTATGATATTTGTTTGGGTCCAACCAACAAGTGTTACTAACAGGAGACCCTAGTGGCTGGGCAGCATTTAGTGGCACAAACCTTGATGATGCTGAAATTTAATCCTAATAAATATTCCCAAAACCTATAAAAAAAAAATGTCTTTAATTCAAACTATGTGTTGTAGTCAGACTAGAAGAAGATGGATTGCATGTGAGGTGATTTTGGTGAAGCCACACTTAGTAGTTTTCAAGTTATTGGATTTTCATTCATTCATCTTCTTCCGCTTAATCCTTTTCGGGTCGCCGGGCGTGGGGGGCTGGAGCCTATCCCAGCATCCTTGGGCGGGGGCAGGGTACACCCTGGACAGATCGCCAGTCCATTGCAGGGCCAACACAGACAGACAACCATTCACTCTCACATTCATACCCAAGGACAATTGGGAATCCCCAGTTTGATGCCAGTTAACCTAACTTGCATGTTTTTGGCATGTGTGAGGAAACCGGAGAAATCCTGGAGTAAACCCACGCAGACATGGGGAGAACATGCAAACTCCACACAGATCGCTGTTGGTCGGGGGCTGGGATTGAACCCAGGATCCCCCGGCCAAGGGTGAGTTGCTGTGCCGCAGTGCTAACCACTCTGCCCAAGTTATTGGATATTTTTTAAAAATAAATATTTCCCCAAACTATGAAAAATAAAATTTATGCAAACTAAGCATTTTAGTCTAAACAGAATGACACAATCGATGTATGAACGGATTCTGGTAACATTACACCTTGTGACCATGACAGTATTTAATTTTAAATTCTTTTTTCCTCAGAGTTGCAATTTGCAGACGGTCCCTGTGCATTCATTTCCCCGACAGCAGCTCATAGACACCAGTGTAACTGCTGGAGCTCAGGGACGGCTCTTTATAATGAAAATGAGGTTGTAGCTCATTGTCCACTTTACCAATGTATTCTTTTTCTTCTTTTAGATTTGATTGGCGGTTGGCAACCAGCTTACAGGTGCATTACCACCACTGACTTGATTATCATCACTCTGTATCTTTGTATAAGGACTTCTGAACAAGTCCTTATGTGTGAAGAAATTATCTGTCCTTGGACTGTGTCCGAGGTGCGGCCGTCCGGTGCTGATGTGGTTTGTGTTTTAACTGTGTTTTGTTCAGGAGTTATTGATCTGCAAAGTCTGAATCTGTGAACGAACAGTGACATATCTGGACTATAAATGCGCACTTGTGGCCCTTTTCCACTAGTATCACTTTGGCCTAACTCACTTCTACTCTATTTCTAATTCTAGCTTTTTCCACTGTACCCAGCACGGTTTAACAGGCGCTATTTTCATGCCTGATCGAGGGCAGGGTACAACCGTGCTGAGTCGAGCCGAGATGTGACGTCAACAGACTGTGAGCCACTGATTGGTCACGGCGTAACGTCACGAAAGCGTCCGTCTTCTGTCGAATCTACACGACCGCCATTTGTGAAGTTGTTCAGCGAGTAACCACGGTGAGCGGCTTTACAACTGTATTCTCAATAACGATGGCCTCGCGCAAGTTTATTCCATGGACAAATGAGGAGGTGCAGACTTTTCTGTCCTTCGTAGCCGACGACCACATCCAGAGCGAGTTGGACGGAGCAACTCGCAATGAAAAAATATACCAGGAGGTGTCCGATCACATGGCAGCCCAAGGGTACAGCCGGACTGCCAAACAGTGTCGCGAAAAACTAAAAAAAAATGAAAAGCGATTACCGGGCAATAAAGGACCACAACGGATGAAGTGGTGCGAGTAGGAAGGAGTGGAAGTGGTTCGAGCAGATGGACGCGATCTATGGACATCGGCTGGCTAGCAATGGCAGAGACATTGGGCTCGACACAGCCACGCCATTGGAAACCGTTGACGGTGAGTGTTTTTTTGATATTGTCCGTCTTTTCGCCAATTTGTCCTTTTGGTCAAAAGCTCACTTTTTTTAAGCAATAAAGAAAGTTGTTCGATTGTGGGTAATGGTTGTTAGCGATGATGGCTAGCCAGCTAATAGCTAGCTACCTCACATCAAGCTGCGGAATCACGCTTTTATTTAAGTATTCACGTGAACAAAACGCTGAATTAAGCTTATTGTATTCTGGTTAAAAACTTTTGTGTTTTCTGTACATGTTGCACTTTGGTGCTGAGCTTTATTGTGTGCATTTTCCTTCTAGAATCACTTTTCACATCCCAGGGGTCCGCCTCACTGGACCGTCTGGACTCTCCTGTGTCTGTCGGAGGACCAGAATCGGTGCCGACAACGTCAGCCACATCACCAGCTCCATCAGCATCCAGCATGTCACGGTCAAGTGCTGGTAAGGCACAATAAACCGAAGATTACCACCCGGTTGTTTTTATGTGATTAATGTTATTTTCTATAGCCGCATATTAAGGAATTTAAAATGTTTTTGTACGTGTACAAAAAAACTGGATTCAGGGGTGTTCACTTGGGGTTCAACAACCCTGTCTCATTTTTAGGTGTGGTGGTGGAAATACTGTTATAACTCCTATTTTAGAAAAACAGATGCAGCACATGAATTGACTTTCAAATCAACATTCTTCATTGAAATGCTTCACGTCAGCTAACAGTATTAACCCATTCAGATTTCTGAGGCCACAATACAAAGAAATTCTTATAAACATAACCCATCCATCCATCTTTTTCCACTTAATCCTTTTCGGATTGAAGGGGGAATGTAGCCTATCACAGCACCCCGGGAGTTGCACAATCCACTCTACTGAGCGGCAGCAACATGACAGTTGAGCTTAAATACAGCAACGAAGCATCCCACCACAGGCTTTCACCAGTGTAATTCCATAATATATGTTTTTGATATGTTTAGATCCAGCGTTATCTAACCACCATGACTTTCTGTCTTTCATCTAGCCAAGAGGAAAAGGTGCAACACCATCTCCGACCTTGCATCAGTGATGACACAGATGCATGGTGATGAGATGCGGCTCCAGGAAAGGCTCCACGAACAACGCGAACAACACCATCAAGAGCTACGAATACACGATGAGCAGGTTGCAGCAAACTTGCGGTTAGCCCAGGAGCAGGAAGCCGCATTCCGAAGGGAGGAGCTGACAGAGACGGCTGCCTTCAACCGAGCCTTCCTTACACAGTTTGGCAGGCTGGTCGACGCACTGAGTGGTCCCCGTTTGTAAACATGTCTCCCAATGTGTTTTTTTGGAAATATTGCTAATGTAATAAAATGGTAGTGTTTTGGGTAAAAGTGTGGTTTGTCTGTTATAACACTGGATGAGAAAAGCGAATAATTACATACACATTCCATTGCTTCGTCTGACCAAAATGCTGCTGTTCATCCTGAAAGGTGTCAAGCATTTTAATGGTAATGTAATTGTTAACAGCACAACGAAACCAATGTCATGGTAAGCTTTCTGTCCTTTTTTTATCGAAATTTAATACAAATTAGCACCGCTGTATCCATTTCTCTACATTGGGTACAGTTTTTATGTTAAATTATAAGCAGTTGTACAGGTGTACTTTACATTCAGCAGTAGACACTGATAAAGGTAAAAGTCGAAGTAGGTAAAAGGTAAGTATATGTCAATTGAATGTTCTATCGGCATTCCAAATTCAGAGAATTTCAATACATTAGGAGTCTAGCATCATATAAAGGGAAAATAGCCATACATGTAAACCCAAACGTAACAACAGTTTCGTTGTTCAAAACGTTGACATGAGTGTGAACAACCTGATTTTTTTGATTCAGTACATCCAAAGTGTCCTAGGTTGGAAAAAAAAACTATAATTTGGTGTTGGCCAGTGTGACAATGTCACAGTATTTAATAGGAATAAAACAAGTTTCATCACATAGTTTCTAGGTCATTTTGCAGTTCCATCAAACCAAAAGTGACTTGTCTAGTTGCTGTATTTTTCGTAGACAGTTTCTCCGGTGTTTTAGCATGTAATTAACCGTCCCTTAACAGATGACCCTTATAAATAACAGTAGACAGATGGGAAAGGGATACACAATTATGTTTCTGTTGCCCACAACCGTTGTTACCCACAGGTTGTGGGGCTACATTTGGATTTGCTTTTTTTTTTTTTTTTTTTTTTTTTTTTTGTAACTTTGATTTTTATTCATTTTTCATCATACATATTACATTCAGATCACAGTCTCTATATTTAAAAAAAAAAAAAGGAGCTAGAGGAAGGAAAAAAAAAGGGGGGGGGACAAATGTTGGGGCATCAAGTTTTTAGTTTCCATCTCTTAATTCTTCTGGTTTTTCAGTGTCTTTGGTTATTCTTTCAGTTTTTGTCTCGTTGTTGCACTTTGTAGTGTGTCCATTTCCACCATTTTTTTTCATATTGTCCTTCTTGCATTCTTTGTCGATATGTTAGTTTTTCCATTAAACGTATATCCTCAACAATGTCAGTCCATTGCTCTTGGTCAGGAAGAACTTTTGATCGCCATTTTCTTGTGATTGTTTTTTTTTTTACATGCAATCAGCAAGATTTTAACTAGATCTCTGTCCTCAGCCTGTATTACATTGTCTCTTTTAAGATCACATAAATACATCAAGTTACAGTTCATTGGTATATTATATCCTAATATCCTCTGTATTGTCACATGTATAGATTTTCAGAATGATGAGATTTTGCAGCATTTCCAAAACATATGTGAGTGGTCTGCATTTTGAGCCCCACAGCCCCTCCAGCATATAGATTGGGTATTTGTATATTTTCTTTGAATCTGTGGTGTAATGAAATAGTGAATCAGGTTTTTCCATCCAAATTCCCTCCATGTCCTTGAACTTGTTGATGTGTGTTGTGTTTTCCATATTTCTTGCCAGTTTTCTTCTATGTTTAAATTTAGCTCTTGCTCCCATTTCTCCTTTATATAGTTACTTGAATGTTTGTTTGCCGCAAGTTTCTGATATAGCTTTGAAATAATTCTTATTTTATTTCCTGCGTACGAGCTTAAAATGAATTGTATAATCTCGCTCACATCTGTGTGGAGGTTATGCCTAATCGTCCTCATATAATAATCTCTCATCTGCAGATATCTAAAGAATTCAGATTTTTCTAGTTTAAATTTTCTTCTCATGTTTACAAAACTCCCAAAATCTTTTTTTCCAATATTGCCCCATGCTGTGATTCCCTTGTTCACCAGATTTTTGTATCCCCTATCTTGCTTTGCCGGTTCAAACTGACTGTCAAATGCTACCCATTTCAATAGTTTTATGTCCTCCTTTATATTATACTTTTGTACTATTTTATACCACAGTTCCAAAGTAAATTTAGTGATTGGGTCTATTTGTTTGATTTGCTTATATGCATCTTTATCTCCTATTATGCTTTGTACTGGGAGTCCCTCAATTTCCTTTTCCATTTCTTTCCATTTTGCCTCATATCCTCCGTCGCACCAACATATGATATATCTTATTTGTGCTGAGTAGTAATATTCCTTTAGACTCGGTAGACCCATGCCTCCTTTCTCTTTTGGTAATTGGAGAGTTTTATATTTCACTCTTGGCTTTTTACCTCCCCAAACAAATCTCGATATCATCCTGTCCCACTTTGAGAACTGGGCACCAGGAATTTCTGTTGGTAGAGCCTGGAAGAGGTAAAGCAGTCTAGGTTGTATGCTGATTTTGACTGTCTTAATTTTTGAATTCAGATCCATATTTAAGATTGACCATCTATCAATATCTTTTTTTATTTCTTGTTCTAACCTATCATAGTTTGCTTTATAGATTTTGCTTAAATCTTTAGGTATGTTCACTCCAAGGTATTTTATTTCTTTTTGTTTCCAGTTTAGTTTGATCTTATCAGTTATCTGGTTTAAAGGGTTATAGTGGAATGTCAGTATTTGTGTTTTTGTTATGTTTATCTTGTATCCTGATAGTTTTCCAAAATTTTCTATCAAGTTCATCATTTCCATTATTGATTCATCTGGTTGTTCAAGGTAAACTATAATATCGTCTGCAAATAGCCCAATCTTGTGTTCCTCTCCCTTTATTGTTACACCTTTTAATTTCTTATTTTGTTGCATCGCTTGAGCCAGTGGCTCTATGAACAGAGCAAACAAGGTGGGCAATAGGCAGCATCCCTGCCTAGTTGATCTCTGTATATTTACTTTGTCTGTTAAGCTACCGTTTATCTTGATTTTTGCCACAGGTTTTTGATAGTGTCTTTATGCATTGCACTGACTTTTCGTTAAATCTAAAGCGTTCCAGCACATTATATAGGAACATCCAATTAACCCTATCAAACGCTTTTTCTGCGTCTACTCATTATTACTGCGCTTTTCTTTTCTTTATGTATTTGATTAATTATGTGTATTGTTCTCCTGATATTATCATGTGTTTGGCATCCCTCTATGAAACGAGTTTGATCATCCTCTATCAATTCCGTCAAGAATGTCTTTATTCGTTTACAGATAATTGTTGTATATATTTTATAATCCACATTTAATAAAGAGATTGGCCTATAGTTTCCGCATTGTTCCCTATCTTTCCCTGGCTTTAAAATAACTGAAATAATGGCTTCGTTCCATGATGGAGGTATTTTGTTGTTGTTTAATGTCCAATTAAATGACTTTAGGAGCTGTGGCGTGAGTTCTTCTATAAATAGTTTATAAAACTCAAGACGGGTATCCATCACTACCTGGTGATTTACCGTTTTTAAGTGACTTAATCACATCTTTAATCTCTTGTGTTGTTATTTCTGCTGTTAGCTTTTCATTTTGTTGGTTTCCTATTGATGGCAAGTCCAATGTGCTTAGAAATTTTTTAATATCCTTAACATTTGTCTCTTCAGGTTGCGAGTATAGTTCTTGATAGAATTTATGGAATATTTCTTCGATGTTCTCTGGGGTAACTGTGGTTTTATTTGTGATGGGGTCCTTAATCTTATATACATTATTCACTGTTGTTTTCTTAACCGTTTTGCCAGCAGTTTTGTGGCCTTTGGCCCCGTTTCATAATATTTTTGTTTTAAATATCTATTTTTCCTTTCGATTTCATCTATTTGTATTTCTTTTATCTTTATTTTATCTTCCTTAATTTCTTGATATATTTTTGGGTCATTTGTGCTTTGATGTTTACGTTCTAATTCCCTCAGTCTCTCACATCTTTGTTCATATGATTCCATGTTATATCTTTCACCCGTTACGTTACTCGATATAACAAATAATAACTCGGACCATCGACGTACCGTTAATGGTTTATTGGTGAGCAGCCACTCATAGCACACAGCCAACGACAACACACTCAACATACTACATTACCCATAATGCTTTGCACAAGACACTACGACGGGTGCCGTAGTAAGCCGAAATACATAACATCTCCTCCCCTCTTACAATAAATGTCCTATGGGAGATATCAAGTGTCTGCTGCAATTCATGTGTCTTTGTTTGTCTCTTTTTTTTTTCCCTTTAATTATTATGCTACCTTAGGAGTGAGGGTAGACTACCTCATCCCATAACTGTACCCCTGGGGATTATTCTGCCACATAAATGTGGGTCAGTTGCTATCTAGTCTAATAACTCAGACGGACAGGAGGTCGTCGTTCCCTGGTAGGGTATCGGCGCTCTGCAGGAACATGAGTCTGAGTTCTTTCTAATGTGGAGGTTGCTTCTGGTGCTGATGCAGAAGAAGATGTCACATCTCCAGCTGGAACTCCGGTCTCTGAAGTGGTTGAGTTCTGCACTGGTGTAGGTGGATCGTTAGGATATCCAAGAGACGGTTCTGCAGGCGCTGGTGGTGTCTGCAGGAGTTGATCCACGTGCCTTTTCCAAACACTGTCAGTGGTTTGAACTGTATATGAGACTGGTCCAGTTTGTGCAATAACAGTTGCAGGAACCCACTTAGGTTCACCTCTGTAGTTCCTGGCCAGCACAGATTCTCCTGATGTGAACGCTCTGTCCTTTGCCCGTTGTCCTCTGTGCATAATTTGTTTCTCTTGTTGCTTTTGCACAGTGTCCTTTAATCCTGAGGGTTTCAAAAGGTCAAAGGTAGTGCGCAGATCTCTCTTGAACATCAGACTAGCAGGGGTTGTCTTTGTGATTGCATGTGGAGTGTTGCGGTAGTTTAGCAGGAACTTGTGCAGCCTCTGATGCAGTGTTCCTTGACCTTGTGATGCTTTCAATGCATGTTTCATTGTCTGCACAAACCTTTCTGCAAGGCCGTTCATCGCAGGATGGTATGGAGCTGATTTAATGTGCTGCACTCCATTAGCTTGTAGAAAAGCATCCATTTCTTGTGAAACTAACTGAGGTCCATTGTCAGAAACTAGTTGTATAGGAGACCCAAAACGACTAAACATTTCTCCTAATGCCTCTGTGGTCTTCTCTGTGGTGGTTGACCTCATAATAGCCACTTCAGGCCATTTACTATGTGCATCTACAGCAATGAGAAACATTCTGTCCTCAAATGGACCTGCAAAGTCAATGTGCACACGATGCCATGGCTCCTGTGGGAACTCCCAGGGATGGAGAGGAGCCAATGGTGGGTTGTTCCGTACCTTGTGACAAGATGAACAGCTTTTGGCTATTTCTTCAATCTGCTTGTCAATGTTTGGCCACCAAAAATAGCTTCTCGCTATTTCTTTCATTCTCACGATTCCACTATGTCCTGCGTGAAGTTGCTGTAACACTTTTGTTCGACATGACAAGGGAATAATCACTCTCCTCCCCCACAGCAAACAACCCGACTGAACAGACAATTCTGTCCACTTCCCAAGGAAGGGCTTCAAGGTTGCGTCATCACCCGCAGGTTGTCCTTTAATGACCAAGTCCATGACTGCAGACAACACAGGGTCATTTCTAGTCCCCTTTTTTACCTGCACAGCTGAAACAGGTGCGTTTTCTATCTCTGTGAAGTAGAAGATGTCCACAGTGCTTGACTCTGGCTTCATGACAGGAAGTGGTAATCTGGATAACCCATCTGCATTACCATGACAGTCTGACTTTCGATACCTGATGTCATAGGAGTGTCCTGACAACAGCAACGCCCAACTCTGCAGTCGGGACGCTGCAAGAGATGGTATTCCTGTGTATGGTCCAAGGATGGTTGTGAGAGGTCGGTGGTCAGTAAAAAGTGTAAACTTCCGTCCATACAAGTACTGGTGGAATTTTCTGACACCAAACACAATGCTCAGAGCCTCTCTTTCTAGTTGAGCATAGTTAGCTTCTGCCTTGTTTAATGTCCTTGACGCAAAAGCGATTGGCTTTTCCTCACCGTCTGGCATTACGTGGGAAATCACCGCCCCTACGCCATAAGGAGAGGCGTCGCAGGCAAGCTGGATCGGAAGTGATGGGTTGAAGTGGGTCAGAACCTCTGATGCAGTCAGCGCATCCTTTGCCTTCTGAAAAGCTTCCTGACAGCTTGCTGTCCACCTCCATGCTTCCTCTTTGCGCAGCAGGTTATGCAGTGGTTTTAATAGTGATGCCAAGTTTGGTATGAAACGTCCATAATAGTTCAGCAGTCCTAAGAAAGACTTCAGCTGACTGACATTTTGGGGTGGAGGTGCATCCACAATGGCTGTGATTTTCGATGGTGCAGTGTGTAGTCCCTTAGCATCGATCACATGACCTAAGTATTCCACGGATGACTGGAAAAACTCGCATTTATCCTTGTGGATTCTCAATCCATACTCCTCCAGTCTCGTGAGAGTTGCATCCAAGTTGCGCAGATGCTCTTCATCATCTGCTCCTGTACACAGGATATCATCCAGGTAGCACTGCACTCCTGGTAATCCACTCAGGATTTGATCCATAGCTCGCTGAAAAAGTGCTGGAGCAGATGTGATGCCAAAAGGCAGTCGGCGGTATCTGAAGAGTCCTTTATGGGTGTTGATAGTCAGCATCTCACGTGACTGCTCGTCTACATGCATTTGTAAATAAGCTTGGTTGAGATCTATTTTGCTGAACTTTTGTCCCCCACTCAGCCCCGCAAATAAGTCATCAATCAGTGGAAGGGGATACTGCTCTGCTGTTAGTACAGGGTTTACTGTTACCTTAAAGTCTCCACAGGTTTGGATTCCTCCGTCCTTTTTGGGTACTGGAACTATGGGCGTGGCCCACTCACTGGTTGTCACAGGCTCCAGAACGCCATTCTTGACCAGAGCATCCAAGTCAGCCTCCACCTTTGGTCTGATGGCGTACGGCACTGGCCTGGCTTTCATGAACACTGGCTTACTGTCAGGTTTGACATGCAGCTTCACTATAATTTTTTTCATACTGCCTAGCTCATCACGAAAAACCTTTTTGTGCCTTTCTAGTATGGCCTGCAGCTGAGTGGAACTGTGTGACAGCTTCCTTACTTCTTGCCAGTCAAGTTGGATTTTCTTTAGCCACACACGCCCCATTATAGCTGGACAGTTGTTCTTGGTAACATAAACTGGAAGCTCAGCAGTTTGCCCCTTGTACTGAACAGTTACCTCTGTCATCCCTTTCATGGGCACTCGGTGTCCAGTTTACGCCCTGAAGACGGTGTCTGAAGGTCGGAGTGGACGATGTTTCAGAAACTTCTTGTCAATGCCATTCGACACAAGTGATGCCTTTGATCCACTGTCACCCTGTCAGCACGGAGTAGCGGTGGGAAAAAAACAACAACAAAAAAAACCTCTCCTCCGTCGCGGACTGCAGCGTCGGTCCAGACGTCCTCGTCGCCACTTTTTGTTATATCTTTCACCCGTTACGTTACTCGATATAACAAATAATAACTCGGACCATCGACGTACCGTTAATGGTTTATTGGCGAGCAGCCACTCATAGCACACAGCCAACGACAACACACTCAACATACTACATTACCCATAATGCTTTGCACAAGACACTACGACGGGTGCCGTAGTAAGCCAAAATACATAACATTCCAGTTTAGACTTTTTTGCTTTTCCTGATTCAACAATTAATTTACCTCTTAACACGGCTTTTAGTGCGTCCCATAGTATTGTTGGGTCCACTTCTCCATTATCATTCTCCTCGATATACTCATTTATGTTTACCTTTATTCTTTCTTTCATTTTCTCATCATTTAATAGTCCTACATTAAAGGCCAAATGTCACTCTGACATTAACTGAGTGACTCCACACTTCGAACAGTAGTGAGAAGAGCTCCCGCTGAGCGATCAGCCCGCCCCAGCTGTGAGTGATCACACACAGGACTGCTCCTCAAGACACTCAGTTTTTTTTCCAGTATATTTTTTCTTTTGGGCGTACAGAAATGGCAATACGCCCGTTTTTGCTAAAATTGCATTTTCCCCATATTTTCCTTAAAATATTTGACAATAACAACACGAACTACATTTAAAACATTTCCCAGAAAAGTGTCCCAAACCACTCTGCCGTCTCCCACAGCCGCGCTTGGCACCAAAATACGGCGAAAACGTCTCCCTTGACAGGTATGCGCCTCCATTTTCATATTGATCTGGTCAATTTCTTGACAGCAGCGGCTTTCCTCCACTGTAATAATAATGGCTTCCGAAAAATCAATATTTATGGGGCGCCCTCGACAGACCCCCTCCGGCTTCGCAATTCTGGAGGCGATTAATGTCCAGTTCAATGACATTTTCCACTGGTTCTGCTCTCTGGTCATCGTTGGAACTGTTGTCATCAGACAAAGCATCTGATTCCGTCTCGGACGGCTCGAACCGGTAAGGTTCAATGCCTCTGTCACTGTCTGAACCACTGACAAAAAAAAAAGACAAAACTAAACTAATTTGTTCACAATCGCTGTCACTTTCCGTCATGATTGTCCAATGTTGATAAGTGTGAATGTGGATAGGCAGGGCAGCCAGGGTACAACTGGTGATGTCAAAAACATGGGCGTGGTCTGGACTGGCTGTCACAAGCCAGCAAGCAAGGTGGGGCCTTCACCTGGTGTATTTTGTGCAATTATGTAAATACAGGTGGGTGATATGGTCTCCGGTATGAATATTTGGTTAAAGCTATGTGTATTTTATCTAAATTCGTTGTCATTTAGAAAAAAAATTACGTGACATTTGGCCTTTAAGTTTCCATGTTGTTTGTCGTTTTCTGTTGTTTAAATATATTTCCATGTATATAGGATTATGATCTGATATTTCTGCCCCTCCAATCCGACAATTTCTCACCCTGTGTCTGTCACCTTCATTCATAAGGAAGTAATCTATTCTAGAGTGTACTTTATGGACTGCTGAATAATGTGTATAGTCTTTTTCGAGTGGGTGCAGATCCCTCCGTATGTCTACCATACCCATTTCTGTCAGTGAGGTTCTTATGAACTTTGTTACATGTTTTTTTGTCTTCTTAACACTTGTTGTGTCAACTTCATGATCCATGACGGCATTTAAGTCTCTTCCACAAATTAGGACTCCTTCACTGTGTGTTGCTATGAGATCAAACAGTTGTTGGAAAAAAACCCTTGTCACTTTCTGGTGGGGCATAGATGTTCACTAATGTGATCTGCATACCATCTATTCTTCCCTTTATTATTACATATCTGCCTTCTTTATCCTGGATTTCTTGTTCACATTCAAATTGTATTTTATTTGAAATTAGTATCATAACCCCCCTTTTAGTTCCTCCCTTAAATGAACTGTAGTAGGAGTTCTTATAGCCAAATCTCTTTAGTTTCTCATGTTCTGTCTTGTTCAAATGTGTTTCTTGCATAAATATAATTTCTGCTTTTTCCTTCTTGAATTTTCTTATTATTCTTTCCCTTTTAACAGGTGAGTTCAGACCATTCACGTTTAATGTCATTATCTTAAGATTTTTAACCATATTCATGTTTTTCCATTTTTTTAACTTGTGCTCCTAACCCCTTTAACAACAAAACTAACACATATTTGTACAAAAACACATTAACAAATCTCGACCTCCGTACTTTGGGCCTTTCTTCTGCCTACTGGTCCCTGTTGGAGGATGGAGGGATTGTCCTCACCGAGTGAGGGGCCCTCCCTAGACCTGTATTTACTATCCAAGTAATAGTCATTAGTCTAGAAATGTCCAACAAAAATCACTTAAACCTCTCCTAGCCGTTTGTTTCTCTTTTACCTTGTCTTCTTGGCCTTCATTTCTTCTGTGTCCTTTTTAATCTTTGTTATAATCTAGGCTTTCCGTTGAAAGCCTTGCAGTTTTTCTTGGGCCCGGTGCGCCACGTCCGTCTCCCGCCTTCTGCCGCTCACTCGCCTCCACTCCGGCTGTCGCGATGCGTTCCGTGCCGCCGCCGCTCCAGCTGCTTCCTCGGGTACGCTCACAACAAAGCCTCGCTCCGTCATGTCCCGCGCTGCCTCTCTGGCCGTGTTGTAGGTTTTCACGCCGTCCTCCCAATGAATTCTCATCTTCGTTAGCGGCGTTTGGAATTTAATTTTTTTCTCTTTCAGCGTTTTTTTTAATGTTGGCATATTTCTTTCGCTGCTGCACAATTTCTGTCGGGTAGTCATGGTCAAAGAATATCTGTTTGTCGCCGACTCGTATCTTTTTTTTCCACGCTTGTGTCAGGATTCTTTCCTTTACGTCGTATTTTAGAAAGTTTACCACAACTGACCTGGGTGTAGAGTTTGGATTCGGGTTCTGTGCCAAGGCTCTGTGCGCTCGTTGGATCTGCAGGTCTGTTTCATCGGGCAGCTCAAGCTCTTTTTTTAAGAATTGATCCATGAATTTCATCATCGAGTTGTCTTCAGTGCCCTCCGGAATCCCGAAGATGCGTATATTGCTCCGCCTGGACCTGCTCTCCGGGTCGGTTATTTTTTCCTGCATCCTCTGTGTTTGTGCCGTCAGGGTCTGCAGCCGCTCGCTTGCCTCGGTCCTCCAGTCTTCCAGCTCTGATATTCGAGCCTGTGCTTCTGCCAAACACGCCCGTTGAGTGCGCAGTTCCTCCATGTTTTCAGCTAGCTTGCGTTCCATTTCTTTTCGGAGGCCCATAATTTCCTCCTTTATCTCTTTTTTTCAGGTCTTCCTTAAGAGCCGTTAAATCCTGTTGGAGTTGTCGCTTGAAGTCTTTTGTGTCTTTACTTATATTGGCGATGCCAGTGTTCATAATATCGAGTTTGGCGTCCTCCATTTTCTCTGCTGTAGTCACCTCGTTTTTTTGGGCCTCGTGTTCAGCGATTTCTCCTGCGTTGTTGAAGAGGGATTCTTTAGTTTTACCCTGCTTTTGTCCGTGTGCCCGGCTTCTTCGTGTTTTCATCCCTTGGTTTATTGTTCCATTTATGTCGAGTTGGCCATTTACCAAAGATTTTAAATCCAACTAGGGAGAGCTCTGTGTTTAAGCGTTATGTCTGTCCACCATCTTCCCGGAAGTCTGGATTTGCTTTTTTAAAATATTTAAAATTATTTTGTAAGTAATAGTGGGATAGGATTAAGCTGCTGCATTTTTTTGTAGACAATTTCTCCGGTGTTTTAGCATATAATTACCCGTCCCTTAACAGATAACCGTTATGAACAACAGAGGAGACGTAGATGAAAAGTGCACAACATTTTATTTACAAAACAGAGATGTTTGACATATGTATGCACATGAATACTGACCAAATGAAATGTCTACTTATTGCTACACCAGTACTGCATCACAGCATCTCTTATATCTCCACCCTGCTCCTCTACTTCCTTTGCTGCTGCCACCACTTGTTCATCTGCTGCATCATCCAATGTAGTGTCAAAGGCCTCTCCATGACTCTCACACACATTATGCAGTGCACAACAAGTCAACACCATAGATTTCACCAGTGCAATGTCACAGCCATTCTGTTTTAGAAGGCAGCGCCACTTTCCCTTCAGCCTGCCGAAAGCATTCTCCACAACCACCCGTACTCGACTGATGGTCTGGTTGAATGTGTGCTGTTCTTCAGTCAGTCGTCTGGTGTCATGGAATGCTTTCAACAGCCAGTTTTGCAGTGGATAAGCAGAGTCTCCGAGGATGAAGTAGCCCACACGTACCGCACCAATGTTCCTGATGTTAGGTGGGAAGAGGTTTCCCCAACTGGCTAACTCCCACAGTGTGGACAGTCTCAGCACCCTAGCATCGTGCATGCTCCCTGGCAGCCCAGCAAACACATTCCAGAACAACCCCTTTCCATCAACAACACCTTGAAGGATTATGGAATGCCAGCCTTTACGATTAAAGTAGTCGGTGTGATATTGTGTTGGTGCTATGATGGGTATGTGGGAGCCATCGATGGCACCAACGCACATTGGTACCCCCCACCGATTCTCGATGTAGGCCAACATTTCCGTGAACCTCCCTTCATCAGGAAAATGGAGTTGTTCTGGAACCAGCAGTGACTCTGCTGCTGCACAAAAGTCCTGCACACCGTTGTGATGCTGACCCCAGATAGATGTCCAATACTGCGGTACTCTGAACCAGTAGCAAGCTTCCACAGTGCAGTGGCCACTCTCTTCCTCAGAGGCACACATTGGCGGAACGTCGTATCTTGACGCTCCATGCATGGACGCAATTTGTGGCACAGGTAGGTAAAAGTGTCCTCGGACATCCGGAAGTTCTGCAACCACTGCGTGCTTGAGAAGCCGGGGACAATATTCTCCCACCACTGTGAGCTACGGTTTACTGTCCAGGCCGATGGTCTGCAGCGATTATTTTGCAACAGCGCAGCCAACTGAAACACACACACAGCACACATAATATAATGCCTTTAATACTGATAACCTGTCGACATCAAAATGCTGTACACAAGAATGACATGACTATAAAATGACAATAGAAAGTATTAGCATGCGTTAGCTTACCGACATCCGCTCCCTCATCTGCCGGGTAATTAACCTCACGTTTGCAGCTTCATATTCCGCCGTGGCAACCGTGAGTCTCCTGTACTGTTCCAACGTGTGTTGTCTCAATGCACGTCGTCTTCTCTGGTAAAACTGTCTGGCCTTCATTGTGATAAAAAGCCACAGAGCGAGCAACGTGTAAATCCTCCGCTCGTAATCCTCCATTTTCTTTGTTGTGGAGGATTCGGTTGCGTGCTTTATGTCAGGAGAGTGTGGCGCCGCCTTGCTGTTATAGAAATCCCACCCACCCCAGCTTTACCCGGTTGTAATGGAGACAAAACTGAGGCCGAACCGAGTAGTAGCGAAACGAGGCGAGGCGAGCTGCGCTAGTGGAAAAGCGGCTTTGGAGGACGCAGGACTTGAATTGAGACACAGCTGATGATGATGAGAGTTCAAGTAATGCACGGCCTACATGTATATGCTTCCGGAGCGAGTTTATTGTGGGGGGACTTGACCAGGTACCATCCAGCCAATGACAAACACCCTACAGGCAGAACACCAGAATGGTAAGAGGTTTTAATGAGCCAGGGGAGGGTCCATATTTACTGTGAGCAGGGTTGATGAGTGGAAATTTGCAGTCATTTTAGTTCCAGTATAGTAGTTGGTCAAAGAAAACGTGTCACAGGTGTGCTATCAGACAATTTTATTCTTACAAATTCTTCCATCTATGATGTCACAGATTTCTGCTCTATAGTACACATGTTAAACTAGTTTGTTCAAAAACAGAACATCTGGGCTTTATCAGACCTGTCATGAAGAAATAAAGTTTGAGTAACGGCTTAATTTCATCTCAGGACCAGGGGCCTTATGTACAAAGGGTACCTGGACACAAAAATGTCCAAGTACTCTCAACTTTATGTGTGTGTGTGACAACTGTGTGGAGCTCCGCTCTTTCTACAGGCTTGAACTGCTGATTCTGTTAAAACAAAACAAAACAAATATCATTTTCATGAAACAGTGGCAGGAACTACGGTTGCGTGGACTGGAGACTGCAGCGACATTCAGCTTATTTAAGCAGGACAGTCTCTGTACAGGACCCCGTGTGGCTCTTGTCTCTTTGATTTTTGCTGCTGTCCAAAAAATCACATTCAAACAAGCTGCTGTCGGAGCTCATACACAGGAGCATGCAGTCAGGATCATACACACTCCGCTCAGAAGGAATTAACACGCTTTGTGCCCTTTCAGTTCTTACTGTTACAGCTGTATTTAACAAGGAATCCAAACGCTTTCACCACTAACTGCCTGCTGGAGTCTGTCTGGAGAGAGTGCCCCAAACGGTGCTGTGGCCACTGGGTGCTGACTGTGGCAGCACTGTGTGCTGTGGAAGTTTCTAGAGTACCGGGTGCGTACATGATGTTGGCAGTAAAAATACACTTCAGTTAACAATTTATTTAATAATCAATAGGGGCACATAAGTGAACAACGAGATATAGCCACACACACACACAAAAAAGTGAACACTGCGGTTGGCCATTTTGCTCTGCGGTAGGCGTATCCATAGTGCAGTATTACATAATTGTGGTTAGCGCAATTATGTAATACTGCACGCAGTTTACATAATTGCAATATTAACAAATTGCTATTTTTTTTTCTTGTAAATTTCCAACTTTTTTCCTCATAAATTTGCAACTTTTTTCCTTGTAAAATTGCAACTTTTGCCACGATAGAGAATGGGCGTTGACGTCATGCCGCGCTGCATTCTGGGCTGTTGTCGCCATCGTCGTGGTCCAGCTTCTTTGTTTACCTGTAGTCTAGGCAACTGCTAACGTGAACAGACATACGTGCAATGGAACGAAGCAAACAGAAAATTAAAAATTCCTTGTTCAGAGAAGCTGAATAAGGAAGCAAAGGAGCGCTACCTCCAAAAAATGTAAGAAATAAACCGGATCAATCGATATGAACACAAAAAATGGACCACAGGTCATTTTTTTGGACCACAGCGTGTTGACCTGCTGTCAGATGTGTTTGCCTTCCTGGTTTGTGGGGTGAGCACATAAACCCATGAGCATTTTAAAAACTAAATCATTAGAGGCTCATGTTCAATTCACCAGTGGATGGATTAGTTAGTACAAGAATGGCCACTTGTCGTTTAATATTAAAATAAAGATGATTTAATTGATTTTGGGGGTGTTTGGTGGGCTTTTGGCATCCCATAAAAAATGATTTAATTTATTTGGATGTTTTCTTGGGGGTTGGGGTCCCATTTGGTCCTGTTCACGGCTTAGTCCAACTGGTCTGAGGAAGGGCAGGTGGCCCAAATGTTACTGATAAATAATAAATAATTAATGGGAGCTTTATGGTGTGTGCATCGTCTTTGATTTTTTTTTTTTAAAGGGCCTATATCATGCTATTTTAAGCCTTTCAGAGTAAACTATATGCAGGTATGTGATGGTATATTACCTTTGGTACACTGGAGAATGAATTTCTTATGAAATATGAGTCATTTTCGCTATGCCTTTCCTTCTTGTGGCTGCCGCCCATTTCATGACGTAACCCCTGAGCCGGCTGCTGCAGCGTGTCGCTGGGTTCCGCCCACAAAAACAAGGAAGGCTGAACAAACTCCTAAATCTCTCACAGCCAAAGACACATTTATGCCACATAGAAGACATTGTCTTACGTAAAAAAAGCAAACAGTGACATAAGGTCTGACCCAGGGAACACGCGCACAGGCTCGAGTGTGATTCAATAATTTTATTGTGAGAAAAGCAGGTGTATGGGTGCGTGTCTGTGGAGTGATATGTGTTGCAGGTGAACAGGATGCGTCGAGGGCGAAGCGGAGCGCCGTACAGCCAGGCAACCCTAAGGGCAGAGCAGAACAGAGATTAGCTGCCGGTGCACACCCAGCGGAATTAATACACAGTCTTGTGCTTACTTGCCCATGGTAATGTGGCTGGCGTTGGCTTAAGCCGCAGGTCTCCTGCCTGGAAGACAGCGTCCTAGGAGCGCGTTCGGCGCGGTGAGGAGAGTGATGGTGAGGATGAGGGAGGAAATGCGCCGCCAGGGAATCCACCTGTGCACAGGGGAGAAACTGGAGACAAGGTAAGATGATGATGAGCTTACGTGCAGACGAGAAGCAATCCAGAGAGCGCAGGCTGTCAGGGAATTGGCGTACGATGAGCGAAGATTAGCAGACGGCTCCAGGCCGAGGCTCCAGGCGGAGCGGGCTATATAGCCTGAGACTGATGAGGCACAGGTGTGCGTGCAGCTGAGGCGGGAGACAGGCTAGCGCGAGTCGTAACAAACAGTTGTTGTCACTGAGCAGATTAGGCGCGAGAGGAACTACTTCACAGTGTCAGTGCTAAAGTGAAAGTTTTGCCGATCACCGCTCCGTTAGCTGCGCGGAGAAAGTGGGTGTGTGCGTTAGCTTGGGGGCGGTACTGGCAGCACAGGCACTTCCTGGAGTGGGCGGCTCACCCACGTTCATACGTATGAACGTGGGGACCCAGTCATTATCAGGGACAGGGCGGAGTAGCAGCTCAGAGAGCAGGGTTGAGGAGGAATACTCAGAGATGCGTGAATGGAGCAAAATACCACTTTGGGGGTGTTTTTGGTGAGGAATTAACATTATAACATGCTTAAAAGCTCAAAAAAGTCGATTTTGCATGATACAAGCCCTTTAAATGTTTTTTGGGGGTCCAGCACCTGACCAGGTGGACTGCATGATATACGCATCATCTTTATTATTTTCTAAATCACAACTTACCTTGGTGAAAATGCAGTGAACACACGACCATGCGTGCAGGAATATTGTCCGAGCTGATGTCTTTCCTTCTGACCACTGCAATCCATTCCATCCCACGCCTCTTTTTTAGCTTGGAGACCCAATTCTCTCCACTTTCCTTCCAAGTCAGGAAGTTAAAAAAGTGTACGACATTATCAATCTTTTTCCACACCAATCGTGAGAGCAGTTGTATTTGATAGCGCAGCAAAATTTCCCCATTCTAACACTGCATGTTGTTTGGATGAATAATAATGTGATTGAAAGGGTCACGTTAGAAATAAGTGTTTTCACTTTCTTGTGTCATCCTGGATTTTGTCTGTTTTATATGTATATTAACATTTCCTATGTTTTTATACCATATTTGGTATCATTTTTAGCCGAATGAATAAATACAAAATAAATGCATAACTGACTGAAGCAACCCTCTCACAAGCTTCAGCTTAACTGCATTCATTGCTACTAAACACAGACCGGCAGAACACTTCCCACAATTCCTTGCGGTTTTTCAGTCAGATGACATCACGTGTCCATTCTTAATTCTCTCATTGACATGTTCTGTTGTTGGATAGGGGGGTTAATGAGGTGGATGATTTTTGGTCATTTTGCTCACAATTGATTCTCTCTTCCTCTCCGTGAAGGAGTTGAGGAGGTGAGGAATAATGATGGCGACCGCGGGGCCCCCCAGCACCTCCAGTCTGGCCCACCTGCTGGAGACCCTGGAGGACAGCAGCGCTGGACAGTCGGAGCAGACGGACGCCTACCTCACCATCGCCAGGTGGGTCCGTGTGTTTGTAGGGGTGGGGCAATGCAAGCTAACGTTGTATGGTCAGCGTTTCTGTGTTGACCTGGGCCACATGGTGGTTTTATGAAGAAATATTAATAATTTCTCCATTTCCCCCACCCCCCTCCCCCACCCCTGTAGTCGGCTTGGTGGAGAAGACGGCCGCAAGTTTCTCCCCACGGTTGAGAAGCACTTTTCTCGTTTGGGTAAAACCATCCTGGTGAGTCTGTCACACAACAATAAAACGCTGATTTGAGGGCCCAAACGTTAACAAAAACGTCAGTGGTCAATGGAAAGTCTGAAAGTTTAGTTTGGTGTAGAAAGTCGAAAATCAGCACAGGTGTGTATCGCATCGAGGCATGCAAAAAACGTTATTGAGGCAATAACCAACTCCCAACAGGAAGTCAGCCATCTTGACTCAAAGCTGCCCCGGTGCCAATTTTGGTGATTTCCTGCCCTCGCTTTTAATGAATGGCAGCTTTTTTCTTTGTAAATTTGCAATGTTTTTCTCACAAATTTGCATATTTTTGTAAATTTGCAACTTTTTTCCTCCTAAAATTGACTTTTTTTCTTTCACAAATTTGCATATTTGTTGTAAATTTGCAACTTTTCTCCTCGTAAAATTGTCTTTTCTCACAAAATTTCAAATTTTATTTTTTTTTTTATAAATTTGCAACTTTTTTCTCGTAAAACTGACTTTTTCCCCACAAATTTGCATATTTTTTGTAAATTTGCAACATTTTTCCAACTTGTTTCTTGTAAATTTGAAAACGATGTAAAATGGATTTATATAGAAAACAATGGAAAATTGCTATATTTGCAGGTCATATGTTTGGACTGACGAGCAGTAGGGGCTGCTGGCGTGTGTTGGCCCGTTTATCGCCGCTTGCAGCTTTAATTGTGTTTGTACCCCAACTTAAGTGAGTGTCTTCTCATCTCCAGGCTCACATCAACAGTCCCAACACGGAGCTGAGCCAGGCGGCCCTCCAGGCTTTAGGCTTCTGCGTCTACCACTCCCACGTGGTCTCTGGACTGCCTGGTAGGCTTCTCAAACCCTCAACAGTCCAGACTTCAGCCCGACTCACCTAAACTCCTCCTTCTTGTTTCTCCTCCAGGAACCTCCGCCTCAGAAATCCTGACGGCGCTCTGCTCCCTGGTGATGAAGTCCACAGATAAGAACACCTGCACCAGAGCGTTATGGGTCATTTCCAAGCAGAGCTTCCCTGCAGATGTAGTCACCGAAAAAGTCAGTCTGTCATAGGTTTGAATATGGGGGTGGGTTGGTGGTTTTGGCGGCGTTGACTGACCCGTCTGTCCTCCCACTGAAGGTTCCGTGTATCCTGGCAACTCTGGAGAGTGTGTGGAAGAGGGAGGATGTGCAGTCTGTGGTGATGGAGCACGAGGCTCTCAACGTTGTCATCAGGTAGCGAGGATTCTATGGCGTGCTCATGAGCAGCACTTCAAATTTGGTTGAGATATTTTTTGCAAAATTTCAACTTTTTTCTCATGAATTTCGAACTTTGTACTTGTAAAATTGCAGTATTTTTCTTTTTCTCATAAATTTGACTTTTGCAAAATTGGAACTCATAAATGTTAAGCATTTTTTCTTGTAAATTTGCAACTTTTTGCGAAATTACAACTTTTTTCATGAATTTGCAACTTTTTACTTGTAAAGCTGCAACTTTTGAAAAGTTGCAGCATTTTTCTTTTTCTCATAAATTTGTGGCTTTTTTTGTAAAAGTGCAACTTTTTAATCCCTTCCACTCTGGTCAGTTTCCCTAAAAGCGCCTAAAAATAACGTACCCAAAGTAAATCAAAAGCTGTTCTTCAACCCTTTGCAACATCTTCATGGGGTTGGTCTCATTTAAAAGAAAACACTGAATTTTTTGCCAAAACAGTCATAATCTCTCTAAGTGCTCCGGCCACTGAGTTACAGTCATCTAAACATACTGAACTTGAATAAAATAAATTTGACCTGGGTGTTTTTTTGGATACAAATGCTTGCAAATAGCACACAGCTGTCAGATCCGGGCTGGAAAATGCAACAGAAATGTAGAACCAAGTGTTGTCCAGCTGAGGTCAAAATTTTGTAACAATACCACAAAAAATGAATATATTACACAGCTTTCTTCACAGGTAGTTCCCAGGCGTTTTTGAACTGTGCCAAATTGTGCCAAATGGCACAGTTTGGAAAAACGTCGATAACTTTTGAATGATTCAGGATGGAAGCTTGATGTTGGGCTCTAATGAAAGGCGACACTCAGGGCTGTGTGTGTGTGTGTGGGGGGGTTGTTTATTCATTCATGAATGAATGAATGAACAAACAAGCCCACACACACAAAGAAGCATGCGACGTAAAAAATGTGTGGCTTTTTTTACAAGAAAAAATAACCTACAGTGCACTAAAAATTATACTAAAATATCTGTAATGTAGAAGATAACAACTCCCCCCCCCCCCCCGCTACAGAGGACGGACATCACCCATCGCTACATGACGGACCGCGGGGACGGTGCGCCGCGGTCTACTACGCACAGTTGTACTAAAATATCTGCAATCCGCTACAGAAGAGTAGCCGGGGGGGGGGGGGGGGGGGCCCCACGGTCCGGACGCGGCGCACGGACCGGTCCGTCATGTTGCGATGACGCACAGTTGTAATTTACCGATCGGTCAAAAGTCATTTTGATTACAATTTTCAGGGGTAAAGAATAATTTAGCTTATAACACTTACCTGTCCACAACAGCAGTGTCGCTGCCGAACTTCTCTTCCTCGTTGTCAGACTAACGTGACGCTGGTCCGCTTTGTTACGGACTCGTGGATCTGGTCACGCAATCCGGTCAAACCATGATTCCATTATTGCGGTTTTGCGCTTCCATGATTGCGGTTTTGGCGAACGATTTTTCAAAACAAATAAGAACAGTAGTAAGAAAAAAAGACTGGCGAATGCGTGTGTGTCACCCAACAGCTTACACAAAACAGATTTTACGCACGGGACGTACGCTTTCAGTTGTCGAAGTTCTCTGCTTCAATTGGCTGGCTGTATTCGCAGCCGTTGGTAGGCGGGTCCTTCTTGCTAGGTTTTCAGTCATTGGTTCTTCAAGGTTTCAGAAACCCAATTCAAGGCTCTTATTAGTCGAATGAGAGGTCAATCAAATCTAAACCAATCAAAGCACTCCTTTGGCTTTCTGTTCGAGGCTGTGTCTGCAGCTTTTTTTTTTTTTTTTCAGTGCGCCCTAGGACGCAGAGACGTGACCGCCCGCGGTATCCCGGAGTGCAAGAGGTTAATGTAAATTTGTACATTTTTTGAAAAATTGCAACTTTTCATAAATTTTCAGCTTTTTTCTTGTAAATTTGCAACTTTTGCAAAATTTCAACTTTTTTCTCATGAATTTGCAGCTTTGTACTTGTAAACTTGCAACTTTTGTATAATTGCAGTATTTTTTTCTTTTCATAAATTTGACTTTTGCCAAATTGCAACTCAAATTTTCAGCTTTTTTCTTGTAAATTTGCAACTTCTTTTGCAAAATTTCAACTTTTTTCTCATGAATTTGCCACTTTGTACTTGTAAAATTGCAACTTTTGTAAAATTGCAGTATTTTTCTCTTTTCATAAATTTGATTTTTGCCAAATTGCAACTTGCAACTTTTGTAAAATTGCAGCATTTTTCTCATAAATTTGACTTTTTTGCAAAAGTGCAACTTTTTAATGTAAATTAGTACTTTTTTTTTTTTTTTTTGCAAAATTGCAACTTTTTAATTTTCAGCTTTTTTTCTTATAAATTTGTAACTGTCATAAATTTGCAATTTTGTTTTTTGCAAAATTGCAACTTTTTTCTCATGAATTTGCAACTTTTTACTTGTAAAACTGCAACTTTGGTAAATTTGCAGTATTTTTTCTTTTTCTCATAAATTTGACTTTTTACCTCTGCCAAGGAGGTAATGTAATCGGGGTGGTTTGTCTGTCCATTTGTCCATCTGTTTGTTAGCAGGATTACGTAAAAACTACTGGATGGACTTGGATGAAATTTTCACCAGAGGTGGTTCTTGGGCTAGAGAGGAACTCATTACATTTTAGTGATGATCTGAGAATGCATACCTCAGCCAAGGCTCTTATCTTCTCACAGCATGTTAGCAACAATACTCCAAAACTAATGCAGACTTTGAAATTTTCACCAGAAGTGGCTCTAGGCCTACACACAAACCTGTTACATTTTGGAGGCGATCCATGAGGGACGGAAGGAGCCTTGGCGGAGGTATGCACTTAGTGCTTTTCTAGTTTTGGCAAAAGTGCCACCTTTTATCATAACTTTGCAACTTTTTTCTTCTAAATGTGCAACTTTTTTCTCAAATGTGACTTTTTAAAAATGTGAACTTTTTCTTGTAAATTTGAACTTTTTGCAGAATTTCATCTTCTCAAATTTGCATTTTTTGTTGCAAATTTGTACGTTCTTTTGGATGCTGGTTAAATTTTTATTCTATACTTAATTTGTGAATGCCCCCATCCCCCTTGTTAAAACAATAGCAGACCGCCTCCTGTGTGTAATATGTTTTAGGTCAGTGAAGCGCGATTGCTAGCAAGAACGCAAACAACCAGAAACAGGAGTAACATCTAAAGTGATGTTAACTTCTAACGTTAGCCATACCTTTTAACAGAAATGTTTGTCATATAAAAATAGTTTTAGTAAACATGACGCTAGCAGCTAAAATGCTAACACGAATCTCCTCATCAAATTCAAAAGAAGTTAATGTGTAGCCTGGTTGTTTTTGCTAGCCCTGTGACTGTCTTCCCCCCCTTCCCCCCCCCCCAGGTTGGTGGAGCAGGTTCCCACCCAGATGTCTAAAGAAGCGGTGCAGTGGGCCAAGCTGATCGTTCCTCTGGTGGTCCACTCCGCGGCCAAAGTCCGACTGCGGGCCGCAGCGGCCATGGAGCTGGGCATGCCTCTTCTTCTGGAGAAGCAGGCAGATGTTGCTGCTGTCATTGAACCCATGATGTCCTCGGTGAGTGTTGGAGGGAGGATGGGGGTGGTTTCTAGAGAGGTCCTGGTCTAGCATTGCTCATCGTCAGGCTGGTCTGATTGCTATAGTTCTCCTTCGTCTTTATCTGGTGGTCAGATGCTCTGTTCACGTGTAAACAGCAGCAGAAGTTTCATCTGTTCTGCTCTGGTTGTGTGTTAGGAGCAGGAAGGCAGATGGTTCATGTGTTGCTACATGGAGCTCATGAAGGCTGCTGAGCAGAACAAAATGTATCGCTGCTGTTCTTCTGTTTTTGCAACTTTTTTATCATAAATTTTCAACTTTTTTATCATAAATTTGTCTTTTATGCAAAATTGCAACTTTAATTGTAAATTTACAACCGTCTCATCGTATAATTGCAACTTTTCCCCTCATAAAATTGCAACTTTTTTCAACCTAACATTGTGATGTTGTTCATTGTAGCATTACAACGTTTTTGCAAAATGGTGACTTTTTTTCATTGTAAAATTTTGCTGTTTTTCTCATAACATTGTGAGTATTTTTCCTCATAACATTGCAACCTTTTTTTCTTGTAAAATTGAGGTCGTCATTTAACAGACCTGACACAGACTTTCCTCCTGGACAGTCTGGTACCCTCTCCTCAGAGGAGAACGGGAAATTTCCCACAGTTGATCGTATATGTCACTCCATTCTGGCTTGTCGTTCTGTATCTTTTTCCGTAATAGCCAGGTAGCTAGGTCCGCTAGTAGGTGCTAGTCTAGGTGACGACAGCCAGGATTTCTGATCGACTTCACGGTGGACCTGCCAAGTCCAAACAGAGACATTAAGGGGTAGCACAGCTGGAACATTTCTCCAAAACTCTGCTCATGTGTTTGTAGAAACTGATCCCAGAGCTGCAGAAGCTGTTCGTGTCCAAGAATGAAACCAACGTCCTGAAGCTGTGGCCCCTGTTCGTCAGACTTCTGGGGAAGGTAAAGTGTGTGACATTGTGGCTCCTCTAATAGGCCTTTTCCACTAGTATCGCTTTGGCCTTACTCACTTCTACTCTACTCGCTTTCTCGCCCTTTCCACTGTACCCAGCACGGTTTAACCGGCACTATTTTCGTGCCCGTTCGAGGGCAGGGTACAACCGTGCTGAAGCGAGCCGAGATGTGACGTCAACAGACTGCGAGCCGCTGATTGGTCAGGGCGTAATGTCACAAAAGCGTCCGTCTTCAGTGGAATCTTTACAACCGCCATTTGCAATATTTCACGGACTAACTCGGTCACGGAGTAAATACGATATTAATACAGACAGCGTTGTAGGTTTTGCGGAAATCTACACCGTGGTCCAACGAAGAGGTGCGGGGTTTTCTCTGCTTGGTGGCAGATCCACAGTGAGAGGAGTGATCCGGACCGATACAGATGGCAGCCCAGCATAGAACCGGACTACGGACAAGCTGAAGACGAACGTGAGAGAACCATCGATGGTGAGTGATTTGTAATAATGTGCATCTGTTCGCTTATTTATCCTGTTGGTGGTAAGCTCACTTTTTTTGAGCGTGCTGGCTAACGAGTGTTAGCTAGTAGCTAGCTAGTACCAACTGCTGATTCGCGCTTGTTTTCTCCTAAGTATTCGCTTGTGAGAGCAAAACGATGAAATATGTTAATCCTGGTTAAAGTCCTGGTTTGTGTACGTGCTGCACTTTGGTGCTGCGCATTAAATTGTGTGCAATTTAATGCTAGAATGTGTTTCCACATGCCAGGGGTTAGCCTCCCTGTTTATATTGTGGATACTGGTGAAATGAACCACAGGAGCCGAAATCTCAACAATATGAAAGTGCTTTTTCAAACCAGTGATTTATAAAGTCATTCATATAATTTTCTAAAGCGTCAGAATAGACCCACACACTTATTCTGTGGATTTTCCAAAAAAGGTGCTGGAACAGTATTGTGCTGTTCCACCAAAAATCCCTGGATTGATAATGTACTTGTACCTGTACAGAGTGGCTCCTGTGGTGCTTGTCAGGGAAACGAAGCATTTTTGTCACATCCCACCACTGACTTTCACAGGTGTATTTCCCTAATACAGGTACATCTCCAAAAATTAGAATGTCATGAAAAAATTCAATATTTTTTGACACTCATTTCAGAAAGAGAAATCCATATATTATATCGATTCATTACACAGACAGTGATATATTTCAAGCATTTATTTATTTTAATTTGGATGATTATGGCTTACAGCCCCTGAAAACCCCAAATTCAATTTGGCAAAAAATTAGAATATTACATAAACTTTAAAAAATAGTTTTTTGTTTTTTTTTTTATTTAAGTTTTTGTAAAGGGTATACAGGTCGTTACAGCAATGCATTGTTTACATTTTCATCACATGTTCCCTTATTTTCTGATATCTGACAACATTGGAAGATTAATTCTTACAATACCCCTTTTTTTTTTTTTTTTTTTTAAAGTCAAAGAAAAAGTGAAATTAAAGAGAAAAAAAAAACAAAAAACAAATAACAAAAAAAAACAAACAAACCAGTAAAAAACAAACAAAAAGAAAAAGTAAGTAAATAAAGATAAAAGAGCATCTGAGTAGCTTTGGAACAAAGAGCGGAACCATTATTGAAATGGTATTTGTCAAAGATTAGATCTAATGGAAGACACATATGCGGTCCAGGGTTGCCAAAAGTTCATGAACCCATCCATGTCCTGTCTCAGTGCGAATGTCAACTTTTCCATCGAGTAAATGTCTTGGATCACGTTAGTCCAATCTTCAGGTGTAGGACAGTCCTTCAACATCCATTTTTTAGTTAGAGCTTTTTTGCTTGCCAATATTAAAACATTGAATAAGTATTTTTCTCCTCGTCTTTCCAGTGAGTCCGGTAGTAAACCCAAATACAAAGTTACAAAAGAAAAGGGAACTGTAATTTTGAATATTTTCCCCAATATTGTCTGTACCTTGGTCCAATATTGGTGGATAACTGGGCATGACCAAAACACATGAAAATGATTTGCAGTCTTTTCACCACACAAGCGCCAACAGTTCAATCCCTTATGGGTAAATTTGTTTTGTGCAGGAGTTCTGAAAAATCTTGCCAAGTTTTTCCATCCAAATTCTCTCCACTGCAGGGATGAGGTACTTTTCCATTGCTGTTTATTTAGCTTTTCCCATATTTCCAGTTGTAAAGTGAAATTCCCCTCTTTTTCCCATCTCTCTTTTATATAAGATGTGTTGTCTCCTTTTAAGTCTTGAAGACCTTGGTATATTTTAGAAATGTATCTGATCCCTGGGATCCCTTTATATGCCATTAAGAAGACCTTCAGAACACCTGACTGGGCCCTTTCCAAAACCTCCTTTTTAAGTATATTGTTTATGTGGTGTCTAAGCTGGAAGAACCTGTAAAGGTCTTGATTTATTAGGCCTTGTTTTTTCAAATCTTCAAAACTTCTTAAGATTTGCCCTTTAAAAAAATCGTAATATTTTATCAGCCCTTTCTCCTTCCACTTTTTAAATCTGGTGTCTGTTTTATTAGGAGTAAAGTCCTGATCATAGGCGATCCATTGCAGAAGTCGATAGGGCTCTTTAGTTTGATTCTCTCTGACTATCTTAAACCAAATTTTTAGCGGGGTCTCTATCCACGGGTTAGTGTTATTCAAAAGCTTAGGTAAGGCATTGTTCCCTATTATCGCCTGTAGGGGGATGTCACGTGTTATTTGGCATTCGATCTCCTTCCATTGTGCAGTGTAGACTGGGTTACATATCTCTACTAAAGTTTTAATTTGTGCGGCTTTAAAGTAGTCCCTGATATTTGGCAGCGCGAGCCCACCTTTGTCTTTGTTTAGCTGTAGGGTTCTATATCTGATTCTAGGTCTCTTGCCCTGCCATATGAATCTTGAGATCCATCTGTCCAGCTCCTGCCATGTTTTTTTGGGAGGTTCTACCGGTATTGTTTGGAAAAGGTATAGAAGACGTGGAAGTATATTCATTTTGACTGCTTCAATTCTTTGTGCAGTACCCAAGAATGGTATCATATTCCATCTTGCTAGGTCAGATTTTATTTTTGTCACCAGTGGATCATAGTTTAGTGATATAATTTTGTTGAGTTGTTTCGGGATATTGACCCCCAGATATTTCATAGATTCCGACTCCCAGTTAGTTTTGAGTTTGCTTAGTGAATAATGATTTGGGTCATAGTTGAATGTTAAAACTTGGGTTTTATGCATGTTTAATTTGTACCCTGATAAATCTCCATACTCTGAAAAAACTGAGGTTAGTTCTGGTAAAGAAGTGTTCGGCTGCCCTAGGTATATTAAAATGTCATCAGCAAAGAGTGCTATTTTATGTTCCTTCTGACCAAGTGTAATACCTTGAATTTTTTGGTTTTGTCTTATCCACTGGCTCAGAGGTTCTATGAAGATTGCAAAGAGCAGTGGAGACAGGGGGCAGCCCTGACGACATCCTCTTTCCAGTTCAAAAGAAGATGATAAATTACCGTTAATCCTTATTTTAGCTGTTGGTTTTTTATATAATGCCTGTATAGTTCTAATAAAGTTGTTATGAAAATTGAAACTGGATAAGATTCTATATAGAAAAGACCAGTCAACCGAATCGAATGCTTTTTCAGCATCTAATCCCAATATGACTGCATTTAAGTTATATTTTTTTATATGATGAATTATGTGTAAAGTGCGTGGAATGTTGTCTTGTGTCTGTCTTTGTCTTATAAAACCTGTTTGGTCTAAATGAATTAGGTCTGTCAGTATATTTTCTAACCTTTTGGCAAGGATAATGGTAAAAAGCTTATAGTCCTGATTTAGTACACTGATTGGTCTGCACTCTAGTTTATCCTTTTCAGGTTTAGGTATAACTGCAATGACCCCTTCTCTCCAGGAGGGGGGGATTTCCCCTGTGTGGAGGACATAATTAAATGTTTTCAGGAGGAGAGGAGATAGTTGCTGTTTAAAGGTTTTGTACCACTCTACTGTATAGCCATCAGCTCCTGGGGATTTGTTAGCTTTAAGTTTCATAATTGCTTTTTCCAATTCTTTAGGATGTATTTCTGACAGTAGTGTTTTATTTTGTGACTCCGTTAGTTGGGGAAGGTTTAATGTGTTTAGGAATGCCTCGGATGCGTTTTTATGTTTTTTGTGGGAGTATAAGTTCTTATAGTAATTCTCGAAGTTTTTAAGAATATCCTGAATTCTGAATTTTATTTCCTTTGATACTGGGTCTCTGATTTTGTAGATTGCTCTTTCTGTTTGATGTTTCCTCAATTTATAGGCTAGCAATTTTGCCGATTTACTGCCTGCTTCATAGTATTTTTGTTTCAGAAATGTAAGTTTCTTCTGGATTTCTATTGTGTAGATGTCATTTATTTGGTTTTTAATTTCCTTAATCTTGAGCGAGTCAGTAGAATGAGTGTTGCCTTTGTGTTCTTTTTCTAGGTTCCTAAGTTCTGACTCTAATGTGGATAGTTTTTCTTGTCTTAGTTTCTTTTGGGTTGCCAGTTTTGCAATAATCTTTCCTCTTATTACAGCTTTGCATGCATCCCACAGTATTAAAGGGGATACTTCTCCATTATCGTTATCTTCCAAATATCTGAGAATATCTGATTCCAATTCATCTTTCAATGGTCCTTTCAGGACATTTGAATTTAACCTCCAAGAAAATGTATTATTTGTGTATTTTTGGATATTTAAGTCCATGTAGATCGGACTGTGGTCGGAGAGATCCATCAGTCCTATTTTACATGTTTTTACTCTTCCAATGTCTCTATTAAACATAAAAAAATAGTCAATCCTTGAGTAAGATGAATGTGGAGTTGAGTAAAATGTATAGTCTTTTACACTGGGGTTGAGTTCCCTCCACACGTCACAGATTCCCAATTCTTTTAGTAGCATCCGAGTCTTCCTGTTTTGGGTGTTATTTTGATGTGGGGAATTACCAGAAGCATCCCAGTATGGATTCAGTCTAAGATTGAAGTCCCCACCACATATCACTAAACCTTGAGCTTTAGTTATCATTAGGTCGAATACATTTTTATAAAATTTCCAGTTAGCCCCTGGGGGAGCATACACATTCAGCAGGGTGATATCTTCTCCCTCTAGCCGCCCAGTTACCAAACTGTATCTCCCTTCTTTATCTTTGTGTTCTGATTTTTTTTCAAATGTAATTTTGGTTGATATCAATGTCGCTACTCCCCTCCTCCTCCCTGATTTATATGAAGATGAAGAGATCATTTTAAACCCTTGTCTACTGAGTTTATTGTGTTCCACGTCTGTTAGGTGGGTTTCTTGTAAAAATATTATTCCTGCTTTGTCTTTTTTCATTTTGCCTAGAATCTTGGATCTTTTAACTGGATTCAGGATTCCTTTTACATTATATGAAATTATTTTGGTTACACCCTGTTTCTCCATTGTGTTGTTTTGTTTAGTATAACTGTGTGGTGGCCCTCTTTTGTGCTACTCAGAAACTGAAAGAACATTAAAAACAAGAAAAACATTAAGAACATAGTGTAAAAAACTTTAAAACAAAAAGCTGTCATAAGAACTTCCTGAGCTGAGGTCTTTTTAAAGACCCTGTAAGAGCCTTGATGGAGTGAAGGCCCTGAGGGAAATTCCTCAAACTCTGTTACGTGTTGAGGGCCCTCTCTTACCACTGAAAGTAGTCCCATGCTTTTAACGTGAGTTTCAGAACCCAATCCAAACTTGTAATGATTTTTTTTTTTTCCTTTTATTCCTAAACCCTGTGAAATTGTGTGCACCCTCCCACCCCCATCACATCAAACATTCACGCAAAAACAGTATTTGTTAGTATGAGGAGAACATGTGGATTATTGTCACATTTCTATTTTAACAAGTTTTTTTTTTTTTTTTTTTATTATTACAAAGACTTATTTGTTTCAAATAATATGATTGTTCCATGAAATGTTTTACCACATGCTGAATATGCATCTCCTTTAAAGTTTGTTACCTTGTATGAGGGGGGTTGGATGTGCGGATTGATTCAAGAGAAAAGGAAAAAAAAAAAAAAAAAGGTCGCTATTCCAACCTGAAAACGGATAGTTTATCGGCGACGCTCTGGTGCTGGGTTTCCCGCTGCTGGTCCGTGGATTTTGAGGGTCTTTGTGTTGTCCATGTTTGCGCTTTGATCTTCTCACTCGGGTCTGCTGCGGGTTTAAATACCGTTACCGGGAGCCCTCTTTTCGCCATGTCAGCTGTTGCTTCTTCCGCCGAATTATAGAGACACGTTTCATCGCCGTAGAAGACCCTTAACTTTGCAGGAAATGGAGTCTGAAAGCGCAATTTCTTCTCTCTTAACACCTTTTTCGCGTCATTGTATTCCCTGCGCTTTTTAAGGACCTCCGGGGCGTAATCGTGTTCCACGTAGACTTTTCTCTCCTGGTGCATAAATCCTTTTTTCTGCCAGGCCAGTCTTACAACCTCTTGTTTTATTTTGAAATTGGAAAATCTTACCAACACCGAACGTGGGGGCGCTTCCGCCGCCGGCCTAGCGGCTAATGAACGATGTGCCTTTTCTATCTTCAAGTCGGTGGTTTGTGGAATATCCAATTTCTCTCTTAGTAAGGATTCCACGCATTCTGCCATTGAGTTAAAACCATTTTCGGTTCCTTCTATCAGACCATGAATTCTTATGTTGTCTCTTCTTTGTTTTCCTTCTTGGTCGGTTAGCTTAGCCTCTATAGCTGCTTGTCTTTTGCGTAGGTCTAGCACAGAATCTTCGAGCACTTTTATTCGATCCTCTGTTTCCAAGATTCGGTTCTCGGCCTGGTCCACTCTGCTGTTTGTCCTTTTCAATTCTTCTCTGAATTCCCGAAATTCGGCCGTAACTTCTCGGCGAAATCGTCATAGCTCCTCAAATAGTGATTTCAGGCTAACCCTTTTGTTAGCTATCACCAGTTCCTCGTCTTCTGAACGGAGATCTTCCAGTTCAGATTCTCCGGCCGATACGTGTCCTGGCCTGGAGAATTTCAGTTTCTTCTGTTTTCCTTTAGACATGATGATTTTGTCTTTTGATTTTCACTCCTCCAAAAAGCCGTTAAAGTTTGATTTTCAAGGTGTTATCCTGGATTGGGTCTGAGAGCTTCAGTGTTAAGCTGCAGTCGCCATGGCGTCCAGACCGGAAGTCCGGGATTTAACATTTTAACATAAACTGCTTTATGGTTCATAATCCTGTTGACAAACTTACACCAAACCAAAAGTGATTTCTCAAACTGCTGGATTGTTCTTAGCTTTTCCAATCTGTCAGTATTAAATTTATGTCACATGGTGGTAACCTTCACATATAAAAAAGAGACATCTGCAAAAACTTCAGAGGTTTATTGTCAGTGCAATACTACATGAATGCATGTATAGTACATTGTTGATGCAGAGAATATATATTTCTACAGTATATGTATCTAGTAAATCAAGCATTTTCCATGTAACCTTGTGACTGCATTATTTTAATTGCTTTTAATCCTAGATCAAGTTTGTTTTGGCCTAAAATGCATCATAACTGTCAAATATCTTATTATACCTAACTCAGTACTGTTTACTGTTTACTGCAACTTTTTCTGGATACAGACCCAACAAAAACAGTTTAGGGTTCAATGTGATTTGTTTTGAAATTATTTTTTCAATTGTTACCCTCACCTCTTCCCAAAACATTCTGATTTTTCTACATTCCCATAAACAGTGAAATAGGGTTCCTTTACTTAGATCAGAGCAATTTTTTGCACAGGAAATAAACCAGACATTCTTAAGCTCTACAACCACTGATCGTTTGTGAAGCTGTGTTGACATCAGTGACAGGCTGTGCTGAACGCCAGACTGACCGTTTGAAACGGTAATTTTTCCACAACAGAGCCATCGGAAACACACACAGCGTACATATTTTAGTACCTAACAGCAATAACTTGCAGAGATTACAGTGTAGTACAACGTACTTATAGCAAACTAGCATTAGCAACATTAGCTTACTGTCATACATGACCTAGTTTGTATCCTCACGTCTTCGGCTCTCCCAGAAGCTGCAGAACTATTCCAGAGTGTTTCGTCTCACTGCCTGTACCCTTGTCTGGTGGTCCTTTTTGGCATTTGCGGTGAAAAAAGCCACAGACCGAGGAGTCGCCTTGTAAAGCCGCCATGTTATGTTTGGCTTGGGTCGCGTGTTTTACGTCACGGGAGTGTGGCGCCGCCTTGCTGTAAAAAAAAATCCCGCCCACCACAGCTTAACCCCGCTTTACCCGGCTGCTATGGAGACACAACCGCGGCCGAACCGAGTAGTAACGAAACGAGGCGAGGCGAACTGGGCTAGTGGAAAAGCGGCTTAAAGCAGCATCGGCAGCCTGCTGTACAGCAGGAGATTTAGAGCCATATTTGACCACAGTAACCTGCGTCTCCTCCACAGCTGCTGCATAAAGGAGGGCCCTTCATCAACTCCCTGCTCCACCTGGAGGAGCTCGGCTTCCGCAGCTCCTCCCCCACCATCAAGAAAATCGCCTTCCTGGCCTGGAAGAGCCTCATAGACAACTTCGCTCTCACTCCAGGTGAGTTTATCTGTTCCTTAAAACGTAGGAGAACCCTGGAGGACAGTCGGATAAAATCAAAATGACGTTAACCCCGATTCCCCCACAGAGATCCTGTGCAGCTCCAAACGGATGAAGCTCCTGATGCAGCCGCTCACCTCCATCCACGTCAGGACCGAGGCCCTGCTGCTCACCAAGGTGGAGGTCTGGTGGTACCTGGTGGTCCAACTGGGACCCAACCTGTCCGCCAACTTTGATCAGGTCTGACGCTCCGCTGCTCCTCTAGTTTTTGCACGTTTTTAGAATGTGCCGTGTTCTGTTCCACAGTCTTCCTCATCCGGTGTTGTTGGAGCAGCTTTAGACTGCCGTTAAGGTAGTAAAAGATTAGTGCTTTAAATGTGAACTTGGTCACAACTGAATAAAACAGCACTGGGTCTGGATCAGTCTACGGTCTGGAATTTAGGGGCAGATGTAGGGGTGTCAAACTCAGTCCCACTGAGGGCCAACAAGAGAGTAATGAATAAAGTCAGGGGCCCTGCAGAGATTTACTCATTTACATAAGTTGCATATTTACAAGAAAAGTTGCAAATTTATGAGGAAAAAATGTTCAAATTTCTAAAAAAAAAAAATAAATCACAGAATTTACAAGAAAAAAGATTGCAAATTCATGAGAAAAAACTTTTAAAATCTACCAGGAAACCTGCAAATTTATTAGGAATAAAGTTGGAAATTTCTACAAAAAAAAAAATAAAAATTCACAGAATTTAAAAGAAAAAAAACCCCGGCAAATTCTTGGGGGGGGGGGGGTAAATCTACCAGAAAACCTGCAAATTTATTGGAAAAAGATTGCAAACTTATCAGAATAATTCACAGAATTTCAAAGAAACAAATCTGACAATTGTTGAAGTGTGTGTGCGTGTGGGGGGTCTACTAGGAAACCTGCAACTTTATTAGAAAAAAATTGCAAATTTATAACAATCACAGAATTCTACAAGAAAAAAATCTGCAAATTTATGAGAAACTAGAAAAGCACTCGGAGAGCACATACCTCCACCAAGACTCCTTCCGTTCCTCATGGATCGCCTCCCAAATGTAGTGGGCTCGTGTGTAGCCCAAAAGTCACCTCTGGTGAAAACTGCATCAAATTCTGTCCAGTAGTTTTGGAGTAATCTTGCTAACACATTGTGAGAAGAGAGGGCCTTGGTGGAGGTATCCACTCAGATCATCACCAGAAGGTAATGGGTTCATCCTTAGTCAGAGTGCCACCTTTCAAAATTTAGTCCAAATCTGTCCAATAGTTTTGTTTTTTTGTAATCCTGCTGCCAGACAAACCAACATGGATGAAAACATTAGCTCTTTGGCAAAGGTAAAAAACTTAAAAATCCACCAGGAAACCTGCAAATTTACAAGAAAAAGTTGGACATTTCTGAATTAATAAGACTGAGGATAAAGTTGTACATTTACAATATGGAGGAAGAGTCAATCATTTACTAAACTGAGGGGAAGTTGTAAAATTGAGTAGAAAAAGTTTAAACTGTATCAGAATATAATGGAAGGCTTGATATTAACGCCCGTGATTTAGTGGGAGGGTTTTAACTGTGTGTGTGATGTTTAGAACACATATAGAACCAGATCAGATGACATAAAACAGCTGTAAACGAAAACTGAAGACTGATCGTTTCCCTACAGGTTGCCGTCCCTCTGCTCCAGTCCACCATAGGCTCAGACTCTCCCCTCAATCAGAGTAACTTCTTGATCCCCGGAACGCCAAAGTCTGGTAGGAACCTTCATCCACATGTGATGCTGTCAGTCCTCGTTCCAGTCGTCTGTCTGTGGAACACGGTTCCTCACCTGTCTGACATGATGTGTCTGCCCCCTCTGATCTACCTACAGGGGGCGCTCCAAACTTCAGCAGCCCGGCCAACACGTCCCGGATGAGCCTGAACTGCAGCGTGCAGCTCCCCTCTGTGCTCCCCGCCATCCAGCTACTGGGTCTGGAGATGTTGTTCCACTATTTGCTGGGTCCCGAGGCTGTCACCACTGGAGCGAAGAATAAACTGGTGTTGAGTTTGGGTGTGTGAGCGCCACATATTAGCTGTGATTGATTTACCACACATAAACCTGATTTTATAAATTAGCTTTTAGATTCTGCTGGTTCATTTTGACTGTCAGTGCATAATGTGATTACAGTTTTTAATCAGAAATTTGATAACTTAGCTTAGCTGTAATAAGCCAGTCACTGCTGTTTTGTTAGCTTAAACGGAGTGGTGTTAGCATGGAGTTACCATGTTTGAAATAACAGCTGCATTGTCTAAAGCAAAGGTTTAGGCAATGGTAGCCATTACATTCAGTCAAATGAGCGCTGCGTTAGTCAGGAAGTTAGCGTAAAAACAGCTTTGCTGGTCATTAAGCTAGCTCAGAAGAGGGCTGTGCTGTTTGCTTCATTTGCTCAGAGTAGGTCTATGTGGTCTGTGTGTTTACCCAGACAAGGCTACTTTATGGCTGGGCGATATAGCAATATACAGACCTGGACAAAATTGTTGGTACCCCTCTATTAATGAAAGAAAAACCCACAATGGTCACAGAAATAACTTCAATCTGACAAAAGTTGTAATAAATAAAAATTCTATGAAAATTAACCAATGAAAATCAGACAATGCTTTTGAATTGGGGTTCAACAGAACAATTTTAAAAAACAAACTCATGAAACAGGCCTGGACAAAAATGATGGTACCCTTACAAAAGATTGAAAATAATGTGACCATAGGGACATGTTCAACCAAGCTGTGTCCTCTAATTAACGTCACAGGTGTCTACAGACTTGTAATCAGTCAGTCGGCCTATTTAAAGGGTGACAAGTAGTCACTGTGCTGTTTGTTGACATGGTGCGTACCACACTAAACATGGACCAGAGGAAGCGAAGGAGAGAGTTGTCTCAGGAGATTAGAAAGAAAATTATAGACAAGCATGTTAAAGGTAAAGGCTATAAGACCATCTCCAAGCAGCTTGATGCTCCTGTGACTATAGTTGCACATATTATTCAGAAATTTAAGATCCACGGGACTGTAGCCAACCTCCCTGGACGTGGCCGCAGGAGGAAACTTGATGTATTCTAGAGAGAAATGTGCTGCCCAGTGTCAGACAGCTTGGTCTCAGTCGCAGGTCATGGGTCTTGCAACAGGATAATGACCCAAAACACACAGCTAAAAACACTCAAGAATGGCTAACAGTGAAACATTGGACTATTCTAAAGTGGCCTTTTATAAGCCCTGATCTAAATCCTATTGAACATCTGCGGAAGGAGCTGAAACATGCCATCTGGCAAAGGCACCCTTCAAACCTGAGACAACTGGAGCAGTTTGCTCATGAGGAGTGGGCCAGAATACCTGCTGAGAGGTGCAAAGTCTCATTAACAGTTACAGAAATCGTTTGATTGCAGTGATTGCCTCAAAAGGTTGTGCAACAAAATATTAAGTTAAGGGTACCATCATTTTTGTCCAGGCCTGTTTCATGAGTTTGTTTTTTAAAATAATTCTGTTGAACCACAATTCAAAAGCATTGTCTGATTTTCATTGGTTAATTTTCAGAGAATTTTTATTTATTACCACTTGTGTCAGATTCAAGATATTTCTGTGACCATTGTGGGTTTTTCTTTCATTAACAGTGGGGTACCAACAATTTTGTCCACGTCGGTAGAGGCGCTGCATGGAGCAAAGTCCCGGCACATATTAACGGGACAAACTACACTTTATATGTGTGATATAGGTATTTTATGTATCATAAGCATCCAAATGTACCAATGCATTGAATTTATTTGGTAAATGTTTCTTGTAGGGCTAGATTGTTCACTCAACTACCTTTTTTTTTTTTTTTTTTAAACTGCTGTTGCTCAAATGAGGCTGTATTGATTGCTACGTTCAGCTAACTGCTGCATTTGCGCAGACGAAAACAACACTGGTTGCTGCCTTTCTGCTGTTTGTGCAGACAAAGCTACATTTTCCACTACTTTCACTCTGTTGAGGAACAGGACTGTTTGCCACTTTTACTTTTGACGTTTGCTCAGACAAGGGCTGGGTAGTTAAGCTAACTCAGATAAGGCTATGCTTTATGCAATTTTAGCTCAATTTTTTTTTGCTACACTTGATAAAACAGGGTTGTTTGAGTAAATGTAGCAGACAAGGAACTTTAGGATGCAAACCAAAATTCTGTGCAACTTGTACAGCTGAGTGTCATCGCCAACTGCATCACAGTGTGGCACGGTGGCAGTGCAACGCAGGACAGGAAGGCTTTCCAGCGTGTGATTTTAAAAAATTGCACAGTCCGTCTCTAGAGCAGCCTTCCCATTTATGATGTACGTCTGCACCACTGGGGGTTATCAGGAGGGCCCACAGTATCATCAAGGACCATACCCATCCACAACACAATCTGTCCGTTTAATAGCCATTGACGACAATTACCACAGTGCGATTGTCGATGCATATTGGATGATGGTATAAAAACATCTGTCGTTCCATAGAATATCATTTATATTGTATTTAAAATGCCCATACCCCCATTTATTCAGTAAAGCTCCTACCTCATCACTACTTGTCAGCGCCCCATCTCTCCCCTGTAGTGTGCGATTGCGCGCAGAGGAACAGGTCTGGTGGGTGGCAAGGCTTCAGTCTGGTGGTTGCTCATGCTAACTCCAAACTACTGGTTCAGATAGCTGCTACTCCTGTTTGCCAGGGATGTGGGACCATTTTCCATCATGCTGCGTCAGAGAGGATAGTTTGCTAACCTCGTTTTAATAGGAGGTAAGTAACGTTAACGCCATGTCTAATTATAAAATGCTAAATGATCGTCATTTAAATGAAGTTGTGCTTACTGGAAACCGTAGCAGACCATCGTGTTGTTGTTTTGTCCCCCCCCCCCCCCCTTATTTTTTTTTTGATAAATTACTGCTGAGTTTTTTAGTTTTGTCTGAAATTTTTTTTATTAAAGCTGAAAAAGTGTATGATGGTGGCACATACACACAAAATAAATAAATTAAAACTGGTCGGGGGAGCAAGTTGGCTCTTAGTGTACTTTGATTTCTAATCATTTTAATTAGTCAAGTATTGATAATGAAAAAGTCATCACATGAATTTTATGACATTACCTTTTGTGTCTTTGATTTTCAGATCATGACCAATCTGAAATGTTTTTACTAAGAAACAAACAGGTTAAATCAGGCCAGAATGGCAGTGCAGATCTACACTTAAATTTTCATTGATTTAAACTAACAGCTAATTTATATCTGTAGGTGACAGCCATAGGTAATTTTCTCATTTTAATACTTTTTTTTTTGTTTGTTTTTTTGTTTTTTGCTATGCTCCTCTGGCTCAGGAAATATTTAACTTATTGATGTTTATGTTTTATTCATATATAATTTAGAAGAAAAACCTGAAATTTATGAGAATTGAGTCTCAAGTGCACATTACAAAACTATTTTATAACACTGCAAAATTATGAGGAAAATGGTACATATAAAAAGAGATGGTCCTTTTTATATGATTATCTAAACTGTAGAATGTACAGAAAATGTATATCGTGATATATGTCGTTACCATGATATAAAATGACTTGTATCGTGATATGAATTTTTTGCCATATCGCACAGCCCTAATGACAATAAAGCTTCTGATTCTGATATGGTGGTCAGTAAGCCAACTCAGACAAGGCTTTGTTCCTTACTACTTTCAACAGGGCTACGTTGGTCACTCCGATCTCTAATACAAGCAATTTGTTGGTTTGTACGTTGGCTTAGACATGGGCTAAGTTGTTAAGCTAACTCGGACAAGGCTACATTTTGCACAAATTCTGCTCTGTTGTTTGCTACATTCACTCAAACAAGGCTACATGTGCTACTTTTTTGTTTTTAAACATCAGTTGCCACAGGGTTTTCTCTGGTAACATTAGCATAGCAAGCATTTCAAGCATCCGCCATGCTATGCTTGAAATTATGCCGCCACTCTATGAGGAAATAAAAATTTAAGAAAAAAATATGAAGGATTGACGGTCCTCAAGCATGCACATGAACAACACGTGACCATCATCCGCCCGGAGTTCAGAAGTGCCCTGCCTGTGTGACTGCTCCAGTCAGCAGGCAGAGTGTCTCACTAGCATTGCTGTTTGAGAGAAACATGAGCTTATTAAAGTACTTTAAACATGGGAAAAAGCAGAAGAGATATTTAAGCACTGGAGGCATTTATCATGGTTTTAACCTGCTGGTAACGGGAGCAGTAATGGAAGAGTTGTTAAGCTAACAGGTGTTTTGAGGCACTCGAGTAGGTTCATTTTGTCTTCTTTTTAATTCTTAGTTTTTTGTTTTTCTTATTTTAGACAAGAATAAAAATGACATGTTTTTACCTTTCCCTTAGTTGATGTTAATTAACTAATTTATGTTCATTATTATGTACCTGGCAAGTTAAGATGACCAAAAGTCGATCACTTTAATCCATAATCCAGAATTTCTGGCTACTCTTGCTCTGGCTACTGCATGAGTAAATTACTATAATGAATTTTTTTTCCCTTCCCTACTCTGTCAATGGGGAAGAAAAAGAAACACTAGAATATAAATACAAAAAATACACATTTTTGTCATTTTTGTAAACCATGACAAAAAATATCCTGCAGGACAAAACACACTTGATATTTTCTAACCTGTTTGTATACCACCATAGACAGAGAGAACCCGAATTAGACAGAGCTCAGAGAGGGCAAGATGAGACAGAAGAGAGGAGCCAAGGAGAGGAAGGTGTTGAGGCAGAGGGTCCAGGAGAGGTGAGAGCAGAGGAAGGAGCGAAGGATGACACAACTAAAAAGTCCAAATGCAGGACCTCTGGGTGGGACCCCAACTGGCTCAGTATTCTAACATTCAAGCCTTGGCTGTACAACACTTCTTATGGTAAGTTCCATATGCAAAGTTACTGTGCAAAATTAAAAAAAAAAAAAAAAAAAAGAGTATAAAATTAGCCAAGCTCCAGCCCCCCTCCCCCCCCAAAAAAATAAATAAAAAATAATTGGATCTGATGGCAGGGGTGGATGCCATTCAGACCTGGTAGACCCAAACGTATAGTGAGGGTGTGCTGGGAACGTCTGTCTGAGGCCCCTGTCCAGGAGATCTTCAACTCCCACCTCTGGAAGAGCTTCAACCACATTCTGAGGGAGTCTGGAGATACGGAGTCTGATTGGGCAATGTTCTCCACCTCCATTGTTGAAGCGGCTGCCCAGAGCTGTGGCTGCAAGGTCGTCGGGGCATCTCATGGTGGCAACCCCCGAACCAAGTGGTGGACACCAGTGGTGAGGGGGGCCATTAAGCTGAAGGAGTCCTATCAAGCTTGGTTGGCTTGTGTGAGTCCCGAAGCAGCTGAGGTGTACCGGCAGGCCAAGCAGAGTGCAGCTCCGGCGGTTGCTGAAGCAAAAACTCGGGTATGGGAGGAGTTCAGTGAGGCCATGGAACAAGACTTTTGGTTGGCGTCGAAGAGATTCTGGCAAACTGTCCGGTGGCTCAGGAGGGAGAAGCAGCTCCCTGTCTACACTGTGTATGGTGCGGATGGGGCAATGCTAACTTCGACTGGGGATATCGTCGGGCGGTGGAAGGAATACTTCGAGGATCTCCTCAATCCCACTGATATGCCTTCCACAGAGGAAGCAGGGCTTGTGGACGAGGGGGACGACTCGCCTATTACAGGGGCTGAAGTCACCAAGGTGGTTAAAAAACTCTTTGGTGGCCGGGCCCCAGGGGTGGACGAGATTCGCCCTGAGTACCTCAAGGCCCTGGATGTTGTAGGGCTGTTATGGTTGACATGCCTCTGCAACATTGCGTGGAGGTCGGGGACAGTGCCTTTGGCATGGCAAACCGGGGTGGTGGTTCCTCTCTTCAAAAAAGGGGACCGGAGGGTGTGCTCCAACTTCAGAGGGCTCACACTCCTCAGCCTTCCTGGGAAGGTCTATGCCAAGGTACTGGGAGGAGAGTCCGGCCGTTGGTCGAACCTCAGATTCAGGAGGAACAATGTGGTTTTCATCCTGGCCGTGGCACATCGGACCAGCTCTTTACCCTCTCAAGAATCCTCAAGGGTTTGTGGGAGTTTGCCCAACCAGTTTACATGTGTTTTGTGGACTTGAAGAAGGCAAGCAGGCGTGGGCTGCACGGTGGCGCAGTGGTTTAGCACTGTGGCAGCACAGTTTTACCCTCGGCCGGGGGATCGCGGGGATCATGAGATCGTGGGTTCGATCCCAGCCCCCGACCAACAGTGAGCTGTGTGGAGTTTGCATGTTCTCCCCGTGTTGCGTGGGTTTACTCCGGGATTTCTCCGGTTTCCTCCCGCATACCAAAAACATGTAGGTTTAGGGCGCTCGCGCATGCAGCGACCAGCAGCCGGTGGCTTGTCACCAGACTGCAAACCAAGTCTACCTACGGGTACAAATAAGTAACAAAAAAAAAAAAAAAAAAAAAAAAAAGGCATTCAACTGCGTCCCTCGTGGTTTTTTGTGGGGGGTGCTTCGGGAGTATGGAGTATCGGGCAAGCTATTCGGTCTCTGTACGACCGTTATGAGAGCTTGGTTCATATTGCCAACACTGTCGGACTCATTCCCTGTGAGAGTTGGACTCTGCCTGTTCATAATTTTTATGGACAGGATTTCTAGGTGCAGCCAGGGAATGGAGGGTGTCATGCTTGGTGACCACAGGATCTCATCTCTGTTGTTTGCAGATGATGTCCTGTTGGCTTCATCCAGCAATGACCTACAGGTCTTACTGGGACGGTTTGCCGCTGAGTGTGAAGTGGCTGGGATGAGAATCAGTACCTCCAAGTCCGAGTCCATTTTTTTTTTTTTTTGTTACTTATTTGTACCCGTAGGTAGATTTGGTTTGCAGTCTGGTGACAAGCCACCGGCTGCTGGTCGCTGCGTGCGCGAGCGCCCTAAACCTACATGTTTTGGTGTTGGTGTTGGTCCATGGTCCTCAGCCATGGATTGTCCTCTCCGGGTTGGGGACAAGCTCCTGCCCCAAGTGGAGGAGTTTAAGTATCTTGGGGTCTTATTCACGAGTGAGGGGAAAATGGAGCGAGAGATTGACAGACGGATCAGAGCAGCATCTGCAGTGATGCGGACGTTGTACCAGTCTGTTGTGGTGAAGAGGGAGCTGAGTTCTAAGGCAAAGCTGTCAATTTGCCAGTCAATCTACGTTCCTACTCTCACCTATGGTCATGAGCTTTGGGTAATGACCGAAAGAATGAGATCGCGGATACAAGCAGCTGAAATGAGCTTTCTTTGTTGGATTGTTGGACTCACCCTCAGAGATAGGATAAGGAGCTCAGTCATCCGAGAGAAGCTCAGAGTAGAACCGCTGCTCCTCCACATTGAAAGGAGCCAGTTGAGATGGTATGGGCGTCTGATCAGGATGCCTTCTGGACGCCTCCCACTTGAGGTGTTTCGGGCACGTCCCACTGGGAGAAGACCCCGAGGCAGACCCAGGACTGGCTGGAGAGACTATGTCTCCCAGCTGGTGTGGGAAAGCCTTGGTATCCACTCTGAAGAGCTGGAGCAGGTGGCCGTGGAGAGGGAAGTGTGGGCTTCTCTGCTTGAACTGCTGCCTCTGCGACTTGGACCTCTGGAAAAGCGGTAGAAGATTGATGGAGTATAAAATTAACATATTCTGGTTACAATAGTGTTGTGTGTTTTCTACCCCCGCCTGGAAAAATATGTTGCCACTGTGCCAAGGTCTTTAAGCCAGAGGAAACGCTGTGCCAGGTTTCCTCAGACAAGCATTCTGTTGGTCGCTGGCTCATTTTGTGTTAAAATGAGAATTTGTGAGAAAACTTTATTTCGGTTTTCCTCTTCCATAACTCTACCTGATCTCGCCGCTCTTTGTGACTTTGTGGATTTAATGCAGAAATGCCTGTTAATGTTTCAGAACATTTTGGAATTAAATTGGCAGGAGGGGAACATCATTCCAGCCTTTGACCGAGTTCAGACGTAAAGAATTTATTGGTATTAACCCTGGTGGGATGTGCCTATTTTCTGTTTCCTCCTCAGAGCCGCTGAAGCAGCCACTCCTCTCCAGCATGTCCTCGTTCACCAAACACGCTGCCGTCCTCATCTCAAACATCAGAGACAGCTTCATTAACATCGGGAAAGAAGCTCCAGAGTCACTGCTGACGACCATCTGGACCAGCTTGGTCCGGTTTGTCAGCGGAACCATCGAGTCCGGTGAGTTCTGCTGCTGTTGTCTCTGGTCATGGCCGCTGCTCATCACGGCAGACCCTAAAGGCCTATACATAGTCCGTAAGAACAGAGAAATGTTCTCTCTCTCCCAGGGTTGCAAGAACAAAATGACATTTTGCTCTTGCAACCCTGGTGTCAGCTTGTTCTTGACGTCACATCGTGGCAGAACCTTTTTTCTTGTGTGGTGTCCAAGAACTATTTTGTGATTGGTCAGAAATGTGAATTTCCCAGGAGTTCTGCACTTGAGTTTCTTGTGAAGTATGAGAAGTCCTGGCCAGAAAGAACTTTGTTCTTGCCATCTCAAGAAAAAAAAATTCTCTGTTCTTGCAGTGTGTAAAAGCCTTTACACTCATGGGTCCGTCCTCTTGGCGCCATGTAGAGCATTCTGATTGGTTCTGGGCTCTGTCACACGGAGAGAGGAGGATCAGAGAGACCCCGTCCTTGTCTCTGGCCCAGCCCCATTCATTTATTTAATCATCAGTTTAAGTTTGAGCGCTCATGATCTGGGCTGCTGTGAAAAGAGAAAAACACTGAGGGGTCCGCCCCCGATGATGGTGATAACTGTTTTCTCCCACCGTCACACCTTAACAAGCTTTGATTACATTTGATAATTTAGTGGGGTGTTGGGGGTTGCATCATGGTTACATATGGTGTTCAGATTACTGGTCAAAGAGGTTTCATAGTGACTGAAAATTCACCTCGGTGTCATGACGATTAGTCATACGAAGTAGGTGATTTGGGGCAACTTTTTTTCCCTTGTAAAGTTGCATGTTCATCTGGATGCTGGTTAAATTTTTATTTGGTGTAATTAAATTATATGCACTTTTTAAAAAATTTGAAGTGTGCATCTTTTTTCATATTTTTGCACCTTTTATTTTGCTAATTTGTGCCTAGTTTATATTAACTGTATATTAGCTGTCATACCTGTAGGATTGTTGGGTTTCATCATTGTTTAGCGTTTATCTTTATTTGCACTATGGGAGGTCTGGATCTATCTTTTGTCACCATTTGCACTATGGGTAGCGTCACTGTACATAGACTGCTGTTGTTTTTCCAGCCTTATTCCTTTTTCTTTTTTTTATATTGTACACACCGCTGAAGAGAAAGAGATGCCATTTCAGTTGTCCTGTATATTCTGTACGTATGGTAGTACTGACAAATAAAATCTTGGAATCCAGAATCTTAATCCATGTGTACCTCGTGCCAAACTTGTAAACACCCCCCATCCTTGTTAAAAATAACAAATCAGCAGCTCTGCTGTTACCACCTGATCTTCAGTGGAAGTCTTCTCAGTGGACTCTTGTCTTCTGTGTAGGCAGTAAGAAGGAGCGTCAGGGCAGTGAAGTTCTGACGCTGACGCTCCAGACTCTGCAGAGCGTCGTCTCCTCAGAAGCTCTGCCCGCTGACAGAGTCCTGGTAAGACTCTTCCTCTGTCCACTTCACTTCCAGCTGTATTTAAAGTCCAAACAGTCTGTATTCATCAATTCTGGGTCCTCAGGTCCTGTTTGAGGCCACGCTGGAGGCGGATCCCTCACAGAGTCCTGGGCTCAGCGTCCTACCAGGTCGGGAAGATGGATGTTCTGAAATGTGAGTGAGGCTTGGTTTGGCGGTGGGTGTGTCGAGAGATGCTGTAGATGGTCATGATGGTTTAACATTGTTCTCCGTTCCTCAGGGAACCCCAGCCCTGTTCCTCATCCTGCTGCTCTACAACAGCAGCATGCTGTCGGCCTACATGGAGGATGAGAGGTGGGTGATGCAGCTTGTCTCTGTAGGCGACATTAATCATCCTGAAAAATAACAGGTCATCAATAAATCTATAATAAAGGAGTTTAAAATGGAACAGATTGTTATGATAGTTGTTTTTGTGTTTTATAGGATGAAATCCTCTAAATTGAGGAAATTTAAATTTACTTGTTTTGCCATTTTTAACATGAGAAAACAAGTGTGGAACAGACGGCAATCATTTATCATAAATCTGGAACTTCCCTGCTTGTTTTGTAATTTTTTTCCTGATTAATTTGTAGCTTTTTCCCTTTAAATTTGTGGCTTTTTCCCCATTTAATTTGAGACTTTTTTCCCGTTTAATTTGATTTTCTTTTCCATAAATTTAGCTTTTCCATTTTTGTGTAAAATTGCCCTTTTTCTCAACTTTAGAGAAAGTAATGATTGAACATGTTAAATTAATAAAGTAATGGCATCATGTGGCCAGCAGTCATAAAGCATACAGTTCAGAAGCAAAAGAAGGAGGCACGCACCAACCTTGACAGTTCAGTTCCTTTTAGTTCATCATTTGTTTTGGCCAAAGTCAGTCATGCTAATGTTGCGGCCTGTTAGCCTTCATCAGAGCATGAATCAAAATGGCTTTGTTTGACTTTTACAGCCTGACACAACAGGTGATTGGTTAAAATGGTCACATGACTCTTTCACTTCCCCTGGTCACAAAAGATACATGTTAAATATTATTATTATTTTTTTTTTTTTTTTGAAAAGAAAAATGGGCAGCGCGGTGGAGGAGTGGTTAGCATTGCGGCAGCACAGCAACTCACCCTTGGCTGGGGGATCTGGGTTCGATCCCAGCCTCCGACCATACAGTGATCTGTGTGGAGTTTGCATGTTCTCCCCCGTGTCTGCGTGGGTTTACTCCGGGATTTCTCGGTTTCCTTCCACATGCCAAAAACATGCAAGTTAGGTTAATTGGCATAAAAAAAAATCGTGGGGATTCTAAATTGTCCTTAGGCATGACTGTGAGAGTGAATGGTTGTCTGTCTCTGTGTTGGCCCTGTGATGGACTGGCGATCTGTCCAGGGTGTACCCTGCCTCTCGCCCAAAGTTGCTAGGATAGGCTCCAGCCCCCATGCGACCCGAAAAGGATTAAGCGGAAGAAGATGAATGAATGAAAAGAAAAGTGAAAAAAAAAAATTGTTACGTAAATAAAAATGTAAAATAAATGGGGGGCAAGTACCATAAAATGTGAATAGGAGACAAACTGAGTAAATCTGACTCAGGTTGCAGTTAGATGGTATATTCTAGTGTGTGTGTGTGTGTGTGTGTGTGTGTGTGTGTACACTGCTCAAAAAAATAAAGGGAACACTTTGAAAACACATTAGATTTTAATGGGAAAAAATAAGCTGGATATCGAAATTGTGGCAGGCTAGTTCAGCTACTCAGATTAAAAAGTGTTCCTTTTATCTGAGTAAGCTGGGCTAGCCTGCCACAATTTTTTCCCATTACAATCTGATGTGTTTTCAAAGTGTTTCCCTTTATTTTCTGCATCAGCGGCCGTTTAGTGGAGAGACTGGAGAACATCAAGTTCCTCGGAGTGCAGATCTCGCAGAACCTGACCTGGAGCAAGAATTCCTTGGGGATCAGGAAGTGGGCCCAGCAGAGACTGCACTTCTTGAGGAAACTCAAACAGGCCTCTCTCCCCATCTGCATCGTCAGGACCTTCTACAGAGGTGTGGTGGAGAGTGTTCTGACGTACTGCATTGCAACATGGTACTCCAGCTGCAGTATGTCAGACAAAAAAGCTCTGCAGAGGATAGTTAAGGGAGCTGAGAAGGTAATTGGAGTTTCCCTCCCCTCTGTTCAAGAACTTTTTCAGAGCCATTGTAGGAGCAGGGCACTGAACATTGTTAAGGACCACTCTTACCCTCTGCACAAACACTTTGAACTGCTGCCATCTGGCAAACAATTCCGGAGCATCAGAGGCAGAATCACCAGACTGGTCAACAGCTTCCTTCCACAAGCTGTTAGGATGCTGAACAGTTGATCCGGAATCCTTTACACATATTACTGCACTTTATGGACATTATGTATATTATATGTATATTATAGTTTTAGTCAGTTTTAAGTATTTATTTCTCTTAGCTACTTAGATTCACTTCGCCATTTTAATTGTTTTATATATACATAGGCAGTTATTATCATTTTAACTGCAACTGTAATAAGTTAACATTACTGTAATATCCAAATGTGTCTCAGGGATGTGTGAATGGTTGTCAGGGTGGGGGGTGTGAGTGTGTTTTTAAATTATGTTCTTTTTACAATACGGATGCCTAGAGAAATGCAATTTCATCTTGCTTGCACAACAGTTGTATGCATAGCATCATGACAATAAAGGTTGATTGATTGATGGCATACATAGCTAAATGCATTGATGATGTCACTCACTGCAAAACAGCCACTGTTCATGCTAACCAGAAGCCATGGATGACAGCAGAGGTCCACAGGCTCCTGAGGGCTCAGAATGCAGCCTTCAGGGCCGGTGACACTGCAGGACAGCTAGGGCCAACCTGTCCCGTGGTATCAAGGAGGCAAAACGTCACCACAGCAAGAAAATATCTGGCCATTTCAGCAACACTAGAGATAAGATAAGATAAGCCTTTATTAGTCCCACAACGGGGAAATTCCAGGATTGCAACAGCACAGGGATAGCAACACTCAGAGCAACAATCAGAAGGCAAGAAAAAAAAAAAAAAAAAAAAAAAACCAAGCAAGCAAGAGCAGCTAATATACATATGTACGTATTACTATAAAATATATATATATACACACAGACACACAGTGCAGAGCATTGTAGCTGGATGGAATAAATATATGAATATATGAACACACAGTGCAGAGCATTGTAGCTAGATGGAATAAATATGTAAATATATAAACACCCACAGTACGGAGCATTGCAGCTAGGTGGAATAAATATGCAAGTATATAAACACACACAGTGCGGAGCAATGTAGCTAGATGGAATAATATGTAGATATATAAATATATAAACACACCCAGTGCTGAGCATTGTAGCTAGATGGAATAAATATGTAAATATATAAACGCACACAGTGCAGAGCATTGTTGCTAGATGGAATGAAACAGCATAACCGTCTACTTAGTTATCCTACATGGTATGATTATGTGCCCATACATATTCTCACCCTCCATAGCGACCGGTAAGTTCCTAGTTGTATGCCGGAGGGGACCATTGTGTAAGTCTATTGCATCTTTTGCATTCAAAAAACTATTAGTTTGTTACGTCTTTTTGCTATCTCTGCGAGCAGCCCTGCTTAGGTTGTACAGTCTGACAGCCGTTGGTAGGAAGGACCTACGAAACCTCTCGGTTGTGCACCTGGGATGATGTAGTCTGCTGCTAAATGAGCTCCTCAGTGCATTCAGTATGTCCTGCATAGGGTGGAACTCGGACTCCAGCAGAGATGACAGTTTAGCCACCGTCCTTCTCTCTCCTATCTCCTCCATCGGATCAAGGCGCTGCCCCAGGACAGAGCTAGCTTTCTTAATCAGTTTGTTCAGTCTCTTCCTATCGGCTGCAGTAATGCCACTGCCCCAGCAGACCACTCCAAAAGTGATGGCTGATGCCACCACCGTGTCATAGAATGACTTCAGCAGCGCCCCTTGTACACCAAAAGACCTGAGTCTCCTCAGCAGGAACAGCCTGCGCTGTCCCTTCTTGTAGAGTGCATCAGTATTGTGTGACCAGTCTAGTTTATTGTTCAGATGAATACCCAGGTACTTATAGGATGTCACCATCTCGATGTCTGTTCCCTGTATATTTACTGGTACTGTGAGGGGCTGCCCATGCCTGCGGCAGTCCACCACCAGCTCCTTAGTTTTCCTCGCGTTGATCTGGAGGCAGTTCCGATGGCACCAGTCCACGAAGTCCTGGATAAGCCCTCTGTACTCAGCTTCATCTCCATTGGAGATGAGGCCAACGATCGCAGAGTCATCAGAGAACTTCTGTAGATGGCAGTGTGTTGTGTTGTGTGAGAAGTCCGCAGTATAAAGAGTGAACAGGAAGGGAGCCAGCACCGTTCCCTGGGGGGCCCCCGTGCTACTGATGATCGTGTCGGACACACAGTCCCGGGTTCTCACAAACTGAGGCCGGTTCGTGAGGTAGTCCAGGATCCATGATGACAGGTGCTGGTCCACCCCTGCGCGCAGCAGCTTGTCCTTCAGGATCATCGGTTGGATGGTGTTGAAAGCACTGGAGAAGTCAAAGAACATGATCCTCACCATATTCCCGGGCTTCTCCAGGTGGGACAGAGAACGGTGAAGGAGGAAGATCACCGCATCCTCCACCCCAATGCCATGCTGGTAGGCGAACTGGAGTGGATCCATCGCTGGTTCCACCAGGGGGCGGAGGTGAGCAAGGAGCAGTCTCTCCAGGGTCTTCATCAAGTGGGACGTCAAGGCCACCGGTCTGTAGCTGTTCAGGTCTTTGGGGTGGGAAGTTTTTGGTACAGGTACCACACAAGATGTTTTCCACAGCTGTGGTACCCTCCCCAGTTTCAGGCTCATGTTGAAGATATACGTCACAATCCCACACAGCTGGTCTGCACAGGACTTGAGGAGCTTTGCGCTGATGCCGTCCGGTCCCGGCGCCTTCCTCGCCTTGATCTTCCTCAGCTCCGTCCTCACCTGGGTCCCGGTCAGGGTCAGGATGGGGGGCTGTGTGTTGGGAGTGGGGGGGTGTTGGTGGAGTGGGGAGTGGGCAGCAGGACTTGATTTCTTTAGAGGCAGCAGTGGTTGTTGTGCAGTCAGGGGGGAGGGCGGTTGGTCAAATCTATTGAAAAACAGATTCAGGTTGTTCGCCCACTCCCTGCCCCCTGTGGCCTGGGGGGAGGTATTCTGGAGCCCCGAGATGGTTTTGAGGTTTCTCCAGACCCCGCTGATGTCGCTCTGTTGCAGCTTGTCCTCCATCTTCTTCCTGAAGCTGTCCTTGCCTTCTCTGATCTTTCTCCTCAGCTCCCTCTGTACGGACTTCAGCATCTCCCTGTTCCCTGACCTGAAGATCCTCTTCTTCTCTCTCAGAAGTGTTTTTATCTCAGGGTTGATCCAGGGTTTGTTGTTTGAGTGACGCCGTATGGTCTTGGTGGGAACGGATTTGTCCACACAGAAGCTGAGGTAGCCCGTGAAGGTGTGAATGAGGCCATCGATGTCCTCACCATGTGGATCGCAGAGCTGCTTCCAGGCGGTGGCTTCAAAACAGCCCTTTAGGGTGTCCATTGTCTCCTCAGACCATAACTCCACAGTGTGCATGGCCGGAGGTTGTCTGTGCACTAGGGGTTTGTACACCGGCCGGAGATGAACCAAGTTGTGATCCGATCTCCCGAGTGGGGGGAGTTGTGATGAGGTGTACGCCTCCTTAGTGTTTGCGTAGAATAAATCCAGTGTTTTATTGTCTCTAGTGTGGCATGTGACATACTGGGTGAACGTGGGTAGAATGGGAGACAGTGAAACATGGTTGAAATCGCCTGAGATGAGGAGAAGAGCATCTGGGTGTTCTGTCTGCAGCCTGCTGGTTACTGAATGGATGACGTCACGTGCTGTCCCAGCGTTCGCCGTCGGATTTGCATAAACAACAATGCAGATCACGTGTGAGTGTTCTCTCGGGAGATATGTAGGCCTCATGCTAACAGCTAGCAACTCAATGTCTTTGCTGCAGTGTCGTTGTTTAACAGTGATATGTCCCGGTCTGCACCAGTTGTTGTTAACATACATTATCACTCCACCGCCCCTAGCCTTGCCACTGTCTGGTGTTCGGTCAGCTCGTATCATGTGAAAACCCTCCAGCTCAATGTTAGCATCTGCTGCTAGTTCAGTTAGCCACGTCTCAGTAAACAAAAGGAGAGAGCACTCCCGGTAAGTGCTATCATAACGGGAGATAGCCGCTAGCTCATCTAACTTTCCCAGTATCGACCGTACATTTCCCATGACAACAGATGGAAGGGAGGGTCTGTACCTTATATTTTTTGTCCTCCGCCTTACTCCAGCCCGGCAGCTGCGGCGTTTTCGCCTCAGTTCTCTCGGTATGTCGAGTTTTTCCAATGGGACCGGGTGGCGGTTGAATGCTAGCAGCTGTTCTCTGCTGTATCGTATCCTGCTATAAACAGTGGCTCCGTCCACCGGCTCAGGAGACATTTAGGACGATCTGTGTGTCCGTGATATAAGTGGGGTGAAAAAAAAAGACGGATCAAAAGAGAGAGGAAGGGAAAAAGACTCGGAATCGAGCCGCTGTTGCAAAAGGCAGCCGACTGGTGTGGCGCCGAGAGAAAAAAAAATTAAAAAAAATACACGTTCTCTCTGGCATGGCATACAGACCCTCACCAACTACAAACCTTCACCTCAGACCTGCGTGAGTGACATCACACTGCTTAACAATCTAAATGACTTCTTCGGCCGCTTTGAAGCACAAAACGGCACATCTGCACAGAAGACCACTCCTCCCCCAGATGAACAGGCCATAAGTCTGGATCCGGCTAGCATGAAGAGGACCCTCTCCAGGATCAACCTATGCAAAGCAGCTGGACCAGACAACATACCAGGTTGTGTTCTCAAGGACTGTGCAGGGGAGCTCAAGAATGTCCTGGCCGACATCTTCAACATCTCCCTGAGTCGAGCTGTTGTCCCCACATGTTTCAAAACTGCCACCATAATACCAGTCCCAAAGAAGCCCTTCACATCCAGCTACAGTGATTACTGGTCCATAGCACTGACCTCCATCATATGATGGAGGACCATGGCGGTCATTAGTGTTTTAATGTTCAACCCATTGCATAACTTAAGCACAAAACTCAGTTTTAGCTCGGTGACTTCAAAATATCGATTCACAAATCCATCGTTCAGAATCACACTTTTTACGTATGTGAAACTTGCAAGAAGTCCCGCCTTTGTAGTCAAAATAGTGGCAACAAAATGTATAGAAATGGACAGTGTGTAATTTTTTAAAAATGCTTTTATTAGACTACTGTAATTGTCAACACATTAATATTCCCAGCTCAAATTAAACTCATTGATTAAATGTGGTGATGTTCTTACTGAATATCTATGGTGCCGTATGGATCCTGCAGGTTTTATCAGTGCCTCCAGACTCTGGTCACCTGTGGTCTCTCTGGTCCCACGTCCTCTCTGGCGTTCGCCGAGGCTGTTCTGGGAGCTGTCGGCCGCAGCGCGGCGTCCATCCACAACAAGGAGCAGCTGCTGAGGAAGTGGAGCATGGTGGTGGGCCCGCTCACGGACACCATCACACAGGTTGGTTCTTTTTTCCTTAGATTTCGCATTTCAGATTTGCACCTTTTTAGCAGCAGTGTCATCCTTTTGTCTCAAAATGTAGATTTTTTTTTCTAATATTTTGCATAGATGGATAGATACTTTCATTGTCACTTCCACAACAATAAAATTAAAAGTCTATCCTCTGCAGTTTAAAAAAAAAAAAAATTAAAGTAAAAGGTAAAAAATAAAGTTGTAAAATCTTCTACCACTTTTTGGGAGGTCCGGCTCATGGATGCAACAGTTCAAGCAGAGGAGCCCTGACTGCCCTCTCCCCAGCCACCTACTTCAGCTCTTCAGAGAGGATACCAAGGCGTTCCCAGACCAGCTGGACGACATAGTCTCTCCAGCTTGTCCTGGGCCTGCCCTGGGGTCTCCTCCCAGTGGGACACGCCCGGAATACCTCAAGTGGGAGGCATCCAGTAGACATCCTTATCAGATGCCCAAACCACCTCAACTGGCTCCTTTCGATGTGGAGGCGCAGCGGTTCTGCTCTGAGCCTCTCCCGGATGACTGAACTCCTCACCCTATCTCTAAGGGTGCGTCCAGCAATTCTACTGAGAAAACTCGTTTTGTGGAGGATGGAATCAGACGAGACACGAGCTGACGACACAGAACTTGATTCACCTCCAACAAACAGAACAGACTAAATCTGGGTGCCAAAGCGAACTCCTCTATACCACTTTATTCCTGCCATTGGCACGCAGGGTGAACACATTGACACATGCGTCGGAGAGCATGTACACACGTCCATATACACGTCACAGAGCATTGCTTAACACAGTACTTGCGCGTCCTGGTGTAATGCCATTTTACCATACTTCATCAGAATACAATACCCATATGGCAAACTGATAGAAACAGCTATCAATTTAGCATACTTTGTCAGAATAGCATATCTATAGTTTATACAGTGGTATGATGTTCTGATGGGTATATTTAAAGTCAAACAATAGTATTTCTATAGTTTATAGTGGTATAGCATTCTGATATATTTAAGATCAGGGGTATAGTGTTCTGATGGCTATATTTAAGATCAAAGAATAGCATATCTCTAGTTTATACAGGGGTATAATGTTCTGATGGGTATATTGAAGATCAAAGAACAGGATATCTGTAGTTTATAGTGGTATAATGTTCTGATTGATATATTTAAGATCAAAGAATAGCATTTCTGTAGTTTATATCAGGGGTCTGCAACCTATGGCTCTTTTGTCCATAGCAAGTGGCTCCTCCACGCCTTGACCAAAAAAAAAAAAAAATTCCAAGAAAAGATGTAATTAATTTTCAAGGAAAAGGGGTTGCGCATTCATGAGGGAAAAAAAAAGGTTCTTTTTACACAGAAGTTTTTATTGTGATACATGTACAACACTAATACTGTAGAAATAAACAAGACAATCATGTTTGTACTAGATAAATCATAGTTTCACAAAAATGATATGCATACCGCTTTACCTGCTTATGGAGTGAGAAGTTTTACAGCTTGCAGTTCTTTGAATGACTAATAAATAGTATACAAAATTTAGGAATATTTAATACAAAGGTTAACTTAGTCATAGTATACTGAGATAAATATGCAAATTATCCCATAATGCCACACAGTGGAGACAACACAGAAACCCTTTGTGTGTGCCAATACAAAACATTCTAATCATACATTATGCATAGAACATAGATTGAGTTTTTGTCTGTCTAAATTGTAAAGCAGTTTAGCCAAGCAAACTGGTAAAGAAGGTAGATAACCTACAAATTTATAAACTGTAGCGTATCTAACAGTAACACTTTCAGTGTGTCAGTATACAGAGTGTAATACAACAGACTTTTAAGGTGATAGTGGTTAAAATTACCCCCCCCCCCCACTGTTAACATGTCTAACATGTTTGACTTACAACATATAACAAGAGTAAAATCGCTTATGTGTCATGTCTGTGTTTTTCTCCTATAAAAATTCAGTTAAGCTTCTCCCCTTGGAGAAAGGCAAGTTTAAATTCAGCATTTTGGTGATGTCACTATGACAGGTGAGCCAATCAGGACTAAGCACTGACTGTTAAAATTTGACAGCTTGCAGATTTCTGAGTGCTGTGGTCCTGGAGGAGAGGCACTGCGTCAGTGTCCTGGTGGGTGGGATGTGAATGGGCCTAATTAGACCCTGGTGTCCGGGGGGGGTGTTCCAAGGGTGTCATAGCCAGGAGCGTCAACCTGGGAAGGTAGCCCATCTAGGGGAAGGGAAACCCTGATTTCAAACCTCTGCTGCCTTGCGGCACACCCGGTCACGGGAAAGGCTTCGGGAGTCAACCCTGAGGAAAAATCCGGAGTCGGAGTCCCTAAGGCAGTTCTCTGTTGTGCTCAACATCGTTCTGGCAGCTTCTGCGATGGCGCTGGTGCCAAACCGGGCTGCACGGTGGCGCAGTGGTTAGCACCGTGGCAGCACAGTTTACCCTTGGCCGGGGGATCGTGGGTTCGATCCCTGCCCCCGGCCAACAGTGATCTGTGTGGAGTTTGTATGTTCTCCCCGTGTTTGCGTGGGTTTACTCCGGGATTTCTCCGGTTTCCTCCCACATGCCCAAAACATGCAGGTTAGGGAGTTGAAGGGGCGCTTGCGCACGCAGCGACCGGCAGCTGGTGGCTTGTCACCGGACTGCAGAACAAATCTACCTACGGGTACAAAATAAGTAAAAAAAAAAACAAAACAAACTGTAGCAGCCCTGCTGTTCCTTTGGATTCATCAGTGACATGGAGAGGGGGGCTGCATGGGCAACATCTTGTCCTCCATATCTTCCTGCCCAGGCTTGAATCCTACCAACGCCCGACGCTGGAAGGTAGAACACCGGATCACTGGAGAGGACACTCCAGCTTCGCCTTTGGCGTAGACAAAACACGGGGAATGACAGTTACCGGTTATAAGCCACCGCTCAATTGGCGTAGAGCGCGGCGCCAGGGGTTGTTCCCGACGGTGGGAGGGATCATCGGATCTCATTGGACAGTTACCGCCCGCCTCAAGCTGGGCAGCCCCCAGCCAATAAGGTGTTGTCCCGCCACAGCCTGCTTTCTTCATTGGGTGCATGGGATGAGGAGAAGTCTGAACGGCAGGCTTGAGAACTTTCGCACCAGGCAAGACAAAAAAAACAAGAGAGACCAACTCTAAAACTGGGAACTTGGAACGTCCGCACTATGATGACAGGACTCGCTGCTAACCTCAAGGACATCAACGACACCAGGAAGACTGCCATCATCAATAATGAGCTGAAGAGACTGGAAGTGGATATCGCCACTCTCCAGGAAACACGGTTGGCTGACGCAAGCACACTGAGAGAGAAGGACTACACGTTCTACTGGCAGGGAAAGAGCAGTGACGAACACGGGGAACACGGAGTGGGCTTCGCAGTGAAGAACACCTTGCTGAAGATGGTGGAACCGGGCAACAATGGCTCTGCACGACTCCTCATCCTCTGCCTCAACACCACTCAAGGCCCAGTCACCCTCGTCAGTGTGTATGCCCCAACACTGACAGCCACACCAGAGGCAAAAGATGAGTTCTACGAGAATCTCGCAACAACTGTCAGGATCATCCCCAACTCTGAACAACTCATTCTCCTTGGAGACTTCAATGCCAGAGTGGGTGCTGACCACGACTCCTGGCCCTCCTGTCTTGGACCATTTGGCGTGGGCAGAATGAACGACAACGGACAGCGGCTGCTCGAGTTCTGCACTTATCACGATCTGTGCATCACAAACTCGTTCTTCAAGACCAAGCCCCAACACAAGGTTTCCTGGCGACATCCGCGCTCAAAGCACTGGCACCAGCTGGACTTGATCCTGACCAGGCGCACCTCACTGAAGAACGTGCTAATCACCCGTTCGTTCCAGAGTGCAGATTGCGACACAGACCATTCATTGGTGTGTTGCAAGGTCAAGCTGCAGCTGAAGAAATTCCATCGTGCTAGACAGCCTGGAAAGGCACGGAATTGACACCAGCAAGATGGCCCAACCAGAACTTGAGCGGTTTGCCTCCACCTTTGAGAAGGAACTTGGTGTACCACAAGAAGGAGAATCTGCAAAGCAGAAGTGGGAAAAGCTGCGAAACACCATCCACCGCACAGCCTTGGCTACCTTTGGGAGGAAGACCTCGAAGTCACAGGACTGGTTTGATGCCAAGTTGACCGAGATGACCCCCGTCATTGAAGCCAAGCGCTCAGCTCTTGCTGAGTACAAGAAGTACCCAAATGAGAAGAATCTCCAGATTCTCAGGGCTGCGAGAAGCAAAGTTCAGCAGACTGCTCGGCGCTGTGCCAACGAGTACTGGACTCAGCTCAGCCAAGACATTCAAACCGCTGCCATAACAGGTAACATCCGTGGTATGTACAATGGCATCAAGAAAGCACTTGGTCCGGCTCAGAGCAAGACGGCCCCCCTCAAATCCTCCACTGGGGAGATGATCACAGAAAAGAACAAGCAGATGGAGAGATGGGTGGAGCACTACTCCGACCTCTACTCCAGACAGAACACCGTGACACCGTCAGCCCTTGATACCATCGATTGCCTTCCATCCATGGATGAACTTGACGCCAAGCCAACCATCAACAAACTCAGCAAGGTCATTGATAGCTTGGCCGCTGGCAAGGCACCCGGCAACAACGGCATACCCCCCCGACCTGATCAAGCACTGCAAGACCGCCCTACTGCTGCCATTGCATGACGTCCTCTGCCAGTGCTGGAAGGAAGGTGCCGTACCGCAGGACATGAGGGACGCCAAGATCATCACCCTCTACAAAAACAAAGGGGAGAGAAGCGACTGCAGCAACTACAGGGGCATCTCCCTCCTCAGTGTTGTTGGCAAAGTCTACGCACGAGTTGTTCTCGTTCGTCTACAGAAGCTTGCCGAACGTGTCTACCCCGAGTCTCAGTGTGGCTTCCGCGCTGCGCGATCGACGGTAGACATGATATTCTCCATCCGCCAACTCCAGGAGAAATGCAGAGAACAGAACATGCCCCTGTACGTCACCTTCATTGACCTCACCAAAGCGTTCGATCTGGTCAGCAGAGAGGGCCTTTTCAAGATCCTGCCAAAGATAGGATGCCCACCAAAGCTGCAAAGCCTCATCGAATCGTTTCACACCAACATGCAGGGGATAGTGCAGCACGACAGCAACGTCTCAGAGCCATTCAACATACACAGCGGAGTGAAACAGGGCTGTGTACTTGCGCCAACCCTCTTTGGGATTTTCTTTGCTATGCTCCTGAGGCATGCCTTCAGCACAGCAACAGAGGGAATCTACCTGCATACAAGATCTGACGGCAGGCTTTTCAACCTCGCCCGCCTGAAAGCCAGAACCAAAGTACACGAGGCTCTAATCAGAGACATGCTGTTCGCAGACGACGCTGCAGTCACGACCCACACACAGCAGGAGCTTCAGACCCTGATGGACCGCTTCTCCCAGGCATGCAAGGACTTCAGGCTTACCATCAGCCTGAAGAAGACTAACGTCTTGGCGCAAGGCACGGAAGCACCACCAACCATCACCATCGATGACTACGAGCTGGAGGTCTTGAATCAGTTCACGTACCTGGGGTCCACGATCAGCAGCAACCTCTCCCTTGATACAGAGATCGACAAGAGGATTGGAAAATCAGCCTCCACACTCGCTCGCCTCACCACACGAGTGTGGGAGAATCCCAAACTCTCTGTCAACACGAAGATGGCAGTGTACAACGCCTACGTCATCAGCACACTGCTCTATGGGAGTGAGACGTGGACAACATACGCCCGGCAGGAAAAGAGACTGAATTCCTTCCACTTGTGCTGCATTCGCCGCATCCTGGACATATCCTGGCAGGACAAAGTGCCCAACACAGAAGTTCTGTCCCGCGCCAGCCTTCCCTCCATGTTCACTCTGCTCAGGCAGCGCAGGCTCTGCTGGCTAGGCCACGTTCACCATATGGAGGATGGCAGAATCCCCAAAGACGTCCTCTATGGAGAACTGGCGACTGGCAGGAGAGACGTTGGCTGCCCACAGCTGCGCTTTAGAGACATCTGCAAGAGAGACATGAAGGCCCTGGAGATCAACACAGAGCGCTGGGAGGACCTTGCAACGGACCGCTCCAAATGGAGAGGCACCCTGACCAGACAGCTCAAGGCGGGTGAAGAGAGACTGACTGCTGCAGCAGATGAAAAAAGGACCCGCAGGAAGAACCGCCACAGCTCCAGCAGCATGGAGACCACCCACAAGTGCGACCTGTGTGACAGGGACTGCCATTCGCGCATCGGCCTGTTCAGCCACAGGCGGTGCTGTTCCAGCAGAGTAGACGTTTAGGATCCTCTTCCATGGTCATCATAGACCAACGGAGGCCGACGACCATATTAATTAGACCCTGGTGTCTGAAGGAGGAGGAAAAGGGAAAAGATTTTTACAAGCAACTGTAAGACATTGAAAGGTTTGTTTTGTGGGAAAATGGGCATAAGATACAATTTTAGACAATTTAGATGTTTTTAAGGGGATTTATATCCACTGCAGCAAGTCTTTAAAATTAATCAAGACTTTTTCACTTTTACTTGGACATACTCCCACTACACACTATTCAGACTACAGTAGTTGTAGATATACTTTATAATAGTTACCTCGGCATTTCAGAAGAGTGGTTGCAATTTCAAGTCTTGCAGCAGAGATCTCTTCTTTGTTGGTTGCAACAAGGTTGAGGTCTCTGCCTTTCAGATACTGTTCTGCAAACTATGTAAGGGCAGTGTGTATTAAGCTACACATTAAACATTCACAGATACACACTCACCTCAACTGCATAAATAAATACTGTTCATACCCTCAAAATCAAGACTCCACAACTTGACATGTCCTGCTGCAGTTTGTGTGGTATGGCCATTATTTGCCACTGCTCTTCACCAGGACTTCTTGTCCTCCAAAAAGGTCTGTGCAATTGCCCAAATTAAGGTTTTCGTAACATTTTACAGTTATCCAAATGACAAAAAGCATAACAAACTGAATGAATTAATATAAAGATTTATGCCACATTACCTCCAATTACAGAGCATTTTCCCTTCATAAAGCTTTTCATTACCGAGGGGGTCTATCACAATGATCAGCCTTTCATCCAGTCTGACAATCTGTCAAAATTTTACAGTGTGAATTGATTTTAAGTCTCAAGTAATTAAATTAGTGAGTAATTTTCTTAACTACCCTTTGAATGACTCTGAGCTGGCCCCGATAAAAGACAGATGATCCAATTACTGCATCCAACTTATGCACAGGTGTCTGTAACAATATCCTGTATTAAAGATTTCTAACACAATTACAAACGATAAAAATAAAAGACTTGGTTTAAGAAACTGTTGACATGCTTTCCCCTTACCCCTTGTTTCACAATACAGTGAAAGTATGCATCGATGATCTGTTTAAATGAAGAATAGTTGTTAGTAAGTTAATCATTGAAACAGCAATGTAACATTTTTTTGCAGGCAACTAAAATGTACTCTTACTTCATCTGACAGCCAGCCATTCCCAGAAAGTGTTCTAAATGATGTGTCATACAGTTTGTATGGTTCAATAATTGCTTCAACCTGAATCTTTTGACGACCACAGTTTGTAGACTGCAACACAGAACATAAAATTAGTCTTGTGAATATTTAGGTTTACATGTAGGGTCATGGCACAAACATTTAATGAAATGATCAACCAATCAGAACGTACAACCAACAGGTTGAGTAATGAAATGAACGTGCAATCAAATTGACCAACAGGTCAGAACCCATGACCAACAACTCGGAACCAGAACATTTATATTTTAGTTACTATGGACCTTGCTCGTGAACACTATTCCGTGACGGTGGGAACTGAGAAGAGATCTCTTGAGGTGACTGAAGACGAATCTGGAGCTGACTGCAGTCTTGCTCTTGCCTGTTGGTCTTCAGTCTTAGTCAGCTGAATTTGTTTAGGTTTTCCAACATAAGTGATAAGTGACCTTCTCTTAATGGCCTGTGCAGTAGTGCTGAAGGCACTACTGTGCACTGACCTCTCATCTGCATGTTCCAAAGCAGTGACAACTACACTTTCTACACTACTTCTTTTATATGGTTTGAAGTGGCTGATATTACATTTTGTTTTTAAGCAGTCACCTTGCAATGACTTCAGCGTGGCAGTCTTCCCTGAAAGTGCCTGAATGATGTAGGGTCCAGTGTAATCTGCCTCTATTCTTCCTCCTTTCCTACCTCTCTTTCGCATATTCAGCAACAGTACTTCATCTCCCTCTTTATACTCTACATTTCTGTACTTCTTCTGAACTCTCTTTTCAAACGCTTCTGTCATTTTCTGTTGTGACTGTATGATATTTTCCTCAACCTTTTCTCTTGTGCCATCTTGAGCTTCCTGTTTTTCCTTAATGAATTGATTGCAGTCTTTGGGGAGTATTATTGTAGACAGGTATGTGAGGAAAAATAGATAATGATTTTTGCACTATCCTGCATGCACCGTTGTACAACATTACATACAGAAACATATCTGTGAAGGTACATACAATACCCAGTTAACTTTACACTTCAAATAGGGCTGGGTGAAATGAGCGAAACCAAATTACTTTTTAGGCTAAACACCAATATACTGTATAAATCATACACTAGTATGTTGCTCAGTCAAAATTTGATTTTCCCCCTTTGTTTTAAGAGAGACAAACAGCCAGAGAGAGGGACACTCACCAGCATTTCAACAGGCACTTCTGAGGGGAACTTTGCCTCTCTTCCATGCATCAAGAAAAATGGAGAGAATTTTGTGGTGGTGTGAACTTTAGAGCGGAGTGAAAAAAGTGTTGCATCAAGGTATATGTCCCAATCATCCTGCTGCCTATTCACCGGCTTTTGAAGTGTTCTAGGAAGGATAATTTAAAATGGCTTTGGATTAATAATATGGGAAATTGGAGCAACTATATTAAAAATAAAATAATTTTCATAATGTATGGACACACAAAGTTCTACTTTTAATAGAGAGGAGTGTATTTCAAGACAAAAACTACCCAAATTTAACATAATCTGATGTTACACAGTTATCACAAACACAAACGTTGAGGCTGTACATTATGTTCGCTGTGAGAGCTAAATAAACTAAACCACACTACAAGTAGTTTTTCCTTCCTTCAGAACACAACAGATACCATCTCATTGTTACCGTTTGATGTTGTTGGTTTTCTCATCAACGAAAAAAAAAGCACATTACAGTTACATTCTGCATAAAGTCAAGATGTCACAAACAGACTTCTCATAACTATTACAACATGTATCCAGCACAGCTTACCTGATTTACAAACTCCCGTCCTTGGTCTGAGAGAATGCGCTGAGGACAGCCATGTCTATAAATAAGTTTGCAGAGGTTTTTCGCCACTTCCACTGCAGGCTTTGTCTGTAGAAGGAAGGCCTCCAGCCACTTGGAAAAGTAATCTGTGACTGTAAAAATGTATTGGAACCCAGAGGATGTCTTTGGAAAGGGACCTGTGAGGTCAATTCCAGCCAGCTCCCAAACAGCAGATACCTGCCAGTGATATACAGCAATATTTAATTATCCTGAGCTAACACTACAGTGAATTAATATTAGTGCATTGCAATAGTTGGTCACCTTGATGCATTCCAGCTTTTTAACTGCACTCAACGGTGGTCCCACCCTTTGACACAGGTCACATTCAGACACCTTGAAAATAACAGTGTTTGGTTTCATAGAGAGAGATGTACATTTATGCTTAATGATATACAAACAACTGCATACCCATTTTTCTATATCTGCTGTTATGCCATACCAGTAAAACCTTAAAAACATGGCAGTTCTTGTTTTCAGGACACCAGTGTGTCCTCCGATTGGTGAGGCATGAAATTCCTTAAAAAGATTCAGGGCCTCCTCCTTTGACATTATTACTCTTCGTTGGCCCTTGAAGAATAGTTTACCATCTTAGTGTTAGGGTGATCATCAAAATATTAATATACAAATAGCATTGTCAACATCATACTAATTAATTCTGAATGTTAAATACAGTGATCCCTCATTTATCGCGGTTAATGGGTTCCAGAACCGACCGCGAAAAGTGAAAAACCGCGAAGTAGCGTCACCCCTAATGACGTCACCCATAAATAACACATACGTTCATTCGCTCACTCTCTCATATGATACGTGTGTGTGTGTGTGTGTGTAAGTGTACATACATACGTAGATGTAAATAAAGTGTACATAAATATGTTTTTAGAACTCTTTTATTTTTATAACAAGATACGTAACTCAAGATGAAGATGATTTACGTACTGCACAGGTTAATGAGAGCTTTACTGCTCCTCGGGTGACGCCTCATCGTCAGGTGCTAGAGGCGCAGGATTGTCGAGGGCAGCTGCAGGAGGTGGCGTTGTGGCTCGACGGGAAGACTATTTCACACAAAAAGGGACAAGAGAACAGCGAAAAGTTCCACGCTGCGAGACTAGCGATAAAGAACAATGAATGCGGTCTTCCTTCGGTGGGTATGGGCGCTCTGCAGGGAGAGAAGCTGTGTAAAACGTCTCGGCCAATCAGCTTGCGAGGTAAAACGTCTCGGCCAATCAGCTTGCGAGATTCCCGAGCAGTGAAGAGGTGGGCGGAGAGGAGTGGAGCGGTGGTCAGAGAGGTGGATTTTGAGCTGAGCGGCTGTCCGTGTTGATTACCTGATGTTCTAATGTAGTCTCCCTGCCTTCTGCTAGCGCCCGCCCATTTTTTCTCAATTTTGAATTTTTGATGAATATTTCTGAAAAATCCGCGATGCACTGAGGGCGCGAAAGGTGAAGCGCGAAGTAGCGAGGGATCACTGTACTGACCATGAATGTTGAATTTAGAAGAGTATTTTCTAAGGGTTTGCCTCTGTAATTCAGCGCTGGCGGGTATGACCCAGTGGAAAGGAAATTGAAAATCTTATGCCACTTTTTTCCATGGTTGTGGATACACACTACAATTTAAAAAAAAAAAAAAAAAATGATAAATGTAATTTTTAAAATAAACTGGATGAACTCATCTGACTATAATACAGCCTAACATAAGGACAAAAAGATACAGTATACCAGAGCCTTTAGGCTATATTACATTAAAATAAAGTGGTGGGTGCTAGCATTAAATAAAACAATCTGGTTAGCATCTTAGGGTGGGTGGGGGGGGTTGACAAGTTTATAGTGGTCCAAGCACTACAGCACCGATGGAAGTAGTGTGTGGACCGAAGGAGGGACTATGTTGAAAAATAAACCACATTCGGTCAAATTTGACCACTATTTTCAGCCCCCCAACCCATAAGCTTTCAGGACCTTGCTGCACTTACAAGAAATAACTATAGAAAACTACAAAATAACTAGACTTTCATACAGTACAACTGCGATGGATTAAGACAAAGGAACAACATAACATTTAATAAAACATGGCAAATTTAGTTCAGTACACAGACATGGACTGTCCGCCATTTTCGCCAGTACTAACGATGTTTTTTTTTTAGTTAACTGCAGCCTGACTATATAAGAGATGCACTGCAACAACAATAGTAATGTTATGCAGCTCCATATTATTATATAAAAGTTGCACTGCAAATATAGCACTAACAGCTTACCTTCCGTCAGAAATAGACCATAGACAGATAACACTGCAAAATCGCACCACACTGCTGCACCGTGAATCAGCCATTCAGGGTGCAGCGTCCAGCCCCTTTCCTGTTATACGCATGCACATCACTTATCTTCCGTCAGCTGTTTCCATCAGCTGTATCGTATGCTGAAATGATGAATGGAAGCGTATTTCCTGTTACTATGCATGCGTGCACATGCCGCGCATGCGTAGTAACCCAGGGTATGGTATTCTGATGAAGTATAGTAAAATGGCAGAACACCGGAGTCCTCAGGTGTGAAAAGCGTCTTGCCTCTCCACAACACATCCCACACCTGGCACAGCAGGGGCGAAGGCGCGCCTTTATTAAGTTTAATACCCCCTAGCGCCCTGGCGCCTGTCTCACTTCTTCCCTCCGTTACCATCTCTCCCTTTCCTTCCCCCAATACCCCAAAGTCCTGGGTGGGGTGCCATCTCCTATTGTGTCACCACAATTTCAGACACCTGTATCCGTGATCTCATTCTTTCGGTCATTACCCAAAGCTCATGACCATAGGTGAGGGTAGGAACGTAGATTGAGCGGTAAATTGACAGCTTTGCTTTAGAGTTCAGCTCCCTCTTCACCACAACAGACCGGTACAATGTCTGCATCACTGCAGGTGCTGCTCCAATCCGTCTGTCAATCTCCTGCTCCATTCTTTCCTCACTCGTGAATGAGACCCCGAAATACTTAAACACCTCCACTTGGAGGAAAAAAAAGTTAGCAAATTTGCAGGGGAAAAAAATAACACAGTAGTGAGGGGAAAAAAAGTTGGCAAATTTATGAAAAGTTTAAAAAAAAGGTGTATATATACAGTATATATATATAATAAATAAATGGTAAGAAAAGCATTCACACAAGTGTAGTTGACTCAGCACACATCCCTGTGGAGAGCCGGTCCTCACATTTTTGGCTTTTTGATTGTAAATCTGTAATTTTATTCTTAAAATTTGTTCAATTTTTTTCTCACTTCCATTGTAGTTTTATCTGAGTGATGACCCGTCATCAGTTTGCAGCCCTTCCTGTTGATCCTGATTCCTTCACTCACTGATTGGTTTTAATTTCTCCGATTATCTCCCGTTTCCTTCCAGTCTAACGAGGTGAACCAGGGCGACGCTCTGGAGCACAACTTCAGTGCCGTCCACTCTGCCCTGATGCTCCCTGTCACTCACCTCCTCCAGGCTCCTCCGCTCCCACAGGTCTGTGCGTCCTCCTCTGTTCCACACCCATCACAGCCAGCTTCACTCTGAGCCCCCCACCCCACTCTGTCCTCTGTTCAGGCATCCCAGAAGTCCATGCTGTCCTCCTGGTCAAAGCTGTACAGGGTGTTTGCCCGCTGCTCCGCCCTGGTGACCACAGCCGAGGAGAATGTCTGCTGCGAGGAGCTGTGCGCCCGGATGTCTGCCGCTGTGGACAGAGAAGCTCTGATGGTAAGTAGGAGGAGGGATGGACTACTGAAGCTAAAGACTCACAACTGGATGTTGAAAATAACGAAGTGTTTCTCGTGCAGGTTCCTTCGACATTGAACGCTGTCAGCATCCTCCTCCAGGTCATGGTGGAGTGTGTGGACTTCTCCCCATACACGCCGCAGTTCACGCAGAAGATGAAGTGTAAGACCATCAGGATGACTTTCATTATTATTAAAGTGTTTACTCCTGAATGTAGATAAACATCTAAAGACACCACTTTATCTCCTCCTAGCCCCTCACACTCCGGTGAACTGGATGAAGAAGAGGACCAAGTCCCTGGGAAACCTGTCCACCCTCCACTCCCTGCTGGTTCAGTGCGTGGAGGCGTACCTGGACGCGCCTGACTGCCCCTCGGAGATGACGGGCCTTGCCCTCATGTCTGTCCTCTCCATCATCTTCACCAACCTGGTCCTGGCCAACTCCTTCAGGGCAGCCCTGACGCCGCTCATACAACCGCTCTGTCTACTTTACCAACGGGCGGCCGCCGAGCCACTGAAGTTTTCTGACCAGCTCACCGGAAAGGTCGGCCCTCTGTCCTAAAAAAGTCTGACACAAGTTTAGCATGAGGTGCAAATATACAGTATAGATGTAAATTAGGCATAAATTTGCAAGAATGAAGGTTCAAAGATACTATGGAATATGGCAATTTAAAAATTAAAAAAGTTGCATATTACAATTTAATTACATGTAAATCAAAAATTAAATGGCATTTCAGATGAACTTGGCAAATTGAGAAAAGGGTTGCAAATCTTTGAGAAAAAAGTTGCAAATTTACAGGAAGAAAGCAGCAAATTTATGAGGAAAAATGTTGCAAATTTACAAGAAATAATTTGCAATTTTATGAGTAAAAGGCTGCAAAATTGTTAGGGGGGAAAAATTAATGATCCGGCATCCGAATAAACTTTGAAAATTTACAAATAAAAAAATTTTTTGTTAGAAAATTGCGAATTTGTAAGAAAAACTTCTAAGTTTGGGAGAAAAAATTAGCAAATTTATGTTTAAAAAAAATTGCAAATTTTTGGTAAAACGGTTGCAAATTTCTGAGGAAAAGGCTGCAAATTCATAAGGAAAAAGTAAAAAAATTATCGAGTATCCAGATGAACTTGACAAATTTACAAGAAAAAAAACCCCTGAAAATTTACAGGAAAAAGGTTGCAAATTTAAGAAAAAATTTGCAACTTTATGTACAGAAAATTGCATATTTTTGAGAAAAGGGTTGCAAATGTATGAGAAAAAAGTTGCAAATTTACAATAAAGAAGTTAGTAAATCTCCCCCCCCCCCCCCCCCCCGATTTACACCTAGGAAAGGGGATGAGTCTTTTATGCTTATGAAGGTGGACAAGTGTAATGGTGAAAAAGACAATACGTTAGTCCACCTTGACCATAGAGGGTCAAAACTGACACCAACAGTTCCTGGGCAAACTGGCGATTCTGGCTTTGGCCTAGCAGGGCTGTAACGTATCTGTTCACCCTCTCTAGACATATGACCTCGGCTGGATCATCTACTAATGCTCTACTGTGTATCTCATTCCTAGCAGTTATTTTAGCGTATTTTATCGTGGTTCATGCTGGCACCAGTATTGTTTAGCGTGCATTAGCTGAGTTAGCATTCAGGGTTGTTTTGTGCTTACACCACAGGGACCATTCATACACACACTGACCACTCAAACTATTAACTCTATTTGTTCTTTTACAATCAGCTGCTATGTTGGTTAGCTCGGGCCATTTTTGATACCAGAGCAATGAGCTAACCAGCTAACGATAGCCGCATAACACTGTCGTCAGCAAAGAGGGAGGGTGGGGTTAGAGCATGCTCTAGGTGGGGTGAATTTCATCTCATTAGGATGTAAAGCAGTCATCAAAAACGGCCAGCTGTGAGGAGGGCTCCTTCAACTGAGTGTAAAATGGTACAGCAATAATTAAACCCTGAGGTGGTCTGAGAAAGTCGTGGTATGAACATTTTCATTAACACTTTTGGGAGAAAAAAATGACTTGAAAATTTACAGGAAAAAGTTGCAAATTTATGAGAAGGTTGCAAACTTACAAGAAAAAAAAAATACACATTTATGGGAAAATTTTGCAAATTCATGAGAAATTTGCAAATTTACCGGATGGTGGCCTAGAGGTTAGAGCATCCGCCACACAACCGGGAGGCCGGGGTTCAAGTCCCGACCGGGTCATACCAAAGACCATATAAAAATGGAACTTCCTGCCGCCCGGCTTGGTGCTCAGCAATAATGGAACGGAGGAGGGAAATGCTGGTTACCCAGCCACAGGGGGTGCCCAAGCCAGTGCACTTCCTATGCCGGTCTCAAGCCTGGATAAAATGGGCAGGGTTGTGTCAGGAAGGGCATTCGGCGTAAAAACCCTTGCCAAATCCACATATAAGGTGATGATACGCTGTGCCCCCCCCCACCACCCAAAAAAAGGGGGGGGGGAGCGGCCAAAAGACAAAAACAGAAATTTGCAAATTTGAGGGGAAAAAAATTGCAAATTTATGTAAAAAAAAAAAAAAATGCAAATTTGCAGGAAAAAAGTTGCAAATTTATGAGGAAAAAGTTGCGAAATTGTGACACTTTTCCAGTATAAATTTGTTTTTCTCCGTGCAGTTGGAGAAGCTGGTCGCTGACATTCTGGGTGGCCCTCAGACCCGCTCCACGCTGGCCTACGACAATGACCTGCTGGCCCTGCTCTCCCCACTGCTTTGCGTGCTCTTCCCCCACAGGAACAAGCATGTCCGCACCGCCATCACCCACTTCTGGAATACCACCTTCGCCAACGCCGTCAGCCTCACCTACTCTGATGAGATCAGGTGACCATCCCTTACTGCTACTGTGGAGCTGGCCCGTCTGATTTTTAGCTAACTCTTCTCCTTCCTCTGTTGCACAGGCCTGTACTGAGCCAGGTGAAGCACAGCACCCCCATCATCCTCCCTGGCTTTGAGGTCGTCACCGTTCCGGACAACCACAGCGGGTCTCAGTTTTCGGTGAGTGGCAGCAGAGATGTTTGGTTTGTTTTTGGGGGATGTTGGCTCTGATCTGCCATGTCTCCTCAGAGTGAGGGTTCGGAGCTGGATACGAAGCTCAGCGGGATCCCTGTCTCTTCTGTGGGGAAGAGGGAGTCTCTGCTGTGCAGAGCAGTGGAGCCAAAGGACAGGAACTCCACTCACACCCCCAAACCAGTTTCTGTGAGTTAACCGGTGTCATTTTTTAGTTGAAAATGCAAAAATATTATAAAAAGTAGAAAAAATTTCAACAGAGTGTTATCCTTCTCATTTCTGCCTCAGACCAAGCTGGACTTTGGCTCTCCTAGGCGCCCCCCTCACAGAGAGGCCCTGGAGGAAGAGGCCTCTATCGACTTTGTCTTCATCCCCCCTGAGACCAAGGAGAGAGTCCTGACGGAGCACCAGAAGGAGGTGAAAAGGACAAAAAGGTCAGCTCTGCCTTTTGGTGTTTATTAATTAACAGTTTCCACGGTGACAGCGGTCTGAAGTCGGCTTGTTTTTTCCTGTGGTCCAGGGTTGACATTCCCACCATGTACAACAACCTGGACGCCTCTCTGGACACCACGGTCTTCAACCAGTTCACTCAGAGCCAGGAGGACTCTCTGTAAGTTCTGACTGGGGGGGGGTTGACACAAATCCCTGCTGTATGATGAATACAGACATGTGGTTTCACAGGAAAAAATGTTCCCACAGGGACAAACAGCCCAGCGAACAGCCAGACAGTTTTACCAGCGAGGATCCTGGAGAAGTAATGGACCACAAAGAGAGTCAGAGAAGATCCACCACCGTAGGGTTAATTTGTTCTAATAACACCACTATTATTTTTGGGGGGTGGGGTGGGGGCATAAAATTATGAGGAGTTAAAAACAGACTTTTTTCTTAACAATTTGTAGCTTTTTCACATAAATTTGCAAATTTTTTATCATGTTTGCTGAATTTTTTCCTGTAATTCTCATAAATTTGCAAATTTTTTCTTGTTAAAATTTTTTTTCCTCAAATTTGCAACTTTTCTTTCAAAAAATTTGACTTCTCACAAATTTCAGGAAAAGTGAAAAATGTTGCAAATTTGACTTTTTTCCCTCAACAATTTGCATTTTTTTCACATAAATTTGCAACATTTTTTTTCCTGTAATTTTTTTTTTCCTCATAAATTTGCAACTTTTCTTGCAAAAAAAAAGACTTTTTTTCTCACAAATTTGTGGAAAAAAGTGAAAATTTACAGGAAAAATGTTGCAAATTTGACTTTTTTTCGTCAACAGTATGCAACTTTTTCACGTAAATTTGCGACATTTTTTCCTGCAAATTTGCAAAAAAAAAAAAAATTCTTGAAAATGTTTTTTCCCCTCATAAATTTGCTATTTTTCTTTAAAAAAAATTTGACTTTTTTTTCTCACAAATTTGAGGGAAAAGTGAAAATTTGCTTGAAAAGTGTTGCAAATTTGACTTTTTTCCCTCAACAATTTGCATTTTTTTCACATAAATTTGCAACATTTTTTTTCCTGTAATTTTTTTTCCTCATAAAAAGACTTTTTTTCTCACAAATTTGTGGAAAAAAGTGAAAATTTACAGGAAAAATGTTGCAAATTTGACTTTTTTTCGTCAACAGTATGCAACTTTTTCACGTAAATTTGCAACATTTTTTCCTGCAAATTTGCAAAAAAAAAAAAAAATTCTTGAAAATGTTTTTTCCCCTCATAAATTTGCTATTTTTCTTTAAAAAAAATTTGACTTTTTTTTCTCACAAATTTGAGGGAAAAGTGAAAATTTGCTTGAAAAGTGTTGCAAATTTGACTTTTTTCCCTCAACAATTTGCATTTTTTTCACATAAATTTGCAACATTTTTTTTCCTGTAATTTTTTTTTCCTCATAAAAAGACTTTTTTTCTCACAAATTTGTGGAAAAAAGTGAAAATTTACAGGAAAAATGTTGCAAATTTGACTTTTTTTCGTCAACAGTATGCAACTTTTTCACGTAAATTTGCAACATTTTTTCCTGCAAATTTGCAAAAAAAAAATTTCTTGTAAATGTTTTTTCCCCTCATAAATTTGCTATTTTTCTTTAAAAAAAATTTGACTTTTTTTTCTCACAAATTTGAGGGAAAAGTGAAAATTTGCTTGAAGTGTTGCAAATTTGACTTTTTCCCCCTCAACAATTTGCAACTCTTTCACATAAATGTACTTATTTTTTTCTTGTAAATTTGCAGTTTTTTTTCCTGTAAATTTGTCTTTTTCTCATAAATTTACAATTTTTTTCTGGTAAATTTGCAACATTTCTTCCTGTAATTTTTTTTTTTCCTCATAAATTTGTAACCTGTCTTTCAAAATATTGTGACTTTTTTTCCTCACAGATTGATGAGAAGAAGTGAAACTCTACAGGAAAAAAAATTTGCGAGTTTGACTTTTTTTCCATCAACAGTTTGCAGCTTTTTCACATAATGTGCATTTTTTTCTTCTAAATTTCCACTTTTTTCCTGTAATTTTATTCCTCATAAATTTGCACCTTTTCTTTAAAAAGTTGGACCTTTTTCCTTACAAATTTTCAATTTTTTTCCCTGTAAATTTTCATCTTTTTCTCATAAATTTGCAACTTGTCTTTGAAAATTTTGACTTTTTCCTCAACAGTTTGCAACTTTTTCTCATAAATCTGCAAATTTTTTTCTCAAATGTGCAACATTTTTTCCCTTAAAGCGAGGTAGTCGGATACTCAAAAGCCGATGGTGTATAGAACACATATATTAGGATTTGTATTTGAAATTTCGGCATCGAAACTGCTCCCGTTTAGCTGTAATTAATATTCAAAAATGATATTTTTGGTACGAAAGAATTGGAGCGTCCCTGCATTTGTTTACTTTTCGGGGTCGCCGCCGGAGAGCGAGCCGTGTGCAAAATGCGATTGTGTTGTTAATATAGCACATTTTTTGTGGAAGTGTTACTATTATTAGTTGTGAAATGTGTTATAAAATGATTAGACGACGATACTATGGCTCTTCCTGCTGTTCCCGTTTCACTGTTTTTTTTTCCGGATGTAAAATACGGGATCCCTACGGCCCATCGGCGCACGAAGTATCCTGGCCGATGTAAACAGCCACGGACCAAAAAACGTACATTTGCTCGTGGAACAGGTCATTCACACTCACAGACAATCGCGCTATATGTGTCTATAGGATTTTCTTTCCATGCACGCAAAAAAAAATTTTTTTCCCGGATCCAACTACCTCGCTTTAAATTTTTTTTTTTTTTTTTTTTCATAAATTTGTAACTGTTCTTTCAAAAATTTGACTTTTTTTCTCACAGATTTGAAGAAAAATAAGAAAATTTATAGGAAAAGTTGCAAATTTAACTTTTACTCAACAAATTGCTACTTTTTCCACATAAATTTGCACATTTTTGCTTGTACATTTGCAATTTTTTTTCTGTAAATTTTTCTTTTTCTTGTAAATTTGCAACATTTCTTCCTGTAATGTTTTTTCTAATAAATTTGTAACTTTCAAAAATTTGACTCTTCTCACAAATTTATGAGACAAAAATTTGGAGGAAAAATTGTACAAGTTTGACTTTTTTCCTTAACAATTTGCAGCTTTTTCACATTTCACTTTTTTTTTCTTTTAAATTTGACGCTTTTTTCCTTTAAAATATAAATTTTTTTCTCATAAATTTGCAACTTGAAAAATTCTTATTGAGAAAGAGGTTAAGGTAAATTTTCATCTTTTTCTCATAAGTTTGCAATTTTTTACTTGTAAATTTGCAACATTCCTGTAAATTTTCTTTTTTCCTCATAAATTTGTGACGAAATTAAAAAATTTTTGAAAGCTACAAATTTATGAAGCGAAAAGTTAAAATTTACAGGAAACAAATTGCAAACTGTTGAAGAAAAATCAAATTTGCAACATTTTTCCTGTAAATTTTCATTCTTTTCTCATAATTTGCAACTTTTTTCTTGTAAATTTGCAGCTTTTGTATTTGCTTATTTTCCTTAGCAAGTTTTCAACTTTTTTCTCGTAAATTTTCAATACTCATCTGGATGCTAGTTAAATTTTTTATTCTGTTTAATTAAATTGTAATTTATGACTCTTTAATTTTTAACTTGCCATATTTTATCATATCTTTGCAAATTATTCTTACAAATTTGTACCTAATTTACACTTATACATTTGTACCTCATGCTAAATTGGTGAATACCCTTCACCCCCTCCTTGTTTAAATAATAGCAAATCGCTAGCTGATCACCAGTACTTGGTGATCCAATATTTGGTGGAAAATGACTGACACTTTTTTAATTTAAGTATAGAAAAATGTTTGACTCACTAGAAATATTTTGACACCCATTTTTAATAAAATTAAGCTGTCACTCTGTTTACTTGTCACTAAATGTTTACTTCTCCATCCATAAGCATCATCACATCTCCTACTAGAGCTAGTTAATCTTATGCATCGCTGCTGAATTACTCTAATTTTTGGTTTCCTGTAGATTCCGCAGAGAAGTAAAGAAAATGAGAAAGCTGCTGAAACTGTAACAGAGACTGTGGACTACGCCAGCACAAAAGAAGCAGAGAAGATTCCCATAAACCACCAGGAGGAAGAGGTTCTTCCAGAATTGGCAGATGTTTCTATGGAGGAGCAGACAAAGGAGATTCCGGTAAACCACCAGGAGGAAGAGATTCTTCCAGAATTGGCAGATGTTTCTATGGAGGAGCAGACAAAGGAGATTCCGGTAAACCACCAGGAGGAAGAGGTTCTTCCAGAATTGGCAGATGTTTCTATGGAGGATCAGACAAAGGAGATTCCGGTAAACCACCAGGAGGAAGAGGTTCTTCCAGAATTGGCAGATGTTTCTGTGGCGGTTCAGATAAAGGAGATTCCGGTAAACCACCAAGAGGAAGAGGTTCTTCCAGAATCAGCAGATGTTTCTATGGAGGCTCAGACAAAGGATGATAACAGAGCTGAAGAAGGGAATGTGGTACTGGAAAAAACCACAAGCCCAAATATGTCAGAGTCTCCAGACTTAGTTTCAGGAAATTCCCAGAAACCCAGCAGCCGGCGCCAGGCGTTCATCACCCTGGAGAAGTACACCGAGGGGAAGTCTCCCAGCTCCAGCTGCATGTCCTCATTCACAGGTCCTCTTGTGAAGACCTCCAATAGCCAGGAACACCCCAACGCCAATGACGTGTCATCTCCTCAGGATTCTGTTCAAATGGGACAAGTGAGCTCACAGTGTGCCATTAGCGAGACTCCGGAGTCCCCTCGGAGGCCGAGAGACTCCAGGACAAAGACAGAGCCCATAAAACTGATCGACAGAATGTCCAGCGACACGACGGAGGATGAAGACGTTATTCCAGACACGCAGACAGAAGCACAGAGAATTGAAAGAACAAAGACAGATTCCACATCGGCAGAAGTTGAGCCCTCAAGCAAAGAACAGGAATCTGATATGCCACTGGACAGTTCTCAGTCATCTCCGACCCAGATGTCTCCCAACGAACTCAGGCGATCTGGACGCCAAAGAGTTAGGCCTTTGCTCCCCGGTGAAGACCCCGAGGAGAGGGAAGCGAAGTACACGCAGTACAAAAAGCGTCGATCTGAAGGAGAGCCTAAAGGGGATTCTCCTTCATCTGAGTTGGCGCAGAGCAGGCCGAACACGAGAGCCAAGCAGGCTGCGGAAGAGAACAGTGGCAGGGATAGATTGCGATCGAGAACTCAGAAGGACTCGCTTGGATCAAACTCTGCCCATAGAAAGACGAAACTCTTTAACATAACATCAAACTTTCTTGATAAGCCCGATCGTAGAAGAAAAAGCGCAGGTGAACGCGAGTCAGACTCTCAGTCAGATCAGGAAAGCCAGTCGCAAGGTAGGCGTGGTCGGCTGAAAAAAGTCCAAAACAAGGAGGGTGAATCGAGCCAAATGGCCACACCAAAGCACGTAGAACAAACAGACTCTCAGATTACCATTGACAAGTCCCAACAGGTTGAGCTTGTAGAAAAGGTCGAAACTGACGAGGATAAGAGGAATGATTCTGAAATCCTTGTGGCGTCGATGCAAACTGGAGTCCAACCTGAAGAGTCTGAGCTGGTAGAAGGAAGCAACAAGAATTCTCAAATGGACGCGTCCTCTCCAACCAAACAACAGTCCCAAACTGAAGCAAGCATTTTAAATGAAGAGGACATAAAGGATGACCAAAAGATGAAACAAGATACAGATGACAACCTTAGTCAAGAGGACTCTGAAGCAAACACGCCTCTGTCTCATGGCCAGGCTAAACGTAGAGGAAGAAGGAAAAAAGTTTCATCTGAGGTAGTGGAATCCAAGGACAAAACTGAGAATACAAACTCTTTAGGAAGGCAGAGTAGGTCTAGTTCTCATGCTAGTCAGGAAGAGACTCTAATCGAAGGAAGGACTAGAAGGAGCAAGGGGCAGGACAAATTACCGAAATCAACTCCAGAGAGTTCTCAGTCATTGGATGTTTTTGAATCGGAGTCCTCCCAAGGAAGAGGCAGATACTCAAAGCGACAGTCCACTCCTGCAGCAATGGGACCTATGGAGTCCTTGGAGTCAGAGTCCTCTGAGGTCAAAGAAGCTACTGTTGTACCCAAAAGAAGAGGAAGGAAGCCACGTGCATCACTCCAAAGTCCTCTTGCCCTTCAACCAAAAGAAGATGAAACTGTGGATGGGGGAGCTTCCCAGAACACTCAAGGCATAAATTCTTCAAAAACCCAAGAGTTGCAAGATTCTGAAAGTCTCCAGGTTACAGAGAGCAGAGAAGTCCAAAGTCAAGAGAAATCACCAGTAGAGATGGAGGCTGATGGAGGTCAAAGCACAGAGCAGGAAGATGGAGACTTTAAAACAAATACTGGCATTATGCCTTTACAAGAAACTGTCTTTGGGAATTCTGAAGTCCTGGATCCTGTTGAGCTCCGCAACGAAGAATCTCTACATGGTACATCTTTGGACACCTCTGTGGAGCTTCCAGAAGTGTCTGAAGCTGAGGGCGAGGTTTCAGAAAAACAAAAAGTGGATTTAGATTCAGACCACCAAGAACCCTCCATTGTTCCACAGGAGGAGCTGCAGGAAGACCACCAGAACATTGCAGATGAGGAGGAAGAAGGCAAGGAAGAAATATTAAATCAGGATATAGACAACACTACTGAGGAAGATATAGATGTTTTGGTTGATCAGGGGAATACCAGCCATGGGGACTTCTTCATAAACCGAGATGACAAACCGATTGCAGCCTCAGAGCTTGTGGGTGACGGTGACTTTCAGCGTTCTCCTGTCAAGCAGAAGGAGGTAGAGGCTGTCGCAGCCACAGATGTCATACAGAGCCCCAGCAACGGACAGACCAAAGGGACCTGGTCTCCTTTGGCATCGCCCTCCACCAGCATTCTGAAGAAGGCCCAGAAGAGGTCGTTGGAGGTGGAGACGCCTTCACCTGTCGTCAAAGTCAGTGATAAATAGAATTTGCTACAAAGGACTTCAAAAAAATGACAGTGATCAGAGGTAAATGTAGTATGTTTTTTTTCTCCCTTGTTTCACTTCACAGTCCAGGCGGGTGTCTTTCGCCAATCCAATCCAACAACAGGAAACCGCGGACGACATTGATCGTCGCAGCCCGGCAGTCAGAACCAGCTCCCCCCGAAGGTCCAGAGTCAACAGCCTGCCACAGCCAAAGGTAGGAGAGACGGCGATCACATTGTTTGTTACCTTTAAATTGCACATCCCCAGAAACAAAGACTAAGATTCCTCTGCTTCTTATTCCAGCACATCACCACTCCAACCAAGCCTCTGATGGTCCCAAGTCCCAGGACTCCTCACAGTCCCGGTTACAAGAGCTCCAAGAAATGCCTGGTAAGCGCCTAAAATAGAAATGTACCATGACAAATCAGCTTTATTTGTAGGAAATAAAGTGGTCCCCATCAGTACTGATAATGGGGGGTGCTAGGTATTCTGGGGTCCATTGTGGGTTAGATGGTTCCACTGCAAGTCTTGTGCAGTGGGGGGAACAGGATGCCTTCTTCCATGCTTACATCTTTTGATGGTTTGTAGAGTGGAAACAACTATCATCGCAGATCACCACAGCTTATCCAAGGAGGCATGCAGGCACCGCCAACATGACTTTCCTCTTCCTCCACTGCTGTTATACTGAGTAATAAATGTGAGATTGTGCATTGTATCCCAAGCTTGACTTGAGTTAGAATTTATCGACTCCCCAAAAATAATGGCATTATTGACCATTTCCTGTATTCTGCCTCATGAACTCAGGCTATTCATTTATACTATTCTAAATTCCACTTTACCTTAAAATAGTACTTTAGAGAGTCGATATGAAAACAGGGTTTCACCCAGCTCTGACTATATATACAGGAATACATCCCCATCTTCCACTCATTTTCTGCCAGTATTTTCTTAACCCTTTGAGTGTGAGAATTTGCATGCCCCTAGTGGCAGAGCATGGCACTGCGCCTGCCTTCTCACTCTGACTTTGTCAAAAGTAAGAGAAATTTCTGTTTTGTTTTTTTTTTTTTAAATGTACTGATTTCTTTATGTACTTTGAAGATAAGATGATGAGGTACCTCTGTACAAAAAATGGTGTCAAAAGACTGAACCATTTTTTGTGTAAATACGTCCAAAGTCCAGTTTTAACTGAGTTATGGAATTTAAAGAGGTGCCGTGACATTATGCAAATTAGATGCATACATTTATTCCTATCTGAAACTTTGGATCGTATTTTACATCTTTCTAATTGACAGTAAGCCATTATCTTTTACCACTTTCAAGTTATAGCCTTGGAAATCTGAACTATTTTACTGACAAAAAATATTTACCACTCTTGACCACTAGGGGGTATGTCACAGTTTGACAACATACACACTCATAGGGTTAACTCTTTAACTGTTCACATTTAATGGATGGGTCACGTCCCTCCAGTGGCACAGTGCAGCAACTGCACCTCTCAACTCACTCTGACGTCCCCCGGCTATACTGAAAATTTGTACTGATCTGACAGTTCAGAAGGTGGCAGGCACGCGTCGGAGGAATCATCCCTGACACGGAATACAGCAAAGAAGAAGAAATCCTCATTATTATTTTTCCGCTTTGAGCTCATAAAACCAATGTGGTCGCCACCACGATGGTCGTGGCGGTGGCGATCCTGACAGAAACTACATCATACAGGAAAAACAGCCGCGTAATACAAACGAAATTCATGTGGGATAATCATAAGAGTTTGTAGATGTGGTAGAGAGCATAAATGACCGACCAAACGCAAAACGACCACGATGGGCAAAAACTGAGCTCACAACACCAAGGTGGCAGCGCCCATCATCGTTATGGATTGTGACAGAAACTGCATCATACAGGAAAAATAGCCACGTAATACAAACGAAATTCATGTGGGATAATCATAAGAGTTTGTAGATGTGGTAGACAGCGTAAATGACCGAACAAATGCAAAACATCGACCACAATGGACGAAAATGGACCGGTCACGTGGGCGAGCGAGCCCCAACAGGTAAGACGAATATATGTTTGTTTGTTTGTTGTTGTTGTTGTTGTTTTTTTTTTTACATTTTATTGATTTTTTTTTTTTTTTTCTGGTGGGCAGCACGGTGGTGGAGTGGTTAGCACTGCGGGGGCAGCACGGTGGTGGAGTGGTTAGCACTGCGGCAGCACAGCAACTCACCCTTGGCCGGGGGATCCTGGGTTCAATCCCAGCCCCCGACCAACAGTGATCTGTGTGGAGTTTGCATGTTCTCCCCGTGTCTGCGTGGGTTTACGCCAGGATTTCTCCGGTTTCCTCCCACATGCCCAAAACATGCAAGTTAGGTTAATTGGCATCAACTGGGGATTCTAAATTGTCCTTAGGTATGACTGTGAGAGTGAATGGTTGTCTGTCTCTCTGTGTAGTCCCTGCGATGGACTGGCGATCTGTCCAGGGTGTACCCTGTCTCTCGCCCAAAGATGCTGGGATAGGCTCCAGCCCCCCCCCCCCCCCCCCACGACCCGAAACGGATTAAGCGGAAGAAGGTGAATGAATGAATGATTTTCTGGTTCATATGCTTTGAAGATTAGATAAAAACATACCCCTGTTACCACTCTTGACCACCCTTTAACCATCACCTAAGGAGTTAAGTTTTTCTTCTCTTGCTTCCCAAGTTTCCTTGATGTAGCCAAGCACAGATAACCCCCCACAGACCCAGAGTTACTCTTGGGGAAGAAGGCAGAGTGAGCCCGAGTTGGAGATACTGCTTCAGCTCGCTTTCACCATCTTGATGTTCCTCCCTGGCAGTCGTCTTTGGGGGACTGGTTCAGTCCCTCTTCGCCCCTCACAGGGCTCGGACTGCAATGCTTTCTACCAAACCACGATTGAAATGAAATTTCCACAGCAACACAAGATGTAACATAAAAATGTTGTACAAAATTACGAATTGGCGTAGCTTTGTTTAGCTCGTATGCAGTTTATAGCATGATATCCAAAATGGCGGCAACAGCAGCTTGACCTTTGACCTGCACATGGTCGATAGCAGCATGACTAAAGGAAAGTTCAGGGTCGCCTGATCCAACCCTAACATCAGCACTGTCACAAAGGAAAGTTTGAACCGTTTCCTTAAAAACGGAGATTGAGTCTATCTCCCAAATTCAGATTGGCAGCTGGTTCCATAGGAGAGGAGCCTGATAACTGAAAGCTTTGCCTCCCATTGTACTTTGAGATTCTTGGTAATACAAGTAACCCTGTGTTGCTGTTAGGATGTTAAGTTACTCTTAGATCTTTAAATTAACATGGGCCTGATCATTCAGAGCTTTGTAAGTGGGCCACGTTCGCAGACGAGATTGTAATCTGTAGTGAGAGTAGGGAGCAGGTGGATGAGAACCTGGAGAGGTGGCAGTTTGCACTGGGGAGAAGAGGAATGAAATTTAGCAGAAACAAGACAGAATACTGTACGTGTGTGAATGAGAGGGAGGCAGGTGTAATGGTGAAGATGGCATAGAGGTAGTGAAGGTAGATGAGTTTAAATACTTGGGGTCAACCATCCAGAAAATGGTAGCTTACAGACTGAATTAGGCTTTGAGAAGAGCACATGAGCAAGTTTATCGTACTCTACGGTGAGTAAAGTCAACTTTTTAAAGTGGTCATAAATGCACAGCCCATCAGTTAGTGGTTGTTTTATTTCCCCCCTAGATTTCTGAAATGAGCCAGGAGCCCCGTCCCGTCTCCAAAGACTGCATCTACCCCGCCCTGGTTGGTTGCTGCGCCCCTGTGGAAGCTGTGCTGCCTCAAATCTCCTCCAACATGTGGTGAGGAATGGCTCAGGGGAGTGGTTTCTCATCATAAAACTGAATCTATATAACCATCTGGTACCTGTGTCTGTCCCCTCCTTAGGCCCCGAGGCTTTGGGCAGCTCATTCGCGCCAAAAACATCAAAACGGTGGGTGACCTTTGCGCTCTGACCCCCGCCGACATCAAGGCTCTGCCCATCCGCTCCCCGAAGGTGTCCAATGTCAAAAAGGCTCTTCAGATCTATGAACAGCAGGTAGGATCATCATCGCCAGACAGAATGTCACAGGCAGGAGGTTGTCATGTGTATCTGACGTTTGAGCTGTTGTCCTTTAGCGTAAAGGGCGGGGTGGCGATGAGCTGAAGAGCTTCGACGAAACGGAGATGATGACGTCTGAGCCGGAGGAGAACGCCGCTCCTCAAATCCTGGAGGAGGAGGAGGAGGAGAAGTCCTCAACTGAGATGCTAGGTAGGTGGAAATGCTGTTACATCTGTGACAGGCAGGGCCATGCTAGAAGGTTTTTTAATAGTAAAAAATCGCATTAAACATTAAAGTTCCAAATTTATCACAAAATTTAAGTCACAAATTTATCAGTAAAGTTTTAAATTTGCATGAAAAAATCAATTTTTTTTTATCAAAAAATTTTGCTTATTGATTACAGAAATTGTAGGGAAAATCACAAATTTATGAAAGAAAAAAAAAAATATATATATATAATCAAAATGTCCAGAAGTTAAAACAGAAAAGTTGCAAATTTGAGTAAAAAGTTGCAAATATATCACAAGAAAAGTGAGAATGTCAGAGATAATGAGAAAAATTGCTCCAATTTAAAAGAAGTGTCACGACTACACAAGAAAAAGTTGCAAATTTATTGTAAAATTTTAAGAAGAAAAAATTTTTCTAGAGAAAAATATCACAACTGTTCAAGAAAAAGTTGCAGATTTTAACCCCATAGTTTTGTCTAGATTAAGCTTTAAAGGTGAAAGCTTTGTAGCAGTCACACCTTTAAAGCATTGTAGTCACACCTCTAAAGGTTTATACCAGTCGTGCCTTCAGCGCGTGGAACCAGTCACGCCTCTAAAGGTTTGTAACAGTTGCGTCTTTAAGGTGTTGAAGGTGACTGCTTGGTAACAGTTAAATGCTTTTGTATTTACTTTGTGGGATTGTTGGGGCCCGCCTACTAGCCAGTTGCAGTTTTACAAATCTTTACAGGCCTAATAAAGTATAATTTTGTCTGCAGCGACGGAGCTGGTGGACGAGCCCACCCGTGCAGATGTTGGACCGGAGCAGGGCGCCTCAGCGGATCAGTACCATGTCGCGCTGGACCACAGAGCTCCGGCTCAGTTGTCCTCCGACGTGGAGGTGCTGTCCCACAGAATGACGCCACTGGAGCTGAGCCGCTGCCCCCCACCGCAGCTCATCCACATATACGACGAGCTGGGGGCGATGATGAGGCGGGTGGTGGTGGAGCTGCAGAGGCGGCTGAGCCAGACGGAGGACGGATGCTGAAGACAAGCGGGATCAGCTACGTCACCACGACTCCCGTAAATGGAATAATTAAGTGAACGGAAGAGTTTTATTTTTAACTTGGACTCCCCCCCCCCCCCCCTTTGCCTCATGTGTTTTTTTTTTTTAGCTAATGATACAAATTCTTCCATTTATAGCTGGATGTCACTGGTAGTTAATTGAGTTGAGTCTGTGCACAAGCGTAGTGAGGAGGTTCCAGTTGTGCTAGCAGTTGGGAAACGTATTTCCTGTTTAGATCTTGTCTCCAGGTACACCAATGAAATGCCCCCCCCCCAAGATGTGATGAAGATAAATGTAAATATTGTCCATCGCATTGTTGGGATTCAAGCTGTATATAGAATTATTTGCACAATTGCAATATAACAGCTAACTTGCTGTAGTTGGCAACATGCTAACTTTAATTTTGCATTAAAATCGAAGAATGAAGAAAGAAGACGCCGACTTAATCAGTTCATACAGCCATTTATGTACAGTAGAACAAAATTCTATCTATTCTTATCTACAATATTTATCACATCTAAAATCAGAGGGGCCGCTGCCATGTAAGGGACCACCACAAACAACTTCCAAAGTCTGAAGCAATTAAGAAAATGTATTCAAGTTCTGCATATTAAGTCATTTGTGTAATTGCGAGGGTAACTGTTAACTAGCTGTAGTTAGCAACATGCCAACTATAACTTTGCATTCATTTAGAACATTTGTATCTTTAATAAAAGTATAGATGACATCCAAAGCAGCTGGAAAAATATATTCAGCCTCTGCATATTAGGGTAAAGGTTAGCCAGCTATGGCTAGGAACATGCTATCTATAGATTTGAATTTATTTACGATGTTGGCATTTTTAAATTTAAGCATAAATAATGTCCAAAGCAATTAAACTGTATTCAAGATCAGCATATTAAATTGTTTGCATAATTATAAGGGTAACTGTATAGTTAGCAATTTGCTAACTGTAACGTTGCATTTATTTACATCAGTGGCATTTTTGATAAAAGTATAAATAAGGTCCAAAGCAATTGAGAAAATGTGTTGAAGTTCTGTGTATTAACTTTTTGCATATCTTTAAGGGTAATGGTTAGCTAGCTATAGCTAGCGACATGCTATCTATAGCTTTGCACATATTTACATTGTTGGCGTTAATATTTCAAGCACAATTTTAAGTTGTACTAACAAAACTTTCACTTGCCCCGCCCCACTAAAAAGAACTAACATTGTAAACGCATGGAAAGCGATATTTATCATGTTGCTAACCATTGCTAGTTATCAGTACCCCTGTAGTTGGAAATAACTAAATATGTTGAACTTTTCCTCCTTTCTTCTGGAGCAGGAAACTCAAATCAACAATGTGATATTTATAATAGATCTTGCAAACATCTTCCCAAAAAATTATGGACGTAGACGACATAAACAGGATTGCCAACTCAGCGCAACAGGAAGTTCATCATAACGCTTGTGCACAGGGTCACTTCTAATGATTTTTAGTGGCGTAGCCTCCTTATAAAGGCCATCCTAAAGGACTAAGATGTTTAAATAATTGTACATAAACCGACTCCCGACATTCCTACACTTCCTGCCTCTATTTTTAGGCTGTTTACATCCCTCTCATCAGTGCTGTGTATTTATTGTAGCCCGTCTTAGTTTCCTAAGTGTTTTATAGTCTGCATGTCAGTCTGTCGTTTTAAAAAGTTCAATAAATAAAAAATAATTTCTAAAGCATGTTCTTGTTGTATTTTTGTGAGATTTCTTCTCCTGATTGGAATTTTTGTGAAACTGCATTAAAAGGTAAAAGGGTTCCCATCAGAGTCCGGTTTTTGTGTGAAATGACTAATGAACTCATTCAAACAAGGTTAGTAGAGCAGATAGAAATTGTACTTAAGTAAAAGTAGTATTGCCTAAAACGGTGAACGTCAGTCGGACCGGACTACGTTTGGTTTAGTTGTATGTGTGTGGGGTGACAAAGGTCCTGTTCTTTATTATATTATGCTCATTTACAGCCAAATCACCACAGTAATATAGTCATTGATGCCACACTCTTGTGTCTTAAGAGTCTTGTTGGTGAAGTATAAGGGAGAAGAAAGGAGTGAGGAAAAACTGAACCAACTTGAAAGCTTCAAGTAACTGTGGTGCTGATTTTAATTGTCAACTTACATTTCTTGCAACAACTTGCAACAGCATTTCTTAATGTTTGCACTATAAATCCAAACGTCACACCCGGACAGTTTTGTGGTGGTTGCGGGGGATTTTAACCACACCAGCCTAAAGACTGTGCTCCCCAAGTTTAAACAATGTGTAGACTTTAAGACCAGAGGAGAGAATATGTTGGACTTAGTGTACACAAACACAGATGCATATAAAGCGATACCCCGCCCCCATCTCGGCCGTTCTGATCACATGTCCGTGATGCTGGTGCCTGCCTACAAACCTTTATTGAAGTGCAGCAGGCCAGCAGTGAAACAAATCAGGATTTTGCCAGAGAGTGCAACCTCTGCACTGCAAGACTGTTTTCAGCACACAGACTGGAAGATCTTCAAAATAGCAGCCTTCCAGGAAGACAGGACAGATGTGGAGGAGTATGCTGATACGGTCACCAGCTACATCGCGAAGTGCACAGAGGATTTCACTACAGTGAAGACCATCACTATGCGGGGTAATCATAAGCCCTGGATGACTGCAGAGGTGCGCTCGCTGCTTACAGCCAGAGATGCAGCCTTCAGAGCGAAGGACAGGATTGCCCTCCGCTCAGCCAGGTCTGCGCTTTCAAAGGGAATTAAGGTGGCAAAGCGCGCCTATGCGGAGAAAATCCAGGGACACCTCTGTGACACTAGGAACACCAAGCAGATGTGGCAGGGAGTTCGGACACTGACGGGCTTTAAGTCTAGGCAGGGGGTCGATGATGACGACGCTTCGCTTCCAGACAGGCTTAACAACTTCTTTGCACGTTTTGAAGCATCAAACTCGACAATCAGAGGGAGGGCCGGCCCACCCCCACCATCGGTCGGACCAGCTTTTACCATCAACACAGCGGACACACGGAGGACCCTATCCAGAGTCAACCCACGCAAAGCTGCAGGTCCAGACAACATTCCGGGACGTGTGCTCCGAGACTGCGCGAGCGAGTTGGCGGATGTCCTGACTGACATTTATAACATCTCCCTGAGTCAGGCCATCGTTCCCAGATGCTTCAAGACCTCTATCATTGTACCGGTGGCAAAGAAACCAGTGGTGTCCTGTTTGAATGACTATCGTCCTGTTGCACTTACACCAATTGTGATGAAGTGTTTTGAACGGCTTGTCAAGCTACACATCACAGCCTGCCTCCCTGCATCACACGACCCGCTCCAGTTTGCATATCGTTCAAACCGCTCCATGGAGGATGCTATAGTCACCACCCTACACTCTGTCATCACCCATCTGGACCAGAAAGACACCTACGCCAGACTCCTGTACATTGATTTCAGTTCAGCATTCAACACCATTATTCCCTAGAGACTGATGGAGAAATTACTCCTTCTCGGTCTGAACACCGCCACATGTCTCTGGATCCTGGATTTCCTGACTGAGAGACCTCAGTCTGTCCGGGTTGGAAACAACATCTCCAACTCTGTCACGCTGAGTACCGGAACCCGTCAAGGCTGTGTACTCAGTCCACTGTTGTTTACACTTCTAACACATGACCGTGTATCCAAACACGAGGGGAACCAGATTATTAAGTTTGCAGATGACACCACGGTGGTGGGACTTATTCAGAGGGATGAGGAATCAATGTACAGGGAAGAAGTGAGAGACCTGGAGAGCTGGTGCAGGGAGAACAATCTGGTGCTCAACGTGGACAAAACGAAGGAGATGATTATCGACTTCCGGCGGTCACAGCCTGAGCACGTCCCCCTCAGCATCGGCGGCTGTTTAGTGGAGAGAGTAGAGAACATCAAGTTCCTCGGAGTGCAGATCTCGCAGGACCCGACCTGGAGCAAGAATTCCTTGGAGATCAGGAAGCGGGCTCAGCAGAGACTACAGTTCTTGAGGAAACTCAAACAGGCCTCTCTCCCCATCTGCATCCTCAGGACCTTCTACAGAGGTGTGGTGGAGAGTGTTCTGACGTACTGCATTGCTACATGGTACTCCAGCTGCAGTATGTCAGACAAAAAAGCCCTGCAGAGGATAGTCAAGGGGGCGGAGAGGGTAATTGGAGTCTCCCTCCCCTCTGTCCAAGAACTTTTTCAGAACCGTTGTAGGAGCAGGGCACTGAACATTGTCAAGGACCGTTCTCACCCTCTGCATAAACACTTTGAACTTCTTCCATCTGGTAAACGATTCCGGAGCATCAGAGGCAGAACCACCAGACTGATCAACAGCTTCCTCCCACAAGCTGTCAGGATGCTGAACAGTTGACCCGGAATCTCTCATACACACTACTGCACCTATGGACATTTTGTATATTATAGTTAGTTATTCTTTTTCCCCAAGTATGTCTCAGGGATGTGTGAATGGATGGGGGGGTGGGAGGTGGAGCTATGTGGGAGTGTGTCTTAATCATACTGCTTCTTATATGGATGCCGAGAGAAACGCAATTTCATCTTGCCTGCACTACAGTTGTATGTACAGCAATATGACAAAGTTTGATTTGATAAATGCATACTTATCAGTCCGTTTTTCATTAAAGCTGCAGTTTCCCGTCTCCTTCTAAGCACCATTTTTCATGCTTGAAATCTATTCAGAAGGCCTTTCTCCTGCATGTAACGGTGATGGTTAGCTTGACAGCCTCACAAATCTGAAGCCTAAACTATCAGTCGCCCCCTAGTGGCTGGCTGCAGTACAGGTAATGAGTCTGTTAACACTGACAAAAGGCTAAAAAATAACAAATTTGGAAGGAAAATTAATATATCAACTAATTTGTTAGGATACAACATTAATTTAGTTTCATTTTATGAGAGCATCTGGCCCTCAGTGTCTGCTGAGAACAATTCTGGCCCTTGGACAAATGTAGGTGATGACATTCCAAACCAGAATTTATGATTTGCCTGCAGTGGTAAGAGCACTTTTCCTTCACCAAGATGATCAATCCAGTTGACCGGTGCTGATTAAATGGCGTGATTGTTGAACAACACATTTCTTGGGTTAAACTTTTTTTTTTTTTTTTTTTTTCCCAGCACGTGTGAATGAGAAGCTTCGTGTGTTGCCAGTGTTTGAAGTTTTATGAGCGTGTTATCCTAATCCTAAATGTAGTACTCCCAGCCAGCATGTCCCATGTGGGCCCCACCACAGGTTTAATTGGGCTGTCTTCTGAGTCCATGTGGGTTTGTCTGTGGATTCCAGTGGTGGCCCATCTGTTTGCCCACATGGACTTTACCTTTTTACATATTTTCAACTTTTTTCTCATAAATTTGATACATTTTCATGAAAAATTTAAACTCAAATTTGCAACTTTTTCTCCTAAATTTTCAAAAAATTTTCTCAAAAGTTTTACCTTTAACTTGCAAGTGGAGGTCAGTCCTCTGGTAGCTCTGTGTGTTTACTTTCCTTTCCCCATTCTATTATGCTGAGCACCAAGCTAGAAGGTGGAAAGTACCATTTTTACCTGGTCTTTGGTATGGCCTGGCCAGGATTTGATCCCTGGCCTCCCGGTTGTGGGGCAGATGCTCTACCAACTAGGCCACCACTCCAGTACCTTTGCACAAGGGAACATATTTGGGGTTAACTTGCAACAGCATTTCTTAATGTTTGCACTATAAATGCATACTTATCAGTCCGTTTTTCATTAAAGCTGCAGTTTCCCGTCTCCTAAGCACCATTTTTCATGCTTGAACTCTATTCAGAAGGCCTTTCTCCTGCATGTAACGGTGATGGTTAGCTTGACAGCCTCACAAATATGAAGCCTAAACTATCAGTTGCCCCCTAGTGGCTGGCTGCAGTACAGGTAATGAGTCTGTTAACACTGACAAAAGGCTAAAAAATAACAAATTTGGAAGGAAAATTAATATATCAACTAATATGTTAGTTAGGATACAACATTAATTTAGTTTCATTTTATGAGAGCATCTGGCCCTCAGTGTCTGCTGAGAACAATTCTGGCCCTTGGACAAATGTAGGTGATGACATTCCAAACCAGAATTTATGATTTGCCTGCAGTAGTAAGAGCACTTTTCCTTCACCAAGATGATCAATCCAGTTGACAGGTGCTGATTAAACGGCGTGATTGCTGAACAACACATTTCTTGGGTTAAACTTGTTGTTCTCCAAAACACAAAATCCTTTTTTTTTTTTTTTTTTTTTTTTTTCCAGCACATGAGAATGAGAAGCTTCGTGTGTTGCCAGTGTTTGAAGTTTTATGAGCGTGTTATCCTAATCCTAAATGTAGTACTCCCAGCCAGCATGTCCCATGTGGGCCCCACCACAGGTTTAATTGGGCTGTCTTCTGAGTCCATGTGGGTTTGTCTGTGGATTCCAGTGGTGGCCCATCTGTTTGGCCACATGGACTTTACCTGTTTACATATTTTCAACTTTTTTTCTCATAAATTTGATACATTTTCATGAAAAATTTAAACTCAAATTTGCAACTTTTTCTCCTAAATTTTCAATTTTTTTTTCTCAAAAGTTTGACCTTTTTCCTCAGATTTGCTACTTTTTGTAAATTTTTGACTTTCCTCAAATTTGCTTTACTGTAAACTTGAAACTTTCTCAAATTAGTGATTTTTTTTTCTTGCAAATTTGCAAGCTTTCTTGTAATTTTGCATCTTTGTATATGTGGGGTGACAATGGTCCTGTTCTTTATTATATTATGCTCATTTACAGCCGAATTACCACAGTAATATAGTCATTGATGCCACACTCTTGTGTCTTAAGAGCCTTGTTGGTGAAGTATAAGGGAGAAGAAAGGAGTGAGGAAAAACTGAACCAACTTGAAAGCTTCAACTAACTGTGGTGCTGATTTTAATCCTCAACTTGCATTTCTTGCAACAACTTGCAACAGCATTTCTTAATGTTTGCACTATAAATGCATACTTATCAGTCCGTTTTTCATTAAAGCTGCAGTTTCCCGTCTCCTTCTAAGCACCATTTTTCATGCTTGAACTCTATTCAGAAGGCCTTTCTCCTGTATGTAATGGTGATGGTTAGCTTGACAGCCTCACAAATATGAAGCCTAAACTATCAGTCGCCCCCTAGTGGCTGGCTGCAGTACAGGTAATGAGTCTGTTAACACTGACAAAAGGCTAAAAAATAACAAATTTGGAAGGAAAATTAATATATCAACTAATATGTTAGTTAGGATACAACATTAATTTAGTTTCATTTTATGAGAGCATCTGGCCCTCAGTATCTGCTGAGAACAATTCTGGCCCTTGGACAAATGTAGGTGATGACATTCCAAACCAGAATTTATGATTTGCCTGCAGTGGTAAGAGCACTTTTCCTTCACCAAGATGATCAATCCAGTTGACAGGTGCTGATTAAACAGCGTGATTGCTGAACAACACATTTTTTGGGTTAAACCTCTTGTTCTCCAAAACACAAAATCCTTTTTTTTTTCTTTTTTCCAGCACATGTGAATGAGAAGCTTCGTGTGTTGCCAGTGTTTGAAGTTTTATGAGCGTGTTATCCTAATCCTAAATGTAGTACTCCCAGCCAGCATGTCCCATGTGGGCCCCACCACAGGTTTAACTGCGCTGTCTTCTGAGTCCAAGTGGGTTTGTCTGTGGATTCCAGTGGTGGCCCATCTGTTTGGCCACATGGACTTTACCTGTTTACATATTTTCAACTTTTTTTCTCATAAATTTGATACATTTTCATGAAAAATTTAAACTCATAAATTTGCAACTTTTTCTCCTAAATTTTCAATTTTTTTTCTCATAAGTTTGACCTTTTTCCTCAAATTTGCTACTTTTTGTAAATTTTGGACTTTCCTCAAATTTGCTTTACTGTAAACTTGAAACTTTTTCTCAAATTAGTGATTTTTTTCTTGCAAATTTGCAAGCTTTCTTGTAATTTTGCATCTTTGTCAAATTGCCAAAATTTGACTTTTTTCATAAATTTAAATTTTTCTCCTAAATTTTCACATTTTTCCTAATAAATTAGCTATTTTTTTGTAAATTTATGCATTTTTTTCTCAAATTTTCATTTTTTCCTCAAATTTTCACATTTTTCCCTCATAAATTTGACTTTTTTTCTCATAAATTTTCATTTTTTCCCTCAAATTTTTGACTTTTTGAAACTGCATTTTTCTGAAATTTTAATTTTTTCCTCAAATTTGGGACTTTCTCATAAATTTACTGATGGCGCCAGTGTTACTGAAACCTCACCCACATTAATGTGGGTAAATGGATTACCCACTCACCTGTACAAGTAAAGTCCATGTGGGCCAACATGGAACACAAACCCACATGGGCCCATAAACAGCCCATTTAAGCTACAGTGGGGCCCACATGGACATGCTGGCAGGGTCGTGGTCTGATGACGGACAGATGTCAGGCCGGTCCCGTCATGGTTTAGACAGACGTGGTTAGAAATCAACAGCTCAGATTATTTACCTTTTGTTCTTATTAAAGACAAAAATAGAAAGATGTTTTATCTTCTTTACATGTTTCGACTGTTCACTGCAGCCTTCGTCAGAAGTGTCAGCTGATTGCTGCGAGATGTCATTTTATCAGCTGACTTTTGTAGGTGGGGCCAGCCCAGCAGACCTGTCAGATCCACCAAGCCAGCCCCGCTTTCCGCTGTCAGATGGTCTCTGGAGAATGTGGTCCCATGTGTGGGAAAGCATAAAGGCCCCCTCATCCCGGTTCATGCTGTCTTTTCCCCACTTCCTGATTTCTATGGTCTCCTTGATCCAGCGTTTGTGTCTGTTGCTCTCCGATCCAATAATTTTTGCATCATCCCAGTCCATGATGTGATTATTTCTTTTGCAGTGATCTGATATTGCTGATTATAATGTTTCTTGTTCTGCCTTTTCTTTTTGTGATCTTGTGAGTCGTCCTTGTGTTTCCTTCACACATTCCTTCTGGTGTTCTTTTTTCCTTGTGAATGATCTTCCGGTTTCTCCAATGTAGGTTTTGTTGCATGATCTGCATGATATTTCATATATTACATTGCATTTTTTGTCTTGTTCTATTTTGTTCTTGGAGTGTACTAATAGCTGTCTTAATTTTTTGTGTGGTTTTACTGCTGTGTTTGTTTTGTATTTTTTTGTGATTCTTTGAATTGGTTCTGTTATCCCTCAAATGTACGGTATAGTTATGGTGTCCTTGTTTTTTATTTTGGCTTTTGTTCTGTGTCTTGTTTCCTGTTTGTTTTCTTTGTTTTTGACTTGCTGTTTCCCTTTGTTTATGGCCCATACTGGATATTGGCAGCGTATGAGTGCATGTTTTATGTAGTTTTCCTCCTGTCTGTCTTCTTGGTCTATGATGATGGTGGCCCATTCATATAACATCCTGACAACTGATAGTTTGTGTGCTGTGGGGTGTTCTGATGTCCATAGTAGGCATTGATGGGCAGTAACGCGTTAGAAGTAACGTGTTACTGTAATCCGATTACTTTTTCAAGTAACGAGTAAAGTAAGGGATTACAATTGCAAAAACAGTAGTTAGATTACTGTTACTTTCCTGCAAGCAGGCTGCGTTACTAAACCGTGATGTTGTTTTGTGAGACTGTCTCGTGACTATGTATGAGCGGCGCGAAGTCAATGGTAAACAACAGACACGTGTAGTGATCAACAAGAGACAACATAAAGCACGGGGGAGAGCAGGGCCATGCAGCGTTTAATCCTTGGAAGTACCAACATTACTTTGAGTTTGACTCGGTAAAAGGTGACAAAAACATTAGCGTCCGCTATACACTCTGCGTGGGAAGAAAACTTTTATCTACAGCGAAAAATTCCACCTCAAATCTGAGCAAGCACCTAGCAAGCCAGCACAGGAATGTGAAATTCACTGAGAAACCCCCGGATCCCCCCACTGACATGCCCGCTGCGGCTACCACATCCAGTTCCACTGGGCGAACCTCCGAGGGCCCCTCTCCTGCTTAACAGGTGAAAATAGACTTAAAAGTGACAGGACTTAGTGCCACTGAACATAAGAAGCTCGTCGCTGGCTATATTGTTGAGGAGATGTTGCCCATTTCCACTGTAGACTCTGAATCGTTCCGATGCATCGTAGAAAAAATACCAACCAAAAGTGGTGTCAAGCTGCCGCAGAGAAAGTCATTTGCAGGATACCTTGAGAGAGAATACGACATAATGGATGCTAATTTGAAGGCTGCACTCGGAGATGTAGACTTTGTTTCCACCACTGCTGACATCTGGACGGTGAATAATAAAAGTTTTATGGGTGTAACAGCTCACTGGATTAATTCCACTTTACAGCGCAACAAGGCTGTCCTAGCATGTAAGAGAATTAGGGGCAGGCACACCTATGATGTAATTGGAGCAGAGACTGAAGAAATCCATTCATCATATGGACTGCATGGCAAAGTTGTTGCCACTGTAACGGATAATGCATCTAATTTTGCCAAAGCATTCAGAGTATGTCAGCCCTGTAATTTGGAGTCTGAATCTGGAAATGAAGAAGGTGATGACGAGGAACCGACCTTTACAGATGTCATAGAAGCTCTTTCAACCGCATCTGGTGATGGACAGTTTAGCCTCCCTCCACACTACAAGTGTGCATCACACACAATTAACCTGATTTCAACAAACGATGTTTACAAACATCTAAATTCCTGTGCAGACACCAAGGCTGTATATAGGAGTAGTATAGCAAAATGCTCTGCTCTTTGGACTAAAGCAAGTCGATCAACATTAGCCTCTGAACAGGTGGAGGAAGTTAGCCGCAGGAAGCTAATGGTACCCACATCCACAAGGTGGAATTCCCTGTACGAGGCCATTTCCAGAATCATCACAATTCCGATGAATGAGCTGAATCCTATGTGTGTAAAACTGGGAATCAAGTGCCTTAATGAAAGGGATGTGGCAACCTGGGGAGTGCATAATGGTTTACCACCTTAGACAGGAACAAAGGACGTGAAGTTAACGTTTTGTGTGTGAGAAGTTTCTAGATGCCCTAGTAAGATAACAGGGAGGTGTCAAGGATGAATGGACTGACTGCAGTCGGGGGAGATTATCTTTTATGTGTGAGAAGAGTCTAGAAGGATGTCATGTTATTTAAGGGAAGAGTTTCTACTTGTATGCCATTCTGTCTATGCTCTTCGTGTGAGTCGTGTAATAAACCGCTTGAACCAAATCAGCCTCATTATTCACACGCTCCACAGGGAGTATTTATTCTTACAAGAGTACTGCACCGTGATGAAGCCCCTGACAGTAGCACTGGACAGCTTACAGGGGGATGAGTGCACCTATGGGGCTTTACTACCAACACTCACAAGCCTGATGTCAAAGACACTTGCCCTGAAAGATGACCTCTCTAGAATGACAGCCAGCCTTCCAGATGTCATTGTAAAGGTAAGATTATTATTTGATAATTGGTTTAGGTGGATTTGTTGAATTTATTATACCATTCATGATGGGCAGATGTTACACTTCGTTTGTTTTAAGCAGTGAGTACAATTATTAAAATGATAGAATATAATAAAAGATCAATTATTCATCCCCTGTTCAATATCAGGGATGTTGATCATCATTAATCATGAATATTAATCTAACATCAACAGAAGATTGAAATAAAGAGGTCAAAACAGCCTCAACCAAAATTAAATCTCATACAGTATTGATAGCACATGAGATGGTTTAGGTCAGTAAAGCCCACAAAATAATTAAAATAGCCGATTATATAGCAAAATAAATATATTCTTAGTTATATCATATTGTATTTTACAGGCCATCAAAATTTGTTTTGATGCTGTACTGGATAGCCAAGAAGGACTTCTTGCAGCGGCCACTTGTCCCAAGTTCAAACTTCGATGGCTGACAGATGAGCGTAGGAGAGAGCATGTGAAGGAGCTTCTGACAACAGAGTGTCGTAAAGCTGCTCCTGCAGCTGACAATGCTAATGTGTCCCAACTGGTAGCCAGCCCAGCTGAAATGGACTTTTTTGATTTTGAAAACCAGCCCACAGAAAGCTTCTCAGTGTGGATAACCCCCACAACAGACTGGGACAATCAGAGCGCGCATCTGGAGCGATTAACATTACAGTGAAATGTGTGTATTAATGTCAACAGGCAGCCTCGCTTCGTCTAGCTTTTTCCTGCTCAGTACTGTGATGTTAATGTGCCATTCATGCATTGTGTTCATGCTTCCTGCTCTTACTGTGATGTAAATGTCCCATGCCTTTCATGTATTGTCTGTAGTTGGGTATAAAAGCTGCATTGCTCTGTAGCTCACTCTCTCACTCTTACCACTGCTTCTGACTACTGCTGCTGAGAGCCTGAGGACCCGCTCCAGCCTGCCTGCACAAGGGCTGGAGCGAGTTCCTATGATGGCAGTATGATTTAATAAACCTACTTAAAACCCTCAGTTTGCTGCTTATAATTTTTTACAGCCACATTGGTGACCCCGAAAATGCACACGCTTTGTGCAATGCAACCTTCTGGTCTGGACAGCCACGCTGGTGACCCCGAAGAAAGCACACGCTTTGTGCAATGCAACCTTCTGGTCTGGACAGCTACACTGGTGACCCGATGACAACGAACGCAGCACCCGGCAGTGATTCTCCGACTACAAGCAAACGCAGCAGCCTGACGCAAAGGATCTGCCCTCCCTTCTGCTACAGGGAGACCTCGACGCAGAGTTACCAGGCGAAACTCTCCGGAGATCACCCACGACCGGGAAAGCTGCAGAAAACTTCATGGTGAGATCTGCACGCCTGAGATCTGCACATCCATGCTGGGACCGGCCGCTCTCACAGCTCCTCCACACGAGAGTGCACGCACCTCGTCCTCTCTCCACGACGGCGACCTCCAGGGCCAACGGAGAACGCAGCGCGTGGACCTGAACGCACCATGACCAATCTACAGCAACACACTGAACAGGGATGATTATCGGCGCCGACTACGCTGATCTCCAGCAAGCTCCCTGACCCTGACTCGCCTCTCCAGCGGGCCCACCCACGCACGGAACCCCTGCACATGCACCAGGGGGTTACGAGGACGGCGCACCACGCACGGGACAATAACGGCTCCACAGACCGCCATCGTCCTTCGCCGCTGCACACAGAACCTCCAGGGCTGCTCATACACCTGAGGCACGCACGCAGCTCGCTCACAGGATTTTCTAATGGTCTTAGCCACGGCGCACAAAGGGAATTCAGCAGTCTGCGGTCCCCGAGGGCTTTAGGGTTGCGCCCGCACCTAAAGTCAACACGCCAAGTCCCTCTGCTTTTGTTTTGTTTTGTTTTTTTTCTTTTCTTACAGCCGCTACGCAGCCTCGCCGCTCCTGTTTTTCTTCATGGCCGCTGTTAATCCTCGCAGGACTTAACCGCGAGAGGAGTCAGTGACTAATTTTTCTTCTTACAGCTGCTGCGGACCTCCGCACGTTCAACGGGACAGCCCCTCAACATCGCGGATCCGCAGGCAATTTTTGCGCGGCCCAGACAATTTCGCCGTCCCGGGCCGGCACTTGCTACCCCCACCCCCACCCTCCACCTCCGCCTGCACAGAGCTTTCCCTGCTCGCTGCCAAAGCCGGACTATCGAGGCCTCAGCTGCCTGCTGAGCCCTCTGGGGGGGAGTAGTGTGGATAACCCCCACAACAGACTGGGACAATCAGAGCGCGCATCTGGAGCGATTAACATAACAGTGAAATGTGTGTATTAATGTCAACAGGCAGCCTCGCTTCGTCTAGCTTTTTCCTGCTCAGTACTGTGATGTTAATGTGCCATTCATGCATTGTGTTCATGCTTCCTGCTCTTACTGTGATGTACTGTAAATGTCCCATGCCTTTCATGTATTGTCTGTAGTTGGGTATAAAAGCTGCATTGCTCTGTAGCTCACTCTCTCATTCTTACCACTGCTTCTGACTACTGCTGCTGAGAGCCTGAGGACCCGCTCCAGCCTGCCTGCACAAGGGCTGGAGCGAGTTCCTATGATGGCGGTATGATTTAATAAACCTACTTAAAACCCTCAGTTCACTGCTTATAATTCTTTACCGCCACACTCAGCAGAAAAAGAAGTAATTGACAATTTAAGGTCTGGGTATGAGCTTGAGGTTCTGAATCAGTTCCCATACCTCAAAAAGATGTACATGAAATACAACACTCCACCTCCATCCAGTGCACCAGTGGAACGGCTGTTCAGTTTCGGTGGCTTGGTGCTTTCCCCGAAAAGGAACAGACTGTCTGATAGGTATATATATATGATATAACCACTGTTTCACTCCAAAAGAAAACAAAAAAAGCACGGGGCCTTGTCAGGGTAGCCATAAAATGAGACTGGACTAACAGCCTAAATGTGGCATGCAACAGCATTTTTTGTTTTGGTAAACTCATTATTACTCCTCTGCACTTTACCAACTGTTAAAAGATGTAAATGTTAATAATTTGGAATACAGTCAAGAGAGACTTTGATTTTAATTATTTTATTGCTGTATTTTATTTACATCTATTCGAATGAAAGAGTATACACACAATAAAGATTTTTATTTTATATGCTGGAATATGCAGAAATATAAGTTAACAGACTTGCTTTATTTTATTAATATACAGTGGAATGTGCAGAAAATAGGTTTAAATGTTCAACAGTTTTCTTTAACTCAGACTGTTGCATTTAATTTTTGCTTGATGCTTGCTAGAAGTTAATAGATTGAAACTAATAAAACAAGTTTTAAAAAAGACACTTTCATTTGATTCAATTTTATATGATGGAATATGCAGAAAGAATAGAATTAGGCTGAAAGATCTATTGCTTTATAGTGTAAAGCAAGCAGGTTGTGCATGTTTTTGAAAAGTAAAGTAATAAAGTACCTAATTACTTTTGAAAATAAGTAATCAGTAAAGTAACTGGATTACTTTCTTGGAGAAGTAATCGGTAATCAGTAACTACTATTTCCAAGTAACTTGACCAACACTGATAGTAGGTATTGATCCGTGTGGGTTGGTTTCCTGTAGACTGTGATTTTAATTCTGCTGTCAAGAACAAAAGGTAAATAATTAAAAGAAGACAAAATGAACCTACTTGAGCCAACAGCTCAGAGGCTTTTGTCAACTTGTTTTCAGTGTTGGACCGCTTTCATCTGCTGAGCAAACATCACCTCGTCAGATCTTTCCCATTTAACACGTTTTTGTTCCTCTGAATAGCCATAATGTCTGTGAAGAACTCTGCCCAGAGCCTTAAATTGAAAGGCATTAACAGTTAAAACTGATGAAATATGACAGAAGCTTCTCCTGACTCCTCTCTGCTCCTTCCTCTACTGCGGGGCTCCTCTTTGGCCTGCCGTTTGGGGGTAATTATCTGATTATCCCTGCAGATCAGTGCCAGAGGCTGCTGCTGCATTTCCATGGTTGATTGAGAGGAAACCGGACTCAGCGTTTAAAGAGCCGCAGATCGGCTGGACCATGACCAGCAGGAGAAGCAGCAGCAGACCCAACAGAGCCCCGAGCAGCAGGAGGAGAGATCTGAGACGGTTTACAGGGGAAGGAACCAGACCAAGGTAAGAAACACATGAACATTTGGTCATGCATCAAGATAAATACCTTCTGATTTATTTATTTTTTTTGGGAAGTTTGCAGTCTTTCTAAACACTGGCATTGCTACTGAGAATGCTCATCTTGATGTTTCATTCATTCATGCATGTAAAACAACTGGAAACCAACTTTGATGACTTCAGTTGAAAATGCCACATTTTTTTGCTGTAGACCAGAATAAACTGCAGTGTAGTAAATCAATCACTGTAGTAACTTCGGTTACTACATTGATTAGGATGGACAGACTCACAAACACTAATTGGATAGAATATTTAGAACTGAACTTTTTATTCTACTTTCCACGCAGGAAGTTTGGATAGTTTATATTTTATCACAGTGAGGTGTGCAGCAAAACACTAAAAAACAGAAGCCCTAAAACGTCATACTATTTATTCCCACTGATTTCCAGAGATGACGATAATTTTCTTGCGATCTTGAGAAAACAATCGTTGCTTTCCCGGGATCTCGAGAAAATTATCTTGTAATCTTTGGAAAACGCTATTTGTTTTCTCAAGATCTCAATCATGTTATCTCGGGAAAACATTTATCTCGACATCTCAAGGAAATGATCTATTTATCTTGGAAAAACTACATCTGTTATCTCAAATTTTCTTGTGATCTCAGGAAAACAATATCTCAAATCTCAATTATGTTATCTTGGGAAAACGTTTACCTTGAGATCTCAAGAAAATTATCTCATCCCAGGGAAAACCGCATTTGTTGAGAAAATTATCTTGTTATCCTGGAGAAAGAACTTTTGTTACCTTGAGATCTCGAAAGTTATCTCATTAAAACATTTACCTTGAGAACATTATCTTGGTACCCATGGAAAACGATATTCATTATCTCAAGATCTTGAGAAAATTATCTTGTTATTTTGGGGAAAACAACAGTTATCTCGAGATGACAACATAAATAACTCAACATCTCGGGAAATGGTGAAAATAAATATTATGAATGTATTGTAGCCACACATGTGACCTACTTTATGACTTACATAAGGCCTCGCATCTTAGATAAGAACAAAGGCAGAGTTTCCTTGGAGACAACAGGAAGCTGTGAAAGCGTTAGCTTTGGTATGCAAGAGACAGCCTGGAGGATCCTTTGTGGGCTTAAGACTGTGGGGGTGATATTAAGGGATTAAAGAGGAGATACATTGTTACTTTGGATTTGAATGCAATGTGACTTGTGAGCTGTGGGGAGACCTGAGTATATAAGGGACGAATTTGTTCTGAGATGTCCTCTTTCTACTTTGCTCATGTTGGAGACGTGTAATAAACTGCATTGAGACAAAACCTGCCTCGTCAATTACACACTCCACACTGGTGACCCAAGACGTAGCATGCAGCAAGAAGAGAATTCCCCAGGGCCAGCCTCGTTGGGAGCCCCCAGCCAAGCGCACGCCGTTACGGTCCAGCTACCGGACTTTTGGCAGCACAACCCGCGCTCCTGGTTCCATTTGGTTGAGGCACAGTTTGCCCTCCGGGGAATATCGGTAGATGACACGAAATTCTACCATGTGATCGCAAAGCTCGATAACCACACGGCACAGCATGTGGAAAGCCTTCTGGAGCAGCCACCAGCCAGCGACAAATACGGCGCATTGAAGGCTGCACTCATCCAGCACTACACTCTCTCGGTTGAGGAGAGAGCAGAGAGACTCCTGGCGCTGATCGAGTTGGGAGATGGCACACCCGTTGACCTGATGGAGAAGATGCTGAGGTTGAAAGGCTTGGACGATGACCACTTCATCTTTTCCCACCTCTTCCTCAGGACCCTGCCGTCAGCGGCGAGAGTGGCCCTGGCCAGTTCGCCGTTGTTGGCCCAGCGGGACTACCGTGCGCTGGCCCGGGAGGCGCGTCGGATTGTCAACGCCAGCAGAGTGCGCGCGGCCACGGTGGCAGCGGCGGAGCTCGGTGCGACGGCCGGAGATGGCGTGGAGCCAAGGACAGTGGTAGCAGAACCACCGACGACGGCAGCGGCGGGGGCCAAGGAACGTGGAGGAGACACCCTTTGTTTCTACCACCGCCGTTTTGCAGAGAAGGCACGCAAATGTGTACCGCCGTGCCAGTTCAAGCGCTCGGGAAACGCCAAGACCGGGGATCGGTAGCAGCCGCGACCCTCGGGGAGGAGAACAAGCTGCTCTACTTGAAGGACGCACACTCGGGGAGGCATTTCCTCGTGGACACAGGCGCCCAGCTGAGTTTCATCACGCCTTCCTACGCCAACAGGCTGGCAGGTTCCAGCGGTCCCGAGATTGCAGCAGCGAACGGCTCGGAGATTATGACCTTTGGTGAGAGGACTCTGCTTCTGTCTCTACACGGCCGTACATTTGAGTGGACTTTTGTCATAGCAGCATTGAATTTCAATATATTGGGGGCTGATTTTTTGTGCTCACATGGTTTGTTGGTTGATGTCGCTAACAGGCACCTGGTTAATGCACTTTCTTTTGACTCTATTCCCTGTACAGCTCGAGCGGCCCGGCCAACAGCACAAGCCAACGTCACAGCTGCAAGCGGTAAGTTCCACACACTGCTCACTCAGTTCCCAGCACTCACGGTTCCCACATTTTCGGCAGCCGTCGCTAAACACGGGGTGGAACATTTTATTACCACCACAGGGCCGCCCGTTTTTGCAAAACCTCGGCGCTTCGACGCAGCTAAACTGGCCATAGCGCGCGAGGAGTTCGCCAACCTGGAGAGGTTGGGCATTATCAGGCGTTTGAACAGCCCATGGGCCTCCTCGCTACACATGGTCCCGAAAGCTGACGGCTCGTGGCGACCTTGCGGGGATTTCCGTAGGTTGAACAACGCCACAGCGCATGACTGCTACCCAATCCCTCATATCCAAGATTTTTCTGTGCATTTGGTAGGGGCGCACGTTTTTTTCTAAAATAGACTTGGTCCGCGGTTACCACCAAGTCCCAGTGCGCGCTGAGGACATACCCAAAACAGCGGTAGTGACTCCATTTGGCCTATTCGAGTTTTTACGCATGCCATTCGGGCTTAAAGGGGCTGCACAGACGTTCCAACGCATGATGGACGTGGTGCTGCGCGATCTCCCTTTCGTGTTCGTCTACCTGGACGATATCTTGGTAGCCAGCGCGTCCGAAGACGAACACGAAAACCACCTCGCGGCAGTTTTCAGGAGGTTGGGAGATCACGGGTTAATAATCAACCCAGCGAAGTGTCAGTTCGGGGTGACGCAGATCGATTTTTTTAGGACACCGCGTCTCCCCCGAAGGAGCGGTTCCGCTTCCTGACAAAGTGTGCGCGGTAGCAGATTTCCCCCGGCCGCAGACGGTCAGGGTGTTACAGGAGTTTTTGGGAATGGTCAATTTTTATAACCGTTTCCTCCCCCGCGCAGTGCAGCTCATGCAACCGCTGTATGCCGCGCTCAAAAAACAGAAACCCGCGAATAAGATCGAGTGGTCCCCGGAGCGGGAGCGAGCGTTCTCGGAAGTCAAAGCAGCCCTGGCAGAAGCTGCGTTGTTGGCACATCCAGACCCAACGGCCCACATAACCCTCACCACTGACGCATCAGGTGTGGCCATAGGGGCAGTCGTGGAGCAGCATGTAGCCGGGGCTTGGCAGCCGCTCGCCTTTTTCAGCAGGACCTTGCGCGATGGTGAACGTAAATACAGCGCGTTTGACAGGGAGTTGCTGGCTCTCCATTTGGCCATTTGCCACTTCCAGTTCTGGCTAGAAGGGCGCTGTTTCACCGCGTTTGTTGACCACAAGCCACTAACATTTGCGATGGCCAAAGTTTCAGAACCGTGGTCTGGCCGGCAGCAGAGACAGCTCGCCGCGATCTCAGAGTTTACTACCGATATTCAGCACGTGTCGGGTAAACTGAATGTAGTGGCAGACTGCCTCTCGCGCGCCGTGGCTGCCCCTGTCCGCGTGGGGATAGATTACATAGCCATGGCCGCGGAGCAGGTTAGTGACACGGATGTGCGCGCGCTCCAGTCTGGACCAACAGGGTTAAGGCTGGAGAGCAAGGTGCTGCAAGACGGTGTCTCCCCCCTAATCTGTGATGTCTCCACGGGGCGACCGCGTCCCGTGGTACCGGCAGCGTGGCGCCGCCGTGTTTTTGACTTGATTCATTCTTTGGCGCACCCGGGGGTGCGCGCGTCGGTCAAAATGGTAGCAGAAAAATTTGTGTGGCCCGGCCTCCGCAAACAAGTGAAAGAGTGGGCAGCAGCCTGCATGGCGTGCCAACGAGCCAAGGTACACAGACACACGAGGGCTCCCTTGGAGCCATTTCACATTCCGGCTAAGAGGTTTGACCACGTTCACATGGACCTCGTGGGTCCCCTCCCACCATCGCAGGGGTGCACGCACCTTCTGACAATGGTGGACCGCACCACGCGTTGGCCGGAGGTGGTTCCTTTGGCGTCAACCACAGCCAAGGAGGTGGCGCGCGCGTTTGTAACTGCATGGGTGGCGCGTTTTGGAGTCCCGTCGGACATTACGTCCGACAGAGGCCCTCAATTTGTTTCAGCCTGGGAGTCACAATTCACCGCACAACTGCGTACAATCCTCAGGCTAATGGGTTATGCGAACGTTTTCATAGGTCATTGAAAGCGGCTCTCAGGGCGTCACTGATGGATGCAAATTGGGTAGACAAGCTACCATGGGTTTTATTGGGGTTGCGTTCTGTGCCTAAAGAAGACTTAGAAGCTTCCCCAGCTGAACTCGTTTTCACACAGCCACTTCGGCTGCCCGGGGAGTTTCTCCCGGATAATCCTGCGCCAAGCAGCTCCCCGTCTCAGCTGTTGCAGCGTAGCATTGATGCAGGCACGCTGCCGGGCCCCATTCATCACAGTTTTCTGTGCGTTTTTGTGCCTAAAACTTTGAAAAACGCGGAGTTTGTTTTTATCAGACATGACTCACATCGCACCCCGCTGCGACTACCTTATGATGGGCCGTTCAGAGTGTTGGAAACAGGGGACAAGCATTTTTTGCTAGATTTGGGGGGGTAGGAGGGAAAAGGTTGGCATAAACAGACTCAAACCCACTTTTGTGGTGGCGGACAAGCAAGTGCTGTTGGCAAGGGCCCCTCGGCGCGGCAGACCACCACGGGGTGCTTCCCAGAGTAATATTTCCCCAGATCACCTGCAGGGACTGACAAAAGGTTTTCACCCCCAGACAGCAGCTCCCCAGCATGACGGCGCCGTGGAGGCGGTGAACCCTGGTTACAGCAGATACGGGAGAAGACTGAAGCCCAAGCAGCATGTGGATTGATGTGTAATGATGTTATCACAGCATGCAAACTATTATTCTGTTGTTCGATCTAAATGTTTGGGGTGGGGGGGTGTAGCCACACATGTGACCTACTTTATGACTTACATAAGGCCTCACATCTTAGATAAGAACAAAGGCAGAGTTTCCTTGGAGACAACAGGAAGCTGTGAAAGTGTTAGCTTTGGTATGCAAGAGACGGCCTGGAGGATCCTTTGTGGGCTTAAGACTGTGGGGTGATATTGAGGGATTAAAGAGGAGATGCATTGTTACTTTGGATTTGAATGCAATGTGACTTGTGAGCTGTGGGGAGACCTGAGTATATAAGGGACGAGTTTGTTCTGAGATGTCCTCTTTCTACTTTGCTCATGTTGGAGACGTGTAATAAACTGCATTGAGACAAAACCTGCCTCGTCAATTACGCACGCCACAGTATGACCTTTTAGGGCTTCCGTACTAAAGTACTTTAAACCTGCATTTTATGTACTGACCAGCAGATGGCAGTGTGTTCTGTAGAATATCTGTGACATAAATTTAAATCACCCTTTATTGTCATTCAACTGTACAAGCAATCATGTACAGTAGAACGAGATTGTGTTTTACCATATCTACTGTGTTAATCACACACACCCCAAGTGTAGAATCAGAGGGCTGCTGTCATGCAAGGCGCTGGCACAAATTTCCCTCCTCCATTCCATTTTTTACCCGGATGACTGAGGAGCTCAGTCATCTGGGAGAGGCTCAGAGTAGAACCACTGCTCCTCCACATTGAAAGGAGTCAGTTGAGGTGGTATGGGCATCTGATTAGGATGCCTCCTGGACGCCTCCCACTTGAGGTGTTTCGGGCACCTCCCACTGGGAGGAGACCCCGGGGCAGACCCAGGACTCGGTGGAGAGACTATGTCTCCCAGCTGGTCTGGGAACGCCTTGGTATCCTCTCTGGAGAGCTGGAGCAGGTGGCTGGGGAGAGGGAAGTCTGGGCTTCTCTGCTTGAACTGCTGCCTCCGCGACCCGGACCTCTGGAAAAGCGGTAGAAGATGGATGGACGGCATTCCATTTTTGCTGAGCACCAAGCTGGACAGCAGGAAGTTCCACTTTTATATGGTCTTCGGCATGACCTGGCCGGGATTTGAACCCCTGCCTCCCGGGTGTGGGGCGGATGCTCTACCAACTGAGCCACCACTCCGGATATTATATGATTTGCAAAGTCATAACAGTCCAAAGTCATCCTCCACAGGAGTCATCCTCTCCCACAGAATCTAGGACTACAGAGCTGTCTGAAACGCCTTGTTTTGATTGGCTGTTTTCTTCTGTGAGGTCATCACACTACACCTTCAGTTACCCCTTTTCCACCAAAAAAGAGCTGGTGCTAGTAGGCCGTGAGCAGCTCCCTCAAAATGTGGCTAGAAAATGATTTTCGTGGCACCCAACTGGGAACTACGGGATCTTTGATGATTTCTATGTAAAAAAAACCTGCTGAATCTGAAAATCGATGTTCCCACTGTCAAAGGTGTGGATAGCTATGTCAAATTTGCATAAATCCAAGATGGCTGCCACGACTAACCAAGGGAATGAATGGCCTAACATTTCAACCAGTCTACCTAGAAACACGTTTGAGGCCTCTTTTTCGGGTAATGTTGAGCCGAGGAATCGATTTCTGAGGTCGACTGTGTGATTGAGGGTCAAAGAACCATGCTAATTTGCATAAATCCAAGATGGCTGCCATGGATGGACTAACTTTTTAGCCATTCTACCTAGAATCACGTTGGAGACGTCCTTTTCGGCTAATGTTAACCCGAGGAATCGATTTCCGAGGTCATTAGTGTGACTGAGGGTCAAAGAACCCCCCTAATTTGCATAAATCCAAGATGGCCACCATGGGTGTGGATGGACTATATTTTCAACCACTCTACCTATAATCACGTTTGAGACGTCTTTTTCGGATAATGTTGACCCGAGGAATCGATTTCTGAGGTCAGATATGTGATTGAGGGCTCCACTAATTTTCATAAATCCAAGATGGCTGCCATGAATGGCCTAACTTTTTTATCAGTACAACTAGAATCACGTTTGAGACATCATTTTCCGATAATGTTATGCCCAGGAATCGATTTCTGAGGTCACTTTTGTGATTGAGGCTCAAAGAACTCCACTCATTTGCATAAATCCAAGATGGCCACCACAGGCATGGATAGTCCAACTTCTTAACCATTCTACCTAGAATCACATTTGAGACGTCTTTTCTGCATAATGTTGACCCGAGGAATCGATTTCTGAGGTCAAATATGTGATTGAGGGTCAAAGAACTCCGCTTATTTGCATAAATCAAAAATGGCCGTCATGGATGGATGAACTTTTTTAATCAGTCCACCTAGAATCACGTTTGAGACATCATTTTCGGATAATGTTATGCCCAGGAATCGATTTCTGAGGTCACTTGTGTGATTGAGGGTCAAAGAACTCCACTCATTTAAATAAATCCAAGATGGCCGTCATAGGCCTGGATAGCCTAACTTCTTAACCACTCTACCTAGAATCACGTTTGATACATCTTTTCCAAATAACGTTGACCCGAGAAATCGATTCCTGGTCAGTTATGTGATTGAGTGTCAAAGAACTATGCTAATTTACATAAATCCAACATGTATAGCTGTCATATCCTGATACAACCTGTATTCAACCTCCACCTTATTCATCACCAGAATCATCTCCCTCATTTTCTTCCTCCTCTGCTTCCACAGATCTTTCAGATTCTGTAAGAACATTCTGTAAGAACACTACAAGTAAGAACTTGTAGTATTGACAACATTTTCAAGTGGAATGCATCAGACACCTCCACATAGTCAGCCAGTGTTGCATCATCAGAGGCACCGATGATCCAGGCAAGCATATTGAAAAGGGCAACTGGGATGAGTTCCTTTGCCTTTTCAATGGTGAAATCTTTTGATGTGGGTGGCCAAGGTCCTTGCATACCTTGGCAAGATGAAAGTTCCCTGCGAATCATCAGAGCTGAGGTGTAAAGGGAATACAGAGACGCGTCTGTGCTTGTAGGTGGAGCTGGTAGTGCAACGTCACTACAGGTGCTTGATGTTTCTGTGTCTGTTGTTGACATTGACAGTTGTTCAGCAACATCACCAGTGGCAATATTCTCAACAAATACTATCTCACTTGCTGATTTCTTTGACAGTGAATGGAATTTCAGTTGAGGGAATCTTTGCTTAAGCCGCTCCTTTAATCTGCTGGACCTGTGGAACAAAGAAAAATTAGCTTTAACAGAGAAATCTTGGCTTCCATTTCATGTAGACACCGCCAATATGCAAAGTTCTTCAGGTAATTTTGATTTGTCACTAAATATATGATTATTGCCAGTTTTTGTCATTTCAATCTTCTTTATTGGTAAGAATCTCACGATTTTTTTAAACATCTTCGGTTGAAATTGTAAATATGTAAGCCATGGAAATCTGTCCCGTACCTGTAGCTTGATGTATCAAGTCTTTCATGCTTTTTGGCCATTGACACAAAAATGTCCAACAGCCTGTTCAGTCTTAGGATTTCTTGGTTTTGGATGATGCGCTGCTTAACCACCTCCTCACAAAATAGGTCAAAGGTTTTCTGGAAACCAAGTCTCTCACTGCTCGATGATCTGGAAATAAAATAAAAAATAATGCTATCAGGAGTAAAACTACACAATATTATATAAAAATATAAAACTAGTGTTTCAGTGAGTTTGATTTAGCAGAGACCTATGACATTTTCCCTTTTGACATTTTGACAACCATGACTTTACTCATTTGTAAGAATTTGTATAGCCCCAAAGGATCTCTGAATTCATATATTTGAAAATAAAAAGGAATAAATTACAACCTGGAGGATTCAGACTGACTCCGTAGAAATCTTGTATACTGACGATAGCAGCTGCCATGGTATATGACCTCAATGGCAGCACAATCACGGTCTCTTATGTGTCTGAGAATGGTTTCATCTGCTTTCTCAGTAGCTGCTTGTCTTAAAAGACCTGTGTGCAAATAAATCAAAAGACATTAAATTAATAGTAAAACTCAGTCAACCTCCCTGTTCTATTCCATCACTAATGGCTCAAGTATTTCAGTATCAAAGATATGAGAAATAACATACCAGTAATATAATATGTGTTAAGATTAAATAGACATTATTTTTCTTTAAACTTTCACCACTCCAAATTGTAAGATCTACCAATTTTCTTACCAGCATCACATGTCTCAGCTTGCATCAGTTTTACAGTGACACGATTTGTCCGTGGCCCTTCTCTGAGCGTTTCCTTCTTGCAGATGATGCAGATGTTTGGCAACACATTGCTTAACCTTGCAGATGCTTGGCTAATGGTTGCTGCAGCATGGTGAGATCGCAGTCGCTTTTTAGGAGATGGTGTTGGGGGACTAAGTTCTGGTCCGCTTTGCTCCTGAGGCTCAGGAATGTGGGCTTCGGCCAGTCGTTTTTACGAGCTTCAGCATGTTCCACTCTTGTTTTGTCCGTAAAACGGCTATAGCACACACGATGGTAGCCAAATGTTGGATCAAGGTTGTTTAGATCTGAAAACATATTATATGGACCATAGGGTATTATAACATTAGGCCTACCTTGTTGGTTCCAAGGTTGTCATAGCCAGGAGCGGTACTGGGGTTAAGCTCCCAGTGGTCATAAAATGCTCCTTACGGCATGCGTCTCGAAAAGCCTCTGACAACTAAGTCCAACTCCTAGCTTGCCCGTGTGGTTTAGTCTCTAAGCCCGGCGGAACTGCTTTTACTAATAGGAGAAGGGGCGAGGGTGGATCTCTGGCACCTTAAAACCAGATGCTTCGGGTAGATGGTGGCTCGTCAACCTGGGAAGGTAGCCCATCTAGGGGAAGGTAAACCCTGATTTCAAACCTCCGCTGCCTTGCGGCACACCCGGTCACGGGAAAGGCTTCGGGAGTCAACCCTGAGGAAAAATCCGGAGTCGGAGCCCCTAAGGCAGTTCTCTGTTGTGCTCAACATCGTTCTGGCAGCTCCTGCGACGGTGCTGGTGCCAAACTATAGCAGCCCTGCTGTTCCTTTGGGTTCATCAGTGATGTGGAGAGGGGGGACATGCTGCATGGGTAACATCTTGTCCTCCATATCTTCCTGCCCAGGCTTGAATCCTACCAATGTCCAACGCTGGAAGGTAGAACACCGGTGCGCATCAGCCTGTTCAGCCACAGGCGGTGCTGTTCCAGCAGAGTAGACGTTTAGGATTCTCTTCCATGGTCATCATAGACCGACGGAGGCCGACGACGCTACCTTGTACCCATATAGATATAAAACATATATAGATTGCAGATAATTTTCACATTAACAGTGAGCTTAGAATAGAGACCTTGTGCAACCTAGTCACTGCTCAATGTAAACTTGCAAAATGGCAAGCACAGACCGTGTGCCCATATTTATTGAGAGCATAAAGTATACAGGCGACTGCTGCTGCCATGAGTTTAATCTTTCTTGGGTGACACATCACAGACATATGGGCTTTCCTTAACAGGCCATTTTCCATCCGCCTAAGGCTTGATAGTATGGGTGTGACTATGTGCAAACTATATAAATGTATGCCCAAACTTGTTCCTCCCTCACCTACTAGTACACTGCACCCCTTGGGCTTGGGCTGAGAAGTACATCCAACCCTCAGACTCAGAGTTAAGCTCATTGGGATTGCTACCCTTTTCCCATTTGAGCTACTTTGTGGTAGTGGTATATTTTGACTATAATTCAGGCCCAGGGTGGGTTCTGGGGATAGATGCATCATCAGAGTGAGTCGATCTGCATCATCTAGATCTATACTAGGACTATGTTACCTGGCACCCAGAGTCCCTTGGTTATTAGCCTCCACACCCCCAGATCAGCCTACTCGGAGTCTTAGACCAGGACTAGGTCACCCTGTGAGCGGTTGACAAAGGTTTTAGACATCTAGGGTTCCATTTTAGTTCATATTTAGAGTTACAAATGATCGGAGCCAAACGACTCCAGGGCACACGCAGTACAACCATAAACAATGGCTGCCACTCACCTTTCTCGAACAAGTCACGACGTTGTTCTGCTACTTTCTGTTGGGGTCTGTCAAGTACAAGCCATTTTTGGGCACACTCACGTACTTTTGCCCACGATGCTTCAGTAAAACGAGTGATACTGCCCGAAAACTTATCGGAAATGTGAATAACACAGGAGAGGCTTTCAGTGCATGCTACCCCTGTGGGCGCTGCCATTTTGTTGTCACATGACCAAAGGGACGACGCTGATTGGTTAAAACGTCCCGGACTGGACCATGTTTAAGGTAGCCAGACAATTATTACCGACTGACTTAAATCGCATTTTTCATACAGCTATCCACACCTTTGGAAGTGGGAACATCGATATTTTGTCTTACAATAAATGGTAAATGGCATTCACTTATATAGCGCTTTTATTCTCATCTCTTGATGACCAAAGCGCTTTACAGATCCTGCTATCCACCCATTCACACACACATTCACACACTGATGGTGGCATGCTGCCTAACATGGTGCTTCCAGACCCACCAGGAGCAATTAGGGTGAAGTGTCTTGCCCAGGGACACAACGGCAGGATATCTGAGGAGAGCGGGATTTGAACCGCCAACCATGTGGTTATTGGACGACCTGCTCTACCTCCTGAGCCACTGCCATCCCCAATAATAATAATAATGTAATCTTAATTTAGAAACACTAAAATTTTAGTTCCCCGTTGGGTGCCACGAAACTGAACGAAAAGTGGCAGCTGCTCACAGCCTATAGTTCGGTTCTGGCACCTATGCCAGTGCTTAACCATTTCAACTGTCATGCCTCGTAAGAACCAGCTGGTTTTCGACCAACACGGAGGTAGTCAGGGCTACGTCATTATGTAAGATAAGATAAGATAAACTTTATTGTCCCTCAAGGGGAAATTCGTCTTGGGCTTGTCACCCGTGCTGCAACCACACAATCCACACATACACATGTAGTGTAAAGCATCTTTATGCAACCCACAGAACAGCACAGAAGAAGAAGGTAAAGGACGAGAAGAAGAAGCAGCGCTAACTTGTGAACATGGAGTAGCTTGTTGTCTCTTTGGGAGTGCTGCTTTTATTATTCTAAACCTGTATTACCATCCAGAAACAATACAGCCTGTGGGGAGACTTGAATAACGAAACCGAATTGCATTTAATTCCAGTTTATTTCAAGTAATCATCCCACTGTCTGCTCTCATTCCTGAGCAGCGAACAAAGAGGGTGAACACACCAAAGTTCTCCCTTTTAAACATTCTCACATCAAACCATTTCCCTCGCAGGGGAAATCACACATCTCTACCAAAATCCCTTTATTCACATTCATTAACCTTTTATTTACATAACTCCCCCTTCTCTCCTCTCGAGCCTCAGTGGTCAGGAAGTCTTCTGTCCCCTGTCCTCCGCAGGGGGTCCAGGCTCTGCGGCTCCGCACCGCAGGGGACTGCAGCTCTGTGGCTCTCCTTCATCGTGAGGTTAAATCACATATGCAGTGTCCAACATATACATGTCTAACAACACAGCCATACAGCCATCTGTTTCTAACTGCCTATCATCGCTTTATTCTTTATCGCAGAGAACAGCGACTACGTTTAAGGAGATGGGTAATTATCAATATTTCAGTTATCAGCTATTGTTAGCTAAAGTCTGTAGCTCAACTAGCTAGCATTGACTACACTTTTAAATGTAATATTTATGTCAGTTCTGTAATAGGTGGTGTTATGGTGCATTATAAGGCGGAGGTCGCCTGTTACCTGGGCACAGCCACGGTCAGTGTTTTGAGGCACTTTCAGCTGGTCAGTTAGCTCCACCCACGGCAGTGGATGTAACCAGTGTCAAGTAGTTGGCAGCTGTGGCCCAGCAAGGAGTTGGAGCCAGCTTAGCACCAATTTTGAGAGCCTGGAGCTAGTGCTTAGGTGGTGGAAAAGCAAAGAACTGGTGCCCAGTCAGGCTCTGGCTCCAGTTAACAGGGATGGGTCTAGAAATTTTTCTAGAAAATATTTCATGGGAGGGCCAGGATGGGGCACATTCTCAGAAAAGGGGGGTACATTGAAATAGCATAAATCAAAAACGACTGACATCTCTGGAGTTGAAGTATTAACAAACTTTATCAAAAACCATACGGTATGTTTACCAAGCAGTCTTTTTCCTGTTGGAATGTCCTGTTCTGACATAAAGGGTGTTTCAGAAGCACTGGGAAGGGAAAGCAAAGGTGTATGCACAGTCCCAACTTTGAGTACTCAAGCCATGAGTGTTGCATGTACCATGTTCTGGTGAAGGTCCTCTTCCTGTCACCTTGGGTCATTCAGCTGTGGCTGCTTTGGCCCATCTGCTGGGTACTGGGACATGTCTGAATGGAGAAAAAAGAATCACTTGTATCCATCTATAAATGCACAAAATCTCTGTCTGTCTGTTCCACGCATATCTCTTGAACCGTTCCTCAGACTGACCTAAGATTTTATGTGCTTTGCTGAGGTTACGAGGGTTTGCATCCCCGAGTATAGAGTCGCTCAGTCAAAATATGTAATTTTTATCAACAAAAGTTTAGCCACCGCTCTGTCTCTTCATAACCTGGCTTCAGGACATGTGGGCGGGGTTTCGGATTGACTCTGCGCTGATTGCATAATACGTGGCATCATGACCATGCTGATTGGATAATATGCAGCATCACGACCTGTCAGTCACCACAGTGTTCCCTGGACAAAACAAGGAAGTGAAAAACGACAAATTTGAGTAGAAAAAGATAATACTGAAGATTTAATGCTTAAAAAAAATATACCATGACTTCCGGTCTGGACGCCATGGCGACTGCAGCTTAACACTGAAGCTCTCAGACCCAATCCAGGATAACACCTTGAAAATCAAACTTAACGGATTTTTGGAGGAGTGAAAATCAAAAGACAAAATCATCATGTCTAAAGGAAAACAGAAGAAACTGAAATTCTCCAGGCCAGGACACGTATCGGCCGGAGAATCTGAACTGGAAGATCTCCGTTCAGAAGACGAGGAACTGGTGATAGCTAACAAAAGGATTAGCCTGAAATCACTATTTGAGGAGCTACGACGATTTCGCCGAGAAGTTACGGCCAAATTTCGGGAATTCAGAGAAGAATTGAAAAGGACAAACAGCAGAGTGGACCAGGCCGAGAACCGAATCTTGGAAACAGAGGATCGAATAAAAGTGCTCGAAGATTCTGTGCTAGACCTACGCAAAAGACAAGCAGCTATAGAGGCTAAGCTAACCGACCAAGAAGGAAAACAAAGAAGAGACAACATAAGAATTCATGGTCTGATAGAAGGAACCGAAAATGGTTTTAACTCAATGGCAGAATGCGTGGAATCCTTACTAAGAGAGAAATTGGATATTCCACAAACCACCGACTTGAAGATAGAAAAGGCACATCGTTCATTAGCCGCTAGGCCGGCGGCGGAAGCGCCCCCACGTTCGGTGTTGGTAAGATTTTCCAATTTCAAAATAAAACAAGAGGTTGTAAGACTGGCCTGGCAGAAAAAAGGATTTATGCACCAGGAGAGAAAAGTCTACGTGGAACACGATTACGCCCCGGAGGTCCTTAAAAAGCGCAGGGAATACAATGACGCGAAAAAGGTGTTAAGAGAGAAGAAATTGCGCTTTCAGACTCCATTTCCTGCGAAGTTAAGGGTCTTCTACGGCGATGAAACGTGTCTCTATAATTCGGCGGAAGAAGCAACAGCTGACATGGTGAAAAGAGGGCTCCCGGTAACGGTATTTAAACCCGCAGCAGACCCGAGTGAGAAGATCAAAGCGCAAACATGGACAACACAAAGACCCTCAAAATCCACGGACCAGCAGCGGGAAACCCAGCGCCAGAGCGCCGCGGATAAACTATCCGTTTTCAGGTTGGAATAGCGACCTTTTTTTTTTTTTTTTCCTTTCTCTTGAATCAATCCGCACATCCAACCCCCCTCATACAAGGTAACAAACATTAAAGGAGATGCATATTCAGCATGTGGTAAAACATTTCATGGAACAATCATATTATTTGAAACAAATAAGTCTTTGTAATTAAAAAAAAAAAAAAAAAAAAACTTGTTAAAATAGAAATGTGACAATAATCCACATGTTCTCCTCATACTAACAAATACTGTTTTTGCGTGAATGTTTGATGTGATGGGGGTGGGAGGGTGCACACAATTTCACAGGGTTTAGGCATAAAAGGAAAAAAAAAAATCATTACAAGTTTGGATTGGGTTCTGAAACTCACGTTAAAAGCATGGGACTACTTTCAGTGGTAAGAGAGGGCCCTCAACACGTAACAGAGTTTGAGGAATTTCCCTCAGGGCCTTCACTCCATCAAGGCTCTTCCAGGGTCTTTAAAAAGACCTCAGCTCAGAAGAACTTCCTGAGCTGAGGTCTTTTTAAAGTTTTTTACATTATGTTCTTAATGTTTTTCTTGTTTTTAATGTTCTTTCAGTTTCTGAGTAGCACAAATGAGGGTCACCACACAGTTATACTAAACAAAACAACACAATGGAGAAACAGGGTGTAACCAAAATAATTTCATATAATGTAAAAGGAATCCTGAATCCAGTTAAAAGATCCAAGATTCTAGGCAAAATGAAAAAAGACAAAGCAGGAATAATATTTTTACAAGAAACCCACCTAACAGACGTGGAACACAATAAACTCAGTAGACAAGGGTTTAAAATGATCTCTTCATCTTCATATAAATCAGAGAGGAGGAGGGGAGTAGCAACATTGATATCAACCAAAATTACATTTGAAAAAAAATCAGAACACAAAGATAAAGAAGGGAGATACAGTTTGGTAACTGGGCGGCTAGAGGGAGAAGATATCACCCTGCTGAATGTGTATGCTCCCCCAGGGGCTAACTGGAAATTTTATAAAAATGTATTCGACCTAATGATAACTAAAGCTCAAGGTTTAGTGATATGTGGTGGGGACTTCAATCTTAGACTGAATCCATACTGGGATGCTTCTGGTAATTCCCCACATCAAAATAACACCCAAAACAGGAAGACTCGGATGCTACTAAAAGAAATGGGAATCTGTGACGTGTGGAGGGAACTCAACCCCAGTGTAAAAGACTATACATTTTACTCAACTCCACATTCATCTTACTCAAGGATTGACTATTTTTTTATGTTTAATAGAGACATTGGAAGAGTAAAAACATGTAAAATAGGACTGATGGATCTCTCCGACCACAGTCCGATCTACATGGACTTAAATATCCAAAAATACACAAATAATACATTTTCTTGGAGGTTAAATTCAAATGTCCTGAAAGGACCATTGAAAGATGAATTGGAATCAGATATTCTCAGATATTTGGAAGATAACGATAATGGAGAAGTATCCCCTTTAATACTGTGGGATGCATGCAAAGCTGTAATAAGAGGAAAGATTATTGCAAAACTGGCAACCCAAAAGAAACTAAGACAAGAAAAACTATCCACATTAGAGTCAGAACTTAGGAACCTAGAAAAAGAACACAAAGGCAACACTCATTCTACTGACTCGCTCAAGATTAAGGAAATTAAAAACCAAATAAATGAGATCTACACAATAGAAATCCAGAAGAAACTTACATTTCTGAAACAAAAATACTATGAAGCAGGCAGTAAATCGGCAAAATTGCTAGCCTATAAATTGAGGAAACATCAAACAGAAAGAGCAATCTACAAAATCAGAGACCCAGTATCAAAGGAAATAAAATTCAGAATTCAGGATATTCTTAAAAGCTTCGAGAATTACTATAAGAACTTATACTCCCACAAAAAACATAAAAACGCATCCGAGGCATTCCTAAACACATTAAACCTTCCCCAACTTACGGAGTCACAAAATAAAACACTACTGTCAGAAATACATCCTAAAGAATTGGAAAAAGCAATTATGAAACTTAAAGCTAACAAATCCCCAGGAGCTGATGGCTATACAGCAGAGTGGTACAAAACCTTTAAACAGCAACTATCTCCTCTCCTCCTGAAAACATTTAATTATGTCCTCCACACAGGGGAAATCCCCCCCTCCTGGAGAGAAGGGGTCATTGCAGTTATACCTAAACCTGAAAAGGATAAACTAGAGTGCTCCAACTACAGACCAATCAGTGTACTAAATCAGGACTATAAGCTTTTTACCATTATCCTTGCCAAAAGGTTAGAAAATATACTGACAGACCTAATTCATTTAGACCAAACAGGTTTTATAAGACAAAGACAGACACAAGACAACATTCGACGCACTTTACACATAATTCATCATATAAAAAAATATAACTTAAATGCAGTCATATTGGGATTAGATGCTGAAAAAGCATTCGATTCGGTTGACTGGTCTTTTCTATATAGAATCTTATCCAGTTTCAATTTTCATAACAACTTCATTAGAACTATACAGGCATTATATAAAAAACCAACAGCTAAAATAAGGATTAACGGTAATTTATCATCTTCTTTTGAACTGGAAAGAGGATGTCGTCAGGGCTGCCCCCTGTCTCCACTGCTCTTTGCAATCTTCATAGAACCTCTGAGCCATTGGATAAGACAAAACCAAAAAATTCAAGGTATTACACTTGGTCAGAAGGAACATAAAATAGCACTCTTTGCTGATGACATTTTAATATACCTAGGGCAGCCGAACACTTCTTTACCAGAACTAACCTCAGTTTTTTCAGAGTATGGAGATTTATCGGGGTACAAATTAAACATGCATAAAACCCAAGTTTTAACATTCAACTATGACCCAAATCATTATTCACTAAGCAAACTCAAAACTAACTGGGAGTCGGAATCTATGAAATATCTGGGGGTCAATATCCCGAAACAACTCAACAAAATTATATCACTAAACTATGATCCACTGGTGACAAAAATAAAATCTGACCTAGCAAGATGGAATATGATACCATTCTTGGGTACTGCACAAAGAATTGAAGCAGTCAAAATGAATATACTTCCACGTCTTCTATACCTTTTCCAAACAATACCGGTAGAACCTCCCAAAAAAACATGGCAGGAGCTGGACAGAAGGATCTCAAGATTCATATGGCAGGGCAAGAGACCTAGAATCAGATATAGAACCCTACAGCTAAACAAAGACAAAGGTGGGCTCGCGCTGCCAAATATCAGGGACTACTTTAAAGCCGCACAAATTAAAACTTTAGTAGAGATATGTAACCCAGTCTACACTGCACAATGGAAGGAGATCGAATGCCACATAACAAGTGACATCCCCCTACAGGCGATAATAGGGAACAATGCCTTACCTAAGCTTTTGAATAACACTAACCCGTGGATAGAGACCCCGCTAAAAATTTGGTTTAAGATAGTCAGAGAGAATCAAACTAAAGAGCCCTATCGACTTCTGCAATGGATCGCCTATGATCAGGACTTTACTCCTAATAAAACAGACACCAGATTTAAAAAGTGGAAGGAGAAAGGGCTGATAAAATATTACGATTTTTTTAAAGGGCAAATCTTAAGAAGTTTTGAAGATTTGAAAAAACAAGGCCTAATTAAATCAAGACCTTTACAGGTTCTTCCAGCTTAGACACCACATAAACAATATACTTAAAAAGGAGGTTTTGGAAAGGGCCCAGTCAGGTGTTCTGAAGGTCTTCTTAATGGCATATAAAGGGATCCCAGGGATCAGATACATTTCTAAAATATACCAAGGTCTTCAAGACTTAAAAGGAGACAACACATCTTATATAAAAGAGAGATGGGAAAAAGAGGGGAATTTCACTTTACAACTGGAAATATGGGAAAAGCTAAATAAACAGCAATGGAAAAGTACCTCATCCCTGCAGTGGAGAGAATTTGGATGGAAAAACTTGGCAAGATTTTTCAGAACACCTGCACAAAACAAATTTACCCATAAGGGATTGAACTGTTGGCGCTTGTGTGGTGAAAAGACTGCAAATCATTTTCATGTGTTTTGGTCATGCCCAGTTATCCACCAATATTGGACCAAGGTACAGACAATATTGGGGAAAATATTCAAAATTACAGTTCCCTTTTCTTTTGTAACTTTGTATTTGGGTTTCCTACCGGACTCACTGGAAAGACGAGGAGAAAAATACTTATTCAATGTTTTAATACTGGCAAGCAAAAAAGCTCTAACTAAAAAATGGATGTTGAAGGACTGTCCTACACCTGAAGATTGGACTAACGTGATCCAAGACATTTACTCGATGGAAAAGTTGACATTCGCACTGAAACAGGACATGGATGGGTTCATGAACTTTTGGCAACCCTGGACCGCATATGTGTCTTCCATTAGATCTAATCTTTGACAAATACCATTTCAATAATGGTTCCGCTCTTTGTTCCATCGCTACTCAGATGCTCTTTTATCTTTATTTACTTACTTTTTCTTTTTGTTTGTTTTTTACTGGTTTGTTTGTTTTTTTGTAATTTGTTTTTTGTTTTTTTCTCTTTAATTTCACTTTTTCTTTCACTTTAAAAAAAAAAGGGGTGTTGTAAGAATTAATTTTCCAATGTTGTCAGATATCAGAAAATAAGGGAACATGTGATGAAAATGTAAACAATGCATTGCTGTAACGACCTGTATACCCTTTACAAAAACTTAAATTAAAAAAAAAAATATATATATACCATAAAGTTACAGTGATTGCATAGGCCGAAAGGATAATTCACTATATGTGGAGAACATGAGGCACGTGAGCAGACTGGGTGGAGCGTCAGTGGGGACCTGGGTCTGACAAAGAACACCGGTCTATCAATACAGAACATGCCGGGAGAAGCAGCGGCCCAACCAGGTGGACCACGGTCCTTCGCAGGGAGGCACGCCCAGGCTGCCCAGTCAATGGTAGATGGGAGTACCTGGTTCTGCTACACCCACTGTGGTACCACTGTGCCCCCCGCCCCCCCCCTTCCCGCACGCGAGTATCTAAAAATTAAAAACTTAGTATCACCATGATTGTGGAGTGGAATGGCTGGGATGACTTAATGACCAAACACAGGACACAAAAACACCCAAATAATGAAATAAATAATTTTTAGTTAAATATTTACTGAACAATGGGCAACACTGATGCAACGGTTGTAGTCAAACTGGTCCTTCTGCTGTGTATAATAATGTTGGGTGTTTTGTGGTTAATTCAGTTGATCTCAGTTTTAAAAAACCTCTTAATAACAAAATATTGCTAAAATATAAACTGATGCACTACAGTGGGTCTCAAATATTTGTAAACGTGTCCTGTTATAGTACTGCATGCTTATTGACGATACCCAGAAGAAATTCAATATTGCACTGAACTCCATCACTGAACAGTGATATAAACTAAAATAATTACAATGACTGAACAACTCCCATTCTCCAAAGTGAAGATACACTGTTATGAATATAAGTGATAAAAGATCACACAAATAAGTGATCTCATAAACAAATAAACAAGGGATCTGAAACAGTTGCTAATAAGATAAGATAAGATAAGATAAGCCTTTATTAGTCCCACAACGGGGAAATTCCAGGATTGCAACAGCACAGGGATGGCAACACTCAGAGCAACAATCAGAAGGCAAGAAAAAAAAGCAAGAGCAGCTAATATACATATGTACATATTACTATATATATATATATATATATATATATATATATATATATATATATATATATACAGTATATACACACAGACACACAGTGCAGAGCATTGTAGCTGGATGGAATAAATATATGAGTATATAAACACACAGTGTGTAGCATTGTAGCTAGATGGAATAAATATGTAGATATATAAACACCCACAGTACGGAGCATTGCAGCTAGGTGGAATAAATATGTAAATATATAAACACGCACAGTGCGGAGCAATGTAGCTAGATGGAATAATATGTAGATATTATTACACACACAGTGTGTAATAGAGGTATACACACACAGTGCGGAGCATTGTAGCTAGATGGAATAAATATATAGATATATAAATATAAACACACCCAGTGCGGAGCATTGTAGCTAGATGGAATAAATATGTAAATATATAAACACACACAGTGCAGAGCATTGTTGCTAGATGGGATGAAACTACTGGATGTCCCATTCATTTTCAATAATTACTTAATCTGTAATTAATATTCACACAAATAAATCTTAGTGCCATTTAGTCCCTTTTATATGTATTTGTCAGTCTAATGTGTGATTGCTAAGATAGAGCCTACACCTCTTTGTATTCCACTTTCAAACACAGCCTATGGGCCTGGAAAGCCTGATTGGGATACCTGTTTTAGACAGGAATACTGGCATTCTATGGGCAATGTACTAGTAATATCCATCCATCCATCCATCTTCTACCACTTTTCCGGAGGTCCGGGTCGCGATGGCAGCAGTTCAAGCAGAGAAGCCCAGACTTCCCTCTCCCCAGCCACCTGCTCCAGCTCTTCAGAGAGGATACCAAGGCGTTCCCAGACCAGCTGGGAGACATAGGCTCTCCACCGAGTCCTGGGTCTGCCCCGGGGTCTCCTCCCAGTGGGACGTGCCCAAAATACCTCAAGTGGGAGGCGTCCAGGAGGCATCCTAATCAGATGCCCATACCACCTCAACTGACTCCTTTCAGTGTAGAGGAGCAGCGGTTCTACTCTGAGCCTCTCCCGGATGACTGAGCTCCTCACCCTATCTCTGAGGGTGAGTCCAGCAATCCTACGGAGAAAGCTCATTTCAGCCGCTTGTATCCGCGATCTTGTTCTTTCGGTCATTACCCAAAGCTCGTGGCCATAGGTGAGAGTAGGAACGTAGATTGACTGGTAAATCGACAGCTTTGCCTTAGAACTCAGCTCCCTCTTCACTACAACAGACCGGTACAACGTCCGCATCACTGCAGATGCTGCTCCGATCCGTCTGTCAATCTCTCGCTCCATTTTCCCCTCACTCGTGAATAAGACCCCAAGATACTTAAACTCCTACCATTTGGGGCAGGAGCCTGTCCCCAACCCAGAGAGGACAATCCACCTTTTTCCGGCTGAGGACCCTGGACTCGGACTTGGAGGTGCTGATTCTCATCCCAGCCGCTTCACACTCAGTGGCAAACCGTCCCAGCAAGAGCTGTAGGTCATTGCTGGATGAAGCCAACAGGACAACATCATCTGCAAACAACAGCGATGAGATCCTGTGGTCACCAAGCATGAAGCCCTCCATTCCCTGGCTGCACCTAGAAATCCTGTCCATAAAAATTATGAACAGGATCGGTGACAAAGGGCAGCCCTGGCGGAGTCCAACTCTCACTGGGAATGAGTCTGACTGAGTGTTAGCAATACGAACCAAACTCTCACAACCGTTGCACAGAGACTGAATAGCTCGTAACAACAAGCCCGATACCCCATACTCCCGAAGCACCCCCCACAAAAAACCTCGAGGGATGCGGTCAAATGCCTTCTCCAAGTCCACAAAACACATGTAAACTGGATGGGCAAACTCCCACGAACCCTCGAGAATTCTCGAGAGGGTAAAGAGCTGGTCCGATGTGCTACAGCCAGGATGAAAACCACATTGCTCCTCCAGAATCCGAGGTACTAGTAATAATAAACAATAATTATTAAAGTTTTTCAAGACTTTCCTTGTCAGTTTCAACGAAAGAATAAAGGTTAAATACCCTGGATCTGAGTCGGTGTGGCATATGAAGAGCATGAAGCCTCTTCTATGTCAGTCCCAATACAGTTTGGGGTGAAATGTGCAGACATGCACAGATTCATTCTGTGATAAAATCCAGCTTCTTTCATCTAAGGCGTTTAGCAAAAGTAAAACCCATTCTCTCTAGACCACACCTGGAAACAGTAATCCATGCTTTTATTTCATCTCGGCTGGGTTACTGTAACGCACTTTACGCCGGTGTCAGCCAGTCATCTCTTTCCCGTTTGCAGCTGGTTCAAAACGCTGCTGCTCATCTTTTAACAGGTACACGTGGAAGAGATCACATCACACCCATCTTAGCTTCACTCCAATGGCTGCCCGTGTATTTTAGAGTTCATTTTAAAATTCTTTTATTTGTTTTTAAATCCTTGAATGGTCTTGCTCCACCTTACCTTTCTGAGCTTCTGCATCCCTACGCTCCCACCCGGTCCCTTAGGTCAGCTGAACAGCTGCTTTTGGAGGTACCAAAGGCAAGGCGCAAGCTCAGAGGGAACAGAGCCTTTTCGATCATGGCCCCCAGGTTATGGAATGATTTACGCCTGGACATTAGACAAGCACCTTCACTGTCCATTTTTAAAACACGTCTTAAAACACATTTTTACTCCCTGGCCTTCGACCCAGTATGAGACATTGATTTTATTGAATGAAATGGATTTTTATTTATTTTACTTTTTTTTTTCTTGTGTTAGCGCCCTTTGTGTTAGTGCCCTGCTTTTATGTTCTCTTGCTGTACAGCACTTTGTGTAGCGAGTGTTGCTTTTAAAGTGCTTTATAAATAAAGTTGATTGATTGATTGATTGACATTTCTTCATTCCCATCTTCTTCACACTGGTCACTACCAGCTTCAGCATCTGCTCACATAATGAAATATTCCATTATTGCATCTACAAGATAGTAGTCGTCTAAAACTGAAACATCAAATCATGCTGTAGAAAGAGAAATATCTCTTGACTGGAGGCAGTTTTGTAAATAAAATAGTGTACTTTTACTGGAATGCATTTATCAAGAAGAAGCATTACTTTTACCTTTTAAGTGCATTTGGTGATACCGAGTTACTGCTGATTTTGAAATTTTTTTTTTTTACACAGTAACTTGTTCTTAACAGAAAGGACCAGACAAAATAATAGACAATTGACAGAAATAACCTTAGACATTTTAATGAATGTATTTTAGTTTATTTAAATCACAACAGAAATTATTGTTCTTTTATTTTGAATGAGAAAATATTTAATTTAGTACTGTCTACTGCTTTGTTATGATACAATGTGACTTATATTAGAGAGTACATGTGTATATTTTGCATTTTATTTTCACATAGTAATTACTTTCAGATAAACACACTGAAGATTAAAAAAAACTTATAAGGAAATAAACTGCAAATTCACAAAAAATAAAAAACTGCCAAAGAATGAGGAAAACACTACAAATGTATGAAGGAAAATGTTGCAAAATGATCATTAAAAAATCTAATTAAAAGTAGCACATTGATGACAAAACAGTCACATTTTTTGAGGAGAAAAACAAATTTATGATTAAAAAATTCATAAATTTACAAGAAAAAGGTCTCAATTTGATGAGCAACATCTGACAAATTTATCATAATAAAGTCTCAAATATCCATGAAAACCTTAGTCTCTTTGGTGGTCTCATACGTGAGCAGGTTTGACTTCTGCTGTGGGCTTCATCAGGGTCTGTAATAATTATTTGGTCACACATGACTCTCACAACACAAGGCTTGGTTATAATATAACAGACACCCACATATGTATATTTTACTGCTTTCTTGGATCTCAGATTAGGTTTAGGGATCTCTGCTGCACTTAACCTGAACCCAGCACTGTAGGAATTAAGAAGGTTTCACAAAGTAAAGAGACTTTTACTTGAATACAATTTTTTTTAACTGTCTGCTGTTTGCTTACCGTTAGCAATCACAAAAACAAACTAATTTGGAAAGGAGAAGACTGAGTACTGGCAGCTCACAGGACTCTATTGATGTATAGGGAAAAGTTATGTATGTCAGAGTAAAATCTAGAAGTGCTGCTACAGGCCCATACTGGGTTTACTATAGCCAGTATTTCAACTTTTGGCCAAAGAAGATGCTGCGTTTTTATTTCTTGGTTTGGCTTCTGTGTTAACACATTACCTGATCCACACAGCACCGGGTCCCATGGGCAGAAACCCAGCCACCAGGCGCTAGCCATCAAGCCCCTTCCCGAGGCCTGGCTTCAGGGTGGATCCCCAGTAACCCCATACCGGGCGGGGTACACTGAATCCTTGTTCCAGTATTCATCATGAGAGTCTATTTGATCGTTCTTAGTCTGGCCCTTCACCCAGGACCAGTTTATCTTGGGTGACCCTACCAGAGACAAATTGCCCCAGACAACATAGCTCCTGGGATTCTTCTTCCGGCATTCAGAGAGAGCAGACGCTTTTCTCCCTCCTCTCCCTCCTAATCCTTTCCCTTCTGATCCCAGCTTGCAATGTTGCATTTTTGTCTGTGTTTAGTCACTCTTCTTCTGCTGAATCTTAATCTAAACGGAAATTATGGATCTGGAAGCAGCTTAAATGTGATTGTCACCACCTTAAAAGAAGATCGGGTCAGGGGGGACCCAAGGGGAAGACTCATGGACATTGGGAATTCATGCGTCTATGATTCGACTGGAGATATCTATTGGCTTTGATCACAGGACTTCTTTTTGGGCTTTTGGAGTTTCCTGATGTTTCAGAAATTGAGGAAGGTGGAGAGCTGTTCAAATGCAAACCCAGGCAAGCTCTTTCACCAAATTCGACCAGTTTTTTAAGCCTGTACATGGAAATTATGAGGCACAGAATCGCATAAGGGAGGAAATTCTATTCTCTGAGTGCACTGTGCAGATTTGACCTTGTCTTTTTTGGTGCCCTGTTTACATTCCTCCTCGATGAAGATAAGGTGGAAGGAGCAGCTCTGCTAACCCAAACAATCGACAAACAATTGCTGTTGTTTCAACAGACTGGACTCTTCAAGGACAGTGTTACCATGTGTCTTCAACTCTACCATCTGCAAGCACGAGAGAGAGTGACTCTGGACTTGCCTACAGATCACATGATTATAACATCCATCCACTGCCAGGAGGCGCCCTCTGCTGTTCACTAGCAATTGACACACCCACACTACACACTGCATACAACATTACATGACTGATACATACACTGATACATATATACACTCACTGCCCTCTCAACTCTTGTTTTTGTGTGATCTATTGTCTGCTAATTGTGCATTGGAGAGTTTTTTTCTATGTAATCACAATTTTGGTCATAAAATGAGCTTTATTTTGATTAACAATGCTTTTTTCTCTCTGCCCATTGTGTCACTTCCCTTTCCCCTCATTCCCTTCTTTACCCTCGACTGCTGACAGGCGCCTCCATGGCTGCCGCGTCACTGAGATGCGCTTATTCAGCGCGCCCAATGTCAAGTCAAATTCCTCGTATGTTTATGTTTTTTATGTAAACATGCTTGGCAATAAAGCTTTCTGAGTCTGAGTCTGAGTCTGACTAGGGCATGCAACCTCCCCACCACGATAAGGTGAACATCCATGAGGAATCATCCTCGTGGTTTTTTGGGGGGGGTGCTTTGGGATTATGGGGTATCAGGCTTGTTGTTATGACCTATCCGGTCTCTATATGACCATTGTGAGAGTTTGGTTCGTGTTGCCAACACTCGGTCAAACTCATTCCCAGTGATAGTTGGACTCCATCGGGGCTGCCCTTTGTCACCGATCCTGTTAATAATTTTAATGGACAGGATTTCTAGGCACAGCCAGGGAACGGAGGGTGTCATGCTTGGTGACCACAGGATCTCATCTCTGTTGTTTGCAGATGATGTTGTCCTGTTGGCTTCATCCAGCGATGACCTGCAGGTCTTACTGGGACGGTTTGCTGCTGAGAGTGAAGCATCTGGGATGAGAATCAGCACCTCCAAGTCCGAGTCCATGGTCCTCAGCTGGAAAAAGGTGGATTGTCCTCTTCTGGTTGAGGACAAGCTCTTGGCCAAGTGGAGGAGTTTAAGTGTCTTGGTGTCTCATTCACCAGTGATGGGAGACGGATTGGAGCAGCATCTGCAGTGATGCAGACGTTGTACTGGTCTGTTGTGGAGAAGAGGGAGCTGAGCTCTAAGGCAAAGCTGTCGATTTACTGGTCAATCTACATTCCTACCCTCACCTATGGTCATGAGCTTTGGGTAATGACCAAAAGAATGAGATCGCAGATACAAGCGTCTGAAATGAGCTTTCTTCGTAGGATTGCTGGACTCACCCTCAGAGATAGGGTGAGGAGCTCAGTCATCTGGGAGAGGCTCAGAGTAGAACCGCTGCTTCTCCACACTGAAAGGCGCCAGTTGAGGTGGTATGGGCATCTGATCAGGATGCCTCCTGGACGACTCCCACTTGAGGTGTTTCAGGCACATCCCCACTGGGAGGAGACCCCAGGACAGACCCAGGACTTGCTGGAGAGACTACATCTCCCAGCTGGTCTGGGAATGCCTTGGTATCCTCTCTGAAGAGCTGGAGCAGGTGGCTGGGGAGAGGGAAGTCTGGGCTTCTCTGCTTGAACTGCTGCCTCCGCGACCCGGACCTCAGGAAAAGCGGTAGAAGATGGATGGATGGTTAACACATTACCGCTAGCATTGTCTGTATATTTCAGTACTTTTGATCAAACTTTAATATTGTTGTTGGCATCCTTTTGTCTCGGGAGACAATGGAATCTGCACACATGTCAGTCAGTAGTTGCTTTGCAGCACTGGCTGTGGCTGTAAAGTCCGATGCGGGATCGGCAGCTTCGCTGACACTTGCTGCAGATGTAGTCGGTAGTGAGGGTAGTGGGGGCAGTGGGGACGGACTGGAGCTTCTGCTGCCGGCGGGTCCTCTTCTCCTCATGTAGAGTCTCTCTCTCCTCCTCAGCCCGCTGGACTCCAGCCTTGATAGTGGAATGCCACTGTGTGCAGTTTGAGGTCGCTTGCTCGAGGTTTACTGGGTTGATGCCACAGGCCTTCAGGTCACGTTTGCAGGTGTCCTTGAAGTGCAGAACCGGCCTTCCGGTCGGTCGCTTTCCTGTGGCGAGCTCCCCATATAGGACGTCTTTGGGGATGCGACCATCGTCCATCCTGCACACATGGCCAGTCCATCGCAGGCGCCTCTGAGTGAGGATGGCAAACATACTTGGCACCTCTGCCTGAGAGACCACGCTTTTGTTTGTGATGCGATCATGCCAGGTGATGCCCAGAAGTCGCCTGAGGCAGCGCAGGTGAAAGGCATTCAGTCTTTGCTCTTGGCGGGAGTAAAGAGTCCAGGCTTCACTGCTGTACAGTAAGGTACTCAGCACACATGCTTGGTACACCTTTATCTTGGTGTTGAGTGTCAGCAAGTTGTTTTCCCACACTCTCTTTGCAAGACGAGCCATGGTGGTTGCTGCTTTGCCTATCCTCGTGTTAAGTTCGGCATCCAAGGAAAGGTTGCTGGAGATGGTGGAGCCCAAGAAAGTAAAGTTTTCAACCACCTCCAGAGTGTGGTCACTGATGGTGATTGCAGGGATGATGCTGATATCCTGTCCCATGATGTTTGTCTTTTTGAGGCTGATGGTGAGGCCAAACTCATTGCATGCCTCCACGAAGCTGGTGACGAGTCGCTGCAGGGCATTCTCAGTGTGAGCGATAAGGACGGCGTCATCTGTGAAGAGCATCTCCCTGATCAGGACTCTACGCACCTTTTCTTGGATTTGAGGCGGGCGAGGTTAAACAAGTTCCCATCGCTCCGGGTGTGGAGGAAGACACCATCGTCTGACTCGCAGAAGGCGTAGCTCAAGAGCAGGGAGAAGAAGATGCCAAAGAGTGTTGGGGCCAGGACACAGCCTTGTTTCACACCGCTTTTGATTGGGAAGGGGTCCGAAGATGATCCGTCGTGCTGAACTGTGCCAGTCATGTTGTCATGAAAGGAAGTGATCATCCTCAGGAGCTTGGGGGGGCAACCAATCCTATGTAAGAGGGTGAAGAGGCCCGACCGACTGACCAGGTCAAAGGCCTTGGTCAAGTCGATGAAGGCCAGATACAAGGGGCGTCTCTGTTCGCGACACTTCTCCTGCACCTGCCTGAGAGAGAACACCATGTCGATCGTCGACCGCTTTGCTTGAAACCCGCATTGGGACTCTGGGTACACACACTCGACCAGTAGTTAGAGACGATTGAGGATGACACAAGCAAAAGCTTTCCCCACAATGTTTAGGAGGGAAATTCCATGATAGTTATTGCAGTCACAACGGTCGCCTTTATTTTTGTAGAGAGTGATGATCTTTGCGTCCCACATGTCTTGGGGAATGGTGCCCTCTTCCCAGAATTGTAGCAGGAGGTCATGGAGGTGACCCAGGAAGGCGCTGTCCTTCCCCGCCTTGATGACCTCTGGTGGAATACCATCATTACCTGGTGCTTTCCCACAGGCCAGGGTGTCGATGGCCTTCCTGAGTTCGTCAATGGTAGGTGGTGTATCGAGCTCCTCCATGATGGGCAGGGGAGTGATGCTCTCAATCGCTATGTTGGTAACGACGTTCTCTCTTGCGTACAGCTCTTGATAGTGCTCGGCCCATCTCTCCATCTGCTTGCTGCAATCCGTGATGATGTCGCCCGAGGTGGACTTGAGGGAAGCGATCTTGATGGTACTAGGACCAAAAGCTTTCTTCATACCCTCGTACATGGCACGGATGTTACCACAGTCAGCAGAGGTCTGGATGTTGCTGCACAGCTTCAGCCAGTAGTCATTTGCGCACTTACGAGCAATCCGCTTAACACTGTTTCTGGCTTCTCTGTAGGCGGCCAGTGTCTTCTCAGAAGGCTGCCTCTTGTACTCAAATAATGCGGCACGCTTTGCGGTGATGACAGGCTCCATCTCCTCTATCCCGGCCTCAAACCAGTCCTCACTCTTCATCGCTCTCTTCCCAAAGGTGTCCAATGCAACTTCGTACACAGCGTCACGGATGAAGTCCCAGCGAGCCGTAGCTCTGCCTGTAGGGCAATCGCCGAAGCTATTGACAAGTTCTGGTTTTGACACACTGGCTGCATTGATCCGAGGACGACCCTTCTGCTTTGCACGATGAATTCGTTTGGGCCGAAGACATACCTTACAGCTGACCAGAGAGTGGTCAGTGTCACAGTCAGCACTATGGTAAGTGCAAGTGATAAGGATGTTGTTCAGCAAGGTTCTCCTGGCAATGACAAAGTCCAGTAGGTGCCAGTGCTTGGACCTGGGGTGTCTCCAAGACACTCTGTGGTGGAGCTTAGTGGAGAAGAAGGTGTTGGTGATGCACAGGCTATGAAAGGAGCACATCTCAAGTAGACGCTGACTGTTTTCATTGAGCTTGCCGACTCCAAAGTGCCCCAAGCAATGTGGCCAGGAGTTGTGGTCTGCACCCACCCGGGCGTTGAAGTCACCAAGCAGGAGCAGATTTTCATTAGATGGAATCTCTCTGATCCTAGCCTCGAGCTCACTGTAGAATTTGTCTTTGGCCTCTGCTGTGGAGCAGAGTGTGGGGGCGTAAATGCTAAAGATGTTTACTGGTCCCATGGAGGTCATGAGGCGGAGAGAGAGGATACGCTCAGTCCTTCGGAAAGGAGACTCTACTGACGAGAGGAGGGAGTTGCGCACTGCGAAGCCAGTCCCATGTAGACGGCGCTCGTCTAGCTCCAGTCCCTGCCAGAAGAAGGTCTACTCCTTCTCCTTAAGCCTGCTGCTGGAGGGAAGACATGTCTCCTGAAGGGCTGCGATGTCGATGTTGAGATTAGAAAGCTCGCGATCGATGATGGTGGTTTTCCTGGCGTCGTCGACTAACTGGAGATCATCAGAGAGGCCAGGACACATTGTTCTGATGTGCCAGGTCGCCAGCCGTAGGGCTGGCGATTTCTTGATATTATGTTTACCTGGTGCGAGGTTTGCAGTCTGCTTTTCGGGTTTTGCCCTAAGCCCCAAGCACCCATTGGAGCAGGCAGACTGTGGCGAGTCAACACCTAACTGGCTGGGGGCTGCCCAGCTTAAGGCGGGCGGTAGTTGACTAGTGAGATACGATGATCCCTCCCACCTTCGGAGACAACCCGTAGCGCCCAAGCTTATGCCAATATGCTCTGGGCTTATCACTCGTAACTGCCGTCTCCCGTGTTGCCTTAGCCGCTAGAACAGTGGCGCTGGAGTGACCTCTCCAGGTGCAGGCCTGGGCGGGTGATAAGGAGATCCTGGAGTGCCCAGTTGCCAGGATCCCCCTCTCGGTGTTGCTGACAGAGTCCGACGGAAAGGCAAGCCGATACAGTCTGTGTCAGCGCGACTGCAGGAGTTTCCGGAAGGTGTCACAAAGCTCAACCAACCGCCTGCGGGGCTCCACTCCGGATTTTCTGACGCGGTTTACTCCCTTAGCCTTGGGCTCTCCCAAGCCGTACACAAGGCAGTGTAACTATTTAACCCATAGTTGTGGATCTGGTTCGTGAGCACCAGGGTGTATCCACACACCGGTGGGCCTGCACACTGCACGTCTAGGGGCCAGGTCTCCTCCGAGTCCCTTGTAGTTTCGCTTGGGGCCACGAGGTACCCAATTACCATGTGTCACCACGAGGAGGTACTACATAGGGCTTACTGATGGAGAGGCTGAACTGACAGAGAGAGACTTACACACACAGCTTTCCTTTTCGCAGTGCCGCAGGCAGCGGAGCTGCAAGCGGCGGTGCTAGTCAGCTGTAGGGGCACAGGGCCACCACACTTCTTGTGCATCACACCAGTCATTGAGACACACATTAATAGCCATGGCGGATCTTAGCTTCCCATAATTTCCCATATTAAAGGTTATACAGTACACACACACAATGCATTCCTTTACTCACCAGTGTCATTGTTTTTACAAGAGGAAGTTTGCATTAATAAGCTTCTCTCAACTTTGGCTGCTTGGTGACTCTTCCCTTGTGCCATAGAGGCTCTTTCCCAGTGAAGCATAGGTCTATGTCAAGTGCACCACAACCTAAACAGTCAGAGGAATGACTGCAGATGTCATTAATGCTTTCATAAATATATAGCCTGTGGGGGAACAGAGTAAGGAGTTCTCCACCCAGAGCCGTGGGTCTGCCTCAGGCAGCCCAACTGCTGCAGCCACTGCACGACGTGCTCAAAAAAAGAAACCCGTGGAGAACATTGACTGGACCCCCAAGCAGGTCCAGGCTTTCACAAATGCCAAAACGGCGCTCGCTAACACAGCTTTGCTAGCCCACCCCACCCCATCAGTGTGGATATCACTCACCACAGATGCATCTGACGTTGCCATAGGGGCAATGGTGGAGCAGTACGTCTCTAGTTCGTGGCAGCCACTTGCATTTTTCAGCCATACTTTGTGTGACAACGAAAGCAAATACAATATATTTGACCGAGAGTTGTTGGATTTCCACCTGGTGACGTGCCATTTCCAGTTTTGGCCGGAGAGGCGCAAGTTCACCACATTTGTTGGTCATAAACCACTAATGTACGCAATGTCCAAAGTCTCGGAACCATGGTCGGCTTGGCAGCAACAACATTTGGCGACGATCTCAGAATTCACGACCGACATTCAACACGTAGCCGGTAAGCTTAATGTCGTGGCTGACTGCCTGTTGCATGTGTTAGTTTCCTTGGTCTACATGGAAATAAATTTCCCCACCATGGCCGCGGAGTAAACCAGGGATGCAGAAATTTGCCCGCTCCAGTCCATGCCTATGGGGTTAAAGCTGGAGAGCGGGGTGGTGCACACTTGCTCTGTGATGTCTCCACTGGCTGCCTGTGCCTGGTGGCTCCGAACTCTTGGCACTGCCGCATTTTTGAGTCTGTCCACTCCCTTTCACATCCCAGCGTGTGTGCTTCGGTTAAACTGGTGGGGGTGAAATTTGTCTGGTCTCACCTATGCAGGGATATGAAAGAATGGGCTGCAGCATGCGTCGCGTGCCTGCGGGCCAAAGTGCACAAGCACACCAAAGTCCCCCTCGAGCCCTTTCAAATTCTGGCCAGAAGGTTCAGCCATGTCCATGTGGATTTGGTGGGCCACCTTACGCTGTCACAAGGTTTCACGCACCTTTTGACAGTCGTGGACCGAACCATGCGTTGGCCTGAAGTGGTCTCGCTGGCCTCCAGCACGTCCGCTGAGGTTGCTCGTTCTTTTTTGTTGGCTTGTGTTGCACGATTTGGATCCCCATCGAACATCACTTCCGACAGGGGTCCGCAATTCATTTTGGAGCTCTGGTCTGCGATAGCCGATAGCCTGGGGGTCAAAATCCACCGTACCACCGCGTACAACCCCCAGGCTAACAGACTATGCAAACGTTTTCATAGGTCGCTTAAAGTAGCGCTCAGAGCCTCACTTACGGATGCAAATTGGGTCCACTGCCTGCTTTGGGTTCTATTAGGGTTGCGCTCCGCACCTAAGGAGAACTTAGCAACCTCCCCAGCAGAACTCGTTTTTTCCCAGCCGTTGCGGATCCCTGGGGAATTTTTACTGGAAAACCCCGCACCCGGGACCAATCCACCTACACAAAATTTTTACAGTACAGGGGCTGCTAATGTGCCGGGCCCGGCACACCATTGTTTGCCCCATATCTTCGTGCCAAAGAGCTTACAGAGCGCCAAGTTCGTTTTTGTCAGGCATGATGCACACAGAACCCCACTACGTCCACCATATGATGGCCCGTTCAGAGTGCTGGAAACTGGGGCAAAGAATTTTGTGTTAGACTTGGGGGGCGTAAGGAAACCGTCTGCATTGACAGGCTGAAGCCCGCTTATGTGTTGGCAGATGAACAGGTGGTGTTGGCTCAAGCTCCCCAGCGCGGATGCCCATCTCATATCAAATCAAATCAAATCAAACTTTATTGTCATATTGCTGTACATACAACTGTAGTGCAGGCAAGATGAAATTGTGTTTCTCTCGGCATCCATATAAATAGAAGCAGCATGATTTAAGACACACTCACACATAGCTTCACCCCCCCACCCCCACCCCCCCATCCATTCACACATCCCTGAGACATACTTGGGGAAAAAACAACTAACTATAATATACAAATAATATACAAAATGTCCGTAGGTGCAGTAGTGTGTATGAGAGATTCCGGGTCAACTGTTCAGCATCCTGACAGCTTGTGGAAGGAAGCTGTTGATCAGTCTGGTGGTTCTGCCTCTGATGCTCCGGAATCGTTTACCAGATGGAAGAAGTTCAAAGTGTTTATGCAGAGGGTGAGAACGGTCCTTGACAATGTTCAGTGCCCTGCTCCTACAACGGCTCTGAAAAAGTTCTTGGACAGAGGGGAGGGAGACTCCAATTACCCTCTCAGCCCCCTTGACTATCCTCTGCAGGGCTTTTTTGTCTGACATACTGCAGCTGGAGTACCATGTAGCAATGCAGTACGTCAGAACACTCTCCACCACACCTCTGTAGAAGGTCTTGAGGATGCAGATGGGGAGAGAGGCCTGTTTGAGTTTCCTCAAGAAGTGCAGTCTCTGCTGAGCCCGCTTCCTGATCCCCAAGGAATTCTTGCTCCAGGTCAGGTCCTGAGAGATCTGCACTCCGAGGAACTTAATGTTCTCCACTCTCTCCACTAAACAGCCACCAATGCTGAGGGGGACGTGCTCAGGCTGAGACCGCCGGAAGTCGATAATCATCTCCTTCGTTTTGTCCACGTTGAGCACCAGATTGTTCTCCCTGCACCAGCCCTCCAGGTCTCTCACTTCTTCCCTGTACATTGATTCCTCATCCCTCTGAATAAGTCCCACCACCGTGGTGTCGTCTGCAAACTTAATAATCTGGTTCCCCTCGTGTCTGGACACACAGTCATGTGTTAGAAGTGTAAACAACAGTGGACTGAGTACACAGCCTTGAGGGGATCCGGTGCTCAGCGTGACAGAGTTGGAGATGTTGTTTCCAACCCGGACAGACTGAGGTCTCTCAGTCAGGAAATCCAGGATCCAGAGACATGTGGCGGTGTTCAGACCGAGAAGGAGTAATTTCTCCATCAGCCTCTGGGGAATCTACGGTGCTTCCGCAAGTTGGTTGTTCCCCCACAGAGAACTGTGCTCGCGAAACTAACCCTGTTCCCTCCCCACCCTCTTCCCCTCCACACACCAACGTTCCCTCCCACACACCTCGCCAGGAGGGTGTTTCGACCGGACCGCCGGTTCCCCGCTACAGCCGCTAAGGGTGCCAGCTCAAGCCCAAAGGACTGACGGGTTAGGGCCCTTTCTGGGTGTTTGGGGGGGCGGGGGGCTGTGTGGGGGCACAGAGTAAGGAGTTCTCCACCGAGAACAGGGGGTCGGGGGAAGGACAGAAGGGTTTTAGATATAACAAAAGGGAGCCGTCAACCCCCGTGGTGACAGGATTCACACCAGAGTTTGCAGGTGAGCGAAAGACGATAATAAGTAGCACTCTGTGTTCTGTATGTTGACGTGCCAGACATGCTTTGTGTACTATGTGCAATGTCTTTTATCCTCGGGTCTGCGAGGTGGGAATAAAGAGGTATAAAGGTGAATGCCCACAGGCCCAGGGGCACGATATTCTGTTTTTTGTGATGGAGGATTGAATACCTTCACAAGCCTTAATTAAAGTGCTGTAATGTTTTATTTTTGGTTAAAAACAAAACCCAAAGTTCCAAACTGCATGCAGAGAATTAATACTGACAGGGTCAATGACCTACAGTGGATATAAAAAGTCTACACACTCCGGTTCAAATGCCAGGTTTTTGTGATGTAAAAAAAGTGACACCAAGATAAATCATTTCAAAATTTTTTCCACCATCAATGTGAACTATAACCTGTACAACCCAATTGAAAAACTGAAATCTTTTAAAAGGGAAAAATAAAAAATAAAAAACTTGCAATAACCTAGTTGCATAAAGAAGCACACCCTTAAACTAATACTTTGTTGCAGCACCTTTGACTTTTATTACAGCCCTCAGTCTTTTTGGGTAGGAGTCTATCAGTGTGGCTCATCTTGATGTGGCAATATTTGCCTACTCTTCTTTGCAAAAATGCTCCAAATCTGTCAGATTGCGAGGGCATTTTTATGTATGGGAAAATACCTCTATAAAGGATGAGGCCTGGTGACTGGACAAACTCAACTTTATTGAACGATGGTAACACAACGGACACACAGTAGACACCAGGCAGAGGGCACCGGTCGAAGAGGCCGTGTAATGGATGCCCTCTGCTGTTTACAGATGTGGACAAAATTGTTGGTACCCCTCTGTTAATGAAAGAAAAACCCACAATGGTCACAGAAATAACTTGAATCTGACAAAAGTGGTAATAAATAAAAATTCTACGAAAATTAACCAATGAAAATCAGACAATGCTTTTGAATTGTGGTTCAACAGAATTATTTTAAAAAACAAACTCATGAAACAGGGCTGGACAAAAATGATGGCACCCTTAACTTAATATTTTGTTGCACAAACTTTTGAGGCAATCACTGCAACCAAACGATTTCTGTAACTGTCAATGACACTTCTGCACCTCTCAGCAGGTATTTTGGCCCACTCCTCATGAGCAAACTGCTCCAGTTGTCTCAGGTTTGAAGGGTGCCTTCTTCAGACGGCATGTTTCAGCTCCTTCCACAGATGTTCAATAGGATTTAGATCAGGGCTCATAGAAGGCCACTTTAGAATAGTCCAATGTTTCGCTCTTAGCCATTCTTGGGTGTTTTTAGCTGTGTGTTTTGGGTCATTATCCTGTTGCAAGACCCATGACCTGCGACTGAGACCAAGCTGTCTGACACTGGACAGCACATTTCTCTCTAGAATACCTTGATATTCTTGAGATTTCATTGTACCCTGCACAGATTCAAGACACCCTGTGCCAGATGCAGCAAAGCAGCCACAGAACATAACACAACCTCCTCCATGTTTCACAGTAGGGATAGTGTTCTTTTCTTGGTATGCTTCATTTTTGCATCTGTGAAAATAGAGCTGATGTGCCTTGCCAAAAAGTTCCAGTTTTGTCTCGTCTGTCCATAGGACATTCTCCCAGAAGCTTTGTGGCTTGTCAACATGCAGTCTGGCAAATTCCAGTCTATCTTTTTTTGTTTTCAACAGTGGTGTCCTCCTTGGTCATCTCCCATGAAGTTCACTTTGGCTCAAACAATGACGGATGGTGTGATCTAACACTGATGTACCTTGACCTTGGAGTTCACCATGAATGTGTTTAGAGGTTGTTCTGGGCTCTTTTGCTACCATTCGTATTATCCGTCTCCTCCTGCGGCCACATCCAGGGAGGTTGGCTATAATCCCGTGGATCTTAAATTTCTGAATAATATGTGCAACTGTAGTCACAGGAACATCAACCTGCTTGGAGATGGTCTTATAGCCCTTACCTTTAGCATGCTTGTCTATAATTTTCTTTCTAATCTCCTGAGACAACTCTCTCCTTTGCTTCCTCTGGTCCATGTTTAGTGTGGTACACACCATGTCACCAAACAGCACAGTGACTACTTGTCACCCTTTAAATAGGCCGACTGACTGATTACAAGTTTGTAGACACCTGTGATGTTAATTAGAGGACACATCTTGGTTGAACATGTCCCTATGGTCACATTATTTTCAGTCTTTTCTAGGGGTACCATCATTTTTGTCCAGGCCTGTTTCATGAGTTTGTTTTTTAAAATAATTCTGTTGAACCACAATTCAAAAGCATTGTCTGATTTTCACTGGTTAATTTTCATAGACTTTTTATTTATTACCACTTTTGTCAGATTCAAGTTATTTCTGTGACCATTGTGGGTTTTTCTTTCATTAACAGAGGGCTACCAACAATTTTGTCCACGTCTGTATAGGGCGGTACAGTGGTGGAACAGGAAGTGCCCGCCACTACACCGCACTTCACAATAAAGGTGTCAAACACCAACGCCACATTTCCTCCCCCCCTTAGAAAGTCCAAAACTACTCACTCAATTAAGACCCTCCCCAATTTGAGACCCGAATCACGTACTAACAAAATGAAAACTGATGTTTCTAAATGGCCTAACACATACCTACAACAGAACCTAAAATAGGGTGGACTATCATCCTGCCCACACGGCATGGTGGATTATTGTGCCACCTGCTAAATTAAGAACGTCCATTAGTAAACTAAAATCATTGGTGTGTTCCTAAACTAATAAAACCCACACAGAAGAATTAAATTTTACCATATACATAAAAATAATAACATCAGAACTAATATACACAATTTGCAGCACTGTCCCTTTTGCAGGAAGAGTAGAACTGGCATCGGGGAGCCCAGGGCAGCCCCTCAGCAGACGCGCCCCTGGAAGCATCAGGCCCCTGGATTAATGGCTGATCTCCCGGACGAAAGCATCTCCTCTCTTCACCACTGACTGCCGCTCTCGTCCAGCCCTGTCACCAGAAGCCTCTTCTTGGACATGCCAGAGCTGATTGGTGTGACTCGCTGAGCTGTCATACAACTGGAAGTACGCTGCACCCAGCTTAGCCATGATGCTCAGATACTCCTGGTGTTTCGCTGGCTGTCATCTGGCCCATCTTTGCCATGAACATTCCTCTCCTCGAACCCAGACCAAGTCCATAAACCTAAGAGGGGCTCGGCTTAGCCTGACATGGTGCTGCTTGGTACAGGGTTTTCCCGTGCCAGTCGGTCTTTCCCCGTCCTCTTCTAAAGCCGTCGTAGCGGTCGCCATTGTAGCTGCAGATCCTCCATCCCTCTGTGGCCGAGCTCTGGAGGAATCTGGGGCTAGCACATCGGCGTCACTCGCCGACGCAGGCGCTTCACCGCCATGCTCGGTACCCCCCCATTTCCCGAGGGCCCGCACTGAGACCCTCCTGCACCGAACCTGAGTGAGACTGGTCCTGCTTGACCGCTGTGGTGTCCGTTAGTCCTTCATCCCACACAATGTCATCATCGACCACCGGAACCAGAGGGTTCCACCGGCCACAACCTGACCATTCTTCCCCAGCGTTGTCTTTAATGGCGAAACCCAGTCCACAGAACAAGTCACAGCCCATGATGTTTTCGACTCGGGCCGTCATGTGGATCATGAAGTCAGCCATCGTCGCAGACTTGTACCGAACCGTTAACTCCAACGTTCCAACCGTACACAGCCTGCCAGCTCCATAACCATAAAGCGGCGCTGGGTTACCTCTTATCCTGTAGTGGGGGAAGAACTTTTGGCTCAATTCAGCAATGACCCCTCTGCCCCCATGTCGAGAAACAGCGGCACCTCCACGCCGTCCAGTGTCACTGTGCAGAATGTGTACCTGTTGGTACTCGGGGACACCATGTGGATGGTTGTCAGGGGTTGACGGAGTGATTTCTTCCGTGTGCTCTCCGGCTCAGATACATGGCACACTCTAGCATAATGGTTCAAGCGTCTACATCTGCTACAACGCTTCCCTCTATCCGGGCAGTCCTTAGCCTTATTTTGGTGTTTCACGAACCCGCAACCCTTGCAGAGGGGTTTTCCCAGGGCAGACCTTCAGCTGGCGGTACCAAATCCTCCAGACAGTCACGCTATCTGGGGTGTGAAAGTGGCTTGCTAGTAGCTCAACGACATCTTCAAAAGAGTCTGAAGCACCAAGTGTGCGCAGGACACGCTGGCCCTCAATCCCGAGGTTGTGAACAAGAAGCGCACGTGCTCTTAACTTGTCGAGCTTACCCAGGTTGAGCACGGTGATGCATGTCTGGAAAGCCTCAAATCATCTCAGCCAAGGCACCAGCGGCTTGCCTGGGAGCTCAAGGAAGGGGAGAAGTGGTGTGATACACACCTCCGTGATCCCATCCTTTTCGCCAAATGTTATGTATGGTAAAATACCTTTATAAAGGATGAGGCCAGGTGACTGGATGAACTCAGGTTTACTGAACGATGGTAACACAACAGACACACAGCAGACACCAGGCAGAGGGCACCGGTCGAAGAGGCCATGCAATGGATGCCCTCTGCTATTTATAGAGCAGAGCAGTGGCAGAACAGGAAGTGCCCACCACTACACCGCACTTCATAATAAAGGTGTCAAACACCAACACCACAGGCATCTCCTGTGCACAGCCCTCTTAAGATCACCCCACAGATGTTTGATCAGATTCGGGTCCGGACTCTGGCTGGGCCATTTCAAAATCTTAATTTTCTTTTGGTGAAACCATTCTTTTGTTGATTTGGATGTGTGTTTTGGGTCATTGTCATGCTGAAAGATGAAGTTCATCTTCAGCTTTCCAGCCTGAAGGTTTTGTACCAACACTGACTGGTATTTGGAACTGTTAATAATTCCTTCCACCTAAGGCCCCAGTTCCAGCTGAAGAAAAATATCCCCAATGCATGATGCTGCCACCACCATGCTTTACTGTAGGAATGGTGTTCTTTTGGTGATGAGCAGTGTTGTTTGCGCCAAATATACCTTTTGGAATTATGGCCTAAAAGTTCAACCTTGGTTTCATCGAACCATAACACATTTTCTCACATGCATTTGGGAGATTTCAAATGTGTTTTTGCAAAATGTAGCCGGGCTTAGATGTTTTTCTTCATAAGATAAGGCTTCTGTCTTGCCACCCTAGACGGGAGATTGTTGTAGCATGTACTAATCAGCCAGTACTTGCCGGAAATTCCGGCAGCTCCTTCAATGTTTCTGTTGACCTCTTGGCAGTCTCCCTGGCCAATTTTCTTCTTGTCTTTTCGTCAGTTTTGGAGGGATGTCCAGTTCTTGGTAATGTCACTGTTGTGCCATGTTTTCTCCACTTGATGATGACTGTCTTCACTGTGTTCCATGGTATATGACAAGGACAAGCTGCTGCGTGCAGGGGTGGACCAGCACCTGTCATCATGGATCCTGGACTACCTCACGACCCGGCCTCAGTTTGTGAGAACCCGGGACTGTGTGTCCGACACGATCATCGGTAGCACGGGGGCCCCCCAGGGAACGGTGCTGGCTCCCTTCCTGTTCACTCTTTATACTGCGGACTTCTCACACAACACAACACATTGCCATCTACAGAAGTTCTCTGATGACTGTGCGATCGTTGGCCTCATCTCCAATGGAGATGAAGCTGAGTACAGAGGGCTTATCCAGGACTTCGTGGACTGGTGCCATCGGAACTGCCTCCAGATCAACGCGAGGAAAACTAAGGAGCTGGTGGTGGACTGCCGCAGGCATGGGCAGCCCCTCACAGCACCAGTAAATATACAGGGAACAGACATCGAGATGGTGACATCCTATAAGTACCTGGGTGTTCATCTGAACAATAAACTAGACTGGTCACACAATACTGACACACTCTACAAGAAGGGACAGCGCAGGCTGTTCCTGCTGAGGAGACTCAGGTCTTTTGGTGTACAAGGGGCGCTGCTGAAGACATTCTATGACACGGTGGTGGCATCAGCCATCACTTTTGGAGTGGTCTGCTGGGGCAGTGGCATTACTGCAGCCGATAGGAAGAGACTGAACAAACTGATCAAGAAAGCTAGCTCTGTCCTGGGGCAGCGCCTTGATCCGGTGGAGGAGATAGGAGAGAGAAGGACGGTGGCTAAACTGTCATCTCTGCTGGAGTCAGAGTTCCACCCTATGCAGGACATACTGAATGCACTGAGGAGCTCATTTAGCAGCAGACTACATCATCCCAGGTGCACAACCGAGAGGTTTCGCAGGTCCTTCCTACCAACGGCTGTCAGACTGTACAATCTAAGCAGGGCTGCTCGCAGAGATAGCAAAAAGACGTAACAAACTAATAGTTTTTTGAATGCAAAAGATGCAATAGACTTACACAATGGTCCCCTCCGGCATACAACTAGGAAAATATCGGTCACTATGGAGGGTGAGAATATGTATGGGCACATAATCATACCATGTAGGATAACTAAGTAGACGGTTATGCTGTTTCATCCCACCTAGCAACAATGCTCTGCACTGTGTGTGTTTATATATTTACATATTTATTCCATCTAGCTACAATGCTCCGCACTGGGTGTTTATATATCTACATATTATTCCATCTAGCTACATTGCTCCGCACTGTGTGTGTTTATATATTTACATATTTATTCCACCTAGCTGCAATGCTCCGTACTGTGGGTGTTTATATATTTACATATTTATTCCATCTAGCTACAATGCTCCGCACTGTGTGTTTATATATTCATATATTTATTCCATCCAGCTACAATGCTCTGCACTGTGTGTCTGTGTGTGTGTATATATATATTTTATAGTAATATGTACATATGTATATTAGCTGCTCTTGCTTGCTTGTTTTTTTCTTGCCTTCTGATTGTTGCTCTGAGTGTTGCTATCCCTGTGCTGTTGCAATCCTGGAATTTCCCCGTTGTGGGACTAATAAAGGCTTATCTTATCTTATCTTATCTTATCTTATCTTATATTTAATGCCTTAGGAATTTTTTCGTACCCTTTTCCTGACCGATACCTTTGAACAATGAGATCCCTCTGATGCTTTGGAAGCTTTCTGTAGACCATGGCTTGTGTTGTAAGATGCGACTACAAAAATGTGAGGAAAAGCCTACTAGAACAGTCGAACTTTATTTGGGGTTATTCAGAGGCACTTTAAATGGTGACAGGTGTGTGCTGACTCCCATTTAACATGAGTTTGAATGTGATTGGTTAATTCTGAACACAGCCACATCCACAGTTATAACAGGGGGTGCATATTTATTCAACCAGGTTATCGCAAGTTTTTTATTTTTTCCCATTAAAAGATCTCAGTTTGTTTTTCAATTGGGTTGTACAGGTTATAGGTCACATTAATGGTGGAAAAAGTTTTAAAATGATTTATCTTGGTCTAATTTTTTTTACATCACAAAACCTGGCATTTGAACAGGGGTGTGTAGACTTTTTATATTCACTGTATCACATTCCAGCTCAGCTAGGGTGGCACTTAGGGTGGCCAGTGAGATTGTAGTGGTGGCCAGTGCTACCCCCGGCCACCCTGGTGGCCCCGCCCCTGCTAGTTAAGCACCGGAACCAGCTTGGTGGAAAAGGGGTGTATGAGGAGGAGAACCAGAAGTTTCTCACTGCGCCTCAGAGCTCCCATTGCTACAGTGCAGCTAGCTTAATTAGTGAGCTAGTTAGCAGCCCAATTGTGGTTTTCACAGCTCTTCCCTGTAGATTTTAGTCACTCCAGAAGACATCTGTGATCCCAGCTTGTTCATTATTCTGCAGTCGATAATATATGTATCTTATGTGGCGACATGGAATAATAAGCGGCGAACTGGGGAGTTTAAAGTGCCTTTATTAAATCACATCGCCAACACGAGCTCACTCTGGTGCTGTGCAGAGCGGCCCAGAGTGAGCCCTGAGGGCTCTCGGTAGCGTGAAGACAGGTGCAGTCAGTTGAGCAGTAGCAGAGAGAGTGAGTTACAGGATATGTGCGGTATTTATACCAGTTACAGACAATGCATGAAAGAGCATGGGCATTTGCATATGAGAGAAACATACATATCAAATAGGCAGGTTGCCAGCCCCTGCTCCAGCTTGCAGGACAAAGAGGTGACAAGTCACATCTACATATTGATCTGTCTCTAGGTCACAGTGAGGACAGGACGTGTGAACACAAAGCATGAATGGCACATTAACATCACACTAGTGCTGCGGAAAATAACCAGGAGTAGCGAGCGGTCTGTCCTTAGTCTGTGGGGGTTGTCCCACACTGCTCCCCCCCAGAGGGCTCGGCTGGGGGCCGAGACCTCGATAGTGCAGCATGGCAGCGAGCAGGGAAGGCTCTGTGCCAGTGAAGGTGGAGGGGGGTGGGGGTTGCCGGGGACGGTGAAATCGTCCAGGCCGCGCAAAAATTGCTTGTTGATCCGCGATGTCGAGGGGCTGTCCCGTTGAGCGTGCGGAGATAACAAGAAGAAAAATTAGTCTCTGGCTCCTCTCGTGGCCATGAAGAAAAGCAGGGGCGGCTGTGAGGGAAAAAACAACAGCAGAGGGACGTGGCGTGTTACTTTAGGTGCGGGCGCAGCCCTAAAGTCCTCGGGAATCGCAAAACAGCTGAATTCCCTATGTGTGCCGTGGCTGAGACCATTAACAAATCCTTCGAGCATGCTGCATGCGTGCCTCAGGTGAGCGAGCAACCCTGAAGGGCAGCGGCGAAGGAGGAAGGCAGTCTGTGGAGCCGTATGTGTCCCGTGCGTGGTGCGCCGTCCCCGTGACTCCCCAGTGCGTGTGCTGGGGTCCCGTGCGTGGGTGGGCCGCTGGAGAGGAGAACCAGGGTCAGGGAGCTTGCTGGAGATCATCCCTGTTGTCTGTTGCGTCGTTCGGTCGTGGTGCGTTGGAGCGGTGCGAGGAAGTAGACGATCTCTGTCCCTCGGGCTCGTGGAGATGCGTTGGAGCGGTGCGAGGCAGTAGACAATCTTTGTGCCCCGGGCTCGTGCAGCTGCGTTGGAGCGGTGAGAGGGAGGAGACGATCGTTGTCGCTCGTGCGGCCATGGTGTGTTCAGGTCCACGCGCTGCGCTCTCCGTCGACCATGGAGGTTGCCGTCGTGGAGAGAGGACGAGGTGCGTGCGCTCTCGTGTGGAGGAGCTGTGAGAGCGGCCGGTCCAGCGTGGATGTGCAGATCTCAGGCGTGCAGATCTCACCGTGAAGCGTGAAGCGGTCACCAGTGTCGCGGTCCAGACCAGAAGGTTGCTTTGCACAAAACGTGTGCATGTTCGGGGTCACCAGTGTGGCGACATGGAATAATAAGCGGCGAACTGGGGAGTTTAAAGTGCCTTTATTAAATCACATCGCCAACACGAGCTCACTCTGGTGCTGTGCAGAGCGGCCCAGAGCGAGCCCTGAGGGCTCTCAGTAGCGTGAAGACAGGTGCAGTCAGTTGAGCAGTCGCAGAGAGAGTGAGTTACAGGATATGTGCGGTATTTATACCAGTTACAGACAATGCATGAAAGAGCATGGGCATTTGCATATGAGAGAGACATACATATCAAATGGGCAGATTGCCAGCCCCTGCTCCAGCTTGCAGGACAAAGAGGTGACAAGTCACATCTACATATTGATCTGTCTCTAGGTCACAGTGAGGACAGGACATGTGAACACAAAGCATGAATGGCACATTAACATCACACTAGTGCTGCGGAAAATAACCAGGAGTAGCGAGCTGTCTGTCCTTAGTCTGTGGGGGTTGTCCCACATCTTACATCATTCCAGCCCATTTTGTTTGTTTTTTTCCTGTCATGACCAAGGTATTAGAACCATTGGCATGCTAGCTTGGCAACATCAGTCGGTGAATCAGAGATTTCATGGCTCTTTTGTGTGCATTCAGTGTGCATTCACACTGAATGCACTGAGGAGCTCATTTAGCAGCAGACTACATCATCCTAGGTGCACAACCGAGAGGTTTCGCAGGTCCTTCCTACCTACGGCTGTCAGACTGTACAACCTAAGCAGGGCTGCTCGCAGAGATAGCAAAAAGACATGACAACCTAATAGTATTGAATGCAAAAGACGCAATAGACGTACACAATGGTCCCCTCCGGTATACAACTAGGAAAATACCGGTAGCTACGGAGGGTGACAATATGTATGGGTACATAATCATACCATGTAGGATAACTAAGTAGACGGTTATGCTGTTTCATTCCATCTACCTGCAATGCTCCGCACTGTGTGTGCTTATATATTTACATATTTATTCCATCTAGCTACAATGCTCCGCACTGTGTGTGTTTATATATTTACATTGTGGTGGACACACTCATGGAGATTTTGTGACTCACATTTTAGGTCAGAACAAAGGCAGGAAGCTGCAGGAATATTAGCTTTGGTATGCAAGACCTGAGTCATTAAAGGATTAAGGAAAGTATGCATTGGAGACAGTGGAAGTGATATCATGGAGAGAAATACATTGTGACTGTCTTTATAATGCAAAGTGGTCTGTGTGACATGTGATCTATGAAGTGTGAAGTCCCTGATATTTAAGGGCGAGAGTTTACTGTTTCATTCTCTTTTTTCTCTCTGCTTTGAGATGCTGGTGTTGTGAATAAAAGCTGACTTTGGAGAGAACTCTGTCTCGTCATTTTCACAGCACCACAACATATTTATTCCATCTAGCTACAGTGTTCCGCACTGTGTGTCTATATATTTATGTTTATATGTACATATGTATACTCTCTGCTCTTTTTTTTTTTCTTGCCTTCTGATTGTTGCTGTGAGTGTTGCTGTCCCTGTGCTGTTGCAATCCTGGAATTTCCCCATTGTGGGACTAATAAAGGCTTATCTTGTCTTATCTTATCTTATCTTATCTTATCTTTTTCTATAAATTCTAGTGACTGAGCCATCAGGCCACTCTTAAAATCCCAAATTTACATGAAAAACATCCCAAATTTACATGAAAAACTCCACAAAATTGAGAAAAGTCCCAAATTTACATTAAAAAGTCCCAAATTTACACAAAAAACTTAATGGAAATTATTAACCCCTTAACATTCCAACCAATTTTACAAAAAATGCCTAAATTTAGCTTATGCAAAGAAAATCAAATTCTTTCTTCACTGAAAGCCATACAAAATTTGAAACATCCCGTAGTGATGTTGATGTGATGATCCCGCAAGCTGATTAAGTTTGCGGACGACACCACCCTCATCGGGCTCATCTCCAACGGCGACGAGTCCGTCTACAGGAGAGAGGTGGCCCAGCTGGCGTCCTGGTGCAGCCACAACAACCTGCAGCTGAACGCTCTGAAGACAGTGGAGATGATTGTGGACTTCAGGAAAGTCACAACCCCTCTGCCCCCCCTCACCCTCACAGGCTCTCCCATCACCACTGCAGATTCCTTCCGCTTCCTGGGCACCACCATCACCCGGGACCTCAAGTGAGAACCGACCATCAGCTCCCTCATCAAAAAGGCCCAGCAGAGGATGTTCTTCCTGCGGCAGCTGAGGAAGCTCAAGCTACCCACCAAGATGTTAGTGCAGTTCTACACGGCCATCATCGAGTCCATCCTCACCACCTCCATAACCGTGTGGTACGCAGGAGCCACTGCCAGAGACAGACTAAGGCTGCAGCACGTCGTGCGCACTGCTGAGAAGGTGATCAGCTGCAAGCTCCCATCTCTCCAGGACCTGTACATCTCCAGGACCCGGAGGCATGCAGGCTGGATCATAGTCGACCCTTCACACCCTGGTCACGTACTGTTTGCCCCCCTCCCCTCAGGTAGAAGACTTCGGTCCATTCAGACTAAAACCTCCCGTCACATGAACAGCTTCTTCCCCTCTGCCATCAGACTGCTGAACACTAAGTGACTTATTGACTCTCGTGCACTACGTATAGCAGCTCAACCAGACTCATGTCATTCATCACTGTTTTCTTTTTGCATTACCGACTGCACTATGTGGTACTCCACAATATCTGCTGCTCGCTAATATATTTAAAAACTGCTTTGACTAGTATTACTAATTCTTATTCTACACTTTATTGCATGTATAGTTTTTTTTATTTCTTTTATTTTATCATGTTTAATGTTGCAGCATTGCACCGAGACAAATTCCTAGTTTGTGTATTACATGAACAATGGCAACAAATCTGATTCTGATTCTGAGTGGAACACCAGAATTTTAAGAGGTTAAAAAAATGTTTTGAGGAGAGCTGCTTTCCCCGGGTGTAAAATGGCACTGCAATAATTAAACCCTGAGGTGTTCTGACCTAATCATGTCAGATATTTCATTCACACCTCTGCATCAACATGTGGAACAAACATCATAACCACTGCGGTATGGTATAAGGTTATACCACAGGTTTGGGATGGCATCAGCGTGATGACACAGCTGTTCGGTGACGTCATCACCCCGAGCTGATATAAGGTGAGGGTCGGCCATCTTAAGGCCTCTCTTGCCTCTCTTAGCTTTATAGCACTCAGCCTTCCCACCAGAGTCTGTAGCTGCTAAAGTGTGATATGTAATAAAGTTTGTGTTCCAAGCAGACACCACTCTCTGTGCATCATTCCAGATTTCCAGACATAACAACCGGGACTCCTTAATAAAGTAAATTTGGCTGCAATTTTGTCACTAAATCCAGAGCTCAGACACAGTAACACATTTGCTTTTTCTTTTTAAACCAGTCAGCTGCAGTTTGATGTGCACGTGTGTTCAGGGAGATACGTGAACCAGGAGTGGTGCTACATTCAAGTTTGCAAATGAGGTCTCTTTCTAACTTAAATTTCACTTAAACTGTATTTACTCGTGTTTCAGTTGCTGCTGCTGCTGGAAGTAAAGGAATGCTGACTCAGCTGTTGCTTGGATGCAGTGCCTTGCTCGGCGGCCTGCTCCTGACTGCTTCCTCTGTTACACCCAGTGAGTGCAAAACCCCGTTGGACTAGGGTTGGTTGGTGGGTGGGTGGGTGGTTGGGTGGGTGGTTGGGGCATACTACTTTATAACACAGTGCTTTTTAAGCCTGCTCTGTTCTGGGGCAATGCCTCAACCCAGTGGAGGAGACAGGATGATGGTGGCTGTTGTGTGGGGTTTTATGTTGAAGTGCACTGTGATGATGCCGCCTTCCGGTTGCGTCATCACACCGCCCTTTATTACGGGGCATCCGCCATTAGGGCTTTCTCTTGCCCTGGATGACTCCGCCATGGTGTGTTATGTGTAGAGTACCCTTCATATTAATAAAGAAGTGTTCCAGCGCAAGCTCTTCGTCAGCCTGATTTACTACCAGGTTTGTGGACATAACATTCGGCGACAGAGGATTAACGGATGGAGGCATGTGTTACACCACTGCGGCCCTTCCTGGAGCTTCCCGATGAGCCACTGGTGCCATGGCCTCACTGATTGGAGGCTTTCCAAACCTACGTCGTGGCTTTAGACCTCGGGAAGCTAGACAAGGTGAGAGCGCGAGCACTCCTTGTTCACAACCTGGGTATCAAAGGCCAGAGGATTCTGCAGATGCTCGGTGTGACGAACTCGTACAAGAACATAGTGGAGCTGCTGACTAACCATTTTACCACACTGGACAGCGTGACGGTACAGAGAATTCGCTTTCGCCAGAGACGCCAGAGGGTCAGTGAGCCAATTCATCAATATGTTGCTGACCTTAGGCAGCCAGGTAGCGAGTGCCATTTTGGGTCACTGGAAAACGAGATGGTGCGAGACCAGTTAGGTGAGCACACGTGTAATGCTGAGCTACGTGCTAGGTTACTAATGGTGCCTAATGTCTTGACGTTAACTAGGGCTGTCGAACTAGCTCTTCAGTTAGAGGCCGCCGATAAGCTAGTTTTGGAGCTAAACTGGCACCAGTCACAGAAGCCACCGGAGGCGCCTACGTCAGCCAATGTGGTGGACCTGGAGGACGAAGATGGCATGGATGAGGACTATGAGGCTAACACAATGAGCCGAAGGTCTGTCCCGGGAGACCCCGTTTGCAGGGGTTGTGGGTTCCCAATGCACCGTTTTAAAGTGAGTGTGTGCCCGGCAAGAGGGAAACGATGCAGCAGGTGTGGGCACTTGAATCATTTCATCAGGGTGTGCCCTTTACCAGTGCCATGGAGCCCACCGAAAAAGCCTGCCTGCCCGCCTGCAACGAGCATCCACTTGGTGAGTCCCAACACCAGCGGGTGTTCTTATTGCATGGTGGAATTGGACGGTGTTGCTTTGCCATTATTGCTTGACACAGCGGCGGTGCGGTCGATGCTAAATTGGGCCATGATGAAGTTTTTTCTGTACCACAGGATTAGGAGTAACCCAGCGCCATTATACGGCTACAGTGGTAACAGACTGTGCAATGTTGGGTCTGTGGAGCTGACTGTTCGCTACAAGTCTGAAGCGGTGCACGACTTTACTTTCCAAGTGGCGGTGCATGGCGATAACATCATGGGTTGTGACCCGTTCTACGAACTGGGTTTTGCCATCAGAGACAGTGCTGGGAACAAATGGTCTGGGTGTGGTTGTTGGAGCTTGTCGGCTCCAGTGAATGACGATGTTGTGGTTTGGGACGAAGCGCTGGCAGACAGTACTGGCATTGAGTCACCCAGTTCTAGCTCACTGGAGGAATGGGCAGCTTCAGTGCCTGCACTTGACAGGAGGTAGTAGGGGGGGCCGAGCAGGCAGGTGGAGCACCCGTTCTGACGAGCGACACCAGGGAGGCACCGGACACCTTCAGTACTCGCATTGGGTCTCGGACGAAGATGGATGAGGGGTTCGCTGGAATGACGTGACCGCTGCATCGCTAAAGGATAACAACGGGGCAAGACCACATGAGAGCATGGAGTTACTGCATGCTCATCAGCACATCGGGCCGAGTAAGGTACCGCTCCAGGTCATGGACTGGGTTTGGGTTCGGGCTGATGAAAGACCTAGGTGACATTTGACCGGACCACAGCCGGTGAAACATCGGACGCTGCTGAGGATTGTGGCGAAGTTGGGAGCGGCGTATTTCGGGCTGGCGGACGGCTCAATCAGGCGTGTTAACCAGCTGCGGCGTGTCCAGGTGGACGCTCCGGGTGGCAAGGCTGGCAGGAGTGTGAGAAGGTGGTGTGGGATCCAGTCTCCTGTGTTTCGAAGAATTCGGTCCTCATCCCGGGGGTCTGCCACTTCCAGGGGCACGCCTGCTGCGGGGCTGCTGCAGGGCCCCACCGCCTGACCCAGTGTGTCTGTGGGGAATTGTGTGCAAGAAACTTAAGACTGTTTACTAGTTTGTTTAGTTAGGTGCACGGCTGTTCCATTTCGGGTGGCAGAATAATCCACCTTGCCGTACGAACCGTGTGGCAGTCGACCCACCGGTCCTAGTTATGTTTTAGTGTTCTTTATGTTTTCATTTTATGCCTGCTTTTATTTTGTGTGTTTGGGGTGTGTTTACAAATTTTGGTGGGTTTAATTAAGTGTGTGTTTTTCTACTTTGTAAAGGGGGGGGGGATTTTGTGTGGGGTTTTATGTTGAAGTGCGGTGTGATGACTCCACCTTCCGGTAGCATAATCACACCGCCCTATATTATGGGGCATCCGCCATTAAGGCTTTCTCTTGCTCTGGATGACTCCACCACGGTGTGTCATGTGTAGTGTACCCTTTAAAGCAATGTTCCAGTGCAAGCTGTTTGTCAGCCTTATTTACTACCAGGTTTGTGGACATAACAGTGGCTAAGCTGTCATCTCTGCTGAAGTCTGAGTCCTACCCCTGTGGGACACGCTGAACGCACTGAGGAGCTCATTTAGTGGTAGGCTGTGCCATCCTTAGTGCTTGAGGGAGAAATTCTGCAGGTCCTTCCTACCTGCTGCTGTCAGACTTCACAATCTAACCGGTGCTGCTCACAGAGGCCACATTAAACGTTACAACTTTGCACAACAGAGATCGTCCCCTGCAATACACAACTAAAACAATTACAGTTATTATTGAAGGTGGCAACAACACTGCTGATCCAAATATGTTGGCCTCATCTGTGTTTGCCCACATGGACTTTACCTATTTACCTATTTTCAACTTATTTTCTCATAAATTTTCTTTTATTATTTTCTTTTTATATCTGTGGCTTTTCCCCCTAATTTGATACATTTTTTGTGAAAATTTGAAACTTTTTCATAAAATTTTAACTTTATTACTGTAAGCTTAAAACTTTTTCTCATAATTTGATTTTTTTCATGTAAATTTGCAACTTTTTCTCATAAATTTATTTTCTTGTAAAACTGACTTTTTTTCTTGCAAATTTGCTAACTTTGTCTTGTAATTTTGGAACTTTCTCATAAAATTTGTTACTTTTGCCCATAAATTTGTGACATTTTTTTCTTGTAAATTTGGAACCTTCTCAAAAAATGTAATTCTTTGAGAACATTTGCAATTTTTTCTCATAAATTTGTGTTAATTATTTTTTTCTTGTAAATTTTCAATTTATTTACCCTGTGGGACACATATGCACATATGTACATCACTTCATGCTTCATATGTAATCATATATCCCATAACCTACATATGTTTAAGCATGTGAGAGTGTTTAGTGATTACATATGTAAAGCGACTTCACACCTCAGAACAGGACAAAGGGTCTAAACCGGCAGTGAAGATCAAAGAGCATCCGAGGCACTGCGGTGGAGACCGGATGGGTTGCCCTGACCCCCCAGGGCCAGGTGGAGGAGTACGAAGACAAAAGAGGGGATTAAGATAGGAGGGATGTCAGCTTTTGATATGCATGTCTTTTGTTATGTGCGAGTATAAGTTCATAGAGCCGAAGGTGTTCGCTCTCTTACTTCTTCTGCTGCTGCACCCAGATGAGACTTGTTTGAGGAGCTGATAATAAACTTTGGTTTATGAATCACATGGCCTCGTTATTTCAAGCTCCTCTACACTGGTGACCCTGACGCGAGAATGGACCAGAGGCGTTCCCCCACGATCGACTCATCTGTGGCGACCCAGGCAGACGCCGGCGCCCATGCAGACAGGGGAACAGATGGACAACGTTCCCCCACGGCAGAAGTGATAGAGAGGGCTCAACCGAGCACCAGCGCCGCAGAGAGAGCCGAAGCAAGGCACTCTCACCCTGCGGACACATCAGTGACAGTTCACACAAACGCCGTCACCGTCAAGCTGCCGGACTTCTGGCAGGAAGGTACCCCGCCTCGTGGTTTCAGCAAGCTGAAGCCCAGTTTGCACTTGTGGGCATCACGGCTGACGATACAAAGTTCTATCACATCGTCGCCAAACTCGACGCCGCCACTTCGAGATGTGCGCGGAGCATAATCCAGCAGCTGCCGGCCCAGGACAAATATAAAGAACTGAAAGCGACCATCGTGGCAAATTACGTCCCCTCAGCCGAGGAGAGAGCCGAGAGAATCCTGGCGGTCTACGGCCACAGAGGAGGCAGACCCAAGGCCCTCATGGAGGACTTGCTGCAACTTAAAGAAGAGGACAATGACAACTTCCTCTTCCATTTCATATTCCTCAGTACGCTGCCGCCACACGAGAGGGACGCTTGCCAACATGCGATGCAGCACCCAGCAGGACTTCCGCACGCTGGCTCACGAAGCTCAACGGCTCGTCAACGCCTACAAGGAGCAGACACCCACAGCAGCATCCGCAGACCTCAACGCTGATGTCCAGAGCCACGAGGAGCCACAAATCACCGAGCAGAATCAGCCCGCGGTGACAGCGACACGGCCAGGACGCAACAGACGGAGCGACGTTTGTTATTACCACCACCGCTTCGCCGAGAAGGCTTACAAATGTGTTCCCCCCTGCAAATTCACGATTTTGGGAAAACGCCGAAGCCGAGAGCCATTAACAGCGGCGGTTCTCGGCGAAAAAAGCAAGCTTTTATATGTGACGGACGGACACACCGGCAAGCGGTTCCTTATCGACACGGGAGCTCAACTAAGTTTTGTCATGCCCTCCCAAGCTGACCGGGCCATGGGCCCCTGGGGCAATGGAGCGGTGGCAGCCAACGGCTCCATCACCGACACTTTTGGCGAAAAGAGCCTGCCCCTCTGCATCCACGGCCGCAACTACAGATGGACATTTGTTGTAGCGGCGGTGAGTTTTAACTTGTTGGGCGCAGATTTTTTGTGTGCACATGGGTTATTAGTTGATCTAGCGAACAGACGCTTGGTTAATGCACTGTCCTTTGCTTCTATTCCCTGCTCAGCTCGACTTTCTCCACCACCCGTGCAGGCTAGCGTCACCACAGCAGGAGGTAAGTTTGATCAACTCCTCACCCAATTCCCAGCACTCACAATTCCCAAATTCTCATCCACAGTGGCTAAACACGGGGTCGAACACTTTATTCCCACAACGGGCCCACCCGTATTCGCCAAAGCTCGGCGCTTAGATGCGACCAAGCTCGCCATAGCTCGGAACGAGTTTACCACCTTTGAAAAATTAGGCATTATCAGACGCTCGAAAAGCCCCTGGGAGTCACCACTTCACATGGTCCCGAAATCCGACGGTTCTTGGAGGCCGTGCAGCGATTACCGCAGATTAAACAATGCGACAGCGCATGACCGCTACCCAATTCCTCACATTCAAGACTTTTCACTACATCTGGCGGGTGCGCGCATTTTTTCAAAAATAGACCTGGTCCGCGGTTATCATCAAGTCCCAGTTAGAGCAGAGGACATTCCTAAAACAGCTGTAATAACCCCCTTTCGGCCTCAAAGGTGCTGCTCAAACCTTTCAGCGGATGATGGACGCAGTATTACGCGACCTCCCTTTCGTGTTCGTCTACCTCGACGATATGCTGGTAGCCAGCTTGTCTGAGGAAGAACACGAGCAGCATCTCACTATGGTTTTTCAGAGACTAGAAGAGCACGGGTTAATAATCAATCCAGCCAAATGCAAATTCGGCATGTCACAAATTGATTTTTTAGGACACAGAGTTTCTCCGAAGGGGGCAGTCCCACTTCCAGACAAAGTTCACGCAGTAAAAAGTTTCCCACGGCCACAAACGGTCAAATCGCTGCAAGAATTTTTGGGCATGGTTAATTTTTACAACCGTTTCCTCCCCCACGCAGCTCAGCTCATGCAGCCCCTATATGACGCGCTCAGAAAACAAAAACCTTCCAACGCGGTCGAATGGACCCCGGAGCGCGAACGCGCCTTCGCGGAAGTAAAAAGTGCCCTAGCTAATGCCACATTGTTGGTTCACCCCGATCCCTCGGCCGATATTGCGCTAACCACAGACGCTTCAGACCTGGCCATAGGGGTAGTTGTAGAACAACACGTCAGCGGAATCTGGCAACCTTTGGCATTCTTCAGCAAATCGCTAAACCAAACTGAGCGTAAATACAGCACTTTTGACAGAGAGCTGCTAGCGCTTCATTTATCCATCCGCCACTTCCAATTCTGGTTGGAAGGGCGGCGTTTCACGGCTTTTGTAGACCACAAACCGCTCACCTTTGCCATGGCTAAAATTTCCGAACCGTGGTCAGGCAGGCAACAAAGACAGCTGGCTGCGATTTCAGAGTTCACCACAGACATTCGACATGTGGCAGGCAAACTTAACGTGGAAGCAGACTGCCTCTCTCGCGCTGTGTCATCGCCAGAGCGCGAGGAGACAGATTATCCTACCTCAGCCGCTGAACTCTTCGCCAACGCGGACACATACGCAGCACCAATCCACGCAGGGATAGATTATGCAGCCATGGCAGAGGAGCAAAGTAGTGACGCGGACGTGCGCGCACTCCTGTCTGGACCAACAGGGTTAAGGCTGGAGGAAAGGGTTTTACGCGACGGTGTGCCCCCCCTAATATGTGACATCTCAACCGGCCGACCTCGCCCGTTAGTCCCAGCTGCATGGCGCCGCCGTATTTTCGACTCGATTCACTCCCTCGCACACCCAGGTGTGCGCGCTTCAGTTAAAATGGTCGCCGAAAAGTTTGTGTGGCCTGGCCTGCGCAAAAACGTAAAAGAATGGGCAAAGACTTGCATTTCTTGTCAGCGCGCCAAAGTACACAAACACACAAAAGCCCCTCTGGAGCCTTTTCGAATCCCTGCTAGAAGGTTCGACCACGTTCATGTCGACCTCGTGGGGCCACTACCTTCCTCCCAAGGTTTCACACACCTGTTAACAATGATAGACCGCACCACGCGCTGGCCAGAGGCAGTCCCTCTGGTGTCAACCACAGCGGAGGAAGTCGCTCGCGTTTTTTTGACAAACTGGGTGGCACGTTTCGTGTCCCATCGGACATCACGTCCGATAGGGGGCCTCAATTTGTCTCGGAGCTTTGGTCAGCCATGGCCAGCAGCTTAGGGGCGACAATTCACCGCACCACCGCTTATCACCCTCAGGCTAATGGGTTATGCGAACGTTTTCACAGATCTTTAAAGGCCGCCCTCAGAGCCTCACTAACGGATACAAATTGGGTAAATAAACTTCCCTGGGTTTTATTGGGGTTGCGTGCTGCGCCCAAAGAGGATCTAGACGCCTCCCCAGCAGAATTAGTTTTTGCACAACCTCTCAGGCTCCCAGGTGAATTTTTACCAGAGAACCCAGAGCCAGGGCATTTTCCAGCCCCGAGGTTTTTAGGCAGCAACGGACCGGACTCTTTCCCTGGACCGGCACATCACTCTTTTCCATGGGTTTTTGTCCCCCAAGCTTTAAAAAACGCTGAATTCGTTTTTGTTAGGCATGAAGCTTTAAAACCAACTTTCCGCCCACCATACGATGGGCCATTCAGAGTGCTGGAACCTGGTGATAAACATTTTGTGCTTGATTTTGGGGATAGAAAAGAAACAGTCAGCATTGACAGACTTAAACCTGCCTTCTTGTTGAGAGACGAGCCTGCACGGTTGGCGAGAGCACCTCGGCGGGGTAGACCCCCCAAGAGAAAAGACTCAGCCCCCCTGCAGGGAACAATTAATCACTCTCCTCCCCAAGCTGCAGATTCCTTACAGGAAGGTCCCACCAGGACGCCCAAGCGGACCCACAACAGATTCGGGAGAAGATTAAAACCCAGACGGCACAGAGACTGATGCAAACTACTCAACAGTTGTTCACTAATTGTGCTGTAACAGTTTAGGACTGACTTGTGATATTACTATGCTGTTATGATTACCACTGAACTCTCTTAGGAGCATGGCTGCTGGAAAGTTTCTTCTGCGTCAAGAGGTGTAGCAGTTAGTATGTCATAATAATTATCTTAAACTGTGAATTTTTCTATTGTCCTTTTCTTAGTCGTTTGGGGGGGGCTGTGGTCTATATTAATCATATATCCCATAACCTACATATGTTTAAGCATGTGAGAGTATTTAGTGATTACATATGTAAAGCGACTTCACACCTCAGAACAGGACAAAGGGTCTCAACCGCCAGTGAAGATCAAAGAGCATCCGAGGCACTGCGGTGGAGACCGGATGGGATGCCCTGACCCCCCAGGGCCAGGTGGAGGAGTACGAAGACAAAAGAGGGGATTAAGATAGGAGGGATTTCAGCTTTTGATATGCATGTCTTTTGTTATGTGCGAGTATAAGTTCGTAGAGCCGAAGGTGTTCGCTCTCTTACTTCTTCTGCTGCTGCACCTAGATGAGACTTGTTTGAGGAGCTGATAATAAACTTTGGTTTATGAATCACATCGCCTCGTTATTTCAAGCTCCTCTACAATTTTCTTGTAAAACTGACTTTTTTTCTTGCAAATTTGCTAACTTTGTCTTGTAATTTTGGAACTTTCTCATAAAATTTGTTACTTTTGCCCATAAATTTGTGGCATTTTTTTCTTGTAAATTTGGAACCTTCTCAAAAAATGTAATTCTTTGAGAACATTTGCAATTTTTTCTCATAAATTTGTGTTAATTATTTTTTTCTTGTAAATTTTCAATTTATTTACCCTGTGGGACACATATGCACATATGTACATCACTTCATGCTTCATATGTATACCGCTTTAGGCTTCACATCTTAGATTGAACAAAGGACAGGGTCTCTTTGGAGATAACAGGAGGATGTGAAAGTTTAGGCTTTGGTATGCAAAGAGACGGCCTGGGGGGATTTTCCTGGCCACCAGAGGCTGGGGGTGGAGGTGTTAAGATCTGAAAGAAGATGCATTGTTACTTGGGATTAAATACAATGTGACTGTGTGCTTTGAAGTCCTGAGGTATTTAAAGGATGAATGTCTGGGTTTCTTTCTCTTTCTGTTTTTGATGTTGGAAGATGTGAATAAACCTGACTCGTGAGATGAACTCTGCCTCGTCATTTTCCACAACCCCTATATTTATTTTTAGGTAAACAGGCATAATCTGCTTGCCAGCATTAAACCCATCTAGGCCCCACATGGGTTTAACAGGGCTGAGCAGGTTTCTGTAACAGTGGTGCCAAAATTACAAGAAAAAAAATAAAATTTACGAAAAAAAAGTTGCCAGTTTAGAAAGAAGTTGGTGGATTGTCCTCTCTGGGTTGGGGACAGGCTCCTGCCCCAAGTGGAGGAGTTTAAGTTTCTTGGGGTCTTATTCACGAGTGAGGGGAGAATGGAGCGAGAGATTGACAGATGGATCGGAGCAGCATCTGCAGTGATGCGGACGTTGTACCGGTCCGTTGTGGTGAAGAGGGAGCTGAGTTCTAAGGTAAAGCTGTCAATTTACCAGTCAATCTATGTTCCTACTCTCACCTATGGTCACGAGCTTTGGGTAATGACCGAAAGAACGAGACTGCGGATACAAGCGGCTGAAATGAGCTTTCTCCGTAGGATTGCTGGACTCACCCTCAGAGATAGGGGGAGGAGCTCAGTCATCTGGGAGAGGCTCAGAGTAGAACCGTTGCTCCCAGCCCTCCGGAAAAGCGGTAGAAGATGGATGGATGGATGGAGAAGAAAGTTGCAAATTTACTAGAGAAAAGTTGCAAATTTATGAGAAAAAAAATTAAAATTTACGAGAAAAATGTTGCAACAAGAAAAAAATGGTAAAATTACTTGGAAAAACATTATAAGCTTATAGGAAAAAAATGCAAATTTACAAGAAAGAAGCCACATATTTATGAGAAAAAATTAGAAAGTTTCAAATTAAGACAAATAGTAAATACAGTGGTGTGAAAAAGTGTTTGCTCCCTTCCTGATTGCTCATTTTTTTGTATGTTTGTCAGACTCAAATGTTTCAGATCATCAAACAAATTTAAAAATTAGACAAAGATAACATAAGTAAACACAAAATGCAGTTTTTAAATGAAGGTGTTTATTATTAAGGGGGGGGGAAAAATCCAAACCTACCCTATGTGAAAAAGTGATTTCCCCCCCTCCCCGTTAAAAGATAAATTAACTGTAGTTTTATGGCAGCACATGGGGAGAGCATAATTGTTTACCATCTTAGGCAAGAACAAAGAGCAAGGGTTCCCTAGTGAGATAACAGGGAGGTGTGAAGAATGAATGAAGTGAATGCAATGTGACGCAAAGGTCACCTTTTGTGTGTTAGAAGCTTCTAGAGGAATGCCATGTTATTTAAGAGAAGAGTCTCTGCTGAGATGTCATTCTGTCTATGCTTGTTGTGTGAGTTGTGTAATAAATCGTCTGAGCCAAATCCGCCTCTTCATTTACACGCTCCACACTGGTGACCCAAGACGAATCATGGAACATGGAGAAAGATCCTCGGAGCCAACCTCGACGGGAACCCCCAGCCACGCATGTGCTGTTGCGATCAAGCTACCGGATTTTTGGCAGCACAACCCGCGCTCCTGGTTCCACCTCATCAAGGCGCAGTTCGCCCTCCGGGGGATATCGGCGGATGACACAAAGTTCCACTATGTGGTTGCAGCGCTCGACGCCCGCACGGCTCAGCACGTAGAGAGCCTGCTCGATCAGCCACCAACCGACGGCAAGTATGACACGCTGAAGGCTGCACTCATCCAGCACTACACACTCTCGGATGGTGAGAGAGCAGAGAGACTCCTGACGCGGACCGGGTTGGGAGACGGGTCGGCCATAGACCCGATGGAGAAGATGCTGAGGTTAAAGGGCACAGACGACGACCATTTTATTTTTACCCACCTCTTCCTCCGGAACCTTCCGTCAGCGGTGAGAGCGACCCTGGCCAATTCGCCATTGCCCGCCAAGCGGGACTATCGTGCGCTAGCCCGGGAAGCAAACCGGATCATCGTCGCCACCAGGGCATTCACGACCATTGCGGCAGCGACGGAGCTCGGCACGATGACTGGAGGAGACGAGGAGCCATCGACGGCAGCAGCAGAGCCACCGACGGCAGCAGCAGCAGGGGCCAAGGAACGCAGGGGAGACACGCTTTGTTTCTACCACCGCCGCTTCGCAGAGAGGACACGCAAATGTATACCACCGTGCCAATTCAAGCGCTCGGTAAACGCCAAGACCGGGGGTCAGTAGCAGCCGCGACCCTCAGGGAGGAGAACAAGCTACTCTACTTGACGGACACACGCTCGGGGAGGCATTTCCTCGTGGACACCGGCGCCCAGAAGAGTTTCATCCGGCCAACCTACGCTGACCGGCTGGCAGGATCTAGCGGCCCCGAGATGGCGGCAGCAAACGGCTCGGAGATTAAGACCTTTGGTGAGAGGACTCTACTCTTGTCTCTACATGGCCGTACATTTGAGTGGACTTTTGTCATAGCAGCATTGAATTACCATATACTGGGGGCTGATTTTCTGTGTGCACATGGTTTGTTGGTAGATGTCGCTAACAGACGCCTAGTTAATGCACTGTCCTTTGACTCTCTCCCCTGTATAGCTCGAGTGACCCGGCCAACAGCCCAAGCCAACGTCACAGCTACATGCGATAAGTTCCACACACTGCTCACTCAGTTCCCAGCACTCACAGTCCCGACATTTTCGGCAGCCATCGCTAAACACGGGGTGGAGCATTTTATCACCACCACCGGGCCGCCCGTTTTTGCAAGACCTCGGCGCTTGGACGCAGCTAAACTGGCCATAGCGCGCAAGGAGTTCGCCAACCTGGAGAGGTTGTGCATCATCAGGCGCTCAAACAGCCCATGGGCTTCCCCGCTACACATGGTCCCTAAAGCTGAGGGTTCATGGCGACCTTACGGGGATTTCCGCAGGTTGAACAACGCCACAGCGCACGACCGCTACCCAATTCCTCACATTCAGGATTTTTCCGTTCACCTTGCAGGAGCGCCCGTTTATTCTAAAATAGACCTGGTCCGCGGTTACCACCAAGTCCCAGTGCACGCTGAGGACATACCCAAAACAGCGGTAATAACTCCGTTCGGTTTATTCGAGTTTTTGCGCATGCCATTTGGGCTTAAAGGGGCTGCACAGACGTTCCAACGCATGATGGATGCAGTGCTGCGCGATCTCCCTTTCGTGTTCGTCTACCTGGACGATATCTTAGTAGCCAGCGTGTCCGAAGACGAAGACGAAACCCACCTCACGAAGGTTTTCCGGAGGTTGGAAGAGCACGGGTTAATAATCAACCCAGCGAAATGTCAGTTCGGGGTGACGGGGATTGATTTTTTGGGGCACCGCGTCTCTCCTGAAGGAGCGGTCCCGCTGCCTGACAAAGTGCGCGCAGTGGCAGATTTTCCCCAGCCGCCCCCCAGAGCCCCCCACCTCAAGGAGTGGATTCCAGACACCCCAAGGTAACACCAAAAAAGACCCCCCCCCCCAAAAAAAAAGAAGCAGTACAGCAAAAAAACACCCCGGGAGGGAGGTGGGGGAAAATGGCTAGGAGGGAAAAAAACAAACCAGCTCATAACTCACACCTGTGCCTTGACAGACCCCTAAGCCCCCACGGTCCCAGAACTCCAGGGTTCGGGTGGCCGGCCGAAGTCCCAGGTCAGCCAGACGGCCCGGAGGAAAGAGTCAGGTGGTCTGCCAGAGAAAGTGGGCCACCCCACCCAGAGACCCGGTCTTTCAGGCGGCCAGCCAGCATTCTTGAGCCACCAAGACCAGAGGGGTGATCCAGGAGGCGGCTTCCCCACCAGAAAACTCAATGGCAGGAAGCCGAACCGGAGGAGGGGGACCTCAACTGCGTCTGGTAGCGGAGGAAGGGGGACCACGACGGTGTCCTTCAGAGGATGGAGAGGAATCCCGATGGTGTCTGGCAGAGAAGAAAAGATCTCAGCATCCTCAGGCTGGCCGGCAGCACCCTTGATGGTCCTGGCTTGGGACCCGGTTGCACCCGCGATGGCTCCAGGCTGGAGCACGGCTGCACCCACGGTGGCTCCGGACTAGAGCACGGCTGCACCCTCGGTGGCTCCGGGCTGGGGCACGGCTGCACCCTCGGTGGCTCCGGGCTGGGGCACGGCTGCACCCTCGGTGGCTCCGGGCTGGAAAGACGAGAGTCTGCTGCGGGGAATGTCAATCTCAGTGTTTGGGGAGAGGCTGTCAACAGGGCGAGGTTATTCCTCTGGCGGTCTGAGGCAGGGCGACGCTGATCAGTGAACCGGGAGAGGAGATAGTCTTCTGTCGTGGAAAGCGCCCTTGCTTTGGCCCTGCTCGGAACGCCCCCCTCGACATGCCCGGGAAAGATTGCTGGAGCGCACAGACAGCGGGCAGCAACTCTGTGTACTGTGGGTAACTGCACAATCCAGGATGCGCTTCCAGAATCCCTACTGCTCCACCCAGACACTCCCAAGTCCTCTTGGGTCCCCGAGCCTCCAGTGCCTGATCCACAAAGTCCTGGATGAACACCGCCACCCATTCCTCCTCCACGCTGGGAGCCCCTGCTGCTGCTCCTCTTTTGCTACAGCGAGGTTGGCGAGCCTGGGGCATAGTGGACTCCAACAACCAGGTGAGTAAAAAAAATACACAAAAGAGGTGAAAACGATGCCCCACTGCAGAAGCTGGGTATTAATTGGGCGGCACTCTACTGTCATGAACGCCCCTCCGGGGCAAAAAACAAACCCAAGAGTTTGACTGTAGTGAGACATTTATTAACGGAAAAACAACATAACAGTCCAAAAATTACCGTGCACAAAAACAATGCAACAAGAGTAACTTACATGGATTTGGCTTCTCAGAGCAGAGAGCGCCCTGGAGAGAAAGGAGGGGGAGACTGACCGTGAGAGCGTAGTCCAGTCTAAACACTATACAGAGTGCCGCAAGGGCAGAGAGGAAAGGCAGAGTTTGAATACAAAGAATGTGATGAGCTGCAAGTGTGAGAGCCAAGCTGGCAAGCAGTAATTGCCTAACTGCTCTCAGCTGATGGGAGAGTAGACTGAGAGCAGTGAGAGGGTTTCAATAGCAGGAGTCAAAAAACACAGTCACTCACAGCTGATGAACTGGAAACAGACTGCGAGTGAAAGATGGCTGTGCCTGGAATGGAGGAAAGGGGCTCGTATCACCCAAACAACTGTTTGTCCAGACTGGAGCGCGTGCACATCCGCATCTCTACCCTGTTCCGCTGCCATGGCTGCGTAATCTATCCCCACGTGAACTGGGGCCGCGTGCGCTTCCGCGCTGTCATTTTGCCCTGCGGCTGCGGTAGTATAATCTGCCTCCGCGCGCTCCGGTGCTGTGACCGCGCGAGAGAGGCAGTCTGCCACTACGTTGAGTTTACCCGCTACGTGCTGAATATCAGTGGTAAACTCCGAAATTGCGGCCAGCTGCCTCTGTTGCCGGCCCGACCAAGGTTCTGAAATTTTGGACATCGCAAAAGTGAGCGGCTTATGGTCGACAAAAGCGGTGAAACGCCGACCTTCCAGCCAAAACTGGAAATGGCGGACAGCCAAATGGAGCACTAACAGCTCCCTGCCAAACGTGCTGTATTTCCGCTCGGCTTCGTTCAAGGATCTGCTGAAAAATGCCAGCGGCTGCCAAACCCCGGCAACGTGCTGTTCCACGACCGCCCCATGGCTAAATCTGATGCGTCGGTGGTGAGCGCTATGCGGGCCGATGGATCTGGGTGAGCCAGAAGCGTGGCGTTAGCCAGGGCGTTTTTTACCTCCGCGAATGCGCGCTCCCGCTCCGGGGACCACTCGATAGGATTGGAGGGTTTTTGTTTTTTGAGCGCGGCGTATAATGGTTGCATGAGTTGCGCTGCGTGTGGTAGGAAACGGTTATAAAAATTTACCATTCCTAAAAATTCCTGCAATGATTTGACCGTTTGTGGTCGGGGAAAATCTGCCACTACGTGCACCTTATCCGGTAGTGGGATTGCTCCTTCTGGGGAGACGCGGTGCCCCAAAAAAATCGATCTGCGCCACGCCAAACTGGCACTTGGCTGGATTAACTATTAACCCGTGCTCTCCCAACCTCCGAAAAACCGCAGTGAGGTGTTTTTCGTGTTCCTCTTCTGAAGTACTGGCGACTAAAATGTCGTTGAGGTAGACGAACACAAAAGGGAGATCGCGTAACATGGCATCCATCATACGTTGGAATGTTTGTGCAGCGCCTTTAAGACCAAACGGCATGCGCAAAAACTCAAAAAGTCCAAAAGGGGTTATTACCGCTGTTTTAGGAATGTCCTCAGGCCGGACTGGAACCTGATGGCAGCCGCGAACCAGGTCTATTTTAGAAAAAATGCGCGCCCCTGCTAGGTGCACCAAAAAATCCTGAATGTGTGGGATTGGGTAGCGGTCATGCGCTGTGGCATTGTTTAGTCTGCGGTAATTGCCGCAAGGTCTCCAGGAGCCGTCAACTTTAGGGACCATATGCAGTGGCGAAGCCCATGGGCTTTTCGAACGACGAATAATGCCCAGTCTTTCCAGGCTGGCGAACTCCTCGCGCGCTATGGAAAGCTTAGCAGCATCCAAACACCGAGCTTTCACGAAGACGGGGGGGCCTGCTGTAGTGATAAAATGCTCCACCCCTTGTTTTGCAACTGTTGTTGAAAAAGTAGGAACCGTGAGCGCTGGAAACTGGGTGAGGAGTGTGTTAAACTTACCGCCTGCTGTGGCGACGTTGGTCTGCACCGGTGGTGGGGACACTCGAGCTGCACAAGGAATAAAATAGAAAGATAGTGCATTAACTAAGCGTCTGTTGGCAAGATCAACTAACAAACCATGCGAGCACAGAAAATCGGCACCTAACATATTGAAGCTCACTGCCGCTATGATAAAAGTCATAAGTGTGGCCGTGCAAGGACAGAAACAAAGTCCTTTCTCCGCAGGTGTTGATGCTCGAGCCGTTCGCCGCCGTTGCCTCGTCACCACGGGGTCCAGCCAACCGGTCAGCATAGGTCGGGGTGATGAAACTCACTTGGGCTCCGGTGTCCACAAGGAAGTGCCGCCCGGAGCTCGCATCTGTGATGTACAGCAGCTTATTTCTTTCACCGAGAGCCGAAGCTGCTAACGGGTCCCGGTCCTGGAGTTTCCCAGGCTCTTGTAGCTGCACGGCGGCACACACCTGTGTGCCTTCTCTGTGAAACGTCGGTGATAATAACAGAGGCCATCTCCTCCGCTGCGCCAGGGCCGCGTCGCTGCCATTGTTGGTGGGGCTGGCTCCGCTGTCTCTGGCTCCTCGTTGCCTCGGGTCGCCGCACCTAGGTCTGCCGCTGCTGCTGTGGCCATCTGCTCGCCGCAGGAGTTGAGGAGCCGCTGCACCTCTCGGGCCAGCGCACGGAAGTCCCGCTGGGCCACACAAGGCATGCCGGAGAGGGTCCCTCTCATGTGCGACGGGAGGTTACTTAGGAAGATGTGCATAAATAGGAAATTATCGTTGTCCGATTCCCTCAGCTGCAGCATGTCTTCCATCAGGGCGACTGGCCTGCGCCCTCCCTGGCCGTGCATAGCCAGGAGCCTCCTAGCCCTCTCTTCGGCTGAGGGTGTGAAACACTCGGTGAGGGCAGCCTTCAACTCGCCGTATTTGTTGTCAGCGGGTGGCTGCTGAACCAGGCTCCGCACGCATCGAGCTGTGCGGTTGTCGAGCCTTGCGATGACGTGGTAAAACTTAGTGTCATCCGCCGTTATTCCTGCGAGCGTGAACTGTGCCTCAGCCTGGAGGAACCACGAGTCCGGGTTGTCCTGCCAGAATTCTGGCAGTTTAATGGAGACGGCGCTCGCTTGGGCAGACTCCGACGAGTCTGCATCAGGAGAATCCCTTCTATGCGTTCTCACGTCTCTTGGTCACCAATGTGGGGAGCGTGAAATAACAAGGCTGAATTATTTCTTAATTCAGGTTTTATTGTTGCGATCACATCCCCAGCTATCTCTCAAGAACAGAAGAGAGAGAGCTGAGTCAAAACCTTCTTATTTATACATCTCAGAACTAAGGAAGAATCACATATCACCGTCAAAACCCCCTATTGACAATAACTCTCCCCCCGCATCCTTCAGTCCTCCGCCTGGCCCCCAGGAGGTCAGGAAGTCTTTTCAGCTCCTTATCGCCGTACCTCCGTCTTCTTGCTGTTATCCACAGGCGGTCCAGACATATTGTCCCATCCAAGACATGAGGTCAATCCACACATGCAATCTCCAGCATCCCATAGTGCTTATACATATGTAGGTAAAAATACATGAGCTACACATGGACCCATAAGACAGCCCAGTGTTAACCTTTGGTGGGCCCACATGGACATACTGGCTGGATCAAAAAGCAATCATTTTCAGCAGAATTACTAAACGACTGTAAACTCGTGTCAATGCAGCTGTTCATTCTGTAGTATAACTTGTATTATTGTAATTTTCCTGTAACGTCCAGGGCTTCCATCCATCAGGCGGGATGGTGACAGGTGGTTGGCTCGGAGGTGTGATGTTTTCATCCCTCCTCCTCTTCCTCCACCTCCGTTTCCTCCGTTCACTCACAGAGAGGAGCTGACGGTGGGTTCTCTTTTCTACCTTATCACCAGCTCATAATGGGAATTTTACCAGATTTATTTTGAATAGAACTCACAGCTTCACATGGAGCCGTTTCTGGCTATAAGGCAAAGTACGCAAATGCAACAGGCCCTCTCCACCACTAGAGTGCGTGTAGCAACCAATAATGTAATATCTCCCAATAATGTAATACCTGACAATAATATATTAATTTTGGCCATTTTAAATGTAATAAAGCCAATAAGGTAACAAGCTGCCAATAATATAAAAAAGTTTCTGAGCCAATAATGTAATGACATTTTGCCAATAATGTAATAAGTTATTATGTTATTGGCCTAAATTATTACATTATTGGCAAAATGTTATTACGTTATTGGCAGATGTTACATTATTGACTGCTACAGGGCGCCTAAGATACAAGTTCACCCTTAATATGTTTGGAGGAGAATTAAAATTACCTACAAATATTTTTCACATGAATTTGCTACTTTTTTCTTGTAATTTTGGAACCTTTTTCTTCTAACATTTCTGCTTTTTTCATCATAAATGTGTTTTTTCTTTTAAAAATTTTACTTTTTTCTTGTAATTTTGCAACTTTTTTCCTCAAAATTTGTGACTTTCTTCTAAATTTTTTTTCTCATGAAATTAAGTTTTTTTCCTCAAAAATTTGCTACTTTTTTATTGTAGTTTTGCAACTTTTTTCCTGTAAATTGTTTTTCATCATTGTGACTTTTTTTAATTTACTTTTTTTGGTAAATTCGTGATTTTATTTCTTGCAAATTTTATTTTTTTTTCTCATGAAATTAAGATTTTTTTCCCTCATGAATTTTCTACTTTTTTCTTGTAATTTTGCAACTTTTTCTGTAAAATTTCTTAGATTTTTTTGTCATAGCTTTGACTTTTTCTTACAAATACTGTATGTGACATTTTTTCATGTAAATTTTACTTTCTTCTCATAAATTACATTTTTTTTTCTCTTAAATTTGCTATTTTTTTCCTTCGTAAATTTGGTTTAAATTTGAAGAAGAAGAAGCCAACTTTATTGTCATTCAGTCCATACAGCCAGTCATGTACAGGAGAACGAAATTCTGTTTCTCCTATCTACGATGCAAAAAGTATAATGATCAGAGATGCTACTGACTTAGATAAATACAAATGAACACTGACTATGAAACACAGAGTGAGGAAACTCAAACTCTAAAAATATGCCACTATGCTGAACATAAACCACAAGAGATGGAGAATGATATTGATCCTGATAACCACTTTTTCAATAATATTCATAACCACTGTGAATATTACACTGAAAAGCAATTCAAAAGTCAAGTGCAATTAGATGGTAAACTGTCAATAATACACTTCAATAGCAGAAGTCTTAACAAAAACTTCTCACAGATTCAGGACTATTTAAAACAGCTAAACAGAAAATTCACAGCTATAGCAGTCTCTGAAACCTGGCTTAATGCAGACCAGGCTCCCCTGATGGCAATAGAGGGATATCAGATGTTTAACATTAACAGATCTCAAAAAAAGGGTGGTGGTGTTGCACTGTATATTGATGACCTATATAGATGTAAGCTTGTAAATGAAATGTCCTCAGCACTACCAGGGATTCTGGAATGTGTTACTGTTGAGATTGACCTAGACAAAATAAAAAATCTAATCATAAGCTGCATATACAGAACGCCGGGAACTTGCATTGAGACATTCAGAGATAAATTAGTCGAGCTGTACAATAATATTACTAGTAAGAAAATGGTAGCAATTTGTGGAGATTTCAATATTGATCTACTTAATCCACATCAACAAAATGTAGTTACAGAGTTCATGAACTCTATGTACAGCATGAGTCTATATCCCACAATAACACATCCCAGTAGAATCACAGCTCACTCTGCTACACTTATTGACAACCTGTTTGTCAATGTTCTCGACAAGAAAATAGAAAGTGGATTATTGATAAATGATATAAGCGACCACTTGCCAATCTTTGCACTTATCCATGGCCACACGGGGCCCAACCCAGAAAAAATCTCAAAATCGTTCAGACACAAATCACCAAACGCAATCAGTTCTTTTAAAGAGGACTTGCTGAAGCAAGACTGGACAGAAGTCTATGTATCAGATGTAAATGAAGCCTATGACACATTTACAAACATTGTAACCACTCTTTATGAAAAAAACTGCCCATTAGTTAAAAAAAAGCTTAAACACAAATTTACTGACAAACCATGGCTAACCAAAGGACTACAAAAGGCGTGTAAAAAGAAAAATTTATTATATAAAGCTTTCCTAAAGAAAAGGACAAAAGAAGCAGAGCAGCGGTATAAAACATACAAAAATAAGTTAACATATATAATAAGATGTAGTAAAAGAGACTATTACAGTAAAGAACTGGAAAAAAACAAAGACAATATTAAAAATACATGGACAATACTCAACAGTATCCTTGGAAATAAAAGCAGAAATACCAGCTACCCAACTAACACTCCAAAAAATAATAAATCGACTCCGAATGTGAATATAGCTTCACCTGCAGATGAATTTAATAATTTTTTTGTTAACATTGGACCTAAACTGGCCCGAGAAATACCCACTACGGTGCCAACAGGTGATTCAATATGCAATAACACTGCTGTAAAAGACACCATCTTCATAAAGAACACAGACGAAAGAGAGGTCATTGAAATTGTTAAATCGTTCAAAAGTAAAACATCTACTGACTGCGATGGTATTGATATGCTACTAGTCAAAACTGTTATCGAATGCATAGTGAAACCACTGACGTATATCTGTAACCTGTCTCTCCAATCAGGTATATTTCCCAATGCAATGAAAATAGCTAAAGTAATTCCGATTTACAAGACAGGCGACAGAGGGGAACTCTCCAACTACAGACCAATTTCACTATTACCGCAATTTTCCAAGATACTTGAAAAAATATTCTATGAGAGAATTGACAACTTCATACTGAAGAATGATTTATTGTGTGAGCAGCAATATGGGTTCAGACACAAAAGGACAACAGCATATGCCTTAATGGAATTTACAGAAAAAATATCAACAGCCATTGAAAATAAAGAGTATTCAGTTGGAGTATTCCTGGATCTTAAAAAAGCATTTGATACAGTAGATCACAATCTATTATTAAAGAAACTACAAAATTGTGGTATCAGAGGGGTAGCACTGTCCTGGTTAAGAAGTTACTTAAAGAATAGATATCAGTTTGTATGTGTTAACAACAAAAACTCAGAGCTACTGAAGGTCACCTGTGGAGTCCCACAGGGTTCAGTTTTGGGACCATTATTATTCAATATGTATATAAATGATATATGTAAAGTTTCAGAAAAAATGGACTTAATATTGTTTGCTGATGACACTAACCTGCTATGCAGTGGAAACAACTTGGAACAACTTCTGGATACACTCGGAAAGGAATTAGGAAAGCTGAAACTGTGGTTTGATTCAAACAAATTAACGCTCAATTTAAGCAAGACAAAATTTATAGTCTTTAACAACCATCACAACTACCCAGTACCCAAACTCAGTGTAAATGGTGTAGAGATTGAAAGGGTATCCGAAACTAAATTCCTTGGAGTAATAATTGATAACAAACTGTGTTGGAAGCCACATATTAATTATATAAAAGGTAAAGTATCCAAATCAATTGCAATATTACACAGAGTGAAAAATTTGCTGAATCAACCCACACTATACACCTTGTATCATTCATTAATACTCCCATACATGACATATTGTAATGAAGTATGGGGAAATACATATAAAACAAACATATATCCACTCTTTATGCTTCAAAAGAGAGCTATTAGAATAATCAACAAAGCAGCTTACAGGGAACCAACAAACTCACTTTTTCTTAAACAAAAAACTCTCAAGTTGAAAGATCTGATCGACTTTAAAACCGCAATAATAATGTTCAAAGTGAAGAATCTATCACTGCCCGCAAATATCCAAAAGTTGTTCCAAACAAGGGAGAAACGATATCACTTCAGAGGAACATGTATATTTCAAAAGCCTACAGTGAGAACAACTACCGAGCAACACTGTATTTCAGTGCAAGGTGTCAGATTATGGAACGATTTTGGACCTGAATTAAAATCATGTACAAAGCTTGGACAATTTAAACAAAAACTAAAGGAAGAAATACTCCAAACATATTTACAAGACGACATGTAAACTCACATAAGGATTGACATTTCCAGCCTGTGTTGTGTTATAGCTTAGTTTTTCTTTTTTCTCTGTGACACTATGTCTTAGATTTGTTTTTGAATAGTAACCGCTTAACTTAGACTAGCTCAGTTTTCTTTTTCTCTCAGTCATATTTTGTCTTAGCCTTGTTTTAAATTGTAATCGCTCTTGTCTTGTTTTCTCTTTTTTCTCCTTTGAATTCTTGGATGGAATATGGGTGGGCAATATAAGCTGCGGCTTCAGCCATCACCCATTTCGGATAACTCACGTGGAATTGTATAGTAGAAGGAGTCTTTGTCTAATTTGACCTTGTTATATTATACAGTTTCTTTTAACCTGTAATGTACTATCCGAAAAATAAAATAAATAAATTCATTCATTCATTCATGTAGAATCAGAGGGGTCGCTGCCATGCAAGGCACCGCCACAAACAACTTCTCCTTCCCCCATTCTATTACGAGATTCTAAGGTGAGAAGTACCAGTTTTATCTGGTCTTTGGTATGACACGGCTGGGGCTTAAACCCCCAACCTCCCGGTTGTGGGCTGGATGCTCTATCAACTAGGCCACCAATCTGGTAAATTTGTGACTATTGTTTGTAAATTTTCAATTTTTTTCTCATGAAATTAAGATTTATTTTTTTTTTGTCATGAGCGTGCTACTTTTTTCTTGTAATTTTGGAACTTTTTTCTTCCAAAATTTGTTTATTTTTCATCATAGCTTTGTGATTTTTTTCTTTTCAAAATTTTACTTGTAATTTTGCATCTTTTTTCCTGATAAATTTGACTTTTTCTTCTAAATTTTCTATTTTTTCACATGAAATTAAGTTGGTTTTTTTTTTCAAAAATTTGCTACTTTTTATTGTAATTTTGTAGCTTTCTTCCTGTAATTTTTTTCATCATAGTTTGAGTTTTTTAATTAACTTTTTTCTTGTAAATTTGTGACTTTATTTCTTGCAAATTTTAAGTTTTTTTCTCATGAAATTAAGATTTTTTTCTCATGATTTTTAAAAACTTTTTTCTTGTAATTTTGCAACATTTTTCTGTAAAATTTGTTAGATTTTCTGTCATAGCTTTGACTTTTTTCATGTAAATTTTTTCACATAAATTTTACTTTTTTCTCATGAATTAGATTTTTTCCCTCATAAATTTGCTGTTTTTTCCATCATAAATTTAGTGCTTTTTCTTGTAAATTTGTGACTATCTCTTGTAAATTTTCATTTTTTCCTTATGAAATTAAGATTTTTTTTGCTACTTTTGTGCTACTTTTTAATTGTAATTTTGCAACTTTTTCTACTAAAATTTTCAGTTCAACTTTATTTATATAGCGCCATTTCACAACAACAGTCATCTCACAACACTTTCAACTGCAGGGGAAACCCCCACAATTGCAGAAAGACCCCAGCAATTAGGCGATCCCCTGTGAGCAAGCGCTTGGTGACGGTGGAGAGGAAAAACTCCCTTTTAACAGGAAGAAACCTCCAGCAGAACCAGGCTCAGGGAGGGGCAGTCATCTGCTGCGACTGGCTGGGGGGTGAGGGGACAGAGAAGATGAAAAGAACAGACATGTAGAGAGCAAACAGCACGATGGGGACTCAATCTATGGGAGAGAACAAACAGATATTAATGACCAGCAAAAAAAAAAAAAAAAAAAAAAAAAAAAAAAATTCATTGACAGTGAAGAAAGGAGTGAGGCCCAGTGCATTGTTGGAGGTCCCTCGGCTGTCTAAACCTATTAGCTGCTAATAGGTTTAGACAGCCGAGGGACCTCCAAGGGAGGGTTCAGAAACACATGATCCCTCTCTAATTGTAGGCTATATCAAAAAGGAAGGTTTTAGCCCTATTTTTAAAAACAGAGATCGAGTCTGACTCCGGAATCCAGATTGGCAGCTGGTTCCACAGGAGAGGAGCTTGATAACTGAAGGCTCTGCCTCCCATTGTACTTTTGAAGATTCTAGGTATTACAAGTAATCCAGCATTTTGGGAGCGTAGTCCTCTATTGGATAACAGATCTTTTAAATAAAAAGAGGCCTGATTGTTTAGAGCTTTGTAATTAAGGAGAAGGATTTTAAACTTAATTCTAAACTCTATGGGAAGCCAATGAAGGGAGGCCAGAACCGGACAGATATGATCTCTCTTTCTAGTATCTGTTATAACTCTTGCTGCAGCATTTTGGATCAACTGAAGACTTTTTAAAGATGTTAAAATCAATTAATTAAATTAAATCATTAATTAAATTAAATTAAATTAAATTAATTAAATTAAATCACCCTTGTTTTAGGACAACCTGATAATAAAGAGTTACAATAATCTCGAGCTAACAAAAGCGTGGATCAGTTTCTCAGCATCACTCTGAGACAAGATGCTCCTAATCTTGGCAATATTATGCAAATGATAGAAGGCAGTCTTAGAAACAAATTTAATATGTGAATTGAAAAACACATCTTGATCAAAAATAATTACAAGGTTGCTCACAGAGCTATTAAGAGAAAGAGTAACCGCATCCAAACTAAAAGTTTGATTTGGAAAGGTATTTCTAAGGTTTTTTGGACTAACAAGAATGACTTCAGTCTTATCTGAATTTAATAGCAGGAAATTACAAGTAATAGCAGGAAATTACAAATTTCTACTTTTTTCATCGTTAGTCACATTTTTACAAGAAAAAGTCACTTTCTTGTATATTTTCTGTTCTTTTGTCATGAAATTAAGATTTTTTTTCTCATTAATTCATTAATTTACTACTTTTTTCTTGTAATTTTGCAACTTTTTTCCTGTAATTTTTTTTTTCAGTTTTGACTTTTTTCTTATAAAAGGTTTTCCTCATAAAATTAAGATTTTTTTCTCATAAATTTGCTATATTTTTCCATCGTAAATTTTTTTGATTTTTTTTCTTGTAAATTTGTGACTTTTCTTTGAAATTTGCAACATTCATATGGATGCTGGTAAAATTTCGATTTTGTGTAATTGCTTGTTTTTCTATTTACAGGGAACTTGCGCCGCATCAGAGAAGCTATAGAAATAGTAGTAGAAAAATACTTTAAAGCCCTATTTTTTTAATGTATACTTATAAAATGTGCTGAGTAATACTATTTTTTTTATTTTAAAGTAAATTTTAAAGTTGTTTTATATTAATTGTTCCAATTAACTGACTGAGGCTTTTCAGGATGGAGTTCCTTCTGATTTCTTTTCTTCCTCAGGTCGATATAAGTGAACACATCACAGGACCAAAGGGGGAAAAGGTAGATTGTGTTCACATACTTCTGTATATATACATTGTGGTACAGTCTACTTACTGGTATTTATGTTGGGTTTTTTTTTTTTTAGGGCTGCAGAGGACTCAGAGGGCCCAAGGTAGAGCGGAGTAATACCCACCCACTTGCTCTGTGTTTTTGAAGCTGACCCACATTATAAACAGGACAGAGTTAAATCAGACTGCTGTGTTTATCACAGGGAGAACCTGGAGTGAAGGGTCCAGATGGAGAGCAAGGAACACAAGGAACCATAGGAAGACCTGGACAGAAGGTTAAAGACAGTCTGACCATGCTCACCCCTGTGTACACACTTGTGCAATAACATAGAAAACATCACCACAGTGATGTATTCATTATAACGCACAACCTTGAGCTTATGATTGTTTTTATATGACAGCTTCACAACCACCATTCATTAATTGATAGAAATACAGGAGAAAAGGTTATGATTTTTGTTTGTTTAGTCAGTTAATTTGCTCTACCAAGAAAAATCAATGAGTACAATGCAGAAAAGAATGGGATTATTGTAATCTTGCACACATTATGCAGTCCAGAAGTAATTATTTATACATATACCCAGTCCTCCTCAAAGCTGGTTTTGTGGGTTGCTAGTGCCACCTAACTCAATGCTAGTTAGTGTAAGGGTGGGACATGGCTGTACTCATGTCCTCGCTTTATGTTCTTATTACCTCCGCCAGGCCGAAAAGGCCAGGAGGAGGTTATGTTTTTGCCGGGATTTGTCTGTCTGTCTGTCTGTTTGTCTGTCTGTTTGTCTGTTGGTTAGCAAGATAACTCAAAAACTTTTGGACGGATTTCCATGAAACTTTCAGGCGTTGTTGGAAATGGTACAAGGAAGAACTGATTAAATTTTGGGGATGATCCGCATCACCGTCTGGATACAGGAATTTTTTAAAGCATTTTTTAACACTGACATACGGCCATTTTCAACATGTGTGCAGGTGCAATGGAGGGCGCTGGTCGTCGTGTCTGACCAACACAAACTCCGCGTTCTTCAACGTTTTAGGCACAAAAGCACGCGGAAAACACTGGTGGCCTGGGCCCGCCAGCGTGCCTGTGTTTGTGCGCAGCTGCAAAACCTGACACGGGCAGCTGTCCGCCGCCGGATTATTTGGCAGCAATTCCCCGGCCAGCCAGAGGCGCTGCGCATTTGGCAGAAATTCACCGGCCAGCCATAGGCGCTGCGCAAAAACGAGCTCTCTGCCGGGGAAGCTTCTAAAAGCTGTTTTGCCGCGGAGCACAACCCCAATAATATAATATAAAACCCACGGCAACCTGTCTACCCAATCTGCATCTGTCAGTGGAGGAGATGGACACAACAGCAACACTTCAGTTTATTACCTCCGCCAAGGAGGCAATGCTTTTACTGCTGAACCACTAATCCTATCACTATCAGATTGATTGTCATTGATTAATTGTCTATGCTTATTGCACTGTTCCTGTCAAATAAACAAATAATCATTGTGAATCCAATTGCTAGTCATATGTTTTCATGGTCAAGGACTCTGAAAACATACACACAAACACTGTATGGGGGGAACTGTGGCGCTTGGCGGAGGTCTGCGCTCTCCGAGTGCTTTTCTAGTTTGGTCTTTGTTATTCTCTGGACATGAGTTCAGCCATGTCCTCGCCCTTTGTTATTATGTTTCTGTGTTTTCTTCTTAAGTCATGTACCTCCAGTTATCATGTTTATTAGGGCCTGAGCCACTGACAACGTCAGTCGGCGAAAGCCCTATTGTATCTGCTTGCGTTTATTTTTTTTCCTTATTATTCTGCCTAAATGATCGCATTTTTCACCCTCTGAACGTTAACCAAAACGCGATTTTTTTTGGCAAACCCCTCCGACACGGCAAAAAATTCGATAAACTGGAAAAGATGTGTTCCCCCCCACCCCTCATTTTTGTGGGTGGGGTCAAACGTACAAGGTCTATGGAGACTGGAGACCATAAACTTGTTTTATTTATTACTCACACGCAGCTGGGCAGAATGATGTGAAATTTTCTGAGCTTCATCAGAACACAGCCATGATCATAACTGAACATCAACATTAGTATGACATCTAACGTGTTACCATGGACACGCCCTCCTCGCCATTCAATCCGTGAGCTTATGGGGAGGGGTGGGAACATCCTGGAGCCATGAAATTTGGAACATAGGTTTAGGTTACTGTCACATATAGTACAATATGGGTGGACAACACATAACTGACAAGGAAGTGTTGCCATGGCGCCATGGCGAAGTTTGACTCCTCCCCTTACAACTTCAACCACCTGTAGCTCGGGCAAAACTTGTCCGATGTCCACAAAACTTTCCATGAAGGAAAACAGTCCCACCCTGAATGCAATGACATCAAAATACCTGACAACCGATATAGCGCCACATAGTAGTTAATAAAAGAATTGCTGAAAACTGTTTTATTTATTACTCACACGCGGCTGGGCAGAATGATGTGAAATTTTCTGAGCTTCATCAGAACACAGCCATGATCATAACAGAACATCAACATTAGTATGACATCAAACATGTTACTATGGACACGCCCTCCTCGCCATTCAATCCGTGAGCTTATGGGGAGGGGTGGGAACGTCCTGGAGTCATGAAATTTGGAACATAGCTTTAGGTTACTGTCACTTATAGTCCAATATGGGTGGAAAACACATAACTGACAAGGAAGTGTTGCCATGGCGCCATGGCGAAGTTTGACTCCTCCCCTTACAACTTTAACCGCCTGTAACTCGGGCAAAACTTGTCCGATGTCCACAAAACTTTCCATGAAGGAAAATAGTCCCACCCCGAACGCAATGACATCAAAATACCTGACAACCGATTTAGCGCCACATAGTGGTTAATGAAAGAATTGCTGAAAACTGAGCCACTGACAACGTCAGTTGGCGAAAGCCCTATACTTTGAACGTGTCTGAATATCAATATTCACAAAACTGTCACACCCACACCTACTGCTGACATGAGGTACTGCACAAAATTGTTTCTAGTTTTGCACAAAGACCAGTAGTCATCATGACATGACCTTTTCAGGGGTTCCTCAGAGTGCATTGGACTACCCTCGGTGGAAGACACTTTTGTCCTGCGATAAGCACAGTTGCCATGAAAACCCATTCCTTGCCAATCAATATGTTTTATACTTTGGAGGGTTGGGAATGTCCAAGAGTCACCAAATGTGGAACGTAAGTCAAGATGACTCTCTTCTGTAGTTCTGTGGTGTCTGCAACATGTACCTGAAATGTAAGTGTTACCATGGCCACATGTCGGAGTTTACCTGATCGCAATATGTTGAATAGTTACCTCCGCCAGGCCGAAAAGGCCAGGAGGAGGTTATGTTTTTGCCGGGGTTTGTCTGTCTGTCTGTCTGTTTGTCTGTTTGTCTTTTGGTTAGCAAGATAACTCAAAAACTTTTGGACAGATTTCCATGAAACTTTCAGGCGTTGTTGGAAATGGTACAAGGAAGAACTGATTAAATTTTGGGGATGATCTGCATCACCGTCTGGATACAGGAATTTTTTAAAGCATTTTTTAACACTGTGACATACGGCCATTTTCAACATGTGCGCAGGCGCAATGGAGGGCGCTGGTCGTCGTGTCTGACCAACACAAACTCCGCGTTCTTCAACGTTTTAGGCACAAAAGCACGCGGAAAACACTGGTGGCCTGGGCCCGCCAGCGTGCCTGTGTTTGCGCGCAGCTGCAAAACCTGACACGGGCAGCTGTCCGCCGCCGGATTATTTGGCAGAAATTCCCCGGCCAGCCAGAGGCGTTGCGCATTTGGCAGAAATTCATCGCCCAGCCATAGGTGCTGCGCAAAAACGAGCTCTCTGCCGGGGAAGCTTCTAAAAGCTGTTTTGCCGTGGAGCGCAACCCCAATAATATAATATAAAACCCACGGCAACCTGTCTACCCAATCTGCATCTGTCAGTGGAGGAGATGGACACAACAGCAACACTTCAGTTTATTACCTCCGCCAAGGAGGCAATGCTTTTACTACTGAACCACTAATCCTATCACTATCAGATTGATTGTCATTGATTAATTGTCTATGCTTATTGCACTGTCCCTGTCAAATAAACAAACTAGAAAAGTACTCGGAGAGCGCAGACCTCCGCCAAGCGCAACAGTTCCCCCCATACAGTGTTTGTGTGTACGTTTTCAGATTCCTTGACCATGAAAACATATGACTAGCAATTGGATTCACAATGATTATTTGTTTATTTGACAGGGACAGTGCAATAAACATAGACAATTAATCAATGACAATCAATGTGATGGTGATAGGATTAGTGGTTCAGTAGTGAAAGCATTGCCTCCTTGGCGGAGGTAATAAACTGAAGTGTTGGTGTTGTGTCCATCTCCTCCACTGACGGATGCAAATTGGGTAGACAGGTTGCCGTGGGTTTTATATTATATTATTGGGGTTGCGCTCTGCAGCAAAACAGAATTTAGAAGCTTCCCTGGCTGAGAGCTCGTTTTTGCGCAGCGCCTATGGCTGGCCGGGGAATTTCTGCCAAATAATCCAACGGCGGACAGCTGCCCGTGTCAGGTTTTACAGCTGCGCGCAAACACAGGCACGCTGGCGGGCCCAGGCCACCAGTGTTTTCCGCGTGCTTTTGTGCGTAAAACGTTGAAAAACGCGGAGTTTGTGTTGGTCAGACACGGCGACCAGCGCCCTCCATTGCGCCTGCGCACATGTTGAAAATGGCCGTATGTCACAGTGTTAAAAAAAAAAAAAAATGCTTTAAAAAATTCCTGTATCCAGATGGTGATGCGGATCATCCCCAAAATTTAATCAGTTCTTCCTTGTACCATTTCCAACAACGCCTGAAAGTTTCATGGAGATCCGTTCAAAAGTTTTTGAGTTATCTTGCTAACCAACAGACAAACAGACAGACAGACAAACAGACAAACACACAGACAAACCCCGGCAAAAACATTACCTCCTCCTGGCCTTTTCGGCCTGGCGGAGGTCCGGCCTGGCGGAGGTAATAATCATTGTGAATCCAATTGCTACTCATATGTTTTCATGGTCAAGGACTCTGAAAACGTACACACAAACACTGTATGGGGGGAACTGTGGCGCTTGGCGGAGGTCTGCGCTCTCCGAGTGCTTTTCTAGTTGTAATTTGGACAAAATGTGTCGGACTGTCACCGGAATTGCTATGATGGAGATTAATCCCACTCCGCACATTTGCCCCACCCACAAAAATGAGTGGTGGAGGTGCACATACCTTTTCCGCTTGATCAATTTTGTTGCCGGAATTGCTATGATGGAGATTATTCCCATTCTGCGCACGTCTACATAAAAATATTTGACAAAAGGGATAGTGCCACTTACTGCTCACAGGAAGATCTGCGCCAAATGGTTTACTTTATTATTCATGCAGCCCATGCAGTGATGACGGCACATTTTCTGAGCCAGCAAGGTACGACAGGCGCCGGTTTCTGCGGGCGCACGGTGGGGCGAAGGTCCGTTTACACCTGCTTGCAGGTTTAATTATTATTATTTTGGTTAGTTTGGCTCAAAGTCTTTGTCACTGTGGTCCTGTCTCTGCCAGTCCTCTGTTCATGCCTCATGTTTACCCTTTAGTCACAGTCCATCATGTTTTCCGTACCGATAGCCACTGCCTGCTGTTCTCTGATTGCCCCTAATTGTACCCACTTGTTCCTCATTGCCTTGATTTCTTCCCAGCCTATATGTGTCTGTGCCCAGGTCCTTGTTAGATGTGGCGTCATTATGGTCTTCATGTCAGTCAGTATATCATGTCAGTGTATAATTCTAGTTTCAGACCACTGTTTGCAGCCCACACACTGACATTCATTTGTGTTTAAGTTTTGTTAATAAATCATTGTTCTGCACCGTATCTCTGCCTGCATCAGTCATGTGCCTGCAACTTTGACAGTTAGCTTGATAGCGGCACTGACGGAGTCCTGGATGAAGCTGTGATCATGCCACAGAGGCATTACAAGTGGCTGATCAGGATGGTAAATCCAACCTCTGTTCATCCATTTTAATGCAGTTAGCAGCTAACTTTGACTAGCTTTGAGTCATTTCTCTTAGTTTCCTGGCATTTCACCTGCTTTTCTTCTAGGCATCTTCAGATGAATTAGAGTCTGACCCCCACGCCAGTTTTACAGTTGGTTAATCAACAAATAAATAAATCCAACTTGAGCTTGTTCATTTTGTTAGGAACTGACACACAGAAATAGTGAGCCAGCTGTTATGTCTGGAAGCAGGAACCAGTGGACATGTTGTCTGTGTTGAAGGTTAGCTTTAATAAACAAGCTAGTAGCAGGTGGCACATACAAGAACAAGCTAACTGTAGCAGGCTAGAGGCGGCGCACCAAAGACCAGGACTCCCGCCGTTAGCTGCTTAATATAGTCACAGCATGGTGACGTCATCCATGACTGCGTCACCATGTCCGTGACGTGCATGGTGGTACATCGATATGCCCCATTCACACACACCCTTCCTGGGAAAAGCCAGAACTTGCCTGGTGATGGTTAACCTTGGTTGTGGCATATTGCATGATGACAAACACAATAAATTGCCAATGTTACCTTACACATATTTGCTTGATGTTAATAGCATAATATGGTAGTATCAACTCTTAAAACCAAACTATAAACCACTTCAGGTTCCATACACCATAACCATAACCATTACCTTTTTTGAGCCATTATATGAACTTGGGCAACTGGGTAGACTTCCGGTAAAACCCTACATGGTTGAGTGGGTTATTCTGCCACTGTTGCCAACCATGCTCTACTTAAACATTTTCAAAAAACATTTACTTTTCAGTTCAACTTTAGGGGGCCTCTGGCGAGCCTGTGATGGGCACGTCCCTGGAGGTGCTGGTTGTGGCGGACCTGGATGCCACCTTGCTGGAACTGCTCTCTCATCAGCAAAGTCCCAGTCCGGGTCCCACATTGGCTGGGTCGGTTCCAGTGTTGCGTCTTGAGCCGAGGCAGCTGCTGCTTTTACCTTCTGCAGACGGCTGACATGTCATCTCGAACCATTGATTATCTGGACGGTGGCTGGTCCCAACTGTGTGGTGATCTGCATCGGCGCGGACAGGAACATCTGCAGGTCATCTGGGCTTTGCATCGGCAGACCCGAACCCAATACAGCACCATGAGTCCGAACCTAGTCGACTTCATGCGGCGCTACATGTGGCGGTGTGATGTACTCGCCAGTGGCAGGATGCGCTCCAGGTTGACGCTGTTCTCTGGGGTCCTGTTTGGCCACGGACTCTCTCTCATGCAGCTCTATGGCGGCTCCATGAGGCTTATGCTGGACGAGGATCAGAGATGAGTCTGGATTATGCCCTCTCTCCTCTGATGCTGGTTGTGGTTGCGGCGTCGTGATGTTCTTGCCAGCAATAGGACGTGTTCTGGGTTGTCGTCGTTCACCGGGGTCCTGCTTGGCCACGAACTCTCTCCTGCAGCTGTACGGCGGCTCCATGAGGCTTATGCCAGGTGAGGATTGTTGACGAGTCCGGATTATGCTCTTTCTCCGTGTTCTGCTCTTCATGCAGTGTCAAGCTTCAAGCAGTTGTACCCACATCTGCACATCTGCCCGTGCTCTGGTCATCAGCGGACAAACAAAGTCCTTCATGGTTGTGTACGGTGAAACCCAATTTGTGGAAAAGGTTGCACCCCAGGATGTTGTCGCCATGTGTCGCTACCTGGAAGGTGAACGCTGGGAGGACTTTGGACCCATAGTGAACCGTCAGTGTGATGGTTCCTACAAGGCTGATTCTGGTGTGCTTGTATCCATAAAGCTCCACTGCATTCTTCCTGATTAGATGCCAAGGGAAGAATCTTTTCACTGTGACCCAGTTCACCAGCGATCTTGTAGCGGCAATGTCCAGTAGTAACGGCAGAGTGACGTCATCGAGCCTTACAGTGTACCACTTGTATGCCGCATTGCTTGAGTCCACTAGCAATTACATCCACTGCATGGATGGTAATTATCAAAGGCAGTCCAATTGAACTGGGTGGTGAGCTCGTTGTTGACCATGTTGAATGGCATACTTTGGCAAAATGCTTAAGCTTGCCAAAGCGCTGGCATCGCTGCCCCCTGGCTGGACAGGAGCGTGTGCATATTCGATGCACAGGGGAACCACAGTTACCACACATTTGGCATCCCATGATGTTCTGTTTTCCCATGGTGTTCACCTTGGCATCCTCCAAGTAGGCTGCAGTGTTAACGGGTTCTTCTGCCAGGGTAACTGCGTGAGCTAGCAGGGTTTGTTGGTGTGAAGCACATAGCTGTGATATTTGCTGGGCGGCAGCCTCCAGCTGGAATGTCAACTCCACCACCTTTGCCAGTGGCAGGTCATCTAGCGCCATTAACAGCTTCACCTGTAGCTTCGGGTTGTTGGTGTGCTTCACTAGCTGGTCCCACACCATCTCGTCCTGTAGCTGTTCAAACCTGCACATGCTTGCCAGACAGCAGAGGTCCACGATGTATTGTTGAGTCATCTCACCCACTCCCTGTTGGCATTGGCAGAACTTGATTCTCCTCGTCAGCACACTCTCGGGTGTTGCAAAATGTCCAGCTAGCAGCGTGACACAGTCGTTGTATGTATCCACAGGTCCCAATGTTCTAAACACACACTGTCCCTCGCTATCCAGGCTATGAATCAGCAGAGCCTGTAGTCAAAGCTTGCCTAACCATAGCTAGGTCCATAGCCGACACATACGTCTGGAACAACTCAAACCAATGAGGCCATGGGATGGGCGGCTCACCTGGGGTTGTGAGGAATGGTGGTAGGGGTGCCAGACATGCTTCCATCTTCAGGAAACTGTCTTATTTTCCTCCTGAAGATTAAGTTTTGTCCTTGGTGCCAATTGTTTTGTCTGGAAGCAGGGACCAGCGGACATGTTGTCTGTGTTGAAAGTTAGCTTTAATAAACAAGCTAGCAACATGTGGCACATACAAGAACAAGCTAATTGTAGCGGGGTACAGGCAGTGTAGCAGGCTAGAGGCAGCGCGCCAAAGACCAGGACTCCCGCTGTTAGCCGCTTAATATAGTCACAGCGCGGTGACATCATCTGTGCCTGTGTCACCACGTCTGTGATGTGCATGGTGGTACATCAATATGCCAAACCAGCGTGGGGACTTTTTTCACCCGCATGTTTACAAGGTGATGTGTTTCTTTTCAAACAGCACCTCACTGTGTAAAATTAAGATGCATAACACAGTATTACAACTGTCACATATTGTAAAAAGCCATCAACTGTTATTACCATTTAAAGATGATTAGAACACCACTGAAGCTGAGTATTTGGTGAGATGTCTGAATGTGGTTACTGGGGAAATACAGTAACTCCTGCAATCCCTATTGTCTAATCAGATTGCTGGGTCAGTATATTTCATCGCGTTGCAGCTGGCTAAATTTATCACGATCTTCAGTGACTGAGCAGAAGTGTATCCGTGTTTCCACAGGGGGAGAAGGGTAACAGAGGCTGGAGGGGCCTGTACGGAGACATGGGGACTCCTAACATTATAAAGGTGAGTCCCACCTTACGTGTTGTGCCACACTGCATTCTGCCGGCTCTTGGTGACTCGGTACAACTCCGTATCATACCACTGCATGTTACTGGTCCACTACAGGAAACTGTGTAACTTTCACATTTTATCCCTCCAATGTGTAGCCATTACACGCAGTGTGTCCTGCCTTCACTTTTTGTAAACATTACTGCTACTGCTACTCTGCCACTTTAAAATGTGCTGAGCTCTTAGAGTGGGGAAACTAAAGCACTTACAATTTTACCACTAGAATGCAGTTTTTACTACTTTCCAATCTGCTACTCTCTTTGACTATATTATATTGACCATTGTCAGAGCTGTTTGCACTATTTTCTTTGTCTCTCTTCCTTTACGAATCCCTGCAAAATGTGCAATACACACGGAATAAGCCACTTTTTTGTGTATACTACACATTTTCTATGATAGGCATGTAGAGACTAAATGAAGGGGGAAAAAAATTATCAAACTGGTGAACTGACAATGTCTTTCCTGTTCTCAGGGCAGTAAGGGCCAGAAGGGATCCAAGGTGAGGTCTTTATGGAGGTTTTTGTTTCATATGTGGGTTATTGTGAGTTGTTTTCCATCTGTGTTTCTGTCTGTTCAGGGTGATAAAGGTGCTAGAGGGACCAGAGGCCTTCGTGGGGAGAGGGTGAGGAAACTGTTCCTTTTTTTTGATGTTGGACATTATTATTATTATTTTTAATCAATGGGAATAAAATTACCTCTGTGTGTGTGTGTGTGTGTGTGTGTGACTCTGTAGGGTGAACATGGCATTGGTGGAATACCAGGGGAGAAGGTAAATGAATGAAGTGAAATGACCATATAAGGGTATCCTCTCTGTGACATCATACAGATCCAAGGATAGAAAATGAAAAATGTCCACTTCAAATAATAAAAAAATCCAATGTGAGGATGCAGGTTTTCTTCCCACTTCAGGGCGACCCAGGCCTGTGGGGTGAGCCCGGGAAGAGAGGGGAGCAGGGGTCCAGAGGAGAGCCGGGTGGCAGAGGGACACCGGTAAGTTTAAGGGTGGTTGCCATGTGGTTAAAATATTTAACAAGAGTATTCAAATCAGTGACTCTGTTTATTGTTTTGTTGTCAAATATTCCCAGGGTTTGAAAGGTTCCCATGGGCCTACAGGGCTGCAGGGTCATCCCGGCTTAGCAGGACCACCGGGTCTGACTGGAGAGCCCGGTCTCCCTGGACAAGGTTTGTAGCAGCAGAAAGCTTGACCTTCCACCTGGTATCAATATCACAATCATTTTCTTTCTTTTTCCATGAATATGAGGTCTGGGGGGTAACAGGCTCTCAGAATACCCCAGACTTATGGAAGTTAGCCTGACTGCAACCATCGCTTGGCAGCTAGCGCTAACCGTGACACCAGTGGACTGTTGCTTACCTACATGTGGAGATCATTGACTGGTGGAGATGAGGAAGTGTAACTGCAGCTACTTACTAATGATATGTGACTGTCACAGCCAACTTCATACGTCAGCAACGGTCCGCTGCTGTCACGGACATTGCTAGTTGCCAGGCTAGTCACACTTTTTTTTTTAAATTGTAAAATTGCAATTTTTTTCTCATGAATTTGTAACTTTTTTTTGTAAAACTGCAACTTTTTTCTCACCATGTTACTTCATGACAGCCATTTGATGACCATACAACCCTGAAATACTGTATTTTTTCAAAATAAAAGCCCCTTTATATTGAATTTGGCAGTCAACATTTGGTGACTATCTCTCTCCCATTTTCTATTATATTAACTTCAACCTTGAGCAGGAAGAAATGTAACCCACACTGTTGCCAGCTTCTCAGTAAGGAAAGTAGCTATTGGCTGTCCTAAAAGTCACTAGAAGTCACTAAACATGCTCTGTTCATGTGCAACGCTATATGAATTTGGAAACAAATCTAGCAAAGTTTTCGCACAACAGTTAAGAGCCAGAATTACTTCAAATTGGATAACTCAGATATGCAGTAGCACTGGTACGCTCACCTTGGATCACACCGAGATCAACAACATTTTTAAATCCTACAAACTCCCAGCTTTACACCTCAGAACCTCCCAACGACGCCCAACTAGCAAATTTCTTTGCACATCTTAATATACCTAAAATTTCAGATGACAATTGCCGAGTACTAGATGGGCCTCTACGACTTAGCAAAATTACAGAAGCCATCAGTCTTATTCAAAATGGCAAGTCCCCTGGACCCGATGGATTCCTGGTGGAATTTTACAAAAAAGTCTCTGAAAAATTGGCCCCTCTTATATTAGAGATGTTTATAGAATCATTTCAATGAGGATCCCTGCCACCCTCCCTTACCCAAGCTTCAATTTCTCTTATACATAAGAAGGAGAGGGACCCCTCTGAATGTTCCTCTTATTGCCCAATATCTTTGCTCCCAGTGGATGTAAAAATACTAGCAAAAGCTCTGGCTCGCCGTTTGGACTCCATCATACCCACGGTTATATCAAAGGACCAGACGGGATTTGTACAACGCCACTCATTTTCCAACATTCGAAGACTCCTTGGGGTAATCCATACTCCATCGTCTCCTTCCGAACCTGAGATGGTACTGTCACTAGACGCTAAGAAGGCCTTCGACAGAGTTGAATAGACCTCTCTTTTTTCGCATTGCAACAGTTTGGTTTCAGTAACAGATTCATTTCGTAGATTCGATTGCTTTACTCTAGGCCACAGGCCATGACGTATACAAATTTACTTCGCTCTGACCCCTTTCCTCTTTGGGCTGCACGGTGGCGCAGTGGTTAGCACTGCGGCAGCACAGTTTACCCTTGGCCGGGGGATTGTGGGGATGGTGGGATCGTGGGTTCGATCCCAGCCCCCGACCAACAGTGATCTGTGTGGAGTTTGCATGTTCTCCCCGTGTTGCGTGGGTTTACTCCGGGATTTCTCCGGTTTCCTCCCACATGCCAAAAACATGCATGTTAGGTTAATTGGCTGTTCTAAATTGTCCCTGGATATTTGTTTCCTATAGGCCCTTAGAATAGAGGGTTAGTATTAATGAAAGCGCTTTGAGTGGTCTTTGTGACTAGAAAAGCGCTATATAAGTGCAGGTTAGTTAGTTAGTAGTTAGTTTCTCAGGGCACACGCCAGGGCTGCCTGCTTTCTCCACTTCTGTTAGCTGTCGCCATCGAGCCACTTGCCATCGCATTGAGATCCAGTAACCAAATCCTGGGTATTCAGCACTGGGGAGTTGAACACAAGGTGTCCTTATATGCCGATGACCTGCTTCTTTATATCAAAAACCCCACACACAGCATTCTCCACATTATGTCAGTTTTAAAATCTTTTAGTGAGCTCTCTGGATATAAATTGAACATTCAAAAAAGTGAATGCTTCCCCCTTAATCAACAGTCCCGGGAGCTGTCACCCAGCTTAATTCCATTCCGATGGTCTAGTTCAGGTTTTAGATACTTAGCAGTCTTCATCACTCATTCCCTTCATACACTGTGTGAACAGAACTTCTCAGCTCTAACAGTAAAGGTCAAGGCCGACATTCAGAGGTAGAGCCATCTGCCGCTTTCCCTTGCAGGAAGAGTACAAATCGTTAAAATGAAAATACTACCAAGATACTTGTATCTGTTTCAGTGTATTTCCGTTTTCTTGCCCCCCCCCCCACTTTTTTTTTTTTTAACTCAGTTGACTCTCTTATTTCTGGATTTCTGTGGGCAGGCAAGGACCCTAGAATTAGTAAACCACTCTTGTGGCATATTCCAGTTGATGGAGGTCTGGGCTTACCAAGTCTTTTACATTACTACTGGGCAGTAAATGCTCACAAGATTATGTTGTGGTTCACTTTCCCCGAGACTAACTGGTGTCACCTTGAGATAAATTCATGTCTGTCTGCATTCCCAGAGGCCCTGGTCTGTGATCCTAGCCTCTCCTCTCCTTCAAACTGTTCAACTAACTTAATAATAGGAGCTACATTGAAAATATGGACACAGATACGCCAAAATTTCAAGTGATCTTCCCTTCCACTTGACACTCCAATCTATGAGAACCATCTCTTTCTTCCAGGAAAAATGACCCGAGATTTAGACGCCTGGCTGGAGAAGGCCTCCACTGCCTGGGAGACCTGTACATCAATGGAATATTTGTTTCATTCAGTCAGCTAAGCGTGAACCCTGGGTTTACAAATCCAGACTTCTTCAGATACTTACATCTTAGAAATTTCACAAGAGCTCATTCTTCACAATTTCCCCAGATCCCATCTGAGTCAGGCATTTACTTGATTCTAGAAGCTGGTTCTTTAACTAAAGCTCACATATCATTTATATATAATCTTCTCTTGCTACCTGAAGACTCAGGTCTGGAGAAAATTAAAGCACGTTGGAAGAGTGAGACTCAGGTCACTTTTTCAGATCATTTCTGGTCCTCTGCTCTGAAAGCGGTGAATTCCTCTTCCTCATGCGCTCATCTCAGCCTTATTCAATTTAAGGTCCTACACAGGAGTCATTATCACAAATCTAAGCTAGCTAACATCTATCCAGGCAGACTTGAGGACAAGTGTGACAGATGTTCTCTCTCTCCCTGTGACTTGACACACATGGTTTGGAGCTGTCCTGCTTTAAGTCCTTACTGGGAGTTTCATTTTAAAATGATTTCAGCAATTCTTGGAATGTCCATTCTCCCATCCCCACATGTAGCTGTCTTTGGTGTCCAAGCAGATCATGATACAACTACTCTTCAATCGCATGTTATTGCCCTCACCTCTTTGACTGCACATAGAAGAATTCTTTTGGTATGGAAATCTGACCGGCCCCCAACCTGATGTCTTTTTTTAAAATTTGAGAAAATAAAGTTTTCCCTGAAGGGCTCTCCTGCGAAGTTCTACTCACATTGGCAGCCTCTGATTTAATATTTTGATAGTTTGCCAACAAAAGATATTGCCCCATAGAGTGGTGGTTGGGCTGCCCTGCCCCCCCACACTTCTCCACCTTTCATTTTAATGCGCCCTTAAAAATGCCAGCTCCTGTTATGCCATCAAAGTGCTTGTATGCTGATGCCATTACCTTTGATCTTTGATTGTACTGTTGTATTCATTCATTTTTTTTTAATTTTACATATATTTCTTAAAAGTTATCTCCTCCCTCCCCTTTTAAAAAAAAATAAATCTTATCATCTACCCACTTAACCCCCTTCCCTTTTTTATATACAGTATGTCTATATGTTAATTTACCCAGTACTTACACATACGTATTTATTCATTTATCCCCTGGTTGAAGGATGACTTTTCTGGACTATTTACACTCTAGCCATCACTTGTTTCTCCTTTTTTTGTGTGTGTGGGTGTATGTGGCAACTATCATTTAAGTACTGACAGGAAGGACTATTGAGTTACCTGTGGTATATGAAAGCCACTGGATATGGGATCTGGGTTCGGGTAGGGGTCTTATAAGGTTCTATAAGCAAAACAGAGAGTTGTTCATTTCTTGATCTGTATTGTATGGTTTATTGCTTTTGTATATGATTCTCCTCAATAAATTGTTGAAACGAAAAAAAGAAGTCACTAAATGATGTCATCGCCTAATTTGCATAAGTGTACATTTGCATGTAATTGTAATGGGTGCTGTAGGAGAGAAGAATAATGTCATGGGAGAGACAAAAAGTGAATAAAAAACACCCTAAATATGTTTTGAACTCTAAATTAACTTTCTTCTGTTGATTCTTGGTTTGTTTTAATTTGGCATTTAAATAGGCCATCACTTCCGTTTCATCTCCAATAAATGGCTTCAACCAGCCTTTGAATTCAGGGTTTGATTCCCACTCCTTTCTGTATTTTTGATCGTACAGTTTAGACTGCGACATGAAGAGCTAGCTGCTAGATGTTTAGCTTACGTCACAGACACACACACTGACACACACACATTGGACAAAGTGAGTACATGACTGAGGCTGTTAGTCAAATGCAGTGATTTATTAGTGTGACACTGACGGTGAAGAAACATTTACATCAGCTGGTGGGGGGTTGTGCAGGCGCAATTCATTTGCAAGCTGGATGTGAGCGGCATGGGCGTGGGTCTCCTCTCTGACTGCAACTAACTGCGGCTACTGTAAGACTGACTGCTTGTGAATGCTTTGAGATGGAGAGAAGCTCACGGTAGCACCCACTGCTTGTTGAGGATAGTAACTGCAGACCAATAGTGCTTTCACATCAGCAGGGCTTGACATTTAACTTTTCTGCTCACTGGCCACTGTGGCTAGTGATTTTCCAAAGTTACTAGCCACTCAGCCTTTTCACTAGCCACAATTTTGTAATTGGAAAATTATGTTTAATATGATCAAATTTGATTATCGCATGCTAAAATGTAGTTGAATTAAATGTATAACATTTTTAAATGCAATGACCCTTAAACATACATAAAAATAGCAAGAGAAACACTGTTTCAGTAGTTATTAACAGCAGTAAATACTGTAAAACAGTCGCGAAAATATTTGCAATGTGAGAGTGAAGTACAGGTAGATTTGGGGTCCATCCCAATTCTAAATTCTACCGTTTCCCCTTTACCTACTCCTTGGCCCTTGAAATCAAGGGCCCCTTGTGCTCATCAGAAAAAAAGAAGAAAAAGAAAACTGATGAGAAAAAAGTCTCATCTTACAGAGAAAAAAAAGTCTCAAATTTACACAAACTATTCTACTCAGTAGAAAGTCAGAAATTTACTAGAAATAAAGCTGTAAATTCACAGAGAAACTTATGGACTCCCTGGTGGGCTGTTTTTGGCCCACGGGCCATATGTTTGACACCCCTGGACCAGCCCATTAAAAATACATATTTAGAGGATTTACTTCCATGAAATAGTTGCATATCACAACAACATGTAAATGAATAAGATAAAATAAAACAGAAAACACAAATAAATGAAAGTTCACCTTAGAAAAAGCTTCATTTGTTCTTTACAGCAACAAATCACTTTTTCTCTGTGTGGTAAGAAAACACATTTACACAACTGCAGACATTAAATGCAGATTCTGGCTCTAAAAATACTCATGTTTAACCACAGAGGTAGGAGCTGATTGTTATGTTGGAGGTTGGAGCCAAAAGATGAGACCAAGTGTTGAACTGAATACACGTTTATTAACAGGCAGCGCAACCTAACCACACCTAACCGCTTATGGAGGGGAGACGGCCAAGGACTTCTCCCAGGCGCGCTGCAGCTCATTCGGTTGCCTCCACAAGCAAAGACAGCCGGAGATAAGCATCGCTCTGCCCAGCCATAACATGCAGCTGGCCCTGATGCTCCTCCACCTGCTGTTTGGCCCGTACCTGCCGTGATCTTGCCTCCACTCGAGCCCGAACCCAGTCTGCAACTCCCAGTGGAACCTCTGTCTGGCACTCGTTCTCGCAGTGCCAATTGGTCTTGCCCCGACTTCTTCTAAATCTGCTGCGGGTCTCGCTGATGTGGCCCCATGTCCACCAGCCCACTTCAGCCAAGCTCTGGGAACACCTGGGACCATCCCCTCGGCGTCGCTTGTCGATGCAGGTGCTCCCCCGTGCTGCCCAGTACCCTCGTCCAGGGCGACTGGGGCCCTCCTGCAATGACTCTAAGTGTGACAAGGCCTGTCCACTCTCCGGGGTGCCGGGCAACTTTTGATCCCACACTGCGTCATCCTGTACTCTTGGAACCGGTCGGGCCTGCGGCCCAACCACTCTTCCCCAGCACCACTCTTAATAGTGAAGCCAAGACCATAGAAAAGGTTGGAGCCCATGATGTTCGCACCACGAGCTGTCACGACGAACTCCAAATCAGACATCTCAGCCGACTTGTACTGGGCCGTCAGTCTGATTGTTCCCACCATGGCCAGCCATTTTCCTCCATAGCCGCAAAGCAGCGCTAGGTCACCTTCAATCCTGTAGTGTGGAAAAAACTGCCTCACTGTAGCCCAGTTCAGCAGAGAACTCTCCGCCCCGGGGCAGACCTCAACATCACAGTGTTGGCACCTCTCGCGTCGTCCTCAATGCTTCCATTGCTGTCCAGGTCCACTACTTGTGTAGCCATGGGGGATCCTAACTCCTGCAGTGACAGACACTCACTCAGCTCCCGAGTTAACTTATCTGCTGCCTCCAGCTGGAGTACCAACTTGATGGCCCTGGATAGCGTCAATTCACCCGGAAATGTGAATAGCTTCGACCGGACTGCAGCACAGTTGTTATGTTCTGCCAACTGGTCGCGGACCATTTCTTTCTCCAACGGTCCGAACCGACACTCGGTGGCTAGCTGCCTCAAGTCTGAGATGAACCGTTGGATGGACTCACCCACCTGTTGGTGGCGCTGTCGAATTTTAATCCTCCGGACATTGACGTTGTCCGGTGCACAAAAATGGTGCACCATCAGCTCAACCACTTCTTCATAGTCGTTCACGTCGCCGGCGTGCCCAAAATCTGTTGTCCCTCCATTCCCAGGTTATGCACAAGCAACGCACGTGCCCTTAATTTCTCCATCATTTCCAGGTCCAGCGTCACCATATACGTCCGAAAGGTGTCGTACCACCTAGGCCAGGGAACAGGTGGCTCACCTGGGAGCTCCAAAAATGGCTGAACTGGGGCACCACACGCTTTCTTACCTTCAATTTTATCTGCTTTCGTCCTCGTTGCCAAATGTTATGTTGGAAGTTGGAGCCAAAGGATGAGCCCAAGTGTTGAACTGAACACACATTTATTAACAGGCAGTGTAACCTAATCACACCTAACCGTTTATGCAGAGGAGAATGCCAAGAGGCCGTCCCTCCTGCATGCAGCCCTTTTAAAGTCGCAGGTGGTGGCGTGACTGAAAAGCAGAGCCACCACTCCGTGCCACACAAATAAGAACATAGAACATAAACCATATAAATAACTATCTAACACAAATGTTGGGGGCTACTCACCGCTCGGACACAGCATTTCTTCAGGGTTGCGGTGTGAATTGGGGCAGGACAGGAGACCGTCCAGGTGACAGTGAACCAATGAGCACACACATTGTGCAGAGCGTGCTTCTGGGAGTTGCAGTTTCGTAGTGTCACATTACAGATAGGTTTTATTTTAGATGCTGTCTAAGGAAACTACAACCCGTCGAGCCCTGCACGTCAGAGTCTCCAAAACGCCAGAAAATTCTCTACCAGAAAAAGTCGCTAGTCGCTTTTTGTGTGTGTGTGTGTGGGGGGGGGGGGGGCAACAGGGTTCGAAAAGTCACCGGATTTAGCGAGAAAGTCGTCAAATTGGCAAAACTGCACACAACCTTGCACAACCTTTTTCAAAATAAAAGCCCATTTCTATCAAAGTAGCTAGTTTTTTGCTGCAACATTTTGTGATTTTACCCTTTCAGCTGGCTTTTTTTTTCAAGAATTAAGATTGCATTTAGTGTGGAAATGTGAGAATGACGAGACAGAGTTCTCTCTCGAGTCAGCTTTATTCACATCTCCAACATGACGAAGCAGAAAAAAGAGAGCCACACAGGGAACTCTCGTCCTTGAATACCAGGACTCTTACAGTTCACCAGTCACATGTCTCACAGACCACATTGCATTATAACGACAGTAACAAGGCATCCTCTCTCCATGATATCACCCCCACTGTCTACAATGCATCCCCTCTTTAATCCTTTAATTATACCCCCACAGTCTCAAGCTTTGCATACCAAAGCTAACACTCTTGCAGCTTCCTGTAATCACCAAGGAAGCTCTGCCTTTGTTCTGATCTAAAATGTGAGTCCAAAAACAGGTCACGTATGTGTCCACCACATTAGCATCTTTAAGCTAACTTATGCACCATTAAGCTGTTTCTACTTTTATGTTAATGTTTTTCAAGATTGTGCTTATTTAGCATGTAAGCTAGCATTTTTTTTGTTACATTTTAGGCATATTTTTTTAATGTATTTAAGCTCACTTCCTGAAACTTTAAGCTATTTCTTCTTTAATGCTAATATTTTCAAATATAATATTATCTTTAGCATGTAAGCTAGCATCTTTGTTTACATTTTAGGCTTATATTTAGCATCTTTACAAATTTTACTTTTGTACTCTTGTCCAGATAAAATTTTGGAAAGCATTCTGTTAAATCGCGGGTCAGATATCTGGGGGATGTACTGCACTCTGATGGAGTCACAGGAAATCAGTCCAGTATAGAAGACAAAATTGTTCAGATGGAAAAATGTCTAAATCATTGGTTAACGAGGGACCTGACCATTATTGGTAGAATTTTACTGACTAAAGCAGAGGGGTTATCAAAATTAATTTAGCCCTGTCAGTCCTTGTATGTGGCTCCTCAAATTATTAAAAAAATAAATTCAATAATTTTTAACTTTGTTTGGAAAAACAAAAGCCATTATTTAAAGAAACCCTATATAATTAAGGACTAAATGGTAGGCTAAAAGCAGCTGAATTTGAATCTGTCGCTGGTATGCTCAGAGTGACGTGCATTGAACAATTCCTGTCTCATCCTGATTCCCTTTGGTTCCACATACCAAAAAACCTGTTTGAAAAACTTGGAAGTTTGGAATTTTTGCTGAAATTTAATTTTGAAATTTCAAAAATACCACTGAAGCTATCAGAGTTCCATAAACAAGTTCTGTATTATTGGAAAATGGTATTTACTCACAGCTTTACACTGCATGGCTCCACCTTGTGGAATAACCGAGTTATTACAATCAATAGAAAAACTTTAAGAAGGAGTGGGTAAATAAAAATATATGTAATTGAGTTGATGGCTGAAAATAGAACTTTTTAGATTATAAATCATTTGTTGATAAATTTAAATTGGACTGTTTAGTAAGAGAATATAACTCGGTCTGTAAAGCAATTCCACTTCCCTTGGTTCAGTTAATCAGGAATATTTTAACTTAGTCCAAGGTGTCCACTCAATTACCAGAGCTAAAAACGGAGCAAGTTAATATTTGGAAAAAAGAATGCTATAATAAAGTTATTGGCAATGCATTTAAACAAACTTTATACATTTTAGAACACCAAGGAAACTGGAACTGCTGGAAAACTGCTTGCCAAAGAACAAAAATTATAACTTTCTGAAGTGGCCTATTCCACCTAAGGTAAAGGAAACACATTTTAAGATTATAAATAATTTTTATCCAGTCACAGAGACTCTACAGAGAAGATTTAAATTTGAGGTGGAGCCATGTGTTTTCTGTGCAGAGGAACCTGAGACCATTGTGTTATGTCGGAATAAGCCGAAGCCGCATTCAACTGAGCACCGAACTGAGTTTATTATTCAAAACAACTCAATATATTCTCTGACCGTAGCCCGCCTGATGTCATCACCCTCAACCCCCCAGCCACGCTACGGCAAGCCCCATAAGTCAAATCCCCACACAACAATCCCCACCCCACAAAAATGGAGAACCCCCATAACATAAATAACAAACGTGTTTTTTTTGTTGTTTTTTTTTCACTGAACAGCCAAAACTCAGTCAACCAAATGGGCGTCTGGGTAGACTACCAGAACGCCACAACCGTGTTGGGGTGGATTATTCTGCAGCCCATTCCCAACATGCATTAGCTAACACTGTCTTTAACGCATAGTCCTCCAGGTATCTGGGCCTCTGACGTATTCTAGCCAAGCGTCCCCTAGAAGGGGGTCCTGCTCCCCGCACCGTCGGCCGCACCCACCTGCGAGTCCTTAACGCCCGCATCCAATGAGTTCCAACCCACACCAGTCCGTTCTGCCGTAGCTCCTGAACTCTATTCGGGCGGGGACCTCCTGAGTCGACTGGAGCGCCACCGTGACCCATCTGAAAGCTCGAATATCGCACCCCAGCATGAGTTTTGCCGGGGAGCACCCTGTCGTAGCATGGCCCATTGCCCTGTAGTGGCGGAGTGTGCTCTGGAGAGCATCCGGAAACTTGAATCCGTCCGCCAAGTGAGCTCTCGGTTCATTTTTCAGGGTCTTGTTAAAATGCTCTACGTCCCCATTGGCTTGGGGGTGATAGAATGTGGTTTTGATGTGTTCCACGCCCCTAGCATCCAAAAACTCCTCAAACGCCCCAGAGGTGAACTGTGGGCCATTGTCTGTAGTGATTGCGTTTGGGACCCCACCATCATCAGTGAACAATGATGAGAGGAAGCCCGTGACCACATCTGTTGTGACTGAATTAGTGGGCAACACCTCCAGCTATTTAGAAAACTGATCGTAGACCATAAGCAGAAACCAACTGTTCGGGGATGCTGTATGTAGCTCACCGCAGATGTCTAATTGGATGTGCTTCCAAGAGCCCTCCGGGTACAGGAATGGTTGCAGGGGTGGGGGGTGGGGTGGTCAGCCGATCTTTCCGCTCTCCAAGCACAGGACACAGTTCTTTACCATAGTTTCAATGTCCTTATCAATACCAGGCCACCAAACTAAGTCCCTGCACCGCTGCTTCACCCTGACCATGCCCAGGTGACCTTCGTGGAGCATCGCCAGAACTCGTGATCTCAGAGACACCGTTATTAACATGCAGTGTCCCCTCGCAACACACACACACACCATTCCAACAGCTCAATTTGTCCCTAAACCAGTGGAAAGGTGCCAGCTCGCCCTGTACTTTCGCAGGCCAACCCTCCCTGATGACCAAGCACAGTTGTGACAACGTTGGGTCCTGTTCCGATTCTGTGTGGCGCTCTTGGAGGGATACCATGTCCTGGAGGGGTCCGTGCAGCGTGTTGACCAGATCCGCCTCTGTGGGATCGTCGAAGTCGTCGTCTGGTTGCGCGATGTTGGTTGTGGCATGGGACAGGAGGTCTGCCACTACATTCTCTTTTCCAGGGGTGAACTGAGTAGTAAAGTTGTAGGCCCTCAGCTGCTCCATCCACCTGTGGATCCGTAGGGGTCTGTGTCCCGAGCCCGACATCTCCAGTAGTGTTGTCAGCGCCCGGTGGTCCGTCCGCAGGGTGAAGTGGTGCCCGTAGAGGTAGATGTGCCACCATTCACACGCCCAAACACAGGCGAGCGCCCCCCTCTCACCCACGGCATATTTCTGTTCAGCCGCTGAAAGAGACCTCGATGCGAACGCCACTGGGCGCTCAGTACCGTCTTGTACCTGAGACATAACCGCCTCCACCGCCGAACCAGACGCATCACAGGTTACAAAAGTTGGCCATTTCGGATCAACGTGGGCCAACGCTGGAGGAGAGGTGAGTTGAGACTTCAGCTTAGCGACCACCGCTGAACAGGCCGGAGTCCACTGCCATGGTGCATCCTGTTTCAGAAGAGCCCGGAGTGGTTTGATTGTTACAGAGTAGCGGGAAATAAAACATCTGTAAAAGTTCACCATGCCCAAGAACGAGGAAATCTGTGTGGGTGTCGTGGGATCTGGAAGGTGCAGGACCACCTCCATGTTCAAATGTAAGGGCCTCAGACCCCCTGCTGTCAGCCGGAATCTCACAAACTTGATGGAGTCCACTGCGAAGATGCACTTTTCCCCGTTCAATGTGACTCTGTGCCTCCATCACACGTCCCAAACGACCATCGTGCTCCTCCCGCGATGCGCCGTGCACCACGATGTCTTCCAGGTATGCCACCACACCCTTGAGGCTGGCCAGAATCGTGGACATGATCTTTTGAAAACAGCTGGGTGCTGAGCTAAGACCAAAAGGCATGCGGGTGTACCTGAAAACGTCCATGTGGGTCACGAACGCCATCAGGTTCCTGCTGGCTGGGTGGAAGGACACCTGCAGGTAACCCTGGCGAAGATCCAGCTTCGTGAACACCTTTGAGCCACTGAATGTTGCAGTGAGCCCCTCCACCGTGGGAAGCAGGTACTTGTCCGGAACAATCGCCGTATTCACCATCCTTATACACGGCCGGATGTCTTTTTTCTGGCCACCACGATGTTTGATATCCAGGGTGAGCATCCACCCTCTCGATGATGCCAGCTTCAAACAGTCTGTTCAGTTCTGCCGTGATATCGTCCCGCAGAGCGAGGGGGAGCCACCATAATGCTTGAATTTTCGGTGTCATGCTTGGATCGATGAGTGGGCGGTGGCAGAACGCCTTAATGCATCCAAGGCCCATGAACAACACCAGCCAGTGAACATGCCATTTGGGGAACACTGTCAGTACTGTTGAGCCCCCTGGGTTGGTGATGGAGAATCCCAGTTCACCCAGCAGATCGATCCCCAGCAAGTCAGCCCCCTGGCTTGAGACCTGAAAGGTGAATGCGGGAACAATCTTTAACCCACATTTCACTGAGAAGCTGACCGTGCCTGCCATTTCAATTTTGGTGTGACTGTACTCAAACATTTTCACCACCCCTGCATTGATGGTTTTGCCTGGGAAAAGTATTTTCAAAGTAGCCATACTTAATATGGACTTATCGGTTCCTCAGTCTAAGCGGCACATCAACTCCATCCAGCTGCAGGACATACCACTTTAAATGGTCCCTTCTTTGCGCCCGCTACACACACCTGCGTCATGCCCTTGGGCTCCGCCACCGATGGTTTAGTAATGATAGTGCAGGCCCTGTCCCGTGCCACAGTCCGCCCTGAAGAGTTAGCTACGTTGCTAATGGCCAGTCTTGGAGGGAAAACTTGAGTAGCTACATTCTCTTTAGCCCATACCGGTAGGCCCAGCTGGGCGGAGGACTCAAACTGCCTAAGCAGTTCAACCACCTTCTCCTTCCTTCAGTGAGCCGCTGCCACACAGCCCAAAGAATATCCATTGGCCCTCCTCACCATGTCGGAATAATGATAATGAGACCGAAGCCGCATTCAACTGAGCACCAAACTGACTTTATTATACAAAACAATTCGATATATTGTCTAGCCGTAGCCCGCCTGACGTCATCACCCTCAACTCCCCGGCCAGGCTACAGCAAGCCCCATAAGTCAAATCACCACACAACACATTGAACATTTGTTCTTTTCCTGTCCTATATCTGCTCAGTTTTGGAGCGATGTTTTCAGATGGATTAATCTTGGCATTGATATTCCTCTTGAGGCGTCTCAGATCCTTTTGTACTTGGAAAACATTCCAAATAAGAAAATGATAAACATTATTGTCATTTTGGGTAAATAACATATTCATGTCAATAAATAGAAGAACACATTGCCATCCTTAGCCGGGTTTAAAAATGAAATGAAAAACTACATTCTTTCCTTAAAGACTTTGGCACAGAAAGATCAGTCAATCTCAGAATTGTTTGATACATTCACTAACTGTCTTTTGTTATAATTTTATATTATAGCCTTATTGGAGAAGAATTTTAACACCCTCATTGTTTATTGTTCTTAATTCAGTTGTTTGTGTAGTATTGTTTACTCTATGAGAGTTTGTAAATTGTTTTGTTTAAAGTTGAAAAAAAAAATTCCCCATTAGGAGCTTCAGCGCCTCCTACAGGACTGGAAGTGGACACTGCTTTAACTTGTTTTGACTTTGCCGGAATGAGCTAAAAATTCAAATTAAATACACTTTTTTCTATGTAAAAGAAAAATTAGCATCTTTACGTTAACTTTATGTAACATTAAGCTATTTCAACTTTTATGCTAATGTTTTTCAAGATTGAGCTATTTTAACTATTTGCACTACTTATGTGTACTTATACTTCTGCTTATGCTATTTCTATGTTTCTGTTAATGTTTTTCAAAACTAGGCTAATTTAGCCATTGAGCTAGCTTTTTTTCAATGAATGAAGGTTGGATTTAGCAACTTTAAGCCAACTTCTACAACCTTAAGCTCTTTTTTACTTTTATGCTTAATTTTTTTTTATGATTACGCTAATTTAGCCTTTCAGCTAGCATTTTTTTTTTAGGTTTTAAGCTTATATTTAGCGTAATTACACTAAATTCAGGCAACATTAAGCTATGTCTACATAGATACTTTTAAAGCTGTTTTATTCCAGCATATTGCTGCATTTTTAAGCATTTCAGGAATGCATTTTCATTTAACAGCATTCACACCGCCAGTGCAAACTTTTCTAGTTTGCAACAATTTTCTTGTAAATTTGTGACTTTTTTCTCATAAATTTGCAAATTTTTTCTTGTTAATTTGCAACTTTTTCTCATAAAATTACAACCTTTTTCTTGTAAATTTCCTCATAAAATGTACATTTTTGCAAAATTTCATCTCTACTACCTGCTGTCTTGATACCCTCCCAACAGGGTTTTTAAAAAATGTTTCATATTGTATGGCCTCAGATCTACTACAGATCATAAATATGTCTCTGCCTTCAGGTGTTTTCCCTCAGTGCTTAAAACAGTTGTTATCAAGCCACTTTTATAAAAGGGCAACCTAGACACCTCACTCATCAACAGCTATGGGCCTATATCAAACCTCCCCTTTCTTCATAAAATAATAGAAAAAAATGTTTTTCAACAATTGTACAACTTCCTGACATTAAATAACTGTTTTGATGTCTTCCAGTCAGGTTTTTGGCCACACCACAGCACTGAGACAGCTCTAGTTAAGGTCCTTAATGACATCCACTCCATTACAGATAGTAGCAACATTTCAGTCTTGGTTCTACTGAACCTCAGTGCTGCATTTGACACGGTCGACCATAACGGCTTACAAGACCGGCTGAAAAACTGAGTGGGACTTTCTGACACAGCCCTTAGCTGGTTTGAGTCCTATTTAGAAGAGAGGGACTATTTTGTGTCTATAGGTAACTACAAATCTGCGCGAACAAAAATAACCTGTGGAGTTCCCCAAGGTTCCATTTTGGGACCTTTGCTTTTCAACATCTATATGCTCCCACTTGCTCAAATCATAAAAAAAACAACAAGGTATACAGTGGTACCTCTACTTACGAAATTAATTTGTTCCGGAAGTATTCTCGTAATGTGAAAATTCCGGATTTTATAAATTTTATAAATCATAAAAACGCATCAAAACATGTAACAAATACATGTTACAATTAGATTACTGCACAATAAACATAAAATGAGAGTTTAAAATGAGAGAAAGAATAATAAAAGAGAATAATAAAAGAGAAAGAATAATAAAAATTATGTTCATTTACATAATTATGTTCATTTACCTTTTAACTGCTATTTTTAACTGCTACCTTTTAACTGCTATCGTCGTCGACGTCGTCACCTTTTGCCTTCTTTGGTTCATGTTCTGATCCAAGGACGTTTGCTTTTGTCGGCTTGTAAGTGCTTCCTTTTGTTTTAATACCGTGCTGATCGTTGATGTATTACGGCCATATTCTTTGGCGAGATCAACCAAACGCATCCCCTTTTCATACCTTTCGATTATCTCCTTCTTTGTTTGTATGGACAAAAAAACTCTATTCTTCTTTTCTCCTTTTCCACTTATCTCCGTCACTTTCTTGGGGCCCATAGCGAATAAATGTTAATTCTGTACTGTACACACACGTAAAACTTTCACCTTGTTCTTAATAAAGTTTTGGAAAAAAAAAACAAACTTCGTGGCCAATGGGATACCAGGAAGATGCTAGGCGATAGCCAATGGCAGAGCAGCTACAGGTATGTTTACGTTCGGTAAACTACGGGAGCTGCGAGGAGCGCGTCCTTTTTTGCCTTTCGTATCCTGAAATTTCGTTCGTAACAAGAGGCAATATTTTCCCGTTGAGGCGTGTCGTAACCTGAAAATTCCGTATGTAGAGACGTTCGTAAGTAGAGGTACCACTGTATTACCATAATTATGCAAATGACACACAAATCTACATAACCGTCTCACCAGGAGACTACGGTCCAGTTAAAACACTGATCAAATGCATTGGTCAAATTAAAGAGTGGATGTACCAGAATTTTCTTCAGTTAAACGAAGACAATGTGGAGCGTGTAAATAATGAGGCTGATTTGGTTCAGGCGGTTTATTACACGACTCACACAAGGAGCATAGATAGAACGGCATACAAGTAGGAACTCTTCCCTTAAATAACATGACATCCTTCTAGAGTCTAGAAGGATTATCTTTTGTGTGTGAGAAGAGTCTAGACTCTTCTCACACACAAAAGATAATCCCCGTCTAGACTCTTCTCACACACAAAAGATAATCCCCCGTCCGACTGCAGTCAGTCCATTCATCCTTGACACCTCCCTGTTATCTTACTAGGGCATCTAGAAACTTCTCACACACAAAAGGTTAACTTTGCATCCTTTGTTCCTGTCTAAGGTGGTAAACCATTATGCACTCCCCAGGTTGCCACCTCCCCCCCAGCAACTTAGATAAGACAAGAGAGTAACAGTCCACATGCTGTGATAAAACCATTAACATCAGTCCACATGCTGTAGAACAATCAACATCAGTCCGCATGCTGCTTGGGCTTCAGTCTTCTGCCGTATCTGCTGTAGCCAGGATTCGCTGCCTCCGTGGCGCTGCCATGCTGGGGGGCTGATGTCTGAGGGTGAAAACTTTTTGACTGTCCATGTGGGTACTCTGGAGAATCTTTTCTCTGGGAAGCGCCCCATGGGGGTCTTCCCCGCCAAGGGGCCCTCGCCAACAGCACTTGCTCGTCAGCCACAACGAAAGCAGGTTTGAGTCTGTCTATGCCAATTTTCTCCCTCCTACCCCCCAAATATAGCAAAAAATGCTTATCCCCTGTTTCCAGCACTCTAAACGGTCCATCATAAGGTGGGCGCAGCGGGGGGCAGTGGGTGTCGTGTCTGACAAACACGAACTCTGCGTTTTTCAAAGCTTTAGGCACAAAAACGCGCGGAAAACTGTGGTGGGCAGGACTCGGCAGCGTGCTTGAGTCTATGCAACGCTGCAGCAGCTGAGATGGGGAGCTGTCCGGCGCAGGATTATCTGGCAGAAACTCCCCAGGCAGCCGGAGCGGTTGTGCAAAACGAGTTCTGCCGGGGAAGCTTCCAGATCCTCTTTAGGCGCAGAACGTAACCCCAATAAAACCAATAGTAGCCTGTCTACCCAATTTGCATCCGTCAGTGAAGCCCTCAGAGCCGCTTTTAATGACCTATGAAAACGTTCGCATAACCCATTAGCCTGCGGGTTGTACGCGGTTGTGCGGTGAATTGAGACACCTAGGCTGTGGGCCATGGTTGACCAGAGTTCAGAAACAAATTGAGAGCCTCTGTTGGACGTAATGTCCGATGGAACTCCAAAACGCGCCACCCATGCTGTTAAAAACGCGCGTGCCACCTCCTCGGCTGTGGAGGCCGCCAGCGGAACCGCTTCTGGCCAGCGCGTGGTGCGGTCCACCATTGTCAGGAGATGCGTGTACCCCTGTGATGGCAGAAGGGGGCCTACGAGGTCCACGTGGACATGGTCGAACCTCTTAGCCGGGATGCGAAACGGCTCCAAAGGAGCTTTCGTTTGTCTGTGAACTTTGGCTCGTTGGCACGACACGCAGGCTGCCGCCCACTCTTTCACTTGTTTGCGACGGCCCGGCCACACATATTTATCTCCTACCATTTTGACCGACGCGCGCACCCCTGGGTGTGCCAAAGAGTGAACCGAATCAAACACGCGGCAGCGCCACGCGGCCGGAACCACAGGCCGTGGGCCACCCGTGGAGACGTCGCAGATTAAGGGGGGAATGCCATTAAGCAGCGTCCTCTACTCCAGCCTTAACCCTGTTGGTCCAGACTTGGGCGCACGCACGTCCGCGTCACTAGCCTGCTCCGCGGCCATGGCTGCGTAATCCAACCCTACACAGACCGGGGCCACAACAGCGCGCAAGAGGCAGTCTGCCACTACATTCAGTTTACCCGACACATGCTGAATATCGGTAGTAAACTCTGAGATCGCGGCCAGCTGCCTCTGCTGCTGGCCCGACTAAGGTTCTGAAACTTTGGCCATCGCGAATGTTAGTGGCTTATGGTCAACGGACGCAGTAAAATTGCGCCCTTCCAGCCAGAACTGGAAATGGCGAATGGCCAGGTGGAGAGCCAGCAACTCTCTGTTGAACGCGTTGTATTTACGCTCATTGTCGCGCAAGGTTCTGCTGAAAAAGGCAAGCAGCTGCCAAGCCCCGGCGACGCGCTGCTCCACAACAGCCCCTATGGCCACATCTGAGGCATCAGTGGTGAGGGCTATGCGGGCCGTTGGGTCTGGATGTGCCAAAAATGCGGCGTTTGCCAGGGCTGCTTTAATTTCCGAGAACGCCTGCTCTCGTTCCGGGGTCCATTCGACCCTATTCGCGGGTTTCTGTTTTTTGAGCGCAGCGTACAATGGCTGCATGAGCTGCGCTGCGCGGGGAAGGAAACGGTTATAAAAGTTCACCATTCCCAAAAATTCTTGTAGCGCCCTGACCGTTTGTGGTCGGGGAAAATCTGTCACTGCGCGCACTTTGTCAGGCAGCGAAACTGCTCCTTCGGGAGAGACGCAGTGCCCTAAAAAATCAATCCCCGTCACCCCGAACTGACATTTCGCTGGGTTGATTATTAAACCGTGCTCTTCCAACCTATGGAAAACCGTCGTGAGGTGGGTTTCGTGTTCGTCTTCGGACGCGTTGGCTACCAAGATATCGTCCAGGTAGACGAACACGAAAGGGAGATCGCGCAGCACTGCATCCATCATGCGTTGGAACGTCTGTGCTGCCCCTTTAAGCCCAAACGGCATGCGCAAGAACTCAAATAAACCAAACGGAGTTATTACCGCTGTTTTGGGTATGTCCTCAGCGCACACTGGGACTTGGTGGTAACCACGGACCAAATCTATCTTAGAAAAAATGCGCGCTCCTGCGAGGTGAGCAGAAAAATCCTGAATGTGGGGAATTGGGTAGCGGTCATGCGCTGTAGCGTTGTTTAACCTGCGGAAATCGCCACGAACCTTCAGCTTTAGGGACCATGTGTAGCGGGGAAGCCCATGGGCTGTTTGCGCGCCTGATGATGCCTAACCTCTCTAGGTTAGGGAACTCCTCGTGCGCTATGGCCAGTTTAGCTGCGTCCAAACGCCGAGGTCTTGCAAAAACGGGCGCCCCGGTGGTGGTGATAAAATGCTCCACCCCATGTTTAGCGATAGCTGCTGAAAACGTCGGGACTGTGAGTGCTGGGACCTGAGCGAGCAGTGTGTGGAACTTACCGCATGCTGCTGTGACGTTGGCTTGTGCTGTTTGCCGGGTCACTCGAGCTGTACAGGGGAGAGTCGCCTGTTAGCGACATCTACCAACAACCCATGTGCACATAGAAAATCAGCCCCCAGTATATGGTAATCCAATGCTGCTACAACAAAAGTCCATTCATATGTACGACCGTGTAGAGACAAGAGCAGAGTCCTCTCACCAAAGGTCTTAATGTCTGAGCCGTTTGCTGCTGCCATCTCGGGGCCGCTGGATCCTGCCAGCCGGTCAGCATAGGTCGGCCGGATGAAACTCCTCTGTGCGCCGGTGTCCACAAGGAAATGCCTCCCTGAGCGTGCGTCCGTCAAATAGAGCAGCTTGTTCTCCTCCCCGAGGGTCGCGGCTGCTACCGACCCCTGGGCTTGGCGTTTCCCGAGCGCTTGAACTGGCACGGTGGTATACATTTGCGTGCCCTCTCTGCAAAGTGGCGGTGGTAGAAGCAAAGCATGTCACCTCCACGTTCCTTGGCCCCCGCTGCTGCTGCCGTCGGTGGTTCTGCTGTTGCCGTCGGCGGCTCCTCGCCTCCTCGTGTCGACGTGCCGGGCTCCGTCGCTGCCGCAATGGTCACGAAAGCCTTGGTGGCGACGATGATCTGTTCTGCCTCTCAGGCTAGCGCACGATAGTCCCGTTTGGCCAGCAACGACGAATTGGCCAGGGCCGCTCTCGCCGCTGTCGGAAGGTTCCTGAGGAAAATGTGGGTGAAGATGAAGTGGTCGTCGTCCTTGCCCTTTAACCTCAGCATCTTCTCCATCATGTCCATGGCCGAACCGTCTCCCAACTCAGTCCGCGTCAGAAGCCTCTCTGCTTTCTCACCATCCGAGAGCGTGTAGTGCTGGATGAGGGCAGCCTTCAGCGCGTCATATTTGCCGTCGGCTGGTGGCTGATCGAGCAGGCTCTCGATGTGCTGAGCCGTGCTGGCATCGAGCGCTGCGACCACATAGTAGAATTTCGTATCATCCGCCGATATCCCTCGGAGGGCGAACTGCGCCTTGGCTAGGTGGAACCAGGAGCGCGGGTTGTGCTGCCAAAAATCAGGTAGTTTGATCGCTACAGCGCATGCGAAACTGGGGGTTCCAGTCGAGGTTGGCTCTGGGGATCTTCCGTCGTATTCCATGATTCGTCTTGGGTCACCAGTGTGGAGCATGTAAATAATGAGGCTGATTTGGTTCAGGCGGTTTATTACATGACTCACACAAGGAACATAGACAGAACGGCATACAAGTAGGAACTCTTCCCTTGAATAACGTGACATCCTTCTAGACTCTTCTCACACACAAAAGATAATCCCCGTCTAGACTCTTCTCACACACAAAAGATAATCCCCTGTCCGACTGCAGTCAATCCATTCATCCTTGACACCTCCCTGTTATCTTACTAGGGCATCTAGAAACTTCTCACACACAAAAGGTTAACTTTGCATCCTTTGTTCCTGTCTAAGGTGGTAAACCAATATGCACTCCCCAGGTTGCCACAACAAAACCGAAATAATAGTTTTCGGAGCCAAAGAAGAAAGACTCAGTACTCGGCTTCAATCAATGATGCTGAAAACCAACAGCCAAGCCAGAAATCTTGGTGTGGTTCTGGACTCAGACCTGAATTTTAACAGCCACATTAAGACAGTAGTGAAGTCAGCCTACTATCACTTACAGAACATAGCAAGGATTAAAAAGGTGTGATATCTCAGCAGGATCTAGAAAAACTTGTCCATGCATTTCTCTTCAGTAAACTGGACTACTGTTAGGCTGTCCTCACAGGTCTCCCTAAAAAGTCCATCAGACAGCTGCAGTTAGTTCAGAATGCTGCTTCTCGAGTCCTCACTAAGACCAAGAAAGTAGATCATATAACTCCAGTCCTCAGATCTTTACACTGGCTTTCTGTCTGTCAAAGAATAGATTTAAAAATACTACTGCTGGTTTATAAAGCTCTGAATGGTTTAGGGCCAAAATACATTTTAGATCTGCTAGTCCATTATGAACCACCCAGAGCCCTCAGGTCATCAGGGTCAGGCCTACTATCTGTGCCCAGAGTTACAACCAAACATGGTGAGGCAGCATTTGGTTTTTATGCCCCTCACATATGGAAAAAACTCCCAGAAAGCATCAGGGCTGCTGAAACTCTCAGCTGCTTTAAATCCAGGTTAAAAACTCCCCTATTTGCCATCGCCTTTCAGGAGAACAATTGTTAATCTCCAACAATGTACTGTAACTTTTATTTTTGTCGTATTCTACTTTACCTTGTTTTTGTTTCACTTTAATTTACTTTTTAGTTTGCCTTTAAATTCTTATGTATTCCTTTTGCAATTTGCTGTAATGCTTTAATGTTTTTATGTAAAGCAATTGTCTTGTACACGAAATGTGCTATTGTGGGGTGTGTAAATGAAGAGGCATATTAATTTCAGACGATTTATTACACACTCACATCTCACAAGCAAAGAACAGACTGACTGATCACATCAAGCATTCCTCTCTCTATATCAAGTCACACTTCACAAGGTTCAAGGCACTTCCTCATACACAGCATGACATCTACACTATACTTCATTCAACCCCCTCTCACCCACTTGGGCATTGTTCTCCCATGTGTATTCATTGTCTCTGTCTAAGGTGTGAAATAACCTGAGGCCCACACCGCCCCCCCCCCCCAGCATCTTAGATAGAACAATAGAACATCAGTCCACATGCTGTTTCGGCTTCAGTCTCCTCCCATATCTGCTGTAACTGGGGTTTACCGCCTCCGTGGCGCTGCTGTGCCAGTGGGAGGCTGCTGGGAGTGTGTCTGACTGCGGGTGAGCCGTGGGGGGAAGGGGGGTCACTCTGTCCGTGTGGCTGCTCTGATGAATCGTTCCCCTGGGGAGGTCTCCGTGGGGGTCTTCCACGCCGAGGAGCCCTCGCCAACAGCACTTGCTCATCCGTCACTACAAAGGTGGGTTTGAGTCTGTCTATGCCAATTCTCTCCCGTCTACCCCCCAAGTCTAGCACAAAATGCTTATCCCCTGTTTCCAACACTCTGAATGGTCCATCATAGGGTGGGCGCAATGGAAGGCGGTGGGTGTCGTGTCTGACAAACACGAACTCCGCGCTCTTCAAAGTGTTAGGCACGAAAACACATGGAAAACTGTGGTGGGCAGGGCCCGGCAGTGTGCCTGTGTTTGCGCTACGCTGCAAAAGCTGAGACGGGGAGCTGCCCGGCGCGGGATTGTCCGGTAGAAATTCCCCGGGCAGCCGTAGGGGCTGCGCAAAAACGAGCTCTGCCTGGGAAGCTTCTAAACTCTCTTTTGGCACGGAGCGCAACCCCAATAAAACCCACGGCAACCTGTCTACCCAATTTGTATCCGTCAGTGAAGCCCTGAGTGCTGCTTTCAGTGATCTATGAAAACGCTCGCATAAACCATTGGCCTGTGGGTTGTACGCAGTTGTGTGATGAATTGCAGACCAGAGGTCGGAAACAAATTGCGGGCCCCTGTCGGACGTAATGTCCGACGGGACTCCAAAACGCGCCACCCATGTTGTTAAAAAAGCACGTGCTACGTCCGCGGACGTGGTTGCCGCCAGCGGGACTGCTTGTGGCTAGCGCGTGGTGTGGTCCACCACTGTCAGGAGGTGTGTGCACCCCTGTGATGGCGGGAGGGGGCCCACGAGGTCCACGTGCACATGGTCGAACCTCTTAGCCGGTACCGGAAACGGCTCCAAGGGAGCCTTCGTGTGTCTGTGTACCTTGGCTCGTTGGCACGCCACGCAGGCTGCAGCCCACTCTTTTACTTGTTTGCATAGGCTCGGCCACACGAACTTCTCTCCCACCATTTTGACCGACGCGCGCACTCCTGGGTGCGCCAGAGTGTGAACCGACTCAAACACGCGGCGGCGCCACGCAACCGGGACTACCGGACGCGGGTGTCCCGTGGAGATGTCGCAGATTGGGGGGGGTGCCATCTTGCAGGACCCTGCTCTCCAGCCTTAACCCTGTTGGTCCACACTGGAGCGTGCGCACGTCTGCATCGCTAATCTGCTCCGTGGCCACGGCTGCGTAATCTATCCCCACGTAGACTGGGGCCACCACGGCGCGCGAGAGGCAGTCCGCCACCACATTCAGTTTACCCGACACATGCTGAATATCGGTAGTAAACTCTGAGATCGCGGCCAGCTGTCTCTGCTGCTGGCCTGACCACGGTTCTGAAACCTTGGCCATCACGAACGTTAGTGGCTTGTGGTCTACGAACACGGTGAAGCTGCGCCCATCCAGCCAGAACTGGAAGTGGCGTATGGCCAGATGGAGAGCCAGCAACTCTCTGTCGAAAGCGCTGTATTTACGTTCGCTGTCGCGCAAAGTTCTGCTGAAAAAGGTGGGCGGCTGCCAAGCCCCGGCGACGCGCTGCTCCACGACCACCCCTATGGCCACGTCAGAAGCGTCGGTGGTGAGCGCTATCCGGGCCGTCGGGTCCGGATGTGCCAGCAGTGCGACGTTTGCCAGGGCTGCTTTAACTTCTGAGAACGCCTGCTCTCGCTCTGGGGTCCATTCGACTCCATCCGCGGGTTTCTGTCTCTTGAGCGCGGCGTACAATGGTTGCGTGAGCCGCGCCGCGCGGGGAAGGAAACGGTTATAAAAATTCACCATCCCCAAAAATTCCTGCAGCACCCTGACCGTCTGAGGCCGGGGAAAATCTGCCACGGCGCGCATTTTGTCGGGCAATGGGATCGCTCCTTCCGGAGAGACGTGGTGCCCCAAAAAATCAATCTCCGTCACGCCGAACTGGCATTTCGCCGGGTTGATTATCAACCCGTGCTCCTCCAACCTCTGGAAAACCGTCGTGAGGTGGGTTTCGTGTTCGTCTTCGGACGTACTGGCTACCAGGATATCGTCCAGATAGACGAACACGAACGGGAGGTCACGCAGCACTGCATCCATCATGCGCTGGAACGTCTGTGCTGTGCCTTTTAACCTGAATGGCATGCGCAGGATCTCGAATAAACCAAACGGAGTTATTACCACTGTTTTGGGTATGTCCTCCGCGCGCACTGGGACCTGATGGTAACCGCGGACCAGGTCTATTTTAGAAAAAACGCGTGCTCCGCTGAGGTGAACGGAAAAATCCTGTATGTGGGGAATTGGGTAGCGGTCGTGTGCTGTGGCGTTGTTCAACCTGCGGAAATCACTGCACGGTCGCCACGATCCCTCAGCCTTAGGGACCATGTGTAGTGGGGATGCCCATGGGCTGTTTGATCGCCTGATGATGCCCAACCTTTCCAGGTTGGCGAACTCCTCGCGTGCTATGGCCAGTTTAGCTGCGTCCAAGCGCCGAGGTCTTGCAAAAACGGGCGGCCCGGTGGTGGTGATAAAGTGCTCCACCCCGTGTTTAGCGATGGCTGCCAAAAACGTCGGGACCGTGAGTGCTGGGAACTGAGTGAGCAGTGCGTGGAACTTACCGCCTGGAGTTGTGACGCTGGCTTGTGCTGTTGGCCGGGTCCCTCGAGCTATACAGGGGAGAGATTCAAAGGACAGTGCATTAACCAGGCACCTGTTAGCAACATCCATAAGTAAACCATGTGCACACAGAAAATCAGCGCCCAGGAGCGGGCAACACAATGCTGCTATGGTAAAAGTCCACTCATACGAGCGGCCATGTAGAGATAAGGTCAGTGTTCTCTCACTGAACGTTTTAATCTCTGAGCCGTTTACTGCCACCATTCCGGGGCCGCTAGGTCCTGCCAGCCGGTCAGCGTAGGATGGCAGGATGACGCTCTTCTGGGCTCCGGTGTCGACGAGGAAGCGTCTCCCTGAGCGCGAGTCCGTCACGTAGAGCAGCTTGTTCTCTTCACCGAGGGTCGCAGCTGCTACCAACTGCCGGCCTTGGCGTTTCCCGAGTGCTTGAAGTGGCATGGTGGTGCGCATCTGCGCGCGTTCCCTCCGAAGCGGCAGTGGTAGAAGCAGAGCGTGTCTTTCTGGCGCTCCTTGGCCCCTGTTGCCCCTACCGTCGGTGGCTCCTCGCCTCCCCTGGTCGTCTCGCTGGGCTCCGCTGCCGCCGCGTTGACTGTAATCGCCCTGGTGGTGAGGATGATCCGGTCTGCCTCCTGGGCTAGCGCACGGTAGTCTCGCGCGGCCAGCAATGGCGAATTGGCCAGAACCGCTCTTGCTTCTGTTGGCAGGTTCCGGAGGAAAAGGTGGGCAAACAGAAATTGCCCGTCGCCCATGCCCATCAACGCCAGCATCTTCTCCATCAGGTCTACAGCCGACCCATCTCCTAACTCGGTCCGCCCCAGGAGCCTCTCCGCTCTCTCACATTCCAAGAGCGTGTATCGCCGGATGAGCGCAGCCTTGAGCGCCTCATATTTGCTGCTGGCTGGTGGCTGATCGAGCAGGCTCGCTACCTGCTGGGCTGTGTGGGAGTCCAGCGCTGCTACCACATGGTAGAACTTGGTGTTGTCTGCTGTTACTCCCCGGATGGCGAACTGGGCCTCGGTGTGGTGGAACCAAGAGTGCGGGTTGTGCTGCCAGAAATCCAGTAGCTTGACTGAAACTGCACATGCGTTGCTGGGGGTTCCAGTCCTGGCTGTCTGCGGGTTGCTTCATCATCTCTGGGGGTTCCTGACTGGGCCGGCTCCGGGGTTCTTGCCTCGTGTTCCATAATACATCTTGGGTCACCACTGTGGGGTGTGTAAATGAAGAGGCGTATTCATTTCAGACGATTTATTACACACTCACATCTCACAGGCAAAGAACAGACTGACTGGTCACATCAAGCATTCCTCTCTCTATATCAAGTCACACTTCACAACGTTCAAGGCACTTCCTCAACACAGCATGACATCTACACTACACTTCATTCAACCTCCTCTCACCCACTTGGGCATTGTTCTCCCATGTGTATTCATTGTCTCTGTCTAAGGTGTGAAATAACCTGAGGCCCACACTATACAAATAAACTTGTCTTTTTTCTTTTTAAATTTACTACTGTTTTTTTGTAATTTGCAGTTTTTTCATATTTGCAACTATTTTCTCATAAATTTGTGACTTTTTTCCCCAAACTGCAACTTTTCAATCGTAAAATTTCAACTTTTTTCTTGTAAATTTGTTTTCTCATTAATATGCAACTTTCTTCTTACAAAATTGTGACATTTTTGCAAAATTGCAACTTTTTATTACAAAATTAAATCTTTTTATTGTAAAATTTCATCTTTATTCTTGTAAATTTGCAACTTTTTTTTATAAAATTGCAACTTTTTTCACGTAAATTTGCAGTTTTTTCTCAAGAATTTGCAACTTTTTTCTCATAAGACTTTTTTTATTGTAAATTTTCAACTTTTTATCGTAAATTTGCAGCTTTTTTCTTACCAATTTGCAACTTTTTTTCCCCATAAATTTGTACCTTTTTTTTTTTTGCAACTTTTTAAATTAAATTGTGAATGATCTATTTTCCCATCATAATCAGTAACACACCGCGTCATCTGTGTTATCCTGCAGTGTACATCCTGCCTGGTCTACAGGGAGACTCAGGAAGTCCGGGCCCTTCAGTTACATGCAACTGTTCTCAGGTTCAGACCCCACAGAGACCACTGGACCAGGTGCACACGGTCAGTAGGACCCAGATCAGTGACATGCACCAAACAGAACTCTCATGTTTTACCTTCAGAGTACATTTTTGTCCAGATCTATGTGGCAGATGGAGAGAAGCAGATGAGGAGGCTGCGGCTGGAGAATGTGATGGTGTTGCGGACAGACAGACGAGCTCTGTACATCTACACCCAGTCCCAGTGGATCAATGTACTGGTACCTCCTGCTGGAAACCACACCTCCATATAAAAGGTGGACTTGGCTGCTGTGATGTCACTATACTGCTGCTTTGAAACCTGGACTACCAGGAAAGAAATATCACATTCACTGGCTATTAAAGCAAACGGCTAATCGGAATCAGCCCATGATTCATAAATTAATCAGCTGTAACCAGTAGGTGATTTGTTATTTTTTAAGGAGGTGTATGGGGGGGGGGGGGGTACAAATGTAAATTAGGTACAAATTTGCAAGAATAAAGGTGCAAAGATATGATGCCAATTTATTAAGTTGCATTATGATAATTACATGGAATAAAAATGTAATCAGCATCCAAATGAATGTGCAAATTTGGTGAGATAAGATAAGCCTTTATTAGTCCCACAATGCAAGAAAAAAGTTGCAAATTCATGAAAAAAGCTGCAAATTTACAAGAGAAAATGCAAATGATAAGGAAAAATGTTGCAATTTTATATAAAAAGTTACAATTTTACAAGGGGAAAAAGTTGTAATTTTGCAAAAAAAGTCACAAATTTATGAGAAAAGTTGCATATTTACAGAAAAAGTTGCAATTTTACAAGAAAAAGTTGTAATTTTATGATCCTGCAGTGCCTCCAGCCATCTCGCCAACTGTCCATCCAGTTCCTTAAAGTTCAACAACCAGGTCAGGGAAGCATGATCCGTCCTGAGCTGGAACCTCCCCCCGTACACATACAGGCGGAAATGGCGCAGCCCCTGGATGACAGCCAACAGCTCTCTGCGAGTAACACAGTAATTCCTCTCGGCTCTGCTGAGAGTGCGGCTGAAAAATGCGATTGCCTGCTCTCTCTGCTCCCCCTCCTGGGATAACACCGCCCCGATGCCCTGGTTGCTGGCGTCCGTGTCCACGATGAAAGGGCGGTTCGGGTCGGGATACTGCAGGACGGGGGCTCTGATGAGCACTGCGTGAAGTTGGGAAAAAGCAGCAGCACAGTTCTCACTCCACTGAAATGCGCGTCCTTTATGTGTCAGCTGATGCAGCGGGCTGGCGATGGTGGTGAAGTCTTTCACAAACCTCCTATAATAGGAGGCCAGTCCGAGAAAGCTTTGCAGTTTTCCCACATTTCGCGGCACTGGCCAGTCTCGCACCACTGCCACCTTTTCTGAATCGGTGGCGACTCCCACTGCACTGACGACGTGGCCCAGGAAGGTGGTCTCCCGCCGAAATAGGTGACACTTCCTCGGGTGCAACCGCAGTCTGGCCTGTCGGATGGCGTCCAGTACTTCTCGGAGATTGGACAGGGCGCTGTCAAAATCAGCTGCATGCACCAGTAGGTCATCCAGGTAAACAACGCAGCGACTCTGGGGCACATGAGCCAGCTCTCGCTCCATCAAGCGCTCAAAGGTGTCCGGGGTGTTGCAAAATCCAAACGGCATCACTTTAAACTGATACAGTCCCTGCTCAATGAAGAAGGCTGTTTTTTGGCGGGCCTCAGGTGACAGCTCTACCTGCCAATAGCCGCTGCGTAGATCCAGCGAGCTGAACCAGCTGGAGCCGGCGATGTGGTCCAGCGAGTCATTGATGTGGGGCAAGGGGTAGGAGTCTTTACAGGTGACGTCATTCAGGCGTCGGTAATCCACGCAGAACCGCCACGACCCGTCCTTCTTCCTGACCAGCACCACCGGCGTCGCCCAGGGGCTGCTGGAGGGCTCAATGATGTCTGCCTCCAGCATTTCTCGCACTTTTTGTTCTGCTGCTGCCCGCCTTGAAAAGGGCAGCCGGTGTGGGCAGAGCCGAATCGGCCTGGTTTCACCGGTGTCGATCTCGTGCTGCACCAAGCCAGTCCAGTTGCATTCCTCGTCCTTCGCAGCGAAGACGCCCATATAGCAGTCCAACAGCTCCCGCAGCTGGTGTCTCTGTCCCGGCTCCAGCCTGCTGCAGCTCTGCTGGAATAATTCCTCGACCGCCTGCTGCGTCTCTGCCGACATGTTGACCCCTCCCCTTGCTGTCCCTGTGTGTGCTCGTGCTCCCTCTGCTCGTGCTGGTGGCGCCGTTGTGTCCAGTCCTTGTGGTGGCCCGCCTGGTCCGGTCTGTCCTGGCGGTCCCTCAATCGCGCAGGCCTCCGTGTTCCTTCTCTGAGTTCCGCTGCGGAGCGTGATGGTCTGGGTTCCCAGCTGGAGGGATGGTCTGGCGGTGTTTATCTTGGCGTTCCACGCTGCGAGCAGGTCGAGTCCAATAATACAGGGGTCTTGGATGTCAGCCAGCCACAACGGGTGTTTTATGTTCTGACCGGCCACCCCCACCACAAGAACTCTCCGCCCCTCCAATCTGGCGTGCTCACCGGTAGCTGTGGTGACGTGGCACTTGGTGGGTTCCCATCCCCGTGGTGTCGTCTCGTCTGTGCCCGGCAGCACACCGGGTCGGACCAAGGAGATGGTAGAGCTGGTGTCAATCAGAGCCCGGATCGACGTCTTCTCCAGGCTGCGCTGTAAATACATCCCTGGTGAGTGTCCAATTCGGCCCACGTGTGGCGTCAGCTCGTTGGGGGAAACATCTGCAGGAGGCGGCCTGTCCCCGTCCATGCCACCTTGCTCTAGTTGAACGTCGGCGAGGGGCTGGTTTGTCGTGGGGTGGGTGCGGGGCAGTACCGTGCGATTTGTCCTGGCTCTCTGCAGCGGAAGCACCCTTCCTTGCGTCGCCGCAGCCGTCTTCTCTGTGGACACGCTGCCATGGTCTGCCGTAACTCCTCCTCCTCCCCCTTGCTCTCAGCCGTGGCCTGGAAGGCTCTTTGTCTTGGTTCGGCTGTACGATTCATCAGCGGCTCCACCCGCTCTGCTTCTGCCATCACAGTCTCACAGTTGCTCACGGCATTAATCCGGACATGGTTCTGGAGCTGGGCCGGGCAGAGACCTTGGATGAAGTTCCAGAGGGCGAGCTTCTCCACTACCTCCAGTTCGAAGTCCGGGTAGCTGCGCCGTGTTAGCAGCTGTATGTCCGCCGTGTAGGCTCCTAGTCTCTCCTGACTGCCTTGACGGTGGTTGGCCAGCTGTTCCTGGGTGTGCTCAGCGTCGGCCGTTCTCCCAAACCGTCTCCGGAGCGCTCCTTGTAGCACTGGTCAGCTGCGGCGCTCCTCGGACTGGAGGTCAGACAGTGTGCAGAGGGCTCTCCCTTCCAAGGCCAGCGCGACCTGCACGGCGGTTTCTTATGGTGGCCAGCCGCTCAGCGAGGCAGCCAGCTCGATCTGGACCAGGTAGTCGTCCAGCAGGGTCTCGCCGTTGAAGCGGGGAATCTTGGCCCGCTGCCGGATGGATGGGCCGGTTGCCTCCCGATCGATCGCCACCCCTGGTCGCAGTGGAATCGCCGGCCTGTCCTGCCCTGAAAAGGGCGGGGAGCGGGGCTGGTTTGCTCTGCTCAGCCCACCCTGCCTTGAAAAGGGCAGAAGGCAGGGTATGCTGGTCCCGTCGGGTCCGCTGCTTCGTTCATCCCGGCAAGCGGCTCCGGGGGTCGGTGTCTCAGCTCCGTCGTCCGTCACCAGCTGAGCTGCTGGATCTCCGTTCTGATCCTGGCTTCCATCTGTTCCATGATTCCCACTTCTGATACCAGTGTGACGTATGCAAGGTTCACACGAAGAAAGGGAGCAGATGGCTGCGACACAACAGGCTTTATTAAAACACAACAACAAACACAGACAGGAGGGGAGGTCATTCTCACCGACCTCCGTTTATATCAGGGTTACACAACACATAATCACTCCTGCTCTAATTCTACCTATAACACTGCTGGGTCCTTATAACACAGTTATAATGACACAGCAGTATATCGTCGTCGGCCTCCGTCGGTCTATGATGACCATGGAAGAGAATCCTAAACGTCTACTCTGCTGGAACAGCACCGCCTGTGGCTGAACAGGCCGATGCGCGAATGACAGTCCCTGTCACACAGGTCACACTTGTGGGTAGTCTCCGTGCTGCTGGGTCTGTGGCGGTTCTTCCTGCGGGTCCTTTTTTCATCTGCTGCAGCAGTCAGTCTCTCTTCACCCGCCTTGAGCTGTCTGGTCAGGGTGCCTCTCCATTTGGAGCGGTCCGTTGCAAGGTCCTCCCAGCGCTCTGTGTTGATATCCAGGGCCTTCATGTCTCTCTTGCAGACGTCTCTAAAGCGCAGCTGTAGGCGGCCAACGTCTCTCCTGCCAGTTGCCAGTTCTCCATAGAGGACGTCTTTGGGGATTCTGCCATCCTCCATACGGTGAACGTGGCCTAGCCAGCGGAGCCTGCGCTGCCTGAGTAGAGTGAACATGGAGGGAAGGCCGGCGCGGGACAGAACTTCTGTGTTGGGCACTTTGTCCTGCCAGGATATGTCCAGGATGTGGCGAATGCAGCGCAAGTGGAAGGAGTTCAGTCTCTTTTCCTGCCGGGCGTATGTTGTCCACGTCTCACTCCCATAGAGCAGTGTGCTGATGACGCAGGCGTTGTACACTGCCATCTTCGTCTTGACAGAGAGTTTGGGATTCTCCCACACTCGTGTGGTGAGGCGAGTGAGTGTGAAGGCTGATTTTCCAATCCTCTTGTTGATCTCTGTATCAAGGGAGAGGTTGTTGCTGATCGTGGACCCCAGGTATGTGAACTGATTCACGACCTCCAGCTTGTAGTCATCAATGGTGATGGTTGGTGGTGCTTCCGTGCCTTGCGCCAAGACGTTAGTCTTCTTCAGGCTGATGGTAAGCCCGAAGTCCTTGCATGCCTGGGAGAAGCGGTCCATCAGGGTCTGAAGCTCCTGCTGTGTGTGGGTTGCGACTGCAGCGTCGTCTGCGAACAGCATGTCTCTGATTAGAGCCTCGTGTACTTTGGTTCTGGCTTTCAGGCGGGCGAGGTTGAAAAGCCTGCCGTCAGATCTTGTGTGCAGGTAGATTTCCTCTGTTGCTGTGCTGAAGGCATGCCTCAGGAGCATAGCAAAGAAAATCCCAAAGAGGGTTGGCGCAAGTACACAGCCCTGTTTCACTCCGCTGCGTATGTTGAATGGCTCTGAGACGTTGCCATCATGCTGCACTATCCCCTGCATGTTGGTGTGAAATGATTCGATGAGGCTTTGCAACTTTGGTGGGCATCCTGTCTTTGGCAGGATCTTGAAAAGGCCCTCTCTGCTGACCAGATCGAACGCTTTGGTGAGGTCGATGAAGGCAACGTACAGAGGCATGTTCTGTTCTCTGCATTTCTCCTGGAGTTGGCGGATGGAGAATATCATGTCTACCGTCGATCACTCAGCGCGGAAGCCACACTGAGACTCGGGGTAGACACGTTCGGCAAGCTTCTGTAGACGAACGAGAACAACTCGTGCGTAGACTTTGCCAACAACGCTGAGGAGGGAAATGCCCCTGTAGTTGTTGCAGTCGCTTCTCTCCCCTTTGTTTTTGTAGAGGGTGATGATCTTGGCATCCCTCATGTCCTGGGGTACGGCACCTTCCTTCCAGCACTGGCAGAGGACGTCATGCAATGGCAGCAGTAGGGCGGTCTTGCAGTGCTTGATCAGGTCAGGGGGTATGCCGTCGTTGCCGGGTGCCTTGCCAGCGGCCAAGCTATCAATGGCCTTACTGAGTTCGTCGATGGTTGGCTCGGCGTCAAGTTCGTCCATGGATGGCAGGCAGTCGATTGCATCAAGGGCTGACGGTGTCACGGTGTTCTGTCTAGAGTAGAGGTCGGAGTAGTGTTCCACCCATCTCTCCATCTGCTTGTTCTTCTCTGTGATCATCTCCCCAGTGGAAGATTTGAGGGGGGACGTCTTGCTCTGAGCCGGACCAAGTGCTTTCTTGATGCCATCGTACATACCACGGATGTTTCCTGTTATGGCAGCGGTTTGAATGTCTTGGCTGAGCTGAGTCCAGTACTCGTTGGCACAGCGCCGAGCAGTCTGCTGAACTTTGCTTCTCACAGCCCTGAGAATCTGGAGATTCTTCTCGTTTGGGTACTTCTTGTACTCAGCAAGTGCTGAGCGCTTGGCTTCAATGACGGGGGTCATCTCGGTCAACTTGGCATCAAACCAGTCCTGTGAGTTCGAGGTCTTCCTCCCAAAGGTAGCCAAGGCTGTGCGGTAGATGGTGTTTCGCAGCTCTTCCCACTTCTGCTTTGCAGATTCTCCTCCTTGTGGTACACCAAGTTCCTTCTCAAAGGTGGAGGCAAACTGCTCAACAAGTTCTGGTTGGGCCATCTTGCTGGTGTCAATCCGTGCCTTTCCAGGTTGTCTAGCACGATGGAATTTCTTCAGCTGCAGCTTGACCTTGCAACACACCAATGAATGGTCTGTGTTGCAATCTGCACTCTGGAACGAACGGGTGGTTAGCACGTTCTTCAGTGAGGTGCGCCTGGTCAGGATCAAGTCTAGCTGGTGCCAGTGCTTTGAGCGCGGAGGTTGCCAGGAAACCTTGTGTTGGGGCTTGGTCTTGAAGAACGAGTTTGTGATGCACAGATCGTGATATGTGCAGAACTTGAGCAGCCGCTGTCCGTTGTCATTCATTCTGCCCACGCCAAAAGGTCCAAGACAGGAGGGCCAGGAGTCGTGGTCAGCACCCACTCTGGCATTGAAGTCTCCAAGGAGAATGAGTTGTTCAGAGTTGGGGATGATCCTGACAGTTGTTGCGAGATTCTCGTAGAACTCGTCTTTGGCCTCTGGTGTGGCTGTCAGTGTTGGGGCATACACACCGACAAGGGTGACTGGGCCTTCAGTGGTGTTCAGGCGGAGGGTGAGGAGTCGTGCAGAGCCAGTGCTGCCCGGTTCCACCATCTTCAGCAAAGTGTTCTTCACTGCGAAGCCCACTCCGTGTTCCCTGTGTTCGTCACTGCCCTTTCCCTGCCAGTAGAACGTGTAGTCCTTCTCTCTCAGTGTGCCTGCATCAGCTAACCGTGTTTCCTGGAGAGTGGCAATATCCACTCCCAGTCTCTTCAGCTCATTATTGATGATGGCAGTCTTCCTGGTGTTGTTGATGTCCTTGAGGTTAGCAGCGAGTCCTGTCATCATAGTGCGGACGTTCCAAGTTCCCAGTTTTAGAGTTGGTCTCTTTTGTTTTATTGTCTTGCCTGGTGCGAAGGTTCTCAGCCTGCTGTTTGGATTTCTCCTTATCCCCATGCACCCAATGAGGAAAGCAAGCTGTGGCGGGACAACACCTTATTGGCTGGGGGCTGCCCAGCTTGAGGCGGGCGGTAGCTGTCCAGTGAGATCTGATGATCCCTCCCACCGTCAGGAACAACCCCTGGCACCACGCTCTATGCCAATTGAGCAGTGGCTTATAACAGGTAACTGTCATTCCCCGTGTTTTGTCTACGCCAAAGGCGAAGCTGGAGTGTCCTCTCCAGTGATCCGGTGTTCTACCTTCCAGCGTTGGGCGTTGGTAGGATTCAAGCCTGGGCAGGAAGATATGGAGGACAAGATGTTGCCCATGCAGCATGTCCCCCCTCTCCACGTCACTGATGAATCCAAAGGAACAGCAGGGCTGCTACAGTTTGGCACCAGCGCTGTTGCAGGAGCTGCCAGAACGATGTTGAGCACAACATAGAACTGCCTTAGGGGCTCCGACTCCGGATTTTTCCTCAGGGTTGACTCCCGAAGCCTTTCCCGTGACCGGGTATGCCGCAAGGCAGCAGAGGTTTGAAATCAGGGTTTACCTTCCCCTAGATGGGCTACCTTCCCAGGTTGACGAGCCACCATCTACCCGAAGCATCTGGTTTTAAGGCGCCAGAGATCCGCCCTCGCCCCTTCTCCTGTTAGTAAAAGCAGTTCCGCCGGGCTTAGAGACTAAACCACACGGGCAGGCTAGGAGTTGGACTTAGTTGTCAGAGGCTTTTCGAGACGCACACCATAAGGAGCATTTTATGAGCACTGGGAGCTTAACCCCAGTGCCGCTCCTGGCTATGACAACCTTGGAACCACAGCAGTATAATAACACAGTAATAACACTAAACATACACGAAAATATCGTCTCTACTGACGAGGCATGCTGGGAAAAAGCCCCGATGTTACAATACTTTTTCAAAATACCATACCCATATGGCAAACCGATAGGAATAGCTATCGGTTTAGCATACTTTGTCAGAATCAGTTGCACTGCAAATTTGCCACTAACATTACATAATTGTTTACCTTCCGTCAGCTGTATTGAGCAGGAAATATATATAACATATATAAACAGACACACTGAAAACGTGCCACATTTTTTGAATCAGCCAATCACGCAGCGCTGTCAGCTGTATGGTGTGCTGAAATTATGAGCGGAAGCGCTACATTTTTGCCGTCTTCATACAGGTGTTCTGCCATTTTACCATACTTATCAGAACAGCCATACCCTGGGTTACTACACATGCGCGCGTATGCTTCCACTCATAATTTCAACAGCAGACGGTGCTGCACCGTGATTGGCTGATCCAAAAATGTGGCATATTTTCAGTGTGTGGCTTCATTCAGCGATGACCTACAGGTCTTACTGGGACGGTTTGCCACTGAGCGTGACGCGGCTGGGATGAGAATCAGTACCTCCAAGTCCGACTCCATGGTCCTTTCTGGGTTGGGGACAAACTTCTGCCCCAAGTGGAGGAGTTTAAGTATCTTGGGGTCTTTTTCACGAGTGAGGGAGAATGAAGCGAGAGAGAGATCGACAGATGGAGCGGAGCAGGATCTGCAGTGATGAGGACGTTGTACCGGTCTGTTATGGTGAAGAGAGAGCTAAGCTCTAAGGCAAAGCTGTCAGTTTACCAATCAATTTATGTTCCTACCCTCACCTATGGTCATGAGCTTTGGGTAATGACCGAAAGAACGAGATCGCGGATACAGGCGGCTGAAATGAGCTTTCTTCGTAGGATCGCTGGAATCCTGGCATCCCCCCTCACCGGTCACATGATGAAATAAGGCTATATTAGCTTATTTAGGCGGCACACCTGCTTGGTTTCCACAGTCAGAAATCTGACTTCTGGGGATGTGGCATTCAATAACTTGTGACAACTAACTCGGAACATCCCACCTTGGAAAATTCATGGAACACACCAATAGTGGTGGATGTCTTTTCTGCTGCCACCTGCTGGATTTAAAAAGAATTTGCAGGGTTGATGTACTTCCACGGTAGCGTCACATCTGAGACCAGTAAACTTCATCCATGTGTTCTATACACGGCTTGACATGAACTTTATTGCTCACAAGCCACTGTGGCCAGTGATTTTCCAAAGTTACTGGCCGCTCAGCCTTTTCACTAGCCACAATTTTATGGTTTGAACATTATGATATGATATGATACGATTATGAATATGATCAAATTGGACATTGGCATGCTAAAATTTACTTGAACTAAATTTACAACCTTTTTCAATGTAAATTAACTTTATACATACATTTAAAAAATAACAAGTGAAACACTCTGTTTAATTATTTATGAAGAACAGTAAATACTGTAAAGCGATAGAGAAAAATATTTTCAATATGAGTGAAGCGCAGGCGGATTTGGGTCTGTCTCAGTTCTCATTTGTAACCCTTGGTCTACCCCTATGAACTGGGACACCCCTTCATGGCTGCATGATGTCATTAGTAGCTGCTGATGGATTTAACCTGAAATGACACTACCTGTTTTCACCAGAAAAAGAAGAGAAAGGAAAAAGAAAACTGATAAACAGTACTTATAGGAGCTGTAGTTTTGTTGTCTCACATAGTTTATTTTTTTAGATGCCATTTGAGAAAACTACAGCCGGCCAAAGTGGCTAGTGGGTGTGGCTGTCTTACCAGCCACTGCTGAAATCCACCAGCCATTGGCCGGTGTTAATGTCAAGCCCTGGTTCTGGCTCTATATGAATCACTGTTTAATCATGGACTGCATAGGCCTGATAGGGAACCGGGTTAAAAAAAACGAGGATGATTCAGGAGTTTAGTAGCGGTCAAATCATTTTCAGCTCACGCTGCTTTGTACATCATTGTCACCTGGATCTTTTCTGTGTTTTAACCAGGAGGACCCCCAACACTGACCCCAGACTCCTGTACCCCTGATCAAGACTGGCATCTCCATCAGAGGACTACAACTGAGGATCAGATCAACTGTAGTTTATGCACAGACTTCAAAAGTCCATGACTTGTGCATGTGCAGCATTTCATCTTTCTTTTCTTTCACCCTTATTGTCATTCAGCCGTACAACCAATCATGTGCAGCAGAACGAGATTGTGCTTTACCTATCTACAGTGTAAATCACACACACCCCAAGTGCAGAATCAGAGGGCAGTTGCCATGCAAGGCGCCGCCACAGAGTTCCCTCCTCCATTCCATTTATTGCTGAGCACCAAGCTGGACGGCAGGAAGTTCCACTTTTATATGGTCTTTGGCATGACCCGGCCGGGATTTGAACCCCTGCCTCCCGGGTGTGGGGCGGATGCTCTACCAACAGTCCCCTGGTTTTCCGTTTTTCTTCCTGCTGCTGATCAGCTCCAATCAAGAGGGAAAAAACCCCCCAAAACTATCTGCTGTGGTCATTTGTGTCTTTTGTCCCAAAAAACATAAATATGTAGTTTTAAAGACAAAACTTGTCGTGTTTTACATTTCATCACTGAAGTTATTTGTTGATCTGCTAAGATTGGGCAACTTTTAACTTGTACTAACTTTAGCATCAATGCTAACATTATTATACAACTGTTTTATAAGCTAGTATGCACGTTAGCATGCTAATATTAGGGTCAATGCTAACGGTAATACTGGCATTGTGGAGTGTGTAAATGAAGAGGCAGATTCATTTCAGACGATTTATTACACACACACATCTCACAAGCAAAGAACAGACTGAACACTTCAGCAGGCACTCTCCTCTTAAGTTTCATGGCATTTCTCCACACACAACATGACATTTGCATCACACTGCATTCAACCCCCTACGTCCTTGACTCCTTCCTGCTATCTCGCCAGGAACCTCCTGATTATTGTTCTCCCATGTTTATCCACTGTCTCTTGTCTGAGATGCTAAATTATCTGGCTCCCCCAAGGTGCTAAAGCATGCTAATTTATGAAACAGCTGCAAAAGAGTCTAAGCATACCAATGTCAGCATTGATGCCAACGTTAGCATGCTAATATTAGCATTGACGGTGACATTAGCATGTTTTGCATTCGTTTTGCAGCATTTGCTGTTGTGCTGTGGCTTTTGCAATTTGGCTCTCTGGGCCACTGTACAGAAATTAGGGATGGGCATTCGGTGAAATTTTCTTCACCGATCGTAGGGAGAATTAATGCTTAATAATCGGTTAATCATTAACATTTTTAGGTAGGTAACAAGGCAGGTAGACTACATTAGAACATCAGGTATCAACACGGAGAGCCGCACAACTCAAATCCACCTCTCTCTGTTCGCTGTTCTCGTGTTGGCTCGGCTCGGGAATCTCACAAGCTGATTGGCCGAGACGTTTCACCCCGCAAGCTGATTGGCCGAGATGTTTTACCCAGCTTCTCTCCCTGCCGAGCGGCCACCCAGCAAACGAAGACCGCATTCATTGCTGTTTATCGCTCGTATTGCTTAGTCTAGCCGCGTGGAACTTTTTGCTGTTCTCTTAAGATAAGATAAGATAAGATAAGCCTTTATTAGTCCCACAACGGGGAAATTCCAGGATTGCAACAGCACAGGGATAGCAACACTCAGAGCAACAATCAGAAGGCAAGAAAAAAACAAGCAAGCAAGAGCGGCTAATATACATATGTACATATTACTATAAAATAAATATATACACACACACACACACACACACACAGACACACAGTGCAGAGCATTGTAGCTGGATGGAATAAATATATGAGTATATGAACACACAGTGCAGAGCATTGTAGCTAGATGGAATAAATATGTAAATATATAAACACCCACAGTACGGAGCATTGCAGCTAGGTGGAATAAATATGCAAGTATATAAACACACACAGTGCGGAGCAATGTAGCTAGATGGAATAATATGTAGATATATAAAAACACAGTGCGGAGCATTGTAGCTAGATGGAATAAATATGTAAATATATAAACACACACAGTGCAGAGCATTGTTGCTAGATGGGATGAAACAGTGCGAAATAGTGTGCGAAATAGTTTTCCCGTCGAGCCACTACGCCGCCTCCTGCAGCTTCCCTCGACAATCCTGCGCCTCTAGCACCTGAGGAGCAGTAAAGCTCTCATTAACCTGTGCAGTAAATCATCTTTATCTTGAGTTACGTATCTTGTTATAAGAATAAAAGAGTTCTAAAAACATATTTATGTACACTTTATTTACATCTATGTATGTATGTACACTTACACACACACACACACACACGTATCATATGAGAGAGAGTGAGAGAATGAACGTACGTATTATTTATGGGTGACGCGATAAGTGAGGGATCACTGTACTCTTATGTATTGAGAATAATAATAAAAAAAAAAATACAGAGTGTTTTTCTTCGACGATGAATTTATTAACAAGACAAGTTTGCAGTAAAACGTGAACACATGCGCATTGCGCAAACGAGGGAGGCTTCAAGTTGCGAGCCAGACAATAACGGGAGACACATAACGGAACATATATTTCTTTCTTTTACTTTTTTCTTTTGTATGCTGCATTGCAGTGATTGCAGTACACCTGATCATTTTTTAAATTAAAATGGTCCCACGCAACACTTCGCCGCAACCACTTCATGATTTGGCGATTGCCCTACGGAAGCTCGCATGTATCAACTGAGGCACGCCAGGGTACGGCGATGGTGTAATGTTGCCCCCTGGTGCCCAAATTTTGCCAGTGGCACAGTTAAATGCATTGCATTGTTTGAGGACGGCCGTGCACTAGGCCTAATAACCTACATTCGGATTGTTTAAAAAAAAAAACGGTTGTCGACGAAAATGAACTTCCTCGGTGAAATTCTTAATGATCAATTATCGGTTAATCGGTTAATTATGCCCATCCCTAACAGAAATCGTGCAGAACACATTAGAATAAAGGGGGAACCCCAACAAGCAGAACAGGGACTCTTTAAAGGGGTCACTGACTGAAAAACGGTGTGTTTGTAGGTTTTAACTGTCTGAAATGTGTCGATTGGTCACGTAATTATCAAAAAAATATCAAAATAGTCAATTCTCTTAAACACACACAGCCTTTATCTCAATTTTCTCTCCCAGAAACATTTTTGACTCTTTCAGGTAAATCGTATACATGATTTGACAAAGCCAACCCACTGCCGTCCTTGAGACACGACCACTGCTCTATTATTGGCCCACTTAGCTGTCTGTCATGTACATGGAAGGAGGAGGAGCTAAATGTAGCCTTTCAGCCCCTGAGCCATTACCTCCCGAGCTAACACTGGTACCAGGATCTTAAGTCACCCTAGCAGCCATCCCTGTTACCACCTGCTTCACCAGTCCACAGTTAACAGTATACCTTGTGTCATACTGGCCCATCTCAATAATTTTGCGGTGATTCCACAGTGAATTGCCAGCGCCAGTTGCAGCAACCGACCTGGCCCGGGACCCGAGGCTGCTGGCTCCCACAGCCAGCAACAACACCGTCCTCCAGGGCTCCATGCGACTCTGCTCCGCTCTCACGGGCAGCGTAGGGGAGCTTGTTATGTATGGAAAAGGAGTCTCTCTTGTCATGCAGCCAACCAACCACACTTTATTATGGAGAACTATATACACAGAACGACCGTGCCCGCTTGACGTCACATTAGGGGCGGGTACGGCAACACACACACACACACACACACACCACACAACATTTCCCTCCCCCTTACAGAAGTGTAAGACCACACACACAATTGAGACCCTCCCCAATTTAGGACCCGAATCATTCACTAAGAAAACAGGGAATAATGAACTGTAATAAAACGGCCGACCACATTCACATGTAACAACTAAAATTGGACCGTGTCTCTCAAAATAAGTAAAATAATCCCATATCATACATACTCACATGCATACCAGCAGAATATGTACATATTTACATTGCAGTGTTTATGTGACACCAATGTCCGTTGGCAGCCAGAGGTAAAACTGGCCCGGGGGCCCAGGGCAGCCCCAAAGCATGCGTGCCCCTGGCCACCGAAGATAAGACCGGGTTTGAGGCCCCGGGCAGCACCATGGCATGTGCGCCACTGGCCACCATCTGCCTCCGGGATCAAAACAAACCTCTCCCACGAAAATGTCTCCTCTCACCACCGACTGCCTCACTTCTCGGGAGCTGCAGCGCTGCTGTCCGGCACGCCATCCCTCCGTGCCCGTTGGTCTGCTCCTGACCGCTTTCTACACTACTGCAGCTGCCATCATTGCCCCGAACACACTGGGCCCCTGTGGCCGCACTCCAGGGAAAACTGAAGCTTGCTCGTCGGGTGCCTCGCCATAATATCCAGCACCCTCATCCAGGGCGCGTTGAGTTCCGGCACTGAGACACTGCTCGACCTCCGTGGTGCACAGCTGTTGTTGCTCTCTCCCGGGGCTCCCAGCGTCACTCCCACCGGCGTCACTCACCGACCCAGGCACCTCGCTGCTGCTCCCAGCACCCTCGTCCAAGGTGCTCAGCTGCACCATCTCCATGCCCGGCTGTAGCTGCTCTCTCCCGGAGCTCTCAACGTCACTCGCATTGACGTCACTCTCCGATCCAGGCGCTTCAACACTGCTCTCAGCACCCTCGTCCCAGGCGCTCCACTGCGTTGTCTACATGCCTGGATGTCGCTGCTCTCTCCCGGGCTTCTTAGCCTGCATGTTTCCGCTCTCCCGCTGCCCAGCCTCCAGCTGCAGGGATGACTCCTGTCACTGCACTCCCTCTCCGCTGTTGTCGCTCACTGCGCCGTCAAACTCACCAGTGCTATGGTCTTGTACCGTGCTGTGCTCCTTGGCTGGCCCGCAGTCTTCAGTGACCGGGGGCTCCTTCACTCGCAGCCACGGTCCCACCTCGATGCCTAGCTGGTAGCCTGGAACTTGCTTTTGGCGCGCAGTTAGCTTTGTGGCTAACTTGCCTATAGCCACTGAGTGGGCCGTTAGCTTCTCCGAGGTAACTAGCCTAGCTCCATTTGGCGCCAACACTCCCACTACCCACAGCTTCATGGTCCTCGTCTGCTCGGCGAAGTACTCGGCCAGCCACTCGACAGCATCCGCATAACACTCCGTTTCACCTAACGTAGTGAGAATTCTTCGGCCTTCCGCGCCGAGATGGTGGGCCAGAAGTACTCGTCTTCGTCTCCCGTCGAGTCTACTTAGGCCCAGCAGCCCGATGTAATCCTTGAACATGGCCACCCACTTAGGCCACAGGATCAGTGGCCCTCCCGTGCACTCCAGAAACTGTAGCAGGGATGGAGGTAGCCCATACGCTCCCACGGTTTATTCTCGTCGCCAAAATGTTATGCATGGAAAAGGAGTCTGAGTCTCTCTTGTCATGCAGCCAACCAACCACACTTTATTATGGAGAACAGAACTATATACTATACAGAACGACCGTGCCCGCCTGACATCTCGTTAGGGGTGGGAACAGCAACACACACACACCACAACAGAACCGCCTCGTGACGGGGCATCCCCCAGCTGGCTGTGAGAGTGGAGTCCTGCTGAGCAAGACACAGCCCTTTGAGATCCCGTGGCTTGGCAAGCTTCGCCTTGGGTCCTGGGCCAGGTCGGTTGCAGCGATCAGGGCCGCCCGGTGCGTGGTGCTAGTGACTTGTAGTGAAATCATGGCAAAATTATTGGGAGATGAGTTGAAGTGATGCGAGATGCACCGACTGTGGATCACTGAATCAGTACCACTCATCTGAGCTAGAAGAAGGCTAAAAGCTAGTCAGCTAATGGCTAACTGACGTAAGGGGGAGGGTGGAGTTGAATAGGTGAAGGATGTTTCTTAAAGTGATAAGACTTTAAATCAGAACATTTCAAGAAAGCCAGGAAAAATACAAAAACAGATTTGCTTCAATAATGTGAACAAAATGTTAAACATTTCATTAAGACGTGTGAGCTGTTAAAATGTGGAAAAGGTGCAGTCAGCAATCCTTCTAAACACACGGTGTGCTGAGAGGAGCAGATCAGTCTGGTATGTATCTGATAATGTGACGGTAGCATGTTTCCCAACAATCACATCAGACCTGTGCAAAATAAAAAATCTCAGCTCTTCACTGCACTTTGACTCATTTCTCCTTTATTTGAAATGCAACAGCAGTTCGGACACAAGCGGCCTTGTGCTCCGCCGCGTGTCCTTGATCAAGACATTTCAGACATGGACTAGTATCCAGCTGCATGTCCTTCTTCTGGAGTGTCACCGAAAACATCAGGAGGTGGATTCTCTTCCTCTGACCGACCCTCCTCCCGTTCCCTTTACCACTGACCCCCCCCCCCCCCCGCCCCCATCATAATTATACATGAAATGTAAACTTCAAAAAAACAAAGATTGCACATTAAAACAACATGAGAAAACAGGGCAGTAATGGGACATTTTTGGCATCTGTGCTGCTGCGTCAGTGGTGACAGGGTCATGCAGAGAGGTTCTATAAAGGGAAATGAAAATGTTGACAAGTCCAGCTGCAGGTACAGACGTAGAAAAATGTTCCCATGAGAAAATGTGCTTAGAAAAACTTTTATCAAAAGAACTACGTTACTGAGCATCCTACTGCCTACTCTACTCTGACGGAGCCACAGTGTAGAAACAGAACTGGTGGAGAACCAGAAGTATTCATGAAGTTACGCTAACTAGAGAGTTAATTCATGGAACACCATGAACAGCAAACAGTTTTGGACTGTTGGACACACTGTTGAAGACACATCACAGGAATGAACATTTCAGCTCCAAATATCAGCTTCAAAACAAGGAAGGCATCAATGGACTATTCTACAGAGGTGACCGGGATCATCTGAAACAGGAAGTTTACATTACAAAGTTTTATTTACGAGGTTTTCATCCAACTAAAAAAGAAAATTATGATCTTGGGAAAACAGTGAAAATAAATAGTATGCATGTATGACCTTTTAGGGCTAGTATTGTTACCTCAAGATTTCAATTTAATTATGTTCTCTTGGGAAAACAATATTTGTTATCTCAAGCTCTCAAGAAAATTATCTTATCTAGGGATGTTACGACCCACCTACTGGCCAAGGTCAGAACTGCCTATTCAGCATGGGATCGCCAAGTCCATTTTGACCTTCGCATCAAGGTGGACTGACCTAGTTGTTTTTGCCCTTAGGCAAGGTAGACATACACCTACCTACATCCCAGGCTGGGATTTAAACCCATGACATCGTGATCTGAATCCTCCTACTCTTATCACTGATCCGGTGTCAGGAACTGAACCACTGACTAATTTCTTATCAAGGAGGGAACTATGACAGGGGAAAAACAACATCTGTTATCTTGAGATAAAGAGGAAATTATCTCATTATCCAATGAAAACACTATGATCTCGAGATCTTATCTTGAGATTACTAGAAATTTAACAATATTTATCTAGAGATTTCAAGAAAATAATTCACCTTCATACATTTGTTACTTTTTGTCTAAATTTTATGAGATTAAGCCACAATTTAAGAGAAAAAGTTGCAAATTCATTAGTCAGGTACAATTTATTAATATAAAAAATAATTTAAGACCGTCACCATTTGCAGGAAAAAAGTTGCAAAATTGGGACAAAAATATAGCATTGTTTTGCACCTTGTATGGAAGCCCTAAAAGGACACACATTCATCATTTTCCCAAGATCACGAGATAATCTTAAGCTCTTGAGATAACAAATACTGTTTTCCTGAAATCACAAGATAATTTTGTCATCTGGTGATCCCAAGAAAATTATCTCATAATCTTGGGGAAACTGAAAATAAATGGTATGAATGTATGTCCTTTTAGGGCTTCCATACTAGATTTTTTTTTGGGGGGACAAATGTTTCTGAAAATGAGTCTTTCCACAGTAAAGATTGCCAACCCTTTGCCTCATGTTGGAATTTTCCATTGTTTTTTGATTATGTAGAATGCTACTTAACCTCCGTTGCACAGTGCAGTTGATTTAAATTTACATTTCATATTTAAAAAAAATAATCAAATAGATTTTAAAATGTAAAAAAGTTGGACGTATATTCAATCAATGTTTTGGATAGGTGCTTTATGGTTGCCATGTTGTTTCAGAGTCAGAAGATACTATTATAAAGTTAATGCTACAAGTTTAAAGATATCAAGCTAACGGTAGTAATCTTGGTTGACTTTACGGGTGACACTCACTCTTAACTCGAGACTTCAAAACATAAGCACACAGCAATCAGAAATTTGTTTTTAGGCACTTGTCTCCAAGGGAATTCCCTGGGCTTCTCCAATCATGACGCACTCTAAATGGACATGCACCATTTAAATCTAGCTAGCAACGTGATCAACCAGTCATCAAAATGGCAATAAAACGTCCATCCATCCATCTTCTACCGCTTTTCTTGCTAGTTAAAAAAACGTGACCGAGTTATTAACTAGCAAACTGAAATTTGTCATTTGTCCTTGGCACACTTATGACTCACCACAGTGTGAAGCTGATGAAATCGTTAACAGTCTATTTAGGTGTTTAAGTCTGCTACTAAAATGTGTGGACACTGAACTGATGTTAACGGATGAGACTGCGCTTAGGTGAAAGAAAATTCTGAGCCAGAAATGTAATTCAGATTGGAATTCTTCAAAAAAAAAAAAAAATATTGACTCCATATTTAAAAGGTTATGAATTTGACAAAGAATGTTACAGTAATGTTTCTAAGTTGGATTTGGATATCTGTTTGTTTTACACCCATGTTGCTTCTCTATTCCAAGATCCAAAGTGCCCCATTATATTGCTAATGTAAGGGCCAATGCTAACAATAATGCTAACATTAGGATGCTAACTTTTGCGTCAATGTTCACGCCATTATGCAGCTGTTTCATAAGTTAGCATGCTAATATTTGGGTCAATGCTAATGGTAATGCTAATGTTAGCACGCTAACTTTAGCATCAATGCAAACATAAATATGCAGCTGTTTCATAAGCTTAGTTTATTGGTTTATTTGTCAGGGACCATTTACAGAAAACAAAAAATGAAACACAGGGTAAAGATGCTCTGTACCAGCCCTGCGTTCAGTTGACAAAACTATTTGCAACCGTTCGGAATTGGCTAGTTTTAACTGAACGACACTGTCGCCGCAAACAGTTTTCTCATTGGCTGAACTCCTCAGGGAGGTGACTCGTGTAGCGAACAAAGATGGTGGCTAGGTATAGATAGTTTACAATATCCTTTTGTTTTCTTTTCGGAGCAATTCCATCAATTTAAGAGTAGAGGTTATGTCAGTTTGGAAGTAAAACAATACCATGCATAAGATATTGTTTTTGGTGGTGGTATAGCGGAGAATTCTTAGGTAATATGAAGTTGAAGTAGGCTACAGTCTATGCCGTAGTTACCGTATCCTCTTACCAGCTGACAGAGGACCATAGATCTACACAACTACAGAATGCGCGAGCTGAACAGAAAAACTGTTCGCCAAGAACTGCCCGTTCACTTAGGTTAGTTCGCCTTGCAAACTGTTCGGCGAACTGTTTTGTGAATTGAACTCGCGTCAGATAACAGCGTTCTCACAAATTTCCATCTGTAGTCCCTTAGGCAGGCAGGAAGCTATTAAAAGGAAAACAGCACATATAGAAAGCAATTCAGGTCAGTTTTCAGAAACTATTGACCCTGAAACAAGCAGGGAGTAAGTTTTAAAGGTAAAAAGATAAGAGACGGCACACATAAAAACAATTTACTAGTACAATTTCAAATCCTGTTTAAGAGGGACAGTCAATGCTGGCAAAGTTGATTACTTAAAATCCATTTTTTAGTCTCTGTGGTAGTCTCTGTAATTTGTTCTGGTCTGCAAAGCAATGAGGAGCTTGTTCCATTCCGTTATAGCTTTGTATGAGATAACTTAGTGTGCACATTAGCATGCTAATGTTGGGGGTCAATGCTAATGGTAATGCTAGCATTAGCATGCTAACTTTAGCATCAATGCTAACATTATTATGCAGCTGTTTCATAAGTTAGTAGGCACATTAGCAACAATCTAAAGTACACATTTGGGCTATGCTTTGCACATCAGTCCCTCCAGGATTTTGCAGGATTTTTTTTTTTTTATTGTTGCGGTAAGTTGCGGGGCTCTCCTTGGGCATTGCCTGAATTGTGCGTTGGCCTGTATCCAGACCGGAGATTCACAGCTTTAAAACTCATTGACAAGATGTACTAGTGACTTTTACCTCTAAAGATGTATAAACTGTTACAATACTAGCTGTAGTGTTAGATTTGCTTGTTTTTTATGTGGTTTTACGGCGTGTCTCCTCACGTGCACTCCCAAGACGGCGGTGCTTTCAGGCAGGCGGACATTTTTCAACACAAACCTGGCACTTCATACACGTGGTCATTATGGAGATTCGAGGAGATGTTCACTGGCTGGCTGGGAGAAATGGAGGAAGGAACGATGTGGGAAAACTCGCAGGTGAGTGTTTTTTTTTTTTTTTAAATCACACACTGTTTTTTGCTGACGTGTTTGGTATCTACTCACTGTAAACACAGAAGTGAGCGTGGTGCAGCGCCACATTTGATTGGTCAGACTGATGATGTACACGTTTGCATGCTACTCAGGGACAAATCTGATTGGCAAAATTGGTGCAAGTTAACAACAATTGGCCAAAATTGCGGCAAAGTTGCAGTGATCGGACAAAATTCAAATTATGCAGGACCTGCTGAAGTCATGGGAATTGGTAGAACCGCAACATTGCAAAATCCTGGAAGGTCTGCTTTATCCAGTGGTTGTCGTCATTTCAGGCTCTTTTTCTAACTTTTCTCTGACCTACTACGGAAGCTGCAGTGACAGGTCATACTATCCTCAGCCCCCCCCCCCCCCCCCGGTCCATTCCAGGGGCATTGCTAGTTCCAGGCAGAGCACTGACATTGTGCTGTGCCACTTGTAAAATCAGTGGCGCATTACCAATCGCTATTCAAGAGCCTGCAGGTCGCTCAGTATGGACACACTTGCCATTTCTTAAACAGTTCAGGTGGAAGAGTGGTGCTCCTGTAAATGATGTCCCTGTGCCCTCCCAGGACCACAGGCGCACAAAAGAGTGAAAAAGTGACAATGCACTGGCAAAAATAATCAAATCTACTGGTGGAAGGAGCACAAATTCACACTTTAGATCATCATAATGGGGTCCTTTGAATCTCGGAACACGAGGGTACATGGGTATAAATCACATGCAGATAACCGAATCGGACACATCCAGAAAAGTTATTACAGCATTCTTTGTCAAAATATAACCTATAAAAATTTACAGACTCCAGCTGTCTAGAATGGATATTGTGGATATCTGAAATACAACCAACACTTGTCCACAACTAAAATGAGAGTTGTATTTTTGGATATCCAAAATGTTAATTCTACATGAGCAATGACATTTGAGATTTCTGAAATGATCATTATGGATAGGGAGAATGTCATTGTGGATATCCAAAATGTTTGTCTGACTAGGAAGTCTTCCCACTGGATAACCAACCAGCAAACCATTTCCCCATTTTGACGTAGATTAGCAGAAAAAGTGAGGTGCTACTATAAAACTAAGACTGTGTGCAGATCCCTAAGTGAATGTGATCAGTAACATTGCGCTCTAACTTGACTGCATCCATCACACACGAGGCTTATGATCCGAACAATTAAAATTTCATTGAAACGATCCAAAGAGAAAGCCAGCCGACCCACCCGTATGCTAGCATGTTTGCTAGGATATTTTAAAAAATACAGAGCCCCTGTCCAGTCAAACTCATTTGCCTCTTAAAATTTTAAAATAATTATAATATAATTTCCAGTATTAAATAATCTTATATAAAAACACACACAAAAAAGGTTGAAATAAATGGCAGCCCCCCACCCCCAAAGTTCACAACACACATTTACACATCGTCGTGTTACTTCTGCTAACGCCTCCTCCAAACCTTCATCGGTAACGCCACTTCCTCTTGTACCTCTTCTTCTTCTGCAGCCGTTAGTCTTTGTTGCTGTTGTCGTTCAAGTCTTGTCTTGTTTATGTTTCAATGCAAAGCTGCACACACGTAGTGAAAAAAGCTCAATAGGTGATCCTCCCCCGCCTTGCTTGTATACAGATATATGTACATATTATATATATATATATATATATATTTATATAGCTTTACTCATGGCTATGGAAGCCCTAAACAGCCATACATACATTTATACATTTTCTTTTCCGTTTCCTTGTGATGATAAATTGCATTTTGTTTTACCATAGAAACGACTGCTTTTCTGGGATAATTTTCTCAAGAGCTCAATATAACTAAACTTTATTTATATAATTACCCAGATATAGAAAATGTTTTCCTGAGATAATGGGAAAATGTTCTCAAGACCATAATTTTCTCAAAATGTTGAGATAACCAAACTTTATTGTCCTGTGTCAGCATAGTTAACAAGGGCATCGCTTAACTTTTTCTGCAGATAAAGCAGAGTTTAGTTATTTCGAGATCTTGAGAAAATTATCCTGTTTTCTTGGGAAAAGAGATGAATGTTATGAAAATTATCCTGTTTAATGAGGAAAAACGTTTATCCATTGAAAAAAAGGTCTAAAGTTTAGTTATCTTGAGATGTTGTGAAAATTATCCCGGTATCTCTGCAAAAACATTTGCCATCTCAAGATAGTGACATAAATGGTGTCATCATCTTGCGATAAAAAATGTTTTCCCGAGATAGGATCATCTTTTTTTCAAAATGTCAAGATAACTAAACTTTATTCTCCTGGCAGCATAGCTAACAATGACATCCCTTACATTGTTCTACTGATAACGCAGAGTTTAGTTATCTAGAGATCGTGAGAAAATGATCCCATTATATCAGAAAAAACGTTATTTTATCTCTAGATCTTGAAAAAATTATCCTGTTATCTCTGCAAAACATTTGCCATCTCGAGATAATGACATGAATAACTCAAGATTAGGGGAAAACAAAAGAAATTAATTATCACAGGAAAACAGATGCAGAAAAATGTATTCATGCATGGCTGCTTTGGGCTTCCATACATTGGATTAAACATGTATTGTAATGGTAGGAGTAATGAGGTTAATATCAACAATCATATCTGATAGTAAGAGTAGGAAACGTGGCTTGCTACTTTGCTCAGAATCTGATGGTCTCAGGATGAGGAGAGACGGACAAGTCAAGACAGACGCTGATTATTTCTTTTCTTCAGGAGCAGTCGCCTAATTGGTCAGTTCCATTTTTTACACTCCACCATCCCTACCACTCACTGGTCAGTTTGGTGCTTTGGTCCCGTTTTGGTGGAGCGGGAGGCGGGCCTCGCCGCAGCGTTGCATAGCCTGAGATGTTGGTGTGTTTGGTGGAGTGGGAGTGTGTGTGGTGGCGGGACAGGGTGTGGGAGTGTCCTCGGACTCCCCGCTGATGGTGCTGCTGCGGCAGGAGCTCGGGGGGCGGAGGGGGGAGGAGCGCCATGTCATCCATGGTGCCCACAGGCTCCATCTTGGAGGAGGGGATGAGGCTGGAGGAGGTCAGGGAGCCGTGTCGAGACACCGACTTCCTCTTCAGGGTGCGATTGAGGTCTTCCAGGAAGTGAGGCTTCAGAGCAAGTTGTCCTGGCCCCGCAGATTTTGGGGAGGTGGGGGGTACTGGAGAGGAGGAGGAGTAAGAAGACAGGGAGGGAGGTGGGGTCTGAGAAAGGGGAGGTGGGGAGAGGGGCAGAGAAATCGTGTTGTCGTACTGGGCCGGGTTGCTTGCCCTCCGATTTAGTGAAGGTGGAGGGACTGCCCCCTTCTTTAGCGAGCCTTGTTTCCATGACGATAAGGAGGAGGAAGGTGGCTGCTGAGGCGGCTGTGTCTGAGGCTGGGGGTTCACCACAGCCACCTTCGGAGGATGGTGGAACTCTGATGGATGTGGGGGAGGAGGGAACAGCTCAAAGTCACTGGGGGGAGGCGGGAAGTAGTCGGGTGAGGAGTCGAGGTGCGTTGGCTGCGCGGGGGGAGGTGGAGGAGGGAGGGATGGGAAGTCAGCCGGCTGGTGGGGCTGGGTCGCCTGCAGCCCCTGGAGTGCCAATGGTAGGTTGGCCAAATTCAGCTTGCCCGGCTTGGGCAGTGGCGTGGGGAGCGAGGAGGACTCTTTGGAAGGAGAACCTGTGGCAGACGAGGAGCTCGATGACGTTGCCGTCTGAGATGCCTGGCCAAACTTACTGACCAGGCTCTCCACCTTCTTGGGCCTCTCATCCTGGCCCTCTGCCGATGAGTTGGAGCGGATGGAGGAGGCTCTCTGTGGAGTCGGTGGAGGCCCTGCTCGCTTGGTGGACCCTGTGGATGAGCTGGAAGGCGACTTCTTTATGGGGGAGCTCGTCTTGGAGGAGGACGCCGAGGACGGCGGAGGTGGAAAGTCTCCAAGGGAGCTGTCGGGGGGAGGCGGGGGGAACTCTGGGGACTGTGGAGCCACCGTGCCTCCTGGCTGCCATTTTGGTTTGGCCTTAACAGCCGGGGGAGACTGGGGAGCGGAGGCCTTCGATGCTTCCACAGTGGTGGTGTTTCCTGGGAATTGATTGACGATCTGTTTGACCAAAGACGAGGTGGCAGCCGCAATGGAGATAGATGAGGAGGAGGAAGAGGGGGAAATGGCGAGGTTCTTGGAGGACAGACTATGCTGCTTCGGCAGGGTGGGAGGTGGCTGGTTTGGGGAGTGTCCTGTGGAGAAGCTCTGCTGCTTTTTGAAGGGCCCGTGTCCCACCTGTGGCTGTGTGGGGGAGACGGGAGAAAGGGCGAGGGGAAGGGAGGAGGGGCCTGAAGGTTTGGGGGCAGTCTGAGGGGGAAACCCACCCGTGAATGTTTTGGGAGGCGCAGGAGGGGGTGTGTTTGGGGACAAAGGCCGGAGGACTTGCAAGGATCCTGGAGGAGAAAGCTCTGTTGGTGGAGGAGGTGGAGGAGGAGGAGATGGCTCCTCCGGCGCTGCTGGGCTGAAGTCGTACACCATGTTGGGGAACTTCTGCGCCAGGAACTGCTGGAGGCCGGCGTTGGAGAGCTGAGGACAGGAGTTTTGGATGGGCTCTGGAGATGGAGGAGGCGGCAGTCCGTTGACCTCCAGGTTCTCTGGTGGAGGAGGTGGGAGGTAGGAGAGGTCCTGCGCCTCCTCTTCCCCTGGGGGTGGAGGTGGTGGTAGAGCAGATGGGCTCGGTGGCCCAAATTTCAAAGCAGCCATGGCTGAGCCTGGAGCTGGTGCTGTGGGTGGAGGAGGTGGCGGAGGAGAAGGTGGCAGAAGAGGTGAAGTGCTGTAAGCGGCTGGAAGGGTGTTGTAGTTGGGTTGGGCGGTGCCTCCCTGCTGCTGTGCCGCAGACTGGCTCTGGCTCTGCAGGCGAGCCAGTGTGCTGTACTTCACATACGAGGAGGAGGGGGAGGAAGAAGAACCCGGCTGATGGGTCACACTCCCCACGGGAGGCGGAGGGGGTGACGACGGCGACGGAGAGGAGTCCTCGGATGGGACGAGGCTGTCGGTGTAGCTGCTCCGGGACGGTGGTGTCTGAGGCTGGGAGAGGGGCAGTGGCTGAGGCGAGAGCGTGGGGATCTGCAGGGGGATGGGCCTACTGATAGGGTCTATCTTCATCATCTGGAGAGGGAGGGAGAAGGAAAAACATAAATGAATAACAGTAGAATCATTTTACTGATAAAAACTAAATCTACCACAAGATGCAATAAACAGCATACCCATGCAGTCAGAACACACACATGTCCACATAAGTTAAAGGAAATTCTTCAAGTGCCCCATTCTGCTCTTTTCCCCAGAGTTGGTGGCGATGCTATTTTGGAGGATAACATTAGCTAATTAGCTCCACACATCAGGCTAAGGTAAAAGTGGTTGAACATGGTGTGACGAGTATTAATGATGTTTCTCTCTTCTGGGAAGAGAGGCACTCTTTTTCTTTTTTTTCCTTCTTCTCTCCCCTGTACAGGTTTCTCCAACACTCCCAAGGGGACCCTGAACCACACCCCTGGGCTTCCACAGCTGTTTGGCATCAACCCTGGTGAGCCAGGTTTGTCCTACACTCCCGAGGGGACTCTGAACTACACACCTGGGCTCCTGCAGCAGCTTTGTCAACCCATTACTGAGCAGCCTATTTGATCCTGCATCCAGCGTTCTTTGCCATTTGGCCACTGGGCTTTAAAGTGTGTGGACTGCTTTGGTGTAGTTTTTTGACCAGTGCATTAGGCTCCAGTATTTGCCAGCCTATTTAGTGCCTATGCACCTTGAAGTGTTCATTGTAAAAGGAGTGACTGTAGAGGTTCTCTGCCTTTCCTTTTTTTTTTGTAACTTAGATTTTTATTCATTTTTCATCATATATAATGCATTCAGATCACATTCTACATTTAAAAAACAAAGGGGTTAGGGTAGGGAAAAATAAAAAAAAATAAACAAAATAAAAAAAAAAAAAAAAAATAAAAGGGGGGGGGGGACAAATGTTGGAGCATCAAGTTTTTAGTTTCCATCTCTTAATTCTTCTGGTTTTTTCAGTGTCTTTGGTTATTCTTTCAATTTCTGCCTCGTTGTTGCACTTTGTAGTGTGTCCATTTCCGCCATTTTTTCTCCCATATTCCTTCTTGCATTCTTCGTCGATATGTTAGTTTTTCCATCATACGTATGTCCTCAACAATGTCAGTCCATTGTTCTTGGTCAGGAAGAACTTCTGATCGCCATTTTTTTGTGATAGTTTTTTTTACATGCAATCAACAAGATTTTAACTAGATATCTGTCCTCAGCCTGTATAACACTGTCTTTTTTAAGATCACATAAGTACATCAGGTTACAGTTCATTGGTATATTATATCCTAATATCCTCTGTATTGTCACATGCATAGATTTCCAAAATGATGATATTTTGTAGCATTTCCAAAACATATGTGAGTGGTCTGCATTTTGAGCCCCACATCCCCTCCAGCATAAAGATTGGGTATTTGTATATTTTCCTTGAATCTGTGGTGTAATGAAAAAGCGAATCAGGTTTTTCCATCCAAATTCCCTCCATGCCCTTGAATTTGTTGATGTGTGTTGTGTTTTCCATATTTCCTGCCAGCTTTCTTCTGTTATGTTTAAATTGAGCTCTTTCTCCCATTTCTCCTTTATATAGTTACTTGTATGACTGTTTGTCATAAGTTTCTGATATAGTTTTGAAATAATTCTTATTTTATTTCCTGCATATGAGCTTAAAATAAGTTGTATAATCTCGTTCACATCTGTTTGGAGGTTATGCCTAATCTTCTTCATATAGTAATCTCTCATCTGCAGATATCTGAAAAATTCCGATCTTTCTAATTTAAATTTTCTCCTGATATTTACAAAGCTCCCGAGATCTTTTTTTCCGATATTGCCCCATGCTGTGATTCCCTTGTTCACCAGATTTTTGTATCCCCTATCTTGTTTTGCCAGTTCAAACTGACTGTCAAATGCTACCCATTTCAATAGTTTTATGTCTTCCCTTATATTATATTTTTGTACTATTTTATACCACAGTTCTAAAGTAAATTTAGTGATTGGGTCTATTTGTTTGATTTGCTTATATGCATCTTTATCCCCTATTATGCTTTGTACTGGGAGTCCCTCAATTTCCTTTTCCATTTCTTTCCATTTTGCCTCATATCCCTCGTCGCACCAACATATGATATATCTTATTTGTGCTGAGTAGTAATATTCCTTTAGACTCGGTAGGCCCATGCCTCCTTTCTCTTTTGGTAATTGGAGGGTTTTATATTTCACTCTTGGTTTTTTACCTCCCCAAACAAATCTCGATATCATCCTGTCCCACTTTGAGAATTGGGCATCTGGAATCTCTGTTGGTATAGCCTGGAAGAGGTAAAGTAATCTAGGTTGTATGCTGATTTTGACTGTCTCAATTTTTGAATTCAGATCCATATTTAAGATTGACCATCTATCAATATCTTTTTTTATTTCTTGTTCCAACCTATCATAGTTTGCTTTATATATTTTGCTTAGGTCTTTAGGTATGTTCACTCCAAGGTATTTTATTTCTTTTTGCTTCCAGTTTAGTTTGATCTTATCAGTTATCTGGTTTAGAGGGTTATAGTGGAATGTCAGTACTTGTGTTTTTGTTATGTTTATCTTGTATCCTGATAATTTTCCTAAATTTTCTATCAAGTTCATCATTTCCATTATTGATTTATCTGGTTGTTCAAGGTAAACTATAATATCGTCTGCAAATAGCCCAATCTTGTGTTCCGCCCCCTTTATTGTTACACCTTTTAATTTCTTATTTTGTCGTATCGCTTGAGCCAATGGTTCTATGAACAGAGCAAACAAGGTGGGCGATAAGCAGCATCCCTGCCTAGTTGATCTTTGTATATTTACTTTGTCTGTTAAGCTACCGTTTATCTTGATTCTTGCCACAGGTTCTTGATATAGCGTCCTTATGCATTGTACTGATTTTTCGTTAAATCCAAAGCGCTCCAGTACACTATATAGGAATTTCCAGTTAACCCTGTCAAATGCTTTTTCTGCGTCTAAACTCATTATTACTGCGCTTTTCTTTTCTTTATGTATTTGGTTAATTATATGTATTGTTCTCCTGATATTGTCATGTGTTTGGCGTCCCTCTATGAATCCAGTTTGATCATCTTCTATCAATTCCGTCAAGAATGTCTTTATTCGTTTACATATAATTGTTGTGTATATTTTATAATCTACATTTAATAAAGAGATTGGTCTATAGTTTCCGCATTGTTCTTTATCTTTCCCTGGTTTTAAAATAACTGAAATGATTGCTTCGTTCCATGTTGGAGGTATTTTGTTGTTGTTCAGCGTCCAATTAAATGACTTTAGGAGTTGTGGCATGAGTTCTTCTATAAACAGTTTATAAAACTCAGATGGGTATCCATCACTACCTGGTGATTTACCATTTTTAAGTGACTTAATCACATCTCTGATCTCTTGTGTTGTTATTTCTGCTGTTAGTTTTTCATTTTGTTGATTTCCTATTGATGGCAAGTCCAATGTGTCTAGAAATTTTTTGATATCTTTAGTATTTGTTTCTTCAGGTTGCGAGTATAGTTCTTGGTAGAAATTATGGAAAATTTCTTCGATGTTTTCTGGGTTAACTGTGGTTTTATTTGTGGTGGGGTCTTTAATCTTGTATACATTATTCATTGTTTGTTGTTTTCTTAACCGTTTTGCCAGCAGTTTTGTGGCTTTTGGCCCCGTTTCATAATATTTTTGCTTTAGATATCTATTTTTCCTTTCAATTTCATCCATTTGTGTTTCTTTTATCTTTGTTTTTTCTTCTTTAATTTCTTGATATATTTTTGGATCATTTGTGCTTTGATGTTTACGTTCTAATTCCCTTAGTCTCTCACATCTTTGTTCATACGCTTCCAGCTTAGTCTTATTTGCTTTTCCTGTTTCAACAATTAATTTACCCCTTAACACGGCTTTTAGTGCGTCCCATAGTATTGTTGGGTCCACTTCTTCATTGTCATTCTCTTGGATATATTCGTTTATGTTTATTTTTATTCTTTCTTTCATTTTCTCATCATTTAACAGTCCTATGTTAAGTTTCCATGTTGTTTGTCGTTTTCTATTGTTTAAATATATTTCCATGTATATAGGATTATGATCTGATATTTCTGCCCCTCCAATCCAACAATTTCTCACCCTGTGTCTGTCACCTTCATTCATAAGGAAGTAATCTATTCTAGAGTGTACTTTATGGGCTGCTGAATAATGTGTATAGTCTTTTTCGAGTGGGTGTAGGTCCCTCCATATGTCTACCATACCCATTTCTGCCAGTGAGGTTCTTATGAACTTTGTTACATGTTTTTTTGTCTTCTTAACACTTGTTGTGTCAACTTCATGATCCATGACAGCATTTAAGTCTCCTCCACAAATTAGGACTCCTTCACTGTGTGTTGCTATGAGATCAAACAGATGTTGAAAAAAACCCTTGTCACTTTCTGGTGGGGCATAGATGTTCACTAATGTGATCTGCATACCATCTATTCTTCCCTTTACTATTACATACCTGCCTTCTTTATCCTGGATTTCCTGTTCACTTTCAAATTGTATTTTGTTTGAGATTAGTATCATAACCCCCCTTTTTGCTCCTCCCTTAAATGAACTGTAGTAGGAGTTCTTATAGCCAAATCTCTTTAGTTTCACATGTTCTGCCTTGCTCAAATGTGTCTCTTGCATAAATATAATTTCAGCTTTTTCCTTCTTGAATTTTCTTATTATTCTTTCCCTTTTAACAGGTGAGTTCAGACCATTCACGTTTAGTGTCATTATCTTAAGATTTTTACCCATATTCATGTTTTTCCATTTTTTTAACTTGTGCTCCTAGCCTCTTTAACAACAAAAATAACACATATTTATATAAAAACACATTAAAAAAAACTCGACCTCCGACTTCCGGTCTGGACGCCATGGCGACTGCAGCTTAACACTGAAGCTCTCAGACTCAATCCAGGATAACACCTTGAAAATCAAACTTAACGGATTTTTGGAGGAGTGAAAATCAAAAGACAAAATCATCATGTCTAAAGGAAAACAGAAGAAACTGAAATTCTCCAGGCTAGGACACGTATCGGCCGGAGAATCTGAACTGGAAGATCCCCGTTCAGAAGACGAGGAGCTGGTGATAGCTAACAAAAGGGTTAGCCTGAAATCACTATTTGAGGAACTACGACGATTTCGCCGAGATGTTACGGCCGAATTTCGGGAATTCAGAGAAGAATTGAAAAGGACAAACAGCAGAGTGGACCAGGCCGAGAACCGAATCTTGGAAACAGAGGATCGAATAAAAGTGCTCGAAGATTCTGTGCTGGACCTACGCAAAAGACAAGCAGCTATAGAGGCTAAGCTAACCGACCAAGAAGGAAAACAAAGAAGAGACAACATAAGAATTCATGGTCTGATAGAAGGAACCGAAAATGGTTTTAACTCAATGGCAGAATGCGTGGAATCCTTACTAAGAGAGAAATTGGATATTCCACAAACCACCGACTTGAAGATAGAAAAGGCACATCGTTCATTAGCCGCTAGGCCGGCGGCGGAAGCGCCCCCACGTTCGGTGTTGGTAAGATTTTCCAATTTCAAAATAAAACAAGAGGTTGTAAGACTGGCCTGGCAGAAAAAAGGATTTATGCACCAGGAGAGAAAAGTCTACGTGGAACACGATTACGCCCCGGAGGTCCTTAAAAAGCGCAGGGAATACAATGACGCGAAAAAGGTGTTAAGAGAGAAGAAATTGCGCTTTCAGACACCATTTCCTGCGAAGTTAAGGGTCTTCTACGGCGATGAAACGTGTCTCTATAATTCGGCGGAAGAAGCAACAGCTGACATGGCGAGAAGAGGGCTCCCGGTAACGGTGTTTAAACCCGCAGCAGACCCGAGTGAGAAGATCAAAGCGCAAACATGGACAACACAAAGACCCTCAAAATCCACGGACCAGCAGCGGGAAACCCAGCACCAGAGCGTCGCGGATAAACTATCCGTTTTCAGGTTGGAATAGCGACCTTTTTTTTTTTTTTTTTTTTTTCCCTTCCTCTTGAATCAATCCGCACATCCAACCCCCCTCATACAAGGTAACAAACATTAAAGGAGATGCATATTCAGCATGTGGTAAAACATTTCATGGAACAATCATATTATTTGAAACAAATAAGTCTTTGTAATAAAAAAAAAAAAAAAACTTGTTAAAATAGAAATGTGACAATAATCCACATGTTCTGCTCATACTAACAAATACTGTTTTTGCGTGAATGTTTGATGTGATGGGGGTGGGAGGGTGCACACAATTTCACAGGGTTTAGGCATAAAAGGAAAAAAAAAAAAAAATCATTACAAGTTTGGATTGGGTTCTGAAACTCACGTTAAAAGCATGGGACTACTTTCAGTGGTACGAGAGGGCCCTCAACACGTAACAGAGTTTGAGGAATTTCCCTCAGGGCCTTCACTCCATCAAGGCTCTTACAGGGTCTTTAAAAAGACCTCAGCTCAGGAAGTTCTTTTGACAGTTTTTTGTTTTAAAGTTTTTTACACTATGTTCTTAATGTTTTTCTTGTTTTTAATGTTCTTTCAGTTTCTGAGTAGCACAAAAGAGGGCCACCACACAGTTATACTAAACAAAACAACACAATGGAGAAACAGGGTGTAACCAAAATAATTTCATATAATGTAAAAGGGATCCTGAATCCAGTTAAAAGATCCAAGATTCTAGGCAAAATGAAAAAAGACAAAGCAGGAATAATACTTTTACAAGAAACCCACCTAACAGACGTGGAACACAATAAACTCAGTAGACAAGGGTTTAAAATGATCTCTTCATCTTCATATAAATCAGGGAGGAGGAGGGGAGTAGCGACATTGATATCAACCAAAATTACATTTGAAAAAAAATCAGAACACAAAGATAAAGAAGGGAGATACAGTTTGGTAACTGGGCGGCTAGAGGGAGAAGATATCACCCTGCTGAATGTGTATGCTCCCCCAGGGGCCAACTGGAAATTTTATAAAAATGTATTCGACCTAATGATAACTAAAGCTCAAGGTTTAGTGATATGTGGTGGGGACTTCAATCTTAGACTGAATCCATACTGGGATGCTTCTGGTAATTCCCCACATCAAAATAACACCCAAAACAGGAAGACTCGGATGCTACTAAAAGAAATGGGAATCTGTGATGTGTGGAGGGAACTCAACCCCAGTGTAAAAGACTATACATTTTACTCAACTCCACATTCATCTTACTCAAGGATTGACTATTTTTTTATGTTTAATAGAGACATTGGTAGAGTAAAAACATGTAAAATAGGACTGATGGATCTCTCCGACCACAGTCCGATCTACATGGACTTAAATATCCAAAAATACACAAATAATACATTTTCTTGGAGGTTAAATTCAAATGTCCTGAAAGGACCATTGAAAGATGAATTGGAGTCAGATATTCTCAGATATTTGGAAGATAACGATAATGGAGAAGTATCCCCTTTAATACTGTGGGATGCATGTAAAGCTGTAATAAGAGGAAAGATTATTGCAAAACTGGCAACCCAAAAGAAACTAAGACAAGAAAAACTATCCACATTAGAATCAGAACTTAGGAACCTAGAAAAAGAACACAAAGGCAACACTCATTCTACTGACGCGCTCAAGATTAAGGAAATTAAAAACCAAATAAATGAGATCTACACAATAGAAATCCAGAAGAAACTTACATTTCTGAAACAAAAATACTATGAAGCAGGCAGTAAATCGGCAAAATTGCTAGCCTATAAATTGAGGAAACATCAAACAGAAAGAGCAATCTACAAAATCAGAGACCCAGTATCAAAGGAAATAAAATTCAGAATTCAGGATATTCTTAAAAACTTCGAGAATTACTATAAGAACTTATACTCCCACAAAAAACATAAAAACGCATCCGAGGCATTCCTAAACACATTAAACCTTCCCCAACTTACGGAGTCACAAAATAAAACACTACTGTCAGAAATACATTCTAAAGAATTGGAAAAAGCAATTATGAAACTTAAAGCTAACAAATCCCCAGGAGCTGATGGCTATACAGCAGAGTGGTACAAAACCTTTAAACAGCAACTATCTCCTCTCCTCCTGAAAACATTTAATTATGTCCTCCACACAGGGGAAATCCCCCCCTCCTGGAGAGAAGGGGTCATTGCAGTTATACCTAAACCTGAAAAGGATAAACTAGAGTGCTCCAACTACAGACCAATCAGTGTACTAAATCAGGACTATAAGCTTTTTACCATTATCCTTGCCAAAAGGTTAGAGAATATACTGACAGACCTAATTCATTTAGACCAAACAGGTTTTATAAGACAAAGACAGACACAAGACAACATTCGACGCACTTTACACATAATTCATCATATAAAAAAATATAACTTAAATGCAGTCATATTAGGATTAGATGCTGAAAAAGCATTCGATTCGGTTGACTGGTCTTTTCTATACAGAATCTTATCCAGTTTCAATTTTCATAACAACTTCATTAGAACTATACAGGCATTATATAAAAAACCAACAGCTAAAATAAGGATTAACGGTAATTTATCATCATCTTTTGAACTGGAAAGAGGATGTCGTCAGGGCTGCCCCCTGTCTCCACTGCTCTTTGCAATCTTCATAGAACCTCTGAGCCAATGGATAAGACAAAACCAAAAAATTCAAGGTATTACACTTGGTCAGAAGGAACATAAAATAGCACTCTTTGCTGATGACATTTTAATATACCTAGGGCAGCCGGACACTTCTTTACCAGAACTAACCTCAGTTTTTTCAGAGTATGGAGATTTATCGGGGTACAAATTAAATATGCATAAAACCCAAGTTTTAACATTCAACTATGACCCAAATCATTATTCACTAAGCAAACTCAAAACTAACTGGGAGTCGGAATCTATGAAATATCTGGGGGTCAATATCCCGAAACAACTCAACAAAATTATATCACTAAACTATGATCCACTGGTGACAAAAATAAAATCTGACCTAGCAAGATGGAATATGATACCATTCTTGGGTATTGCACAAAGAATTGAAGCAGTCAAAATGAATATACTTCCACGTCTTCTATACCTTTTCCAAACAATACCGGTAGAACCTCCCAAAAAAACATGGCAGGAGCTGGACAGAAGGATCTCAAGATTCATATGGCAGGGCAAGAGACCTAGAATCAGATATAGAACCCTACAGCTAAACAAAGACAAAGGTGGGCTCGCGCTGCCAAATATCAGGGACTACTTTAAAGCCGCACAAATTAAAACTTTAGTAGAGATATGTAACCCAGTCTACTCTGCACAATGGAAGGAGATCGAATGCCAAATAACAAGTGACATCCCCCTACAGGCGATAATAGGGAACAATGTCTTACCTAAGCTTTTGAATAACACTAACCCGTGGATAGAGACCCCGCTAAAAATTTGGTTTAAGATAGTCAGAGAGAATCAAACTAAAGAGCCCTATCGACTTCTGCAATGGATCGCCTATGATCAGGACTTTACTCCTAATAAAACAGACACCAGATTTAAAAAGTGGAAGGAGAAGGGGCTGATAAAATATTACGATTTTTTTAAAGGGCAAATCTTAAGAAGTTTTGAAGATTTGAAAAAACAAGGCCTAATAAATCAAGACCTTTACAGGTTCTTCCAGCTTAGACACCACATAAACAATATACTTAAAAAGGAGGTTTTGGAAAGGGCCCAGTCAGGTGTTCTGAAGGTCTTCTTAATGGCATATAAAGGGATCCCAGGGATCAGATACATTTCTAAAATATACCAAGGTCTTCAAGACTTAAAAGGAGACAACACATCTTATATAAAAGAGAGATGGGAAAAAGAGGGGAATTTCACTTTACATCTGGAAATATGGGAAAAGCTAAATAAACAGCAATGGAAAAGTACCTCATCCCTGCAGTGGAGAGAATTTGGATGGAAAAACTTGGCAAGATTTTTCAGAACACCTGCACAAATCAAATTTACCCATAAGGGATTGAACTGTTGGCGCTTGTGTGGTGAAAAGACTGCAAATCATTTTCATGTGTTTTGGTCATGCCCAGTTATCCACCAATATTGGTCCAATGTACAGACAATATTGGGGAAAATATTCAAAATTACAGTTCCCTTTTCTTTTGTAACTTTGTATTTGGGTTTACTACCGGACTCACTGGAAAGACGAGGAGAAAAATACTTATTCAATGTTTTAATATTGGCAAGCAAAAAAGCTCTAACTAAAAAATGGATGTTGAAGGACTGTCCTACACCTGAAGATTGGACTAACGTGATCCAAGACATTTACTCGATGGAAAAGTTGACATTCGCACTGAGACAGGACATGGATGGTTTCATGAACTTTTGGCAACCCTGGACCGCATATGTGTCTTCCATTAGATCTAATCTTTGACAAATACCATTTCAATAATGGTTCTGCTCTTTGTTCCAATGCTACTCAGATGCTCTTTTATCTTTATTTACTTACTTTTTCTTTTTGTTTGTTTTTTACTGGTTTGTTTGGTTTTTTTTTTGTTTTTTGTTTTTTTTTTTTTTTTCTCTTTAATTTCACTTTTTCTTTCACTTTAAAAAAAAAAAAAATAAGGGGTGTTGTAAGAATTAATCTTCCAATGTTGTCAGATATCAGAAAATAAGGGAACATGTGATGAAAATGTAAACACTGCATTGCTGTAACGACCTGTATACCCTTTACAAAAACTTAAATAAAAAAAAAAAAAAAAAAAAAAAAAAAAAAAAAAAAAAACTCGACCTCCATACTTTGGGCCTTTCTTCTGCCCACTGGTCCCTGTTGGTGGGTGGGGGGTTTGTCTTCACAGAGTGAAGGGCCCTCCCTAGACTTCTAATTACTATCAAAGTAATAGTCATAAGTCTAGAAATGTCCAACAAATATCACTTAAACCTCTCCTAGCCGTCTGTTTCTCTTTTACCTTGTCTTCTTGGCCTTCATTTCTTCTGTGCCTTTCTTAATCTTTGTTATGATCTAGGCTTTCAGTTGAAAGCCTTGTAGCTTGTCCTGGGCCCGCTGCTCTACGTCTCTCCCCCTTCTTCCGCCGTTCACTCGTCTCCACTCCGTCTGTCGTGGTGCGTTCAGGGCCGCCGCTGCTCCAGCCGTCTCCTTCGGCACGCTCACCTCAAGGCCCCGCTCCATCATATCCCGCGCTGCCTCTTCGGCCGTGTTGTAGGTTCTTGTGCCTTCCTCCCAATGAATCCTCATTTTCGTTAGCGGCGTTTGGAATCTAATTTTTTTCTCTTTCAGCGTTTTTTTAATATTGGCATATTTCTTCCGCTGCTGCACGATTTCTGTCGGGTAGTCATGGTCAAAAAATACCTGTTTGTCGCCGATTCGTATCTTTTTTTTCCATGCTTGCGTCAGGATTCTTTCCTTTATGTCATATTTCACAAAGTTTACCACAACTGACCTGGGTGGAGAGTTTGTTTTCGGGTTCTGTGCCGGTGTTCTGTGCGCCCGTTGAATCTGCAGATCCGTTTCTCCGGGTATTTCCAGTTCTTTTTTTAAGAACTGATCCATGAATTTTGTCATCGAGTTGCCTTCAATGCCCTCCGGAATTCCAAAGATGCGCATATTGCTTCGTCGGGATCTGCTCTCCAAGTCGTTTATTTTCTCCTGCATCCTCTGCGTTTGCGTCGTCAGGGTCTGTAGTTGTTCGTTTGCCTCGCTTTTCCAATCTTCTAGTTCCGAAATTCGGGTCTGCGCTTCTGTCATACACGCCCGCTGGGAGCGCAGCTCCTCCATGTTTTCCGTTAATTTACGCTCCATTTCTCTTCGGAGGTCCATGATTTCCTCCTTAATTTCTTTTTTCAGTTCCTCCTTAAGAGCCGCTAAATCCTGTTGTAGCTGTCGCTTGAATTCTCTCAACTCTTCACCCAAACTGGCGATGCCAGCGTTCATGTTGTCGAGTCTGGCGTCCTCCATTTTCTCTGCTGTGGACATCTCGTTTTTTTGGGCTTTGCGTACAGCGGTTTTTCCTGCGTTGTTGGAGAGGAATTCTTCAATTTTACCCTGTTTTTGTCCTTGTGCCCGGTTCCTTCGTGTTTTCATCCCTTAGTTTATTGATTTGTTTATGTCGAGTTGGCCATTTACCGATGATTTTTAATCCGGCTAGGGAGAGCTCTTTGTTTAAGTGTTATGTCTCTCCGCCATCTTCCCGGAAGTCTGCCTTTCCTTTTTGATTCACTTTTTCTCCTGTTTTGTGGCAAGCCAGACAGGTAAGCTTTTGTATTTTTTTTCCACTAGGGTAGTTTCTTTTCCTTTCTAGAAACAGTGGGGGGGGTTTGTTTGTTGTTTTGGCCTGGGAGAACCCTGAAGATGTTGTTGTCTTATGGGACCTTGGGGGAGTCAGATTATTTAGCATCTCAGACAGAGACAGTGAATAAGCATAGGAGAACAATGCCCAGGGAGTTCCTGGCGAGATGGCAGGAGGGAATCAAGGACACAGGGGGTTGAATGCAGTGTAATGTAAATGTCATGCTGTGTGTTCAGAAGTGCCATGCAACTTGTGGAGAGTGATTGGGGTAAAAGCAGAGAGCTTGTGGAAAGGATTCATTCTGTTCTGTGCTTGTGAGATGTGAAGTGTGTAATAAACAGTCTGTCCATGGATCTGCCTCTTATTTGACACACTCCACACTGGTGACCCAAGACGTATTATGGAACACGAGGCAAGAACCCTGGAGCCAGCCCGCTCGGGAAGCCCCAGCGATGCAGCAGCCATCCCACAGACAGCCCGGACTGGAGCCCCCAGCCACGCGTGTGCGGTTTCAGTCAAGCTACCGGATTTCTGGCAGCACACCCCGCGCTCTTGGTTCCACCACACCGAGGCCCAGTTCGCCCTCCGGGGAGTAACGGCAGACGACACCAGATTCTACCATGTGGTTGCAGCGCTGGACGCCCGCACAGCTCAGCAGGTAGCGAGCCTGCTCGATCAGCCACCAGCCCGCAACAAATATGAGGCGCTCAAGGCTGCGCTCACCCGGCGCTACACGCTCTCGGAATGTGAGAGAGTGGAGAGGCTCCTGATACGAACTGAGTTAGCAGATGGTTTGGCCGTCGACCTGACGGAGGAGATGCTGGCGTTAATGGGCACGGATGACGGGCACTTTCTGTTTGCCCACCTTTTCCTCCGGAACCTTCCAACAGTGGCGAGAGCGGTTCTGGCCAATTCGCCGTGGCTGGCCACGCGTGACTACCGTGCGCTAGTCCAGGAGGCAGACCGGATCATCCTCACCACCAGGGCAATCACAGTCAACGCGGCAGCGGCGGAGCCCAGCGAGACGACCAGAGGAGGCGAGGAGCCACCGACGGTAGCAGCAGCGGGGGCCAAGGAGCGCCAGAGGGACATGCTCTGTTCCTACCACCGCCGCTTCGGAGAGAACGCACGCAGATGTGCGCCACCGTGCCAATTCAAGCGCTCGGGAAAACGCTGAGGCCGGCGGTCGGTAGCAGCTGCGACCCTCGGTGAAGAGAACAAGCTGCTCTACATGACGGACGCGTGCTCGGGGAGGCGTTTCCTCGTGGACACCGGAGCCCAGAAGAGCTTCATCATGCCGACCTACGCCGACCGGCTGGCAGGACCTAGTGGCCCCGAGATGTTGGCAGCAAATGGCTCGGAAATTAAGACCTTTGGTGAGAGGACACTGATCTTATCTCTACACGGCCGTACGTACGAGTGGACTTTTGTCGTAGCAACACTGAATTTCCATATCCTGGGGGCTGATTTTCTGTGTGCACATGGTTTACTGGTTGATGTTGCTAACAGACGCCTGGTTAATGCACTGTCCTTTGACTCTCTCCCCTGTATAGCTTGAGCGACCCAGCCAACAGCACAAGCCAACATCACAGCTCCAGGCGGTAAGTTCCACGCACTGCTCACTCAGTTCCCAGCACTCACGGTCCCGACATTTTCGGCAGCCATCGCTAAACACGGGGTGGAGCACTTTATCACCACCACTGGGCCGCTTGTTTTTGCAAGACCTCGGCGCTTGGATGCAGCTAAACTGGCCATAGCGCGCGAGGAGTTCGCCAACCTGGAAAGGTTGGGCATCATCAGGCGTTCGAACAGCCCATGGGCATCCCCGCTACACATGGTCCCTAAGGCTGAGGGATCGTGGCGACCGTGCGGTGATTTCTGCAGGTTGAACAACACCACAGCGCATGACCGCTACCCAATTCCCCACATACAGGATTTTTCCGTTCACCTCGCCGGAGCACGCATTTTTTCCAAAATAGACCTGGTCCACGGTTACCACCAAGTCCCAGTGCGCGCGGAGGACGTACCCAAAACAGCAGTAATAACTCTGTTTGGTTTATTCGAGTTCCTGCGCATGCCATTCGGGTTAAAAGGCGCGGCACAGACATTCCAGCACATGATGGATGCAGTGCTGCGCGATCTCCCGTTCGTGTTCGTCTACCTGGACGATATCCTGGTAGCCAGTGCGTCCGAAGACGAACACGAAACCCACCTCACAACGGTTTTCCGGAGGTTGGAGGAGCACGGGTTAATAATCAACCTGGCGAGTTCGGCGTGACAGAGATTGATTTTTTGGGGCACCGCATCTCTCCGGAAGGAGCGATCCCGTTGCCTGACAAAGTGCGCGTCGTGGCGGATTTTCCCCGGCCTCAGACGGTCAGGGCGCTGCAGGAATTTTGGGGGATGGTGAACTTTTATAACCGTTTCCTTCCCCGCACGGCGCGGCTCATGCAACCATTGTACGCCGCGCTCAAGAAACAGAAACCTGCGGATAGGGTCGAATGGACCCCGGAGCGGGAATTCTCGGAGGTTAAAGCAGCCCTGACAAATGCCGCACTGCTGGCGCATCCGGACCCGGCAGCCCGGATAGCACTCACCACCGACGCTTCAGACGTGGCCATAGGGGCTGTCGTAGAGCAGTGCGTCGCCGGTTCTTGGCAGCCGCTCGCTTTTTTCAGCAGAACTTTGCGCGACAGCGAACGTAAATACAGCGCGTTCGACGGAGAGTTGCTGGCTCTCCACCTGGCCATATGCCACTTCCAGTTCTGGCTGGAAGGGCGCAGCTTCACGGCGTTCGTGGACCTCAAGCCACTAACGTTCGCGATGGCCAAGGTTTCAGAACCGTGGTCGGGCCAGCAGCAGAGACAGCTGGCCGCGATCTCAGAGTTTACTACCGATATTCAGCATGTGTTGGGTAAACTGAATGTAGTGGCGGACTGCCTCTCGTGTGCCGTGGTGGCCCCGGTCTACGTGGGGATAGATTACGCAGCCATGGCCGCGGAGCAGATTAGCGATGCAGAAGTGCGCGCGCTCCAGTCTGGACCAACAGGGTTAAGGCTGGAGAGCAGGGTGCTGCAAGATGGCGGCCCCCCCCAATCTGCGATGTCTCCACGGGACACCCGCGTCCGGTGGTCTTGGTCGCGTGGCGCTGCCGCGTGTTTGAGTTGGTTCACACTCTGGCGCACCCAGGAGTGCACGCGTCAGTCAAAATGGTAGGAGAGAAGTTTGTGTGGCCGAGCCTACGCAAACAAGTAAAAGAGTGGGCTGCAGCCTGCGTGGCGTGCCAACGAGCCAAGGTACACAGACACACGAAGGCTCCCTTGGAGCCGTTTCGGGTACCGGCTAAGAGGTTTGACCACGTTCACGTGGACCTCGTGGGCCCCCTCCCGCTATCACAGGGGTGCACGCACCTCCTGACAGTGGTGGACCGCACCATGCGCTGGCCAGAAGCAGTCCCGCTGGCGGCAACCCCGTCCGCAGACGTAGCACGCGCTTTTTTGACAGCATGGGTGGCGCGTTTTGGACTCCCGTCGGGCATTATGTCCAACAGGGGCCCTCAATTTGTTTCCGAACTCTGGTCCGTGATGGCCCGCAGCCTGGGGGTTACAATTCATCGCACAACCGCATACAACCCACAGGCCAATGGGTTATGCGAGCATTTTCATAGATCACTGAAAGCAGCACTCAGGGCTTCACTGACGGATGCAAATTGGGTGGACAGGCTGCCGTGGGTATTATTGGGGTTGCGCTCCGTGCCAAAAGAGGTTCTGGAAGCTTCCCCGGCAGAGCTGGTTTTTGCGCAGCCTCTACGGCTGCCCGGGGAATTTCTGCCAGATAATCCCGCGCCGGACAACTGCCCGTCTCAGCTTTTGCAGCGTAGCGCAAACACAGGCACGCTGCCGGGCCCTGCCCACCACTGTTTTCCGCGTGTTTTCGTGCCTAAGACTTTGAAGAACGCGGAGTTCGTGTTTGTCAGACACGATGCCCACCGTCCTCCATTGTGCCCACCCTATGATGGACCGTTCAGAGTGTTGGAAACAGGGGATAAGCATTTTTTGCTAGACTTGGGGGGTAGGCGGGAGAAAATTGGCATAGACAGACTCAAACCCGCTTTCGTAGTGGCGGACGAGCAAATGCTGTTGGTTAGGGTCCCTCGGCGTGGAAGACCCCCACGGAGAGCTCCCCAGGGAAACGATTCACCGGAGCAGCCTCACGGACAGAGCGAGGTCCCCCCCCCCCTCGCCATGGCCCACCCGCAGTCAGGCACACTCCCAACAGCCCCCCACCGGCACAGCAGCGCCGCGGAGGCGGTAAACCCCAGTTGCAGCAGATATGGGAGGAGACTGAAACCAAAACGGCACGTGGACTGATGTTCTAAAATGCTGGGGGGGCGGTATGGGACCTTGGGGGAGTCAGATTATTTAGCATCTCAGACAGAAACAGTGAATAAGCATAGGAGAACAATGCCCAGGGAGTTCCTGGCGAGATGGCAGGAAGGAGTCAAGGACATAGGGGGTTGAATGCAGTGTAATGTAAATGTCATGCTGTGTGTTCAGAAGTGCCATGCAACTTGTGAAGAGTGATTGGGGTAAAAGCAGAGAGCTTGTGGAAAGGATTCATTCTGTTCTGTGCTTGTGAGATATGAAGTGTGTAATAAACCGTCTGTCCATGGATCTGCCTCTTATTTGACACACTCCACAGTCTCCTCCTTATTCTGAGTTCTCTTCTATTAGTTTTGGTTCTCACTTGTAAATAAATCTGCACTTATTATTTCGATACCCAGCAGTCCCTTGGTGCTTATTTTGTGAGTTGGTTCTCTTCTTGTGTGCTGCAGCCAGTTGTATGTTATGTCCTTTTATCTCCCCTTGCAGACTTGGTTAATTAAGGTCGTAACACATGGGAATGTAGCAGCCCAAATCAAACATTCAGAGACGGGGATGTGGTTTAGGTGGTAGATGACACATGACTGGTCCATGTGGAACAATAAGCACACAAGCAACCCTAAATGCTAATGGTAGCTAACTGCCACAGGTTCAGGAACTGTCTGGTCCAGAGTATAATAAGCTATTACAGCCGTGGAGAAAATTGTTGGTACCCCTCTGTTAATGAAAGAAAAATCCACAATGGTCACAGAAATAACTTGAATCTGACAAAAGTGGTAATAAATAAAAATTCTATGAAAAATAACCAATGAAAATCAGACAATGCTTTTGAATTGTGGTTCAACACAATTATTTTAAAAAACAAACTCATGAAACAGGCCTAGACAAAAATGATGGTACCCCTAGAAAAAATTGAAAATAATGTGACCATAGGGACATGTTCAACCAAGATGTATCTTCTAATTAACATCACAGGTGTCTACAAACTTGTAATCAGTCAGTCGGCCTATTTAAAGGGTGACAAGTAGTCACTGTGCTGTTTGGTGACATGGTGTGTACCACACTAAACATGGACCAGAGGAAGCAAAGGAGAGAGTTGTCTCAGGAGATTAGAAAGAAAATTATAGACAAGCATGCTAAAGGTAAAGGCTATAAGACCATCTCCAAGCAGCTTGATGTTCCTGTGACTACAGTTGCACACTTTATTCAGAAATTTAAGATCCACGGGACTGTAGCCAACCTCCCTGGACGTGGCCGCAGGAGGAGACGGATAATATGAATGGTAACAAAAGAGCCCAGAACAACCTCTAAACACATTCATGGTGAACTCCAAGGTCAAGGTACATCAGTGTTAGATCGCACCATCTGTCGTTGTTTGAGCCAAAGTGGACTTCATGGGAGACGACCAAGGAGGACACCACTGTTGAAAACAAATCATAAAAAAGCCAGACTGGAATTTGCCAAACTGCATGTTGACAAGCCACAAAGCTTCTGGGAGAATGTCCTATGGACAGACGAGACAAAACTGCAACTTTTTGGTAAGGCACATCAGCTCTATGTTCACAGACGCAAAAATGAAGCATACCAAGAAAAGAACACTGTCCCTACTGTGAAACATGGAGGAGGTTGTGTTATGTTCTGGGGCTGCTTTGCTGCATCTGGCACAGGGTGTCTTGAATCTGTGCAGGGTACAATGAAATCTCAAGACTATCAAGGTATTCTAGAGAGAAATGTGCTGCCCAGTGTCAGACAGCTTGGTCTCAGTCGCAGGTCATGGGTCTTGCAACAGGATAATGACCCAAAACACACAGCTAAAAACAACCAAGAATGGCTAAGAGCGAAACATTGGACTATTCTAAAGTGGCCTTTTATGAGCCCTGATCTAAATCCTATTGAACATCTGTGGAAGGAGCTGAAACATGCCGTCTGGAGAAGGCACCCTTCAAACCTGAGACAACTGGAGCAGTTTGCTCATGAGGAGTGGGCCAAAATACCTGCTGAGAGGTGCAGAAGTCTCATTGACAGTTACAGAAATCGTTTGATTGCAGTCATTGCCTCAAAAGGTTGTGCAACAAAATATTAAGTTAAGGGTACCACCATTTTTGTCCAGGCCTGTTTCATGAGTTTGTTTTTTTAAAATAATTCTGTTGAACCACAATTCAAAAGCATTGTCTGATTTTCATTGGATAATTTTCATAGAATTTTTATTTATTACCACTTTTGTCAGATTCAAGTTATTTCTGTGACCATTGTGGGTTTTTCTTTCATTAACAGAGGGGTACCAACAATTTTGTCCACGTCTGTATAAAGTAAGCTAAAATAACAACTATGAATGAAATACTGTATATAGTCAAGGGCTGGTAGATAATCTGGCTGGGAAGATGAATGTCTAGTGTGGATTAATAGAATATATAAAAAAAATGGACATCCAGCAGCTAGGCTAGAGGACTCCTCTCTGTTTGTACCGGGCATGTCAACCTCAAAGTTTCTCATTCAGACCAATTTACCCAGCTATCACGGTCAAATCTTTTCAGTCTCTTCAACAGCATAGTCCTGCCTGCAATGTTAAATGCAAGTGAGACCTGGGCTACTGCGAAGAAGGAAGAACACCGATTGGTTAAAGCACAAAGCGCTATGGAAAGATCTCTGCTAGGAATATCATTGTGTGAGCACATCCATAGCAAGGTGATTCGGGAAATGAGTGGACTGAAAGACATGATCTTGGAGCAAAAAGCAAAAAGCACAGAAGTTCCATTTGGCCGGACACGTCACAAGGTTCACAGACAACAGGTGGACTCGTGCAGTTGCCAAGTGGTATAAAAGAGATTGGACAAAGCCACCCGGACGACCTCCATGATGATGGGAAGACAATATTGTCAAGCAATTCAGGCCAGTATGGAGAAGAAGGGTGAGAATAAGAGTGGAATGGAAGTGCATTGTGGCCAGCAATGTGGAAAACATCAGATGATCTGGACAATCCAGAGAATTACAGTCAAAAGATAACAAAATAAACCAGAATGGCTTAAGATACAGAACTGACTGTGCATTATTGAATGAGCTGGTCTGTTACAGTGACTACAATTTACAGCTACCCACAAGTCAGTTTTCAGTGCTCTTCCAAAAATCCCTGGAGCCCTTGACTGAGCAAACCACTGCATACCGCATACACTCAAGTTACTCTTAAAGATTGTCCTGCAAAGAATCTGAAAGAAATTACTTCCAGAAATTCCACAAACTCAGTTTGGATTTACTAAAGACGGAGGTACAAGATGTGTGATTTCTGAATGCTAGAACAGGGCATTCAGCACCAATAAAAGATGTTTCTGTGCTTCATTGACGACCAAAAGGCTTTCGATAAAGTGTGTCATATCGAACTGTTAAAGATGCTGGCCAAAATTCAAGTGGACAACAAAGACGTGCTCATTGTCAGATCAGTCTATTATGGTCAGCTTGCTGTTGTTCGTCTTTCTGATGGCAAAAGAAACTGGTTCACAATGAAACATGGAGTCCACCAAGGATGTGCTATGTCACCGGACCGCTTTAATTTGTACTCAGAAGTGATCCTCAGAGAGCTCGAGGACATGCCAGGAGGAATCGCCATCAACGGCGTTAAGCTCAACAACATCAGGTATGCTGACGATACTGTTTTATTCACTGGTGAACAGCTCCATGGACTCTTTGATACTGTAGTAACCACGAGCGAACGTCTTGGGTTACAGGTCAACAGCAGGAAAACCAAATGCATGGTCATTTCAAAGTTGGAGGTTCCACCAGCACGCCATCTGTGACATGGGAACGTGACAACAGAACAGATCTCCTTGTTCAATTACCTCTGAGCTCTAGTCACCTCAGATGTCCATTGTGAAAAGGAAATCCAAAGAAGAATCAACCTAGCAAAAGATGCCTTCAACAAGTTCGGTCAACACTCACCGACAAGAAACGAACACTCTCAGTCAAAATCAAACTACTCAAAACCTTGGTTTGGTTGACTCTTAGACCTTTACAGCAGAATATGGGTGAGACGTCAGCATGGCATGGTTTTACTGCCACGTGCTAGGGCTCTCGTACTTGGATTGTGTTATAAACGAAGAGGTGCTATGAGTTGGAATGGAGAAAGAGCTGATACAGACAATCCAACAGAGACAACTCAAGTTTCTTGGCCACTCAATTTGAAAAGAGGCGCTCGAAGACCTGAGCCTTGGTTGAAAATTCAAGGGAGAACATGCCGGTGGGCAGAGGAAAACCTTCCTCAATAACTTCATTCTTGATCCTGCCCTGACATGTTCCCTCAGGAAGCAAGCAGTAATTCAGTTCCAAATGTTCCTCTTGCTTTGTGAGATAAAACGGAGTATTTCATTAACATCTGTTGATTAGGACATTCCATCACACCACGAGGTTAGGACGAGAATCAGCAGTTCAGCTGCAGCCGTTACCATCACTGCAAAGCTATGGCATATCCAGACTGACCATTGAGAAATCCAGTTAATATTAATTAACATTAGCTGATATGTCCATAATGAAGTTGTGCGACTTTTCCCCCAGTCTTGTAAAGTTTTAACTTTCTGTCCTCTTTTTTTCAGTAACATTAAATCTTATACCCCGACTCTACTCATCAATGGAAGATCTACAACAGAACGTCTTATCTACCAACATTTTTCTCCTTGTACCTTTATTCCTGCAGTGTAAATCGATCAGAGAGTAGCATTATAAATTTTATTTTTAACCTTTTAACTGCCCCAGGCGCCGTATGGCGACAGGAATGCTTAACCCCTTGCACTCTGGTCAATTTCCCTAAAAACGCCAAAAAATAACGTACCCAAAGTAAATCAAAAGCTGTTCTTCAACCCTTTGCAGCATCTTCATGGGGTTGGTCTCATTTAAAAGAAAACACTTTGAATTTTTTGGCAAAACAGTCATAATCTCTCTAAGTGCTCCGACCACTGAGTAACAGTCATCTAAACATACTGAACTTGAAGAAAATAAATTTCGCCTGGGTGTTTTTTTGGATACAAATGCTTGCAAATAACACACAGCTGTCAGGTACGGGCTGGAAAATGCAACAGTAATGTAGAACCAAGTGTTATCCAGCTGAGGTCAAAATTTTGTAACACCACAAAAAATGAATATATTACACAGCTTTCTTCACAGGTTGTTCCCAGGCGTTTTTGAACTGTGCCAAATTGTGCCAAATGGCACAGTTTGGAAAAACGTCTAACTTTTGAATGATTCAATATAGAAGCTTGATCTTGGGCTCTAATGAAAGGTGACACTCAGGGCTGTGTGTGTGTGTGTGGGGGGGCGTTATTTATTCATTCATGAATGAACAAACAAGCCCCCACACACAAAGAAGCATGCCATGTAAAAAATGTGTGGCTTTTTTTTACAAGAAAAAATAACCTACAGTGCACTAAAAATTATACTAGAATATCTGTAATGTAGAAGATAACAACTCCCACCCCACCCCCCCGCTACAGAGGACGGACATCGCCCGGTGCGCCGCGGTCTACTACGCACAGTTGTACTAAAATATCTGCAATAATATCTGCAATCCGCTACAGAAGAGTAGCGGGGGGGGGGGGGCGCGTTCACGTTCCGGACGCGGCGCACGAACCATGTACCGTGGCGCACGGAGTCCGGTTCGTGCGCCGCGGTCTACTACGCACAGTTGTAATTTACCGATCGGTCAAAAGTCATTTTTGATTACAATTTTCAGGGATAAAGAATAATTTAACTTATAACACTTACCTGTCCACAACAGCAGTGTCGCTGGTGAACTTCTCTTCCTCATTGTGAGACGAACATGACGCTGGTCCGCTTGTTACGGACTCATGGTTCTGGTCACGCGACCCGGTCAAACCATAATTCCATTATTGCGGTTTTGCGCTTCCATGATTGCGGTTTTGGCGAACGATTTTTCAAAACAAATAAGAACAGTAGTAAGAAAAAAAGACTGGCGAACACCTGTGTGTCACCCAGCGGCTAAAAACAAAACAGATTTTGCAAGGGAGGCACGCTTTCGAACTACTGTGCTTCAAATGGCTCGCTGTATTCGCAGCGGTTGGTAGGCGGGTCCTTCTTGCTAGGTTTTCAGTCATTGGTTCTTCAAGGTTTCAGAAACCCAATTCAAGGCTCTTATTAGTTGAATGCGAGGTCAATCACATCTAAACCAATCAAAGCACTCCTTTGGCTTTCTGTTCGCGGCTGTGTCTGTAGTGGAAGAACGGAAATGCAGCTTTTTTTTTTTCAGTGCCTCCTAGGACACACAGTGCGTCCTAGGACACCCTCGTGCGCCCTAGGACGCAGAGACGTGTCCGCCCGCGGTACACCGAAGTGCAACAGGTTAACCTCTTGCACTTCGGGATACCACGGGCGGTCATGTCTCTGTGTCCTAGTGCGTCCTTGTGCGTCTCAGTGCACACTGAAAAAAAAAAGAGCTGCATTTCCATTCTTCCACTACAGACACAGCCGCGAACAGAAAGCCAAAGGAGAGCTTTGATTGGTTTAGATTTGATTGACCTCTCATTTGACTAATAAGAGCCTTGAATTGGGTTTCTGAAACCTTGAAGAACCAATGACTGAAAAGCTAGCAAGAAGGACCCGCCTGCCAACGACTGCAAATACAAGAAGCCAATTGAAGCAGAGAAGTTTGACGATTGAAACGCGTGCGTCCCGTGCGTAAAATCTGTTTTGTGTAAGCCGCTGTGTGTAACGGTAGCGTTCGCCAGTCTTTTTTTATTACTACTGTTCTTATTTGTTTTGAAAAATCGTTCGCCAAAACCGCAATCATGGAAGCGCAAAACCGCAATAATGGAATCATGGTTTGAACCTGACCGGGTCGCGTGACCAGAACCACGAGTCGTAACAAGCGGACCAGCGTCATGTTCGTCTGACAACGAGGAACAGATGTTTGCCAGCGACACTGCTGTTGTGGACAGGTAAGTGTTATAAGCTAAATTATTCTTTATCACTGAAAATAGTAATCCAAATGACTTTTGACCGATCGGTAATTACAACTGTGCGTCATCGCCACATGACGGACCGTTGACGGACCGTTTTTTTGTGTGCCGCGTTCCTCTGTAGCAGCGGGGGGTGGGGGAGTTGTTATCCTCTACATTGCAGATATTTTAGTATAATTTTCATTGCACTGTAGGTTATTTTTTTTTGTAAAAAAAGGCCACACATTTTTTACGTGGCATGCTTCTTTGTGTGTAGGGGGCTTGTTTGTTCATTCATTCATTCATGAATGAATAAACAACCCCCCCTCCCACACACACACACAGCCCTGAGTGTCACCTTTCATTAGAGCCCAAGATGAAGCTTCTATGTTGAATCATTCAAAAGTTATAGACGTTTTTCCAAACTGTGACATTTGGCACAGTTCAAAAACGCCTGGGAACAACCTGAGAAAAAAGTTGTGTAATATATTCATTTTTTGTGGTATTGTTACAAAATTTTGACCTCAGCTGGATAACACTTGGTTCTACATTTCTGTTGCATTTTCCAGCCCGTATCTGACAACTGTGTGTTATTTGCAAGCATTTGTATCTAAAAAAACACCCAGGCAAACTTTATTTTCTTCAAGTTCAGTGTGTTTAGATGACTGTTACTCAGTGGCAGGAGCACTTAGAGAGATTATGACTGTTTTGCCAAAAAATTCAAAGTGTTTTCTTTTAAATGAGACCAATCCCATGAAGATGCTGCAAAGGGTTGAAGAACAGCTTCGGATTTACTTTGGGTACATTATTTTTAGACGTTTATAGGGAAATTGACCAGAATGCAAGGGGTTAAAGGGTGGTCAAGGCCCCCTTAGTGGTCAAGAGTGGTAAAAAAATTTTGTCAATAAAATAGTTCAGATTTCCAAGGCTACAACTTGAAAGTTGCAAGAGATAATGGCTCACTGTCAATTAGAAAAATGTAGAATATGATCCAAAGTTTCAGATAGGAATAAATTTATGCATCTAATTTGCATAATGTCGCGGCAGCTATATAAATTACATAACTCAGTCAAAAGTGGACTTTGGACACATTTACACAAAAAATGGTCCGTTTTTTTTACGCCGATTTGTCTTCAGGGGTATGTTTTTTATCTAATCTTCAAAGTATATGAACCAGAAAATCAATAAAATGTAAAAAAACCCAAACCCATATATTTCTCTTACCTGTTGCCGGGTGGGGGGGGCTCGCTCGCCCACGTGACCAGTCAGTTTTTGTCCATCGTTGCTGATGTGTCGCGTTTACTTAGTAATTTACACCTGCTTACACATCTACAAACCCTTATGATTATCCCACATGAATTTCGTTTGTATTACGTGGCTATTTTTTCTGTTTGGTGCATTTTTCCTGTGGAAATCCAGCCGCTCGTGGGTGCTGCCATCTTGGTAATGGGAGCTCAGTTTTTTGTCCATCGTGGTCAATGTATTGCGTTTACTTAGTAATGTACACCCGCTTCCACATCTACAAACTCTTATAATTATCCCACATGAATTTCGTTTGTATTACGCTGCTATTTTCCCCGTTTCATGCAGTTTCAGTCATCATCGCTGCCGCGATGACCGATTGTGAAGGCATCCACATTGGTGCTGTGAGCTCAAAGCGGAAAAAGGAAAAATAATAATGAGGATTTCTTCTTCTTTGCTGTATTCCATGTCAGCCATGATTCCTTCGGCGCGTGTCTGCCACTTTCTAAACTGTCAGATCAATACAGATTAGTACAAATTCTCAGCATAGCCGGGGGACGTCAGTAAGTTGACCGGTGCAGTTGCTGTGCTGTGCCACTGGGGGCGCGTGACCCGTCCATTTAATGTGGACAGTTAGAGGGTTAAAAACGGCTGCAGCTGAACTGTCACCATGCCTGTGACATCACTTCCTGTCTAACCTCCTCCTCCTGCACAAAGAGGAACCGCCATCCGTCCCTTCACCTTTGACCACTGGGATTAAAGCAGAGGGGTGACATGGGAAATGTAGTCCACCAGGAAATGGGGGACAGAGACAGGAGATGGTTGGACGGACAGACAGAGCGTTCTCACCTCCCCCTGCGTCCCTCTCCTCCAGGCGTCGGAAAAGATGGAGCTGACCACGCTCTGCGAGCGGATATGGGCTGACGAGTTCATCTCCGACACGCCGCTGTCTGACTGGCTGGAGTGATTGGACTGGGACTCTGGACACACAACAGGTTCTTTTCAGATTCTGGACTATCCAAACATATTGGCTAAATATACAGATGGACAGACAGACCTGGGAGGCTGGAGGAGCTGGATCCTGATTTGATGGAAGAAGACGACAGGGAGGACCAATCGTAGGCCGCCTCCGATCTCCTCATGGCCTCCTGGAAATTGATGTACAGCTGCTTCCCGTACTGATGGACCAAAACAAAAAAAACAGATTGTAAAGTCTGACAGCAGCAGGTAAGAAGGACCTGTGAAACCTCTCCCTTGTGCACTCTAGATGGCACAGGCTGCTGCTAAATGAGCTGCTCAGAGCACTCAGCGTGTCCCTGATGGGGTGGGACTCTGACTCCTATCACTCTCTCTTATCACGTCCACTGGGTTGAAGCAGAACTCCAGAATAGAGTTGGACCTTCTTAATCAGCCTGTTCAGTCTCTTCCTGTCAGCTGCCATGATGCTGCTGCCCCAGCAGACCACTCCATGCATGATGGCTGATGCCACCACAGAGTCATAGAAGATATTCTCCCAGTATATGCAGTATTAATATGAGTGATTTGAAAACAGAACTTTGAGTTGGTTGAATGTACAAATGTAGTGTGTATGGGACAAATAAAGGATTATCTATATCAGTTAATGTATGAAATCGAAATTTCAACCTTACATGTAAAATTTTAAATATACAAACCAAAAGTAAAAATTGTAGTTGATAAAAGGAATTTTCCTCAAAATACCAAAGTTTGAGTCGGCCTAAAAAAACCCAACACTCACACACACGAGATGGGGAAGGGGGGGGGGCTGAAAAGTTCATAGGCTGAAAATTTCATATTGGTCAAATTTGACCAAATGTGGTCTATTTTTCAACATAGGCCACATTTGGTCAAATTTGACCATGATGAACTTCTCAGCCCCCATCCATTTGACAAAATGTTCCTTGCAATAATGGAGAAGAGTAACTTACTGCAGCCAGCCATCAGGGGGCAGCAGAGGGGCGTGAGCTTCATTTTTGGAGAGCTTAAAGGGATGATGAAGCACAGCTACAGAGCTGGGAAAAAACCCAAGTGAACTGCAGTTCATTGACTTCATCCAGCTTGTTTGGACAGAATCCTGTTTTTTTTTATGTAACACTCACTTTCCCTTTAAGAGTAAAGAACGTTGACTGTAAGCATAAAATGGCTCACGATCAGAGCGATACGTGTACCTTGGCGATGCGGATGCTGTTGGTCCACTGCTGCAGGGTCCTGATGTCATCACAGCAGAGGTACTTGATGTACTGGGACTTCTTCTGGATCTGAGGGTGCTGCAGACACATAACATGGTATCAGGGGACGTCTTCTTCTCTGGGCTACATCGTAGAGCTAACAACGCCATGCTAATGCCTTAGGCTGCATTCAGACCAGGATAGTCTGGGGGTCTCGGTTCGACTGGGTAGGGAATGCCGAGAATTTTCACCTTTGTTTGGTTTGGTTTGCATCTACACTGCAGTGGACCAAACTGCCTGGACAACATCACGCAGTTACAACAACTGCCCAATTGGGGCGCTGTAGCCAAAACCACCACTGACCACGAAGAAAAAATCTCGGCGAAGAAGAAAAATCAGGCTCATCAATTGGCCAGGACCGAAAACGTAAATCTGTTCCCTTCAGGCGAGTTGTTTGCCCGTCACAAATGAGACATTTTTTTTTAAACTTTTCTTCTCGGCTTTCTCCGGTAAAAGGATTTCTCTGATTTGCGTGGTTGTCTTTATTATTATTTTCTACCAAAAATCTACTACGGTAAATGCCACTTCTTCTTCTCAGACTACGTGCTGCTATGGTTACATAAACATCGAGGGGAACTTTTGCCCTTTGGTCCGCTGGATACTCCATTTGGATTCACACTGCAAGCGGCACGCACCAGACTTCATTTGCAAGAGAACTGAGACCCCCGTTTTCAGGGGGACCAGACTTCGCTTGTTTGGTGTGCACCAGAGTTCCAACGTGCATTCAGACTGCACCAAACGACCCAAACTATCCACGGAAGCCACTGTTTGGTCCTTTGGTCCGGACCAAAGAGTGGCCGTCTGACTGTGCCCTTAAACTGCAGAAATGCCTCCAGTCCAGTTTGTATTTTCAAGCTGTCATTGCTATCCCTGACCACTAGATGGCAGAGCATCACACCACAGCAGTGTTTTCTCCTACTGGTCTACCTTACCTTCAGCACCATGCAGTAGTCTGTAGGAGCCTTGTATTTACTCTTGTAGTCCTGACCCAGGTACACGTTCACATGATCCAGCTGCAGAAAGCACACTAGGTCTCTGGATGCCTATGAATCAACATCCAAGGATATTAAACTATCAAATATTATGGTCAGTATTTTTTTTTTTAATTGTTTCAGTTCGTCACACACCTTGGCCTTGCCCTTGGGGACATAGTAAATCCCAGAAGCCCTCAGCAGGAAGTAGCGTTTCTTCCACGACTTCTTACCATCCTCCTTCAGCCACAGGACCCCTTCCATCTCCGGGACGGACACTGAGCTGCCCCCGAAACACTCCTGGTGATGCAAAAAAACCCACGTCCGCATCAGCGTGGTTTCAAGATAGAATATGAGATGAGCAGAAATACCATTTAAAGCCACAGAAAGACAAGCACAGCTGACCTCGAGCAGAGCCTCTTTGTTCCTCTCGGCCATCTCACACGTCTCCTTCCGCCCAAGAAGATAGTTCTGCAGCAGAAGAGAAAAAAATCAAATGAGAACCATTTCTGAGCTCTAAAATAATATCACTCATAGATGTATGCGAGGGTCCACCGTGAAAAACCAGTCCCAAATGAGCAATCTGATTGGATAATAGGGATTTGAGAAGTTACTACACTACCGTTCAAAAGTTTGGGGTCACCCAGACAATTATTTTGTGTTTTCCATGAAAAGTCACACTTATTTACCACCATGAGTTGTAAAATGAATAGAAAATATAGTCAAGACATTGACAAGGTTAGAAATAATAATTTGAATTTGAAATAATAATTTTTTCCAGATAAGATAAGATAAGATAAGATAAGCCTTTATTAGTCCCACAACGGGGAAATTCCAGGATTGCAACAGCACAGGGATAGCAACACTCAGAGCAACAATCAGAAGGCAAGAAAAAACAAGCAAGCAAGAGCAGCTAATATACATATGTACATATTACTATAAAATATATATATACACACACACACACACACAGACACACAGTGCAGAGCATTGTAGCTGGATGGAATAAATATATGAATATATGAACACACAGTGCAGAGCATTGTAGCTAGATGGAATAAATATGTAAATATATAAACACCCACAGTATGGAGCATTGCAGCTAGGTGGAATAAATATGCAAGTATATAAACACACACAGTGCGGAGCAATGTAGCTAGATGGAATAATATGTAGATATATAAAAACACAGTGCGGAGCATTGTAGCTAGATGGAATAAATATATAGATATATAAATATAAACACACCCAGTGCAGAGCATTGTAGCTAGATGGAATAAATATGTAAATATATAAACACACACAGTGCAGAGCATTGTTGCTAGGTGGGATGAAACAGCATAACCGTCTATTTAGTTATCCTACAAGGTATGATTATGTGCCCATACATATTCTCACCCTCCATAGCGACCGGTATGTTCCTAGTTGTATGCCGGAGAGGACCATTGTGTAAGTCTATTGCATCTTTTGCGTTCAAAAAAAAAAAAAAAAAACAAAAAAAAAACTATTAGTTTGTTACGTCTTTTTGCTATCTCTGTGAGCAGCCCTGCTTAGGTTGTACAGTCTGACAGCCGTTGGTAGGAAGGACCTACGAAACCTCTCGGTTGTGCACCTGGGATGATGTAGTCTGCTGCTAAATGAGCTCCTCAGTGCATCCAGTATACTCAACCTGCTCAAAGGAAGGTCAGTTTTATAGCTTCTCTAACCAGCTAAACTGTTTTCAGCTGTACTAACATGATTGCACAAGGGTTTTCTAATCATCCATTAGCCTTCTGACGCAATGAGCAAACACATTGTACCATTAGAACACTGGAGTGATAGTTGCTGGAAATGGGCCCCTATACACCTATGTAGATATTGCACCAAAAACCAGACATTTGCAGCTAGAATAGTCATTTACCACATTAGCAATGTATATTAGATATTAGAGTGTATTTCTGATTAGTTTAAAGTTATCTTCATTGAAAAAAACAGTGCTTTTCTTTCAAAAATAAGGACATTTCTAAGTGACTCCAAACTTTTGAACGGTAGTGTATATCCATAAAATTTTCAACTTTTCCCCCTAATCCCATAAATTTGTGACTTTTCCTCCTAAGTGTCATAAATTTGCAATTTTGTTGTATTTGTATTTTTTTTGTATTTTGTATACTTTATTAATCCCAGAGGAAAATTACAAGGCATCCACCTGGATGGATGAGGCAGCCACGGTGCGGCGCCAATCCCTTCACCATTCACACACACATTCACACCTAGGGCCACTTTAGAGTCTCCAGTTAACCTAATTTGCATGTTTTTGGCCTGTGGGAGGAAACCAGAGTACCCGGGGTAAACCCACGCAGACACGGAGAGAACATGCAAACTCCACACAGAAGGGTCACGATGGTCAGGGGTGGAATCGATCCCATGACCTTACTGTACTGCCACAGTGCTAACCACTGCACCACCAAGCTGCCATTTTTTAAAATGGTAAATGGCGTTCACTTATATAGCGCTTTTTACCCATTTCTGGATGACCAAAGCGCTTTACAGATCCTGTTATCCACCCATTCACACATTGATGTATGAATTTTTTTTTGTATTTTTTTGTTCTATTTTTGTATTTTTATTTGTATTATTTTGGTCCTCCAGTCTTGTAAATCTGTGGCTTTTTTAACTCCTAGCTTCATAAATTGCTGATGTTTTTAAACATCTCTCATCAACTAAATGGAACTCAAAAGAGTACAACCAAATGTACTCAAGTCAAAGTACAGGTGTTTCCTCATAAACGTACTCAAGTAAGAGTAAAAAGTATCCTACAATAAACTATTTGGTGAAGAACTTCTCACCTGTGGGTTCTTGAAGAGAGCATACTTCTCGATCCGCTCCGTGAACATGAGGCGATTCTGGCTGTCCCTGGTCCAGTTTAGCAGGTTCTCCACCAGGTTCTCGTGGTCCTCAAAGATCCGCTCTGCACACAAAGAAGTACTTTATACTGAGCAACACAATGACATGGCAATAATTAAAAAATTAAAGCTGCAAACAGCGATAAACAGGCCCTCACATGCCCGTGGCCCCTACTGCCTGATGGTAATAGCATACAGCCTCTACTTCCCTTCAGTACTAGCGTATAGCCCGTACTTCCCGTCGGTACTAGTGTACGGCCCCTACTGCTGATTGGTTCTAGGATATGGCCCCTACTGCCCGTTGGTTCTAGCGTACGGCCCCTACTTCCTGTTGGTACTAGCGTATGGCCCCTACTGCCCATTGGTACTATCGTATGGCCCCTACTGCCCATCAGTACTAGTATCTGGCCCCTACTGCCCATTTGTACTAGCGTACGGCCGTCGGCCCTAGTGCACGGCCTCTAATGCCCGTCGGTCCAAGTGTATGGCCCCTACTGCCCGTTGGTACTAGTGCATGGCCCCTACTCCCTGTCAGTACTAGCATGCGGCCGTGGATGCTAGCATACGAACCTACTGCCCATTGGTGACATAGCGGCATACAGTGATACGGCATTTTTCCACTGTTTTCTATCCAAACAATATAGGATAATTAACACATTATCTTTAACCTCTTGTGCTCCGTTGCACCGTGGACGGGCAAGTCTCTGCGTCCTAGAGCACACGAGAGCGCACGAGGGCACTCTCGTGCGCTCTAGGATGCATGGTGTAGATGGTGATGTAGGTGGTGATGGTGATGTAGTGGCGTCCAAGCGCGCACTGAAAATAAAAGCTGCAGACACAGCCGCGAACAGATTAGTTCATCTGATTGACCTCTCATTCGACTAATAAGAGCCTTGAATTGGGTTTCTGAAACCTTGAAGAACCAATGACTGAAAACCTAGCCAGAAGGACCCGCCTGCTGTGAATGCAGTGAGCCAATTGAAGCAGAGAAGTTCGCGAGCTGTTTTTTTTAAGGCTGGGTGAAGACTGACTGCTGGAGTGGATCAAAAAAGGATTAGACGTTATGAGACGTTATGATTTCTTCCATGGTCATAGACCGACGGAGGCTGACGACGAAGGCTGAGTGACACACACGCCTTCGCCAGTCTTTTAATTACTACTGTTTGTTTTGAAAAATCGTTCGCCAAAAACCGCAATCACGGAAGCACAAAACCGCAATAATGGAATTATACTTTGACCGGGTCGCGAGACCAGAACCACGAGCGGACCAGCGTCGCGTTCGTCTGACAATGAGGAAGAGAAGTTCACCAGGACAATGTGGCTGTGAAGAGGTAAGGTGTTATAAGCCAAATTATTTTTTATCCTTGAAAATTGTAATCAAAAATGACTTTTGACCGATCGGTAAATTACAACTGTGCGGCGCACGATGTCCGAAGTGCGTGCACCGCGTTACACGGTTCTTCGCCGCCTCCGGACCGTGAACGCCCCCCCCCCCCCCGCCGCTACGATTCTGTAGTGGGGGAAGGGGGGGAGCCGCGGTGACAGCGTTGCTGTGGAAACATGCCACATCCGAGTGTAATCCGTCATGTAGCGAGGGCCGATCTCCGTCCTCTGTAGCGGGGGGGGGGACAACCCCCCCATACACACACAGACACAGCCCTGAATGTGACCTTTCATTAGAGCCCAAAATGAAGCTTCTACATTAAATCATTCAAAAGTTACAGACATTTTTCCAAACTGTGCCATTTGGCACAATTTGGCACAGTTCCAAAACGCCTGGGAACTACCTGAGTAAAAAGCTGTGTAATATATTCAATTTTTGTGGTATTGTTACAAAATTTGGACCTCAGCTGGATAACACTTGGTTCTACATTTCTGTTGCATCTTCCAGCCCAGATCTGAAGCTGTGTGTTATTTGCAAGCATTTATATCCAAAAAAACACCCAGGCCAAATTTATTTTCTTCAAGTTCACTATGTTTAGATGACTGTAACTCAGTGGCCGGAGCACTTAGAGAGATCATGTTTTTTTTGCCAAAAAATTCAAAGTGTTTTCTTTTAAATGAGACCAACCCCATGAAGATGCTGCAAAGGGTTGAAGAACAGCTTTCAATTTACTTTGGGCACATTATTTTTTGGCGTTTTTAGGAAAATTGACCGGAGTGCAAGGGGTTAATGGATTAAAATAGTTGTCGGGTCATTCCTTGAGGTGATGCCAGCAATGGTGACTGGTTTATCTCAGCAGCTGGCTCAGCTTAAAACAAGGGTAGATCTTATAAGTTTTGTTTTTCTTATTTCTGACAAGGATGAAAAGGAGATGTTTTAACGTTACCTTGACATGTTTCGACTGGCTGTCTGCAGTCTTCCTCAGAATTGTCAGCTGATCGCTGTGGAGTCTCATTTATCAGTTGTTTTTCCTAGGCATGGCCAGCCCACTGGAACTGTCAGATCCACTGGGCTGGCCACGCTCCCTGCTGTCCAATGGTCTCTGGAGAATGTAGTCCCTGGTGTGAGAAAGCATAAATGCCCCCTCATCTCGATTCATGCTGTCTTTGCCCCACTAGGGGTGTAGACAGTCCAGTGGATCTGACAATTCTGCTGGGCTGGCCACGCTTAGGAAAAACAGCTGATAAATGAAAGTCCACAGCGATCAGCTGACACTTCTGAGGAAGAGTGCAGACGGCCAGTCGAAATATGTCAAGGTAAAGTTAAAACATCTCCGTTTCATCCTTGTCTGAAATAAGAAAAACAAAACTTACATTTGAAAAAGACAGAATGAACCTACTTGGGCTACCAAGAGTAGGTCTAGTTTTTCAGTGTTTACACAATAAACTGATCCTCCAGGGCACCTGAAGTGTGCTACCTCATCCTGCACACACCCCTCTTTTTTCCATTACCTAACAAAGCTCACATTAACAAGTAATCAAGTTTGCCCATATAGGCAGAAATATTTAAGTTTTGAATTCACTTGAAAAAAATAAATGAAGAGCTCTGTTTTTTCTGAATAAATAAGATTTCTTTACAAAAAAAATCTGGTTCTGGTTTACTGAATTAATGTTCTTATTAATAAGGAAAACAGAACAAGATTTTTTTATTCATGAAAAATATAAATTAAAAAAAACTGATTTAAAAAAAAAATTCTTACAAGTGAAAGGCAATTTGCTTCTGCACTAATACAGACAAAGAACGATCCAACAGACTCTCATGTTGAATGCTAAAACAAGGATTCAGTGTACCCCGCCCGGTATGGGGTTACCGGGGCTCCACTTTGGAGCCAGACCTGGGGGAGAGGGTTGATGGCGAGTGCCTGGTGGCCGGGCTCAGCCCGAAGGAGTTACATGGGTCCGCCCTCCAGTGGGCTCACCACCTGCAAGAGGGATCATGGGGGTCCGGTGCTATGTGGATCAGGTGGCGGTTGAAGGCGGAGACCTTGGCGGTTTGATCCCAGACTTCCTAAACTGGCTTTTGGGGCATGGAATGTCTCCTCTCTGGTGGAAAGGAGCCTGAGCTGGTGCATGAGGTTGAGAGATACTGGCTAGAAATAGTCAGCCTCACCTCAACACACAGCTCTGGTTCCGGAACCAGTCTCCTGGAGAGGGGCTGGAGCTTGGCCTACTCTGGAGTTGCCCCGGGCAAGAGGCGGTGAGCAGGGGTGGGTATTCTTCTATCCCCCCACCTTGTGGCTTCTATATTGGCGTTTTCCCCGGTGGATGAAATGGTTGTTTCCCTGTGCCTTCAGGTTGGGAAACGGGTCCTGACCATCATTTGTGCCTATGCACCAAATGATGGTTCAGAGTACCCACCCTTTCTGGAGTCCCTGACTGGGGTGCTGGAGGGTGCTCCTCTTGGAGACTCCATTGTCCTACTGGGGGACTTCAATGCGCATGTGGGCAATGGCAGTGAAACCTGGAGGGGGGTGATTGTGAGGAATGGCCTGCCCGATCTGAACCCGAGTGGTGTTTAGTTATTGGACTTCTGTGCTAACCACAGTTTGTCCGTAATGAACACCATGTTCAAGCATAAGGGTGTCCATATGTGCACCTGGCACCAGGACACCCTAGGTCGCAGGTCGATGATCGATTTTGTTGTCGTGTCATCAGACCTGCGACTGTATGGCTTGGACACTCAGGTAAAGAGAGGTGCAGAGCTGTCAACTGATCACCACCTGGTGGTGAGTTGGATCCGATGGCAGGGGAGGACAGCATTCAGACCTGGTAGACCCAAACGTATAATGAAGGTGTGCTGGAAACATCTGGCTGAGGCCCCTGTCCGGGAGGTTTTCAACTCCCACCTCCGGAAGAACTTCGACCACATTCTGATGGAGTCTGGAGAGATGGAGTCTGAACGGGCCATGTTCTCCACCTCCATTGTTGAAGCGGCTGCCCAGAGCTGCAGCTGCAAGGTCATCGGGGCATCTTGTGGTGGCAACCGCCGAACCAAGTGGTGGACACCAGTGGTGAGGGTGGCCATTAAGCTGAAAAAGGAGTCCTATCAAGCTTGGCTGGCTTATGGGACTCCCAAAGCAGCTGAGGTGTACCAGCAGGCCAAGCAGAGTGTGGCTCAGGTGGTTGCTGAAGCAAAAACTCGGGTGTAGGAGGAGTTCGGTGAGACCATGGAACAAGACTTTTGGTCGGTGTCAAAGAGATTCTGGCAAGCTGTCCGGCGGCTCAGGAGGGGTAAGCAGCTCCCTGTCCACACTGTGTATGGTGCGGATGGGTCGCTACTGACTTCAACTGGGGACATCGTCGGGTGATGGAAGGAATACTTTGAGGATCTCCTCAATCCCACTAACACACCTTCCACAGAGGAAGCAGGGCTTGTGGACGAGGGGGACGACTTGCCCATCACAGGGGCTGAGATCGCCAAGGTGGTTAAAAATCTCTTTAGTGGCCGGGGCTTGGGGTGGATGAGATCCGCTCTGAGTACCTCAAGGCTCTGGATGTTGTGGGGCTGTCATGGTTGACACGCCTCTGCAACATTGTGTGGAGGTTGGGGACAGTGCCTTTGGCATGGCAAACCGGGGTAGTGGTTCCTCTCTTTAAAAAGGGGGGCCGGTGGGTGTGCTCTAACTTTAGAGGGATCACACTCCTCAGCCTCCCTGGGAAGGTCTATGCTAAGGTAATGGAGAGGAGAGTCTGGCCGTTGGCTGAACCTTGGATTCAAGAGGAGCAATATGGTTTTTGTCCTGGCTGTGGCACATCGGACCAACTCTTTACTCTCTTGAGAATCCTCGAGTGTTCGTGGGAGTTTGCCCAACCAGTTTACATGTGTTTTGTGGACTTGGAGAAGGCATTCGATGGTGTCCCTCGTGGTTTTTCGTGGAGGGTGCTTTGGGAGTATGAGGTATCGGGCTTGTGGCTATGAGCTATCCGGTCTCTATATGACCGTTGTGAGAGTTTGGTTTGTATTGCCAACACTCTGTCGGACTCATTCTCAGTGGGAGTTGGACTCCGCCAGGGCTGCCCTTTGTCACCGATCCCATTCATAATTTTTATGGACAGGATTTCTAGGCTCAGCCAGGGAATGGAGGGTGTCATGCTTGGTGACCACAGGATCTCATTTCTGTTGTTTGCAGATGATGTTGTCCCGTTGGCTTCAACCAGCAATGACCTACAGGTCTTACTGGGACGGTTTGCCGCTGAGTGTGAAGCTGCTGGGATGAGAATCAGTACCTCCAAGTCCATGGTCCTCAGCTGGAAAAAGGTGGATTGTCCTCTCCGGGTTGGGGACAGGCTCCTGCCCCAAGTGGAGGAGTGTAAGTATCTCGAGGTCATATTCCCAAGTGAAGGGAGAATGGAGTGAGAGATTGACAGACGGATCGGAGCAGCATTTAAGGTAAGATAAGATAAGCCTTTATTAGTCCCACAATGGGGAAATTCCAGGATTGCAACAGCACAGGGATAGCAACACTCAGAGCAATAATTAAGAAGATACGGAAGATATAAATAAGAGCAGTGGATATACATACATACACATAAATATATAAATATATATACAAAGTGCGGAGCATTGTAGCAAGATGGAATAAACAGCATAACCGTCTACTTAGTTATCCTACATAGTATGAATATGTACCCATACATATTGTCACCCTCCGTAGCGACTGATAATGTCCTAGTTGTATATACTGGAGGGGACCATTGTGTAAGTCTATTGCGTCTTTTGCATTCAATACTATTAGGTCGTCACGTTTTTTTTCTATCTCTGCGAGCAGCCCTGCTTAGGTTATACAGTCTGACAGCTGTAGGTAGGAAGGACCTGCGAAACCTCTTGGTTGCGCACCTAGGATGATGTAGTCTTCTGCTAAATGAGCTCCTCAGTGCGTTCAGTATGTCCTGCATAGGGTGGGACTCGGACTCCAGCAGAGATGACAGTTTAGCCACCATCCTTCTCTCTCCTATCTCCTCCACTGGGTCAGGGCGCTGCCCCAGGACAGAGCTAGCTTTCTTGATCAGTTTGTTCAGTCTCTTCCTATCGGCTGCTGTAATGCCACTGCCCCAGCAGACCACTCCAAAAGTGATGGCTGATGCCACCACCATGTCATAGAATGTCTTCAGCAGCGCCCCTTGTACACCAAAAGACCTGAGTCTCCTCAGTAGGAACAGCCTGCGCTGTCCCTTCTTGTAGAGTGCGTCGGTATTGTGTGACCAGTCTAGCTTATTGTTCAAATGAACATCCAGGTACTTGTAGGATGTCACCATCTCGATGTCTGTTCCCTGTATGTTTACTGGTGCTGTGAGGGGTTGTCCTTGCCTGCGGCAGTCCACCACCAGCTCCTTAGTTTTCCTCGCGTTGATCTGGAGGCAGTTCCGATGGTACCAGTCCACGAAGTCCTGGATAAGTCCTCTGTACTCAGCTTCATCTCCGTTGGAGATGAGGCCGACGATAGCAGAGTCGTCAGAGAACTTCTGTAGATGGCAGTGTGTTGTGTTGTGTGAGAAGTCTGCAGTATAAAGGGTGAACAGGAAGGGAGCCAAAACCGTTCCCTGAGGGGGCCCCCGTGCTACCGATGATCATGTCGGACACACAGTCCCGGGTTCTCACAAACTGTGGCCGGTTAGTGAGGTAGACCAGGATCCATGATGACAGGTGCTGGTCCACCCCTGCGCACAGCAGCTTGTCCTTCAGGATCATCGGTTGGATGGTGTTGAAAGCACTGGAGAAGTCAAAGAATATGATCCTCACCGCATTCCCGGGCTTCTCCAGGTGGGACAGAGAACGGTGAAGGAGAAAGATCACTGCATCCTCCACCCCAATGCCATGCTGGTAGGTGAACTGGAGTGGATCCATCGCTGGTCCCACCAGGGGGCGGAGGTGAGCAAGGAGCAGTCTCTCCAGGGTCTTCATCATGTGGGACGTCAGGGCCACTGGTCTGTAGCTGTTCAGGTCTTTGGGGCGGGAAGTCTTTGGTACAGGTACCACACAAGATGTTTTCCACAACTGTGGTACCCTCCCCAGCTTCAGGCTCAGGTTGAAGATGAGCTCCACAATCCCACACAGCTGATCTGCACAGGACTTGAGGAGCTTTGCGCTGATGCCGTCCGGTCCCGACGCCTTCCTCGCCTTGATCTTCCTCAGCTCCGTCCTCACCTGGGTCTTAGTGAGGGTCATGTCGGGGGGCTGTGTGTTGGGAGTGTGGGGGGGGGTGTTGGTGGAGTGGGGTGTGGGCAGCAGGAGTCGATGTCTTTAGAGGCAGCAGTGGTTGTTGTGCAGTCGGGGGGGGGGAGGGCGGTTGGTCAAACCTATTAAAAAACAGGCTCAGATTGTTCGCCCACTCCGTGCCCCCCGTGGCCTGGGAGGAGGTATTCTGGAGCCCAGAGATGGTTTTAAGGTTTCTCCAAACCCCACCGATGTCGCTCTGTTGCAGCTTGACCTCCATCTTCTTTCTGAAGCTGTCCTTGCCTTCTCTGATCTTCCTCCTCATCTCCCTCTGTACAGACTTCAGCATCTCCCTGTTCCCCGACCTGAAGATCCTCTTCTTCTCTCTCAGAAGTGTTTTTATCTCAGGGTTGATCCAGGGTTGGTTGTTCGAGCAACACCGTATGGTCTTGGTGGGTACGGTGTTGTCCACACAGCAGCTGATGTAGTCCGTGATGGTGTGAGTGAGGCCATCGATGTCCTCACCATGCATTTGCAGTGATGCAGATGTTGTACCAGTCTGTTGTGGTGAAGAAGGAGCTAAGCTCTAAGGCAAAGCTGTTGATTTACCAGTCAATCTACATTCCTACCATTACCAGCTTTGGGTAATGACCAAAAGAATGAGATCGCGGATACAAGCTGCTGAAATGAGCTTCCCTCGTGGGATTGCTGGACTCACCCTTAGCGATAGGGTAAGGAGCTCAGTCATCTGGGAGAGGCTCAGAGTAGAACTGCTGCTCCTCCACATTGAAAGGAGCCAGTTGCTTTGGTATGGGCATCTGATCAGAATGCCTCCTGGACGCCTCCCACTTGAGGTGTTTCAGGCATATCCCATTGGGAGGAGACCCTGGGGTAGACCCAGGACTCGCTGGAGAGACTATGTGTCCCAGCTGGTCTGGGAACGCCTTGGTATCCTCTCTGAAGAGCTGGAGTAGGTGGCTGGGGAGAGGGAAGTCTGGGCTTCTCTGCTTGAACTGCTGCCTCCGCGACCTGGACCTCCGGAAAAGCGGTAGAGGATGGACGGATGGATGGCATTAATTCTTGGTGGTCTAATAACAAGTAGCAGAAGTATAATTTGGCACTTATTTTTGGTTTTTATTTTTATATTCAGTTCTTCATTCGACATGCTGCTCACTCTTATTCTGAAGGTTTACAAGACCAGATTGGAGCTCTTATTTTGAAACTTCACTTACGAAGGGAGAAATGTTTACCTGCAGAATACAGTTAGTTAAGTTAATTCCCTTTCACAGCATGTGGAACACCATTTTGGTGTATGGGGTGGCGCCTATCTCCGTTTCTCTGACCCTAGGCCACACAGCTACTAAGTAGTGAAAGCTACAGTGGGGGGGTCAGTCCTCTGGTAGCTCTGTGCGTAACTTTCCTTTCCCCGTTCTATTATGCTGAGCACGTAATGAGAAAGTAATGACCTGGCTGGGATTTGAACCCCTGCCTCCCGAGTGTGGGGCGGATGCTCTACCAACTTAGCCACCACTCCGCAGAATACAGACTGCCGCTTTAATATTTGTCTTCATCTAGCTTACATTTCCTGTGTATATTTCCTGTGTAACACATTTTCCTGTGTAAGACCTTTTCACATTTCCTGTGTAAAGGTCTCCCGAGTCGGCGGACGGAGCCACTGTTTACAGCAGGAGACGTTACAGCAGGAAGATCTAGTGCTAGCTAGCACTCAACTGCCACCCGGGCTAACGGAGAAACTCGACATACCGGGAACTGTAGCGAAAACGACGCGGGTGCCGGGCTGGAGTTTAGGCGGCGTGCAAGAAATATAAGACAGAATAATAAAGAGCTATGGCAAGAACCAAGCAGACCGCCCGTAAAATCTACTGGAAGAAAAAGCCCCCCAGGAAGCAGCTAGCCACCAAGGCTGCTCGGAAAAGCGCTCCTGCTACCGGCGGAGTGAAGAAGCCTCACCGTTACAGGCCCGTGGCTCTGAGAGAGATCCGTCGCTACCAGAAATCCACGGAGCTGCTCATCCGTAAGCTGCCCTTCCAGCGCCTGGTGAGGGAGATCGCTCAGGACTTCAAGACCGACCTGCGCTTCCTGAGCTTCGCCGTCATGGCTCGGCAGGAGGCCAGCAAGGCCTACCTGGTGGGTCTCTTCTTCGCTAAGAGGGTCACCATCATGCCCAAAGACTTCCAGCTGGCCTGCCGCATCCGCGGAGAGAGAGCTTAGACTTTCTGCTGCACATTCACCAACCACAATGCTCCGCACTGTGTCTATATGTATATATACAGTATATATACGTATATATATATATATATATATATATATATATATATATATTTATAGTAATATGTACATATGTTTACTAGCTGTTCTTGTTTTTTCTTGCCTTCTGATTGTTGCTCTGAGTGTTGCTATCCCTGTGCTGTTGCAATCCTGGAATTTCCCCATTGTGGGACTAATAAGCTCAGGAGCTCAGTCATCCGGGAGAGGCTCAGAGTAGAACCGCTGCTCCTCCACATTGAAAGGAGTCAGTTGAGGTGGTATGGGCATCTGATTAGGATGCCTCCTGGACGTCTCCCACTTGAGGTGTTTCAGGCACGTCCCACTGGGAGGAGACCCCGGGGCAGACCCAGGACTCGGTGGAGAGACTATGTCTCCCAGCTAGTCTGGGAACGCCTTGGTATCCCCTCTGAAGAGCTGGAGCAGGTGGCTGGGGAGAGGGAAGTCTGGGCTTCTCTGCTTGAACTGCTGCCTCCGCGACCCGGACCTCCGGAAAAGCGGTAGAAGATGGATGGATGGATGGATGGATGGGACTAATAAAGGCATATCTTATCTTATCTTATATGGAGACAAACTTGCTTTGATTCTGATGGTGTTTTCTGACTGCTCTAATACTTGACTTCCTCGCTGACCGTTTCAAAATAAAAGAGGAAATGTGACAACAAAATTAAAAATGGCAGTTTGAAATCTAACTGAGGACCCCTGGTCTAGCAACATATTTGTTGAATATGAAGTTTATTCAGTGAATAAAATGCAATTAAATACTGCTAAAGTATTACTTTTCACTGATTCTTTCTCTCCAATTTAGCAAATTAATTAAGCAATATTACTTAGTGCAGTAACAATGAATATAGTAACTACGGTGATTCATCATAGGCCCAACGCAAATTGCTTTATCCAACAGTTCCACAAGCACAGTTTACTAAATGACAGTAATACAGGACAAAATAATACGATTTGTTTGTTTAATCAGTTATTTTGCTCCACCGCGAAAAAATAGTCTCTTCTAAATGTACTCATTTAACTGTTGCTAAGCACCTCTTTGAGCATATTATAGAAAAGAATAGGTATATTGCCATTTCTCACACACGTAACCAAATTAAATATTGTCCAGTGCAGAAGTCAGTGTTTATAATACATACAGGTCACCTGTTCTGTGGTTTGTGGTCACTGTGGCATGGCTAGTTAGTGTGCTAGCACTGTGGTACACTTTGATCACTTTTTCGTGCCATTTTCAGATGAAATAAAGAGTCCATCATCACCAGTAAAGGTGGTATAGGTTGCCAAATGAGACAATAAATCCAACTCTAGCTCATCTAGTTGACAGTAAAAAATGCTTAGTAATAGGGATGTTAATGATTGACTTTTGATTAATTGCCGATAAGAACTTAGTCGACTAAATTAAATTAGTTGTCAATTAACCGGTAAATCAGCAGTCCTTTACAATAGGAGCTTATTCTATGAAATGTAGTGGCATCGCCATCCAAGCGGGGGTGCACCTGGTCACCCACTGCCGCGTTTCAACCAAAAAAGCAGAAGAAGATGCTAAGCTTCCAGAGTGCATGCACTCAGCAGCGCAAAAAACTCGCCCTTCTGGGTTACGCTGGAGAATCACAAGAAGTTCCAATGGCACGTTCCAATGTCCACCCGCCTGCTTCAAATCAACAGGGTGGAGAAATGGACTGCAAAAAGTAAAAAGACTATATGAGCGCAAAAACACATCTCCGCTGCCTTCAGCCTGCCACTAGATGGGAAAGCAGACCAAACTCAAGTTCCCATTGAGGTAACAGGCAACAGAGAAGCCCAGATCCTACTGGGTTTGCCTGTATTTCCGGGGTACTATGATAATGTTTAACATGCAACAGATGAAGCAGCTCACAATTTATTTTCCTGTTAAAACAGTCTACCAGTGCATCTCGGTAAATTAGAATGTGAAAGTTTTTTTAAATATTACTAAAAAAAGATTAATTTTATGATACTGGTAGAACTTTTTAAAATAAATAAAAAAAATAATGACATTTGTAATTTACTGAGATCTACCAGCACATAGTACACACTATACAGTGCAAAATTTGTTAAAAAAATGCCACTGTCTGTAGTAAGAAAAATGCAAATGGTACAATAAATCATTGAGGAATATAATGCTCATATTTTGTTCAGTATATGAAAAAACAGCAACTTTTTATATGTCAAGGATAGACCATATTGTACTGAGGGAAATTCAGATTCTCAGGAAAAATGGTGCTTATCAATTAATCGTTAATCGATCGATAAGGTGAATCAATTATCAGTTAATGGATTAATCGATAACGTGCATTCCTAGTTAGTAATTAATGGTTACTAGAACACATCTGAAGAGGAGTGATGCATATCAAGTGCAATTATTGGGGAAAACAGTCACTCCTGGAATCCCTGTTGGCCAATCAGATTGCTTGGTTGGAACTAATTGTTTTATAATTGCAGTTAATTATAGAAAAAGGGTATGATTAATTAGTTGTACAAAAATCAATGCGCAGCCCTGATTTCAAGCCTCAAACTTTTTTTGAGACTTCCTCACTAAAAGGAATGGCTGAAAAAAGTTGCTCAGTTGTTTCCTGTGGGGAGATCAGTAACGGGACAATCTGAGAGGAAGTGAGTTTCCTGCCAAAGGGCCCCCAGCAGGGTGCTGGTGCTGCTGGTGTGGGTGGGTGTTATCCCTCTGAATCCTCAGCAGCAGCTACGGTCCTCGCTTAATTAACATGGCTCCGTTTAAGGCTTCCCAATGCCAAATCCTAGCCTCTGACCCAGGTCTTAGAAACACTCTGGCTGTGGAGTTGTGGGAATGTTGGAAGCTCTGGACAAAAAAAACAAAAAACAAAAAAAAAGATCCAGTCTGCATTCTGTGTGTTTTCCCAACACTGCTGACCGTGGATCAGCAGAAGCCCCGAAGATGTAGGTTAGATCATACGCTCCGCTACGCTGGACCTACATCAGGACTGTCAGGAAGTGTTAGGCAGAGCTGAAGCCACGACTGCAGAGCGTGCAGACAAATGCACGACCCCCGAGGGAGAGTGATCCGTGTGCTCGTGTCTTTTGTTGCTGAATATCGGCTTCATTTTACCCACCACCTGCCTGCATCACTGCTCCTATCATGTCTGAGTTACTGGTTCTAAAAATCTGCAGCAACAATCAAAAAAAGCTGCGGGAGAACATGAAACATCAAAACTACAATTTGAGGTTTAAATGTGTTTTCAACTGCTTAACCCAGTTAACACGCCGCCACACAATATCATGCATGTAAAGCTTGAAGCTAAATTAAACAACAACAAATATATAACTTTATAACTTGACAAGTGAAAAACAGCATACATATACAGTTAATCTTTTAAAATTCTGGTGTTCTGCTGGCAGAATGTTTCAAATTGTCAAATTTTCTACTGCCATTCAGTGAAGAAAGAATTTGATTTTCTTTACATACGCTAAATTTAGGGTAACTGGCTGGAATGCTTAGGGGTTAAAATAAAAGTTTCAAATCTACAAGAAAAACGTTGCAAATTTACAGGAAAAAGTTGAAATTTTTTGAAAAAAAAGTTGCAGATTTACAAGAAAAAAGTTTCAAATTTTTGATAAAAAGTTTCAGATTTACAAGAAAATAGTCGCACATTTTTAAGAAAAAAGTGGCAGATTTACAAGAAAATAGCTGCAAATGTTTGATAAAAAAAAGTTTCAGATTTACAAAAAAGTTCCAAATTTTTGATAAAGTTGCAAACTTGCAAGAGAAAAGATGCAGATTTACAAAAAAAGTTGCAAATTTTTGAGAAAAAAAGTTGCAGGTTTACAAGAAAATAGTTACAAACTTTTGATAAAAAAAAGTTGCAGAATTACAAGAAAAAGTTGCAGATTTATAAGAAAAAAATGTAAATTTTTGAGGAAAAGTTGCAGATTTACAAGAAAAAAGCTGCAAATTTTTGAGAAAAAAGTTGTAGATTTACAAGAAAAAAATTGCAAATTTTTGGTAAAAAAGTTGCAGATTTACGAAAAAATGTTGCAAATTTTTGATATAAACAGTTGCAAACTTGCAAGAAAAAAGATGCAAATTTACAAGAAAAAGTTGCAAATTTGGGGGAAAAAAGTTGCAAACTTGCAAGAAAAAAGCTGCAGATTTACAAGAAAAAAGTTGCACATTCTTGAGAATAAAGTTGCAGTTTTTGAGAAAAAAATTGCAAATTTAACCTCTGAAAATTCTGGTGTTCTGTCGATGAGACTTTTCAGATTTTCTACTGTCAATCATTAAAGAAAGAATTGATTTTCTTTGTGTACGCTAAATTTAGGGAAATTGGCTGAAATGGTAAGTGGTTTAAATAAAAGTAAAATTATGATTAAAAAGTGACAAGTTTGTAAGAAAAAAAACCCGCCTAATTTTCAAGAAAGAATCTCAAATTTCTACATAGTTTAGTATGCTCACTAGGCTGTGTGTCCAAGCATTTATTTTCTGTTCATTTTCTGTGTAGTTGAGCATCTCAGACAGGGGTGTCCAATCATGTGCCCCGCAGGCTTTACCTCCAACCAGTGTCTTCAACTGCAGATTCCACTGAATTTCTTCCTACTGATTGCTGATCAGTGAAAACACCTGCTGAAGAGACTGGGTAGAAGAGAAAACTTTCAGGGTCTTGGTCCTCCATGACACATGATTGGACACCACTGACCTAAGGCATTCAATTGTATGTCAAAAGCACTTTGGGTGGTCAGTGGTTTTTATCCCCTGCCAGTTGAAGGGATCAAAGAGCCCTTTGGGTGAAATCGAAGGATTAGCGATTATGTTTTGGGTCCATCCATCTGTCCATCCGACTTTTGTGAAATCAACTCCTCCTGCAGTTTTGGTCTGATTGTTTTGAAACTTGGTACCGTGGTTTGATATTCTCTGAGGATGTGCATTTAGCAATTTGGTTCTGATCGGATGATTTTTGCAGGAATTGTAGCCCCTGACCTATGACCTCCTGGTTTCACCTCACTTCATAGACAGTAACTGTTGTTATGTTTTGGGTCCATCCATCTGTCCATCCGACTTTTGTGAAATCAACTTCTCCCACAGTTTTGCTCTGACTGTTTGGAAACTTGGTACCACGGTTTGATATACTCTCATGATGTACATATTGCAATTTCATGCTTATTGGATGACCGTGAGGTCAAAGGTCAGGTCAGATTTTTCCCTAAATCTTCTCAACACAATAATGATTGAAAGAAATGATGTAGGCTTTTCAAATCGATACAGTAGTTGTATCTAACACACATCTTGGATGACTTACACCCTCACCTAACTTTGGGTTTGGGGTCAAGGGGTCAACATTAACATTGCAGTTGCACTATAGTAAATGCTACATTTACTGTGACTATAAAACGAGTAAAGCTAGGGCCACCAAACCTGGTATACAGGTTCACCTTCGGATCCCGAACTCTGACTATGGGTTTGGGGTCAAAAAGTCAAAGTTAACATTCCCTATGCCTTATGACTGTACAACGAGAAAAGTTAGGGTCACCATACTTGCTACACAGGTTCACCTTGGGATCCTGACCTACAACTTTGTTGTATATTCGTGGATGATGGGCTTATCCTGGCCCCGGAGAGTTGAAGATGTCCTGGCCAACATCTTCAACATCTCCCTGTCTCAAGCTGTTGTCCCCACATGCTTCAAGACTGCCACCATAATAACAGTCTCCGAAGAAGCCTGTCCCATCCAGCTACAATGATTACCGGCTGGTAGCACTGACCCCCACTATAATGAAGTGCGTTGTCATGCAGCACATCAAGTCCACCCTGCCTCCCTCTCACGACCCATCCCCGTTTGCATACAGGTCGAACAGATCCACAGAAGATGCCATCGCTGCTGCTCCCCATCCAGCCCTCACCCACCTGGATTCAAAAAACTTTACGTGCGCATGCTGTTCTTGGACTTCAGCTCAGCATTCAACACAATCATCCCCCAGCACCTAATAAAAAACTCAGACACTTAGGACTCAAAACCTCTCTCTGTAACTGGGTGCTGGACTTTCTCACAGGGAGGCCACAGAACATGTGGGTTGGCAGCAACTCTTCCCAAACCATCACACTGTGCACAGGTGCCCCACAAGGGTGCGTGCTCAGCCCGCTGCTCTTCACCCTGCTGACCCATGACTGCGTGCCAGCCTGAACACCAACCATATCGTCAAGTTTGCAGATGACACGACGGTAGTGGGCCTCATCACCAACAATGATGAGGCCAACTACAGAAAAGAGGTGAGCCAACTGGTCCACTGGTGTAAAGACAACAACCTCTTCCTGAACGTGGGAAAAACCAAGGAGACTGTGGTCGACTTCAGGAGGGGTCACACTCAGCACTCCCCTCTGATCATCGATGGTGCAGCTGTCGAGAGGGTGAACAGCACTAGGTTCCTGGGGGTGCACATCTCTGAGGACCTCACCTGGACCAACAACACCACATCACTGGCCAAGAAGGCCCAAACTTGCCTCCATTTCCTCCACAGACTGAGGAGAGCACGAATCCCACCCCCCATCATGCAGTCCTTCTATCAGGGTACCGATGACAGCATCCTCACCAACTGCATCACGGTGTGGTATGGAAGCTGCACTGCCGCCTGCCGGAAGACACTACAACGAATAGTGGATGCAGCCAGCAAGATCATCGGTGCCCCCCTGCCCCCACCCCCCTTAGACATCTACCCCAGTCGCCTCACCCGCAGAGCCACCAACATCACAGGTGACACCTGCCATCCCCTACACTCCCTCTTCAGCCCCCTGCCCTTGGGGAAAAGGTGCCGTAGCCTCCGGGCCCGCTCCACAAGACTGCTGAACAGCTTCGTTCATCAGCTCATCAGGACCCTGAACTCTGTTCACCCCCCCCCCCCCCCCACCGCTTCCCAGATGGTAACACCTGCACAATAACTACCTCAGATGTTGGCACAGAAAGACTGGCACACCAACAATAATACTGTTGTTCTGTTGCTGCTATATGTCTCTGCACTTTAACTGCAACCATTTGGACAAATGCCATATCTGCTACTGTCTGTATATCACTGCAATACTGATCATGTACAATCATATCTGTCACTATCTGCACCTATACTAACGCACTGAAATGCACTACGGATATTTATCTCTAGCTGTCTGAATACAGGATTGCTGGGTGTATTACCACTAATCGCTTACCTCTATGGAGGTCAGAGTCCTTCTGGCTGCTATTGGCACCATGGGTTGCATCACTGTATATAAACTGCTGCTGTTGCTGTTTGTTCTTGTTTTTCTTTTTTTAATCCAGCCTAATTTCCTTTCTTTATATAAAATGCACATCAATGTAGAGTGAGAGAAACACCATTTCAATTCTCCTGTATGTCCTGCACGTATAGTAGTACTGACAATAAAATCTTTGAATCCTTGAATCATAATTTCGTTCTGCCACAGTAATTATATTGAAAAGTTGAAAACTGCTCTTCATTAGTAAGTACTGGGATCTTTGAAGAAAATGGAGGTGGGGGATACTGCATTCGTCTCAGAGTGCTCTTGCTGTCAACTGCACCCAGGGTGCCAATAAATAAAAAAAAAAAAGTTCAACTTTTGGAACCCTGCATCGCTCATCAACAGTACACCTTTCTAAGCAGGCATCCAGAATGAGGCTAAAAAGGACAACAAGGTCAATATTTAAAACAAAAACCTGAAGGGATGCGTGTTTTCTTACCAACTAATTTTTTTTAGCCCTAAACTAATAATAAAGGGATGTGCTAGCTCACCCATCTGCAGTTCGGTGATGGTCTCCACCAGGGACCAGTCTGGACTGTAACCACAGTGAGATTTCTCCAGCAGACTGTCCAGAACCTGAAGAATGGGGACATGTTAGCACTGCCACTTACAAGCTCAACGCTTCTTTTAAAAATATCAGCACTTGGCTGTGGGAATCTGTCCCAGCAGTCATTTCTGTCATGAAACAGCTGCTTCATGAAGTAACCACACTGGAGCTCCAGTGTTTAATGCTTTAATGACAGCTGCTACATTTTTTCCCAGACAGATGAGACCCTTAAAAAGACATGTGCAGGATGGTAAGTTGTCAGCTAAACGTAGCAAGTGTTTTTCATATACCATCATGTTTCGTAAGGCTGGGCGATATACCAACAAAAGAAGTATTGCATTATAGTCTCTTGCTCTTATTTTGAAAGTCTGCAAGACTGGATAGGAGCTCTTATCTTGAAAGTTCACTTGCTAAGTTTGGGGGTGGGGGGGTGGAGCACCGCTGTGTCTCCTCAGCAGTTGATGCTCAGCAGCAGCTGGGGAGAATTTTACCTTGTTTTTTCCATGTGTCTCCCTATCTTTTCCCAGTTTTACCTTGTGTTTTTAACCGTTGTTCCCCCATCTTTCCCAGGTTTTACCTTGTTCCCCCCCCCCCCAACTTTTACCTGTTTTTTCTGGTTTCCCTCTGTCCTATTCCAGTTTTTTTTCCTGTTGTTACCCTGTCTTTTCCGGTGTTGGGAGTAACGCGTTACTTTTTCAGTAAAGTGCTGTGTAATGAAATTACTGTTTAAAAATTTAGTAATGCGTTACAGTTACTGAAATTTGATCAGATGTGTTACTTGCGTTACTCATTTTATTAATATGGATAGATATTTTCAGTGCAAATAAACAGACCCTACCATAGCTGGTGCAGCCGTCAGTCTGCTCCGCGGGTTGGTTTCCTTTCCTGCCCCAGTTCACACCGCAACCGGGTGGCGACTTCTCACATCGAGCCCTGATCACCTGTTGTCCAAGTGGTCAGAAGCCTCTAATAACTCCTACCTCTGTGGTTAAACATGAGTATTTTTTGAGCAAGAAGCTCGCATTTAATGTTTGCATTAAATGCATTTAAAGTTTTGTTATGCACAGAGGAAAAGTGACTGTGATTTGTTGCTGTGAAGAACAGCTTCTTCTAAGCGGTGAACTTTCATTTATCTGTGCTTTCTGTTTTATCTTATTCATTTACATGCTGTTGTGATATGCAACTATTTCATGGAAGTAAATCCTCTAAATATGCATTTTAAGTCTGCGTGTCCACCAAACACGTTTTTTTCCGCTCTGGGCACAGCTATTTTCCATTCATTCTCTATGTAGTCAAGCGTTTACAGCACTGAGCGCCCTCGGCGCTGAAGCACTCTCGGCGGTAGCTGTTTTTTGTCGCAGTGCTCAGAGCTGAAAAAAGTTAAACTTTTCAACCTTTCAGAGATTGCAGCTGAGCTCGTCAATGTCAGACCTTGAAGCCAATCAGAACTGCTGTGTGGGCGGGACATAGGATGCCGGTACTAGTCTGTACTCAGACTCCTGCTTTCCGTGTCATCACATTTTACATCCAGAGCTGCTAGAAAACATTTCCTGTCCATTGTTATTTCGAGACTGCTATGAAAAAATTAATAGTAAGTCTGACCATAGGAAAAGCGGAAGTGATGAGCTGAGAGTGACAAGCTGTTGCTGGGATACAGGGCACAGACTTTTTTTCCCCCCAGAGTGCAGCACACAAATGCTGGAAAAAAAAGCTCAGGGCGGTCGGGCAACAAAAAATGCATTTGGTGGGCACGCAGCCTTAATGGGCTGGTCCAGGGGTGTCAAACATATGGCTTGTGGGCCAAAAACGGCCCACCAGGGGGTCCAAAGTTTTCTCTGAATTTACAGCTTTATTTCTAGTAAATTTCTGACTTTCTACTGATTACAATAGTTTATGTAAATCTGAGACATTTTTTCTCTGTATGATGAGACTTTTTTCTCATAAGTTTTCTTTCTTCTTTTTTTCTGATGAGAACAAGGGGCCCTTGATCTTGCTATGTGTGCAAGATGATTTAAGTATGCATTTAAAAGTAACGTGAAAGTTACTTTTCCAAGTAACTAGTTACCTTAATCATGCAGTAACTCAAAAGTAACTCAGTTACTTTTGAAAAGAAGTAACTAGTAACTGTAACTAATTATTTTTTAGTAACTTGCCTAACACTGGTCTTTTCTAAGGTTTTACCCCTGTTTTTTCTCTCTGAATTTCACTTTTTTTCCCCATTATTCTTCCTGTCTTCTCCCAGTTTTCCCATTTTCCCAGTTTTTTCCCTGCTGTTACCCCATCGTTTCCCAGTTTTACCTTGTTTATCCTGTTTTCCTCTGTCCTTTACCACTTTTTTCCCCAATTGTTACCCTGTCTTTTCCCAGTTTTACCTTGTTCATCCTGCTTCCCTCTGTCCTTTACCAGTTTTTTCCCTGTTGTTTCCCCATCTTTTCCCAGGTTTTACCTTGTTTTTTCCGCTATTGTTACCCCATCTTTTCCCAGTTGTTACATTGTTTTTCTGCTTATCTTCTGTCCTATTCCAGTTTTTTCCCTGCTGTTACTCTGTCTTTTCTAAGGTTTTACCTTGTTTTTCCTGTCTTTTCCCAGTTTTACTTTGTTTTTCTGGTTTCTTTCTGTCCATTTCCATTTCTTCCACAATATTACCCTGTACTTTTCCCAGGTTTTACCTTGTTTTTCCTGTTTCCCTCTGTTCTTTACTAGTTTTCCCTCTGTTGTTACCCCGTCTTTTCTAAGGTTTTACCCTGTTTTTTTTCCCCTCTCAATTTTACCTTGTTTTTTCCCCATTTTTCTTCCTGTCTTTTCCCAGTTTTCCAATTTCCCTCTTTTACATGTTTTGTCCCTGTTGTTACCCCACCACTTCCCAGTATTTATCTTGTTTTTCCAGTTTCCCTCTGTCCTTTTTTGCCTTGTTTTTTCCCATTTTTCACCCTGTCTTTTCCCAGTTTTTCCATTTCCCTCTTTTACACATTTTTTTTCTGTTGATAACTCCATCTTTTCCCAGTTTTTACCTTGTTTTTCCGGTTTCCCTCTGTCCTTTTCCAGTTTTTTCCCCTGTTGTTACCCTGTCTTTTCTAAGGTTTTACCCGTGTTTTTCCTCTCAATTTTACCTTGTTTTTCCCTAGTTTTTTTTTTCCTCCCATTTCCCTCTTTCACTTGTTTTTTCTCTGTTGTTACACCATCTTTCCCCAAGTTTTACCTTGTTTCCCCCCTGGCTTTTCTCAGTTTTTACCTTGTTTTTCTGGTTTTCCTCTGTCCTTTACCATTTGCCCACAGTTTTTACTGTTTTTTTTTTTGCTGTTGCTACCCCATCTTTTTCCAGGTTTTACCTTGTCTTTCCTGTTTCCCTCTGTTCTTCGCCAGTTTTTCCCCATTGTTACCCTGCCTTTTCCCAGGTTTTATCTTGTGTTTTTCCTCTCAATATTATTTTCTCCCCATTTCTTTTCCTGTCTTTTCCCAGTTTTCCCATTTCCCTCTGCTTTTTCTAGTTTTTTCCCTGTTATTATCCCATCTTTTCCCAGTTTTTACCTTGTTTTTCCTGTTTCCCCTGTCCTTAACCAGTTTTTTCTCTCTTGTTACCCAGTCTCTTCCCAGGTTTTACCTTGAGTTTTTTCCTCTCAATTTTACTTTGTTTTTCCCATTTTTCCTAGTTTTTATCTTGGTGTTGCATGGAGTGAAGTCTTGGCTCATACTAACAAGAAGAATTATACTCAATATGCATGATATAGACATTTTATGTATCACGGGTGACCAAATGTACCAATACGATGAATATATTCAGTGTATCACCCAGTCCTACAGTTTAGCTAATGCATTTTTGTTTAACTAATAAATCACTATTTCACACACTATAACTGAAGCAAAAGAACTTCTTTGACAGGCTAAAAAGTCTGCTCATCTTGTTAAAATGACAAAATTAGACACATTTTAAAAAAAAAAACTTTTTTCTAGCTTTAATGTGACCTGTAACAAACACTATTCAGTTGGAGGAAAAAAAATGCCAAAAATAATTATAATAATTTAAATATTGTAGTTGCATAAACATCCAAGAGACTCATGATGAATGCTAGAACAAGGATTCAGTGTACCATGCTCAGTATGGGGTTTCCGGGGCCCCACCCTGGAGTCAGGCCTGGGGGAGGAGCTCGATGGCTAGTGTCTGGTGGCCGGGTTTCCACCCATGGGACCCAGCCGGGCTCACCACGAAGGAGTTGCATGGGTCCGCCCTCCAGTGGGCTCACCACCTGCAGGAGGGACCATGGGGATCCGGTGCTATGTGGATTAGGTGGTGGTTGAAGGCGGAGACCTTGGCAGTCTGATCTCAAACTTCCTAAACTGGCTTTTGGGACGTGGAATGTCTCCTCTCTGGTGGGGAAGAAGCCTGAGCTGGTGCATGAGATTGAGAGATACCGGCTAGATATAGTCGGCCTCACCTCAACACACTGGTTCCGGTACCAGTCTCCTGGAGAGGGGCTGGAGCTTGGCCTACTCTGGAGTTGCCCCGGGGGAGAGGCGATGAGCAGGGGTGGGTATTCTTGTATCTCCCCACCTTGCTGCCTCTATATTGGAGTTTTCCCCGGTGGACGAAAGGGTTGTTTCCCTGCGCCTTCCGGTTGGGAAACGGGTCCTGACCATCATTTGTGCCTATGCACCAAATGATGGTTCAGAGTACCCACCCTTTTTGGAGTCTCTGACTGAGGTGCTGGAGAGTGCTCCTCTTGTAGACTCCATTGTCTTACTGGGGGACTTCAATGTGCATGTGGGCAACGACAGTGAAACCTGGAGGGGGGTGATTGGGAGGAACGGCCTGCCCAATCTGAACCAAGGAACGTCTGAACCTGGGAACGTCTGGCTGAGGCCCCTGTCCAGGAGGTCTTCAACTCCCACCTCCGGAAGAACTTCAACCACTTTCCGAGGGAGTCTGGAGACAAGGAGTCTGAATGGGCCATGTTCTCCACCTCCATTGTTGAAGCGGCTGCCCAGAGCTGCGGCCGCAAAGTTGTCGGGGCATCTCGTGGTGGCAACCCCCGAACTAAGTGGTGGACACCAGTGGTGAGGGGGGCCATTAAGCTGAAGAAGGAGTCCTATCAAGCTTGGTTGGCTTGTGCAACTCCCGAAGCAGTTGAGGTGTACCGGCAGGCTGAGCAGAGTGCAGCTCAGGCAGTTGTTACAGAAAAAATTCGGGTATGGGAGGAGTTCGGTGAGACCATGGAACAAAACTTTCGGTCGGCCTCAAAGAGATTCTGGCAAACTGTCCGGCAGCTAAGGAGGGGGAAGCAGCTCCCTGTCCACACTGTGTATGGTGCGGATGTGGCACCGCTGACTTCGACTGGGGATATCGTCGGGCGGTGGAAGGAGTATTTCAAGGATCTCCTCAATCCCACTGACACACCTTCCACAGAGGAAGCAGGGCTTGTGGATGAGGGGGACAACTCGCCTATCACAGGGGCTGAGGTCGCCAAGGTGGTTAAAAATGTCTTTGGTGGCCAGCCCCGGGGGTGGACAAGATCCGCCCTGAGTACCTCAAGGCCCTGGATGCTGTAGGGCTGTCAGGGCTGACACGCCTCTGCAACATTACTTGGAGGTCGGGGGCAGTGTCTTTGGCATGGCAAACCGGGGTAGTGGTTCCTCTCTTCAAAAAAGGGGACCGGAGGGTGTGCTCCAACTTTAGAGGGATCACACTCCTCAGCCTCCCTGGAAGGTCTATGCCAAGGTACTGGAGATGGGAGTCCGGCCGTTGGTTGAACCTTGGATTCTGGAGGAGCAATGTGGTTTTCGTCCTGGCCGTGGCACATTGGACCAGCTCTTTACCCTCTCGAGAATCCTCGAGGGTTCGTGGGAGTTTGCCCAATCAGTTTACATGTGTTTTGTGGACTTGGAGAAGGCATTCGACTGCGTCCCTCGTGGTTTTTTTGTGGGAGGTGCTTCGGGAGTATGGGGTATCGGGCTTGTTGTTACGAGCTATTTGGTCTCTGTACGACCATTGTGAGAGTTTGGTTCGTATTGCCAACACTCGGTCGGACTCATTCCCAGTGAGAGTTGGACTCCGCCAGGGCTACCCTTTGTCACTGATCCTGTTCATAATTATTATGGACAGGATTTCTAGGCGCAGCCAGGGAACGGAGGGTGTCATGCTTGGTGACCACAGGATCTCATCTCTGTTGTTTGCAAATGATACTATCCTGTTGGCTTCATCCAGCAATGACCTACAGGTCTTACTGGGACGGTTTGCCACTTAGTGTGAAGCGGTTGGGATGAGAATCAGTACCTTCGAGTCTGAGTCCATGGTCCTCAGCTGGAAAATGGTGGATTGTCCTCTCTGGGTTGGGGACAGGCTCCTGCCCCAAGTGGAGGAGTTTAAGCATCTTGGGGTCTTATTCACGAGTGAGGGGAGAATGGAACGAAAGATTGACAGATGGATCGGAGCAACATCTGTAGTGATGCGGACATTGTACCGGTCTGTTGTGGTGAAGAGGGAGCTAAGCTCTAAGGCAAAGCTGTCGATTTACCAGTCAATCTACATTCCTACCCTCACCTACGGTCATGAGCTTTGGGTAATGACTGAAAGAACGAGATCACAGATACAAGTGGCTGAAATGAGCTCTCTTCGTTGGATTGCTGGACTCACCATCAAAGATAGAGTGAGGAGCACAGTCATACGGGAGAGGCTCAGAGTAGAACCGATGCTCCACCACATTGAAAGAAGCCAGTTGAGGTGGTATGGGCATCTGATCAGGAAGCCTCCTGGACGCCTCCCACTTGAGGTGTTTCGGGCACGTCCCTCTGGGAGGAGACCCCAGGGCAGACCAAGAACCCGCTGGAGAGACTATGTCTCCCAGCTGGTCTGGGAACGCCTTGGTATCCTCTCTGAAGAGCTGGAGCAAGTGGCTGGGGAGAGGGAAGTCTGGGCTTCTCTGCTTGAACTGCTGCCTCCATGACCTGGACCTCCGGAAAAGCGGTAGAAGATGGATGGAGGGGTGGATAGTTGCATAAGCATGCACACCCTCCTATACTTGGGGATATTGCTGTGTTTACAACTGAACAATCACATTCAAACTCTTTTTGTTAAATAGTAATCAATACACATCTGCCATCAGTTAAAGTTATTCCAAATAAAATTTGGTTTAGTTGCATTTTCCAAACAAAAAACTGGCATTTCAATGTGGGTAAATGTTTTATAGCCACTATAGTTATAACAAAAGAAGGATAAAATTAGAGATCAAAACCATGTCCTCTCAAACACCAACTAGTTTTATCTCGGAAGTTGGCCATTTTAAAATACCGAACTGCAGATTTTGAAACATCCAGGGTGGCTGAGGTTAGCTTAGCATAACTGCTAAAAGTAACAGGTGGGGAGCACATACCTGTCTGACCGTCTGTCTTTCGTCCACCATCATCGTCTTTGAGCTCTCGTCTGACAAATGAACACGAATTACCAGCTGTTGGACGGTAAGGGAAAAAACAAACGGTGTTCTTTTACATATCAATTATAACCGACACCAAGAGAATATTAAAAAAAAAAAAGTGACCAAAAGTCACTTAAACACACTAATAATCTGATGGGTAATGACGTTAACAAAAAATGTTTTCCATTTGTAGAAAAAAGTCAAAGCATTTTGAGTGACTTTTTTTTGTGTGGCTTTTTTAAAGTGCAGTGCTTCACTGCTGCCGCTGGGGCTCCGTGTGTGGTGCTCCAGCTCTAGTAGAATGTAGATATATGACTTAAAGGTCCCATTTATGGAACTTTTAAACCACATGTTAACTGCTCCCACAGGTCTTAATGAAATGTTTGTGACATATTTTGGTCAAATTTCCTTTAATTATTGAATTAAATAATGCCCCAGAGCTGCAGTTAACTCCATCACCAATCTTTTGTCACCACTGCTGACGTTACCTGGCTAGCTCTATTAGTTGCTCACTGCCTGAGCCAACTAATGCAAATTTGTCTTTAAGAACGAATGAAATAAAGCATCAATGGTTGACAGGATATGACCGGTCCCTGGAGTACAATAAGACCAGAAACATACGTGAATGAATGGCTAAACTGCTAGCACTAGCCAGAGTAAACCAAGCTAAAATTCTCAAGATCCCCAACAGCACACACAACGTCAGCAAGTTTACATCGTTGGCAAATGTAAACTTGGTATATCGGGCCAATGTTGGCACAATGTATATGTGCTCTTGGGGTATTAACGAACCAAAGGCGCAGGTACAGGTTTATGCTAGCGCAGCTTTACTTACTGACCCCATAATTCATTTCTAAAAGGTGTGTTCAGACCAAACGCAAACGCGTGATGCAAACACATGTAAAGTTAATGGAAACATGCGGAAAATGTGTGAATTCGGGCATTGGTGCGTCCGAGGGATTTGGTAGCGCTAGCTAGTAACCAGTCTTGACATTCTGCCATCACCGGAGTTAAAGTACCCAAACTGGAGAATAAACTAGTTTGAAAATGAAACTCATCTGCAGACAGATGGACCAGGAGCTCTGCAGCTGAACTGGAGTGTCGGCATTAATCCATCCACGGACTCCTGCCATGGATGTGCTAATGAGGACTAGCAGGCTGGCAGTGTAAACAACCGTCATCCAGGTGAAGTTTTGGAGGCAGGGACAATTTTTCCAGGTGAGCGCCCTGTTGCATAATGTAAAACCTAAGCATGACGGTGTTGTGGGGATTTCCACAGCAGGTAGAACTGCAGCTGCAGAACTTATGATGGCAACTCAGACAGTGAATTCATGTCTATTCACGTGTCTACATTGAGTTAACATGTAATCGTACCACATGAAAAATTTGTGAGTTTGGTCTGAATGCACCTATGGAGTGCAGAATCCACATGTGATGATGTTCACTTTTTTTTTTGCTGTGTGTGGATCAGAGTACAGGCGAGTCCACTTAAAATGAACGCGTGCACACACACACACAGGTATCTGCAGTCAGTGAGTGTCGTTAAGTCAGACTGGCAATGCCGTCTGTCTCTGTGGGATTTAACCTGCAGTGGTCATTATGCTGAGTGCTTCTGATTTATATCTGTGTGTGTGTGTGTGTGTGTGTGTGTGTGTGTGTGTTTGTGATGACCCCAGCTGTTATTGACCGGAGCTTTAATGTGGAGTAACACTGACCTGACCCAGAAAAACGGAGACCAGCGGACACGTGCCACAGTACACACACACACACACACACACTCTCAAACATTCCTGCAGTCGTGTGTGTGTGTGCGTGTGTTTCCATCCCAGACCTACCTTCTTCACCTGGGCCTCCTTGATCTTCTCCAGGGCCACCCGGATGTTTTCTGCCTTCAGCTTGGCTGCCTGCTCCTCCTGCGGGCAGAAACAACCACGGAGATCGTCACACAGCAGTCGGTTGATACAACGTGTCATCACAGCCAGACACGGTCCGATTGACCAGGGTTAAAACACGCACACTCACTATAGACACGCGGTGCCACCGGCCTGCTCCCACCTACAAACCCCGCTCTGAAAAGATGAAGACTCTTCCTGATGTTCTCACCGGTCGTTTCTAGACATCAGTTCAACAGCTTTTTCAAACACATGTCCAATCAGCACTTCAGGTACAATCAGTTAATCTGTCCCGCACTGTGATTGGCTAAAGTGTTTCTACAGGAATGGGACATTGCACAGAACTGTTGCAGGTGTTTCGTGCTTTACAAAGAGGAGACTCGGATCTTCAGGAATGCAGGGGGCACTCCTGAAGCCCTTCTACGACTCTGTGGTGGCATCAGCCATGATGTATGGAGTGGTCTGTTGGGGCAGCAGCATCATGGCGGCTGACAGGAAGAGGCTGCTCAAGAAGGCCGGCTCTGTTCTGGGGTGCTGCCTCGACCCAGTGGAGGTGATAGGAGAGAGGAGGATGGTAGCTAAGCTGTCTCTATGTGGGACACGCCAAGTGCACTGAGCAGCTCATCTAGCGGAAGGCTGCTCCATCCAAAGTGAACTAATAAAGTGGACTATTAAAGGGTTGTCTTATCTTATCTTATGTAGGTTTACTCAGGCTGTGGTCAAAGTGATGTTCATCTCATAATATTTGCAAATTTTTCCTCATAAATTTGCAACTATTTTCTCGTAAAATTGCAACTTTTTTCCTTGTAAATTTGCAACCATTTCCTCATAAATTAGCAACCTTTTTTCTAATAAATTTGCAAATTTTTCCTCAAAGTTGCAACAATTTTCTCGTAAAATTTCAGCTTTTTTTCCCTGTAAATTTGTACCTGTTGTCTCATAAATTAAAAACCCCTTTGTCATAAATTTGCAACTATTTTCTCATAAATTAGCAACTTTTTTTCTAATAAATTTGCAATTTTTTCCTCATAAATTTGTAAGTTTTCTTATAAAATTGTAACTTTTTTCCATGTAAATTTGCAACAATTTTCTCATAAATTAGCAACCTTTTTTTATCATAACTTTTCAACTGTTTTCTCATAAATTAGCAACTTTTTTCTAATAAATTTGCAAATTTTTCGTCATAAATTTGCCACAGTTTTCTTGTAAAATTGTAACTTTTTTCCTTGTAAATTTGCAACCATTTTCTCATAAATTAGCAACCTTTTTTATCATAACTTTTCAACAGTTTTCTTGTAAATTTGCAACCTTTTTTCCTGTAAATCTGCATGTTCACCTGGATGCTGGTTTCATTTTTTTATTTTATGTAATTAAAGTATAAGTTGCAACTTTTTAAAATTTTTACATTGACATCTTTTATATTTTTACACATTTATTCTTGCAAAACTTGTACCCAATTCCTAATAATCACCACATTTATACGTCGTGCTAAATTTGTGACCCCTTCCCTCCATTCCCCGCTCCCTGTTAAAAAAAACAACAAACCACCTCCTGGCTGCACTTGTGTTCCAAACAGACGTCTTTAACTCTTTGAAATTCAGAGCAGAAACAGACAGAACAGCTGTCGTTTTGGCTGGCTGACCGTGATTTAGTCCAGAAGACGGCACCCATGGTTCCTGCAGGTGGTGGTGGTGGTGGGGGGGGGGGGGGGGTCACTCACCTGATTCCTCCAGCAGGAGTTCATGGCTTCCTGTTATCTTGATCAACCAACACTTGTATGTCTGCTTCACATCAGATGAAATGACTCAAAAACACCCAGAGCCTCAGATCTTATAGGAGCAGAGTCATCCCAGAAGACTCATCCTAGTCCAGGAAGTGAAGGTTCTTTAGTGTGGTGCTGGGTTCCCCACATGGTGAAGGAAGGTTCAGGACACCCCTCATTGTCACGTTCTCTGCAGCATCAGGAGCGCAGGCCGACCAGATTGGATTAAAGATGTGAGTGTGAGGATTATCAGAGCGGACGGGCGCGTACGCTTCAACCAAACGACGGAGTCAGAAGAAGGTTTACCGAGTCGTTCCCAGACAGTAGAGAACGCTGCCCTGTTCCATCACATCCTTGCCGGCTGAGCAACGGACGAAGAGTGAGACGAGGAGGAGGAGATGAAGATGGTGGCGGGGGGAGGGGCCGTAGCCGTGCCAGCTCACATGCAGAGCCGCTGATCTCTTTATCTCTCCGCTCACTCTCCACTCTCCTCCCGCCTGTCTCGTCTTTCCTCCCCGTCTCACTCTCACCTCTTTACTGCCCAAACCCCCGTCTGTCTGGGTCCACTCCCCCAGCTGTGGGAGATGTCTGCACCAGTCAGACCTGCTCCACTTCCTGTTGGCTGTACTGGGCACACAACTAGGAAATTCACATTCCACCAATTCTAAGCAGAACAAAGCTACTTTTTCTCAAAAATTTGCAGTTTTTTTCTTGCTCATTTGCAACTTTTTCTCATCGATTTGTGACTTTCTTCCTCAACAAATTACAGCTTTTTTTAGTCACAAATTTGTGACTTTTTTCTGAAAAATGCGCAACTTTGTCATATAAATTTGCAAATCTTTTCTTGTAAATTTGCCAAAATTTTCCTGTAAATTTTCATTTTTTTTCTCAAATCTGCAACTTTTCTTTCAAAAATTGGTCACTTTTTTCTCATAAATTTGCAACTTTTTTCATATAGATTTTCAACTTTTTTCTCATAAATGTGTGAATTTTTTTCTGGTAAATTTTCATCTTTTTCCACATATATTTTTTCTGTATATTTCTATTTTTTCCCCTCAAATCTGCAACTTTTTCTGATAAATTTGTGGCTTTATTCTCAAATCTGCAATTTTTTTCGTGTAAATTTTCAATTTTTTTCTTCATAAGTTTGTGATTTTTTTACTCCTGTAATTTTTCATCTTCTCCACATAAATTTGCAAAAATTTTCCTGTAAATTTAATTTGTTCATAAATTTGTAGTTTTTTCACAGAAATCTGCTAATTTTTTCATGTAAATTTTCAATTTTTTTCTTCATGAATTTGTAACTTTGTTCTCATAAAACTGCAACTTTTCCCCTTATAAATTTGCAACCTTTTTTCCTCATGAATCTGCAGCTTTTAATTCATAAATCTGTGACTTTTTTCTCATAAATTGGAAACTTTTTTCATGTAAATTTTCAGGGCTCATGCGTTTGCTGTGTATTGATATGTGAAGTTCATATGTAGTCACCACTAGAGGGCAGTATGACCCCGGCCATGACCTGACTATAAAAGGAGTTGTACTTGAGTCATTGTGTGGTTAGTTGTTAGTTGCACTTGAAGTGACAAGTAAAAAGTCCTAACTGACACCCGGTGTGTGCGCCTCGTCATTACATGTTCCAGGAGAACACTACATGGTACCAGGAGTAAATTACATGATACCAGGATAGAAAACTACGAACCGACGGCGAAGATGAACGCTCTTCGACAGCCGGACGAGTTAAAGTTGACCGGTAACGTCAACGAGAACTGGAAAGTATTCAAACAGAGTTTTGAACTTTATTCGCTTGCTATCGGTCTCCGTGACGAGGAGAGGAAAATAGCATTACTGCTGACAGTAGCAGGGCGAGCGGCGCTAAATGTGTTTAACACATTCATCTTCACGGAAGAAGAAAAAGGCAACTTCGACGCCGTGATGAAGAAATTTGACGATTATTGCACACCGAGAAAGAATGAAACGTACGAGAGGTATGTGTTCAGAAAAAGACTTCAGAAAGAGTCAGAGTCCATCGAGCTGTATGTCACAGACCTACGGTTGAAATGTCAGTCATGCAACTTTGGAACATTGAATGAGTCAATGATACGGGACCAAATTGTAATAGGGGTCCAAGACAACAAATTGCGGATGCAATTACTCAAAGAGACTAACTTAACGCTGGAGAAAGCGATACAGATTTGCCAAGCGTCTGAGAGTATAAAGGCACAATTAAAGACTTTTAGCAGCAAGGAAAAAGAGACTGCTGAGGTCGGTGCAGTGCTGCGCGCAAAGCACGCAGTGCGAACGAGCAAAGCTCGTTCGATCCAAGATGGCGCCCACAGCGGTCGACATGGTGCTTCGCTGCGCTCTTTGTTTGTTTTTGTTCGTCAATTGTGTGTCTGCTTGCACTTATACCCGTGAAGAACTTCTAAATATCAGGACTTTCACCCCCACGGACCTCCTCCCAGTTTTTCTAGCCCCTGCCGCCGATCTGGTTTATTGTTTGGCTCGGAAAGTGAGACGGCGAAAGAGAGGTAGACGAGCGGGCGCTCTCGTGCGGCTTCGCAGGAGAGGCTCGCGAACGGCGCTGCCTGGCATATTTCTGTCCAATACCAACTCTCTCTCTAACAAGGTAGATGAACTGAGACTGCTGATGCGTTTTAAGGACCTCGCCTCCTCAGCTGTCCTCTGCTTTACTGAGACCTGGCTCCGGGAAAATATACCGGACAGCGCGCTGCGCCTCGACGGCTTTCAGCTCTTCCGTGCTGATCGTGACACAGAGCTTTCCGGCAAGACCACAGGAGGCGGTGTCTGCTTCTACATCAACTGCAGCTGGTGCTCTGATGTAACGGTAATTTCCAAACACTGTTCTCCTGCCTTGGAATTTCTTGTTATCAATTGCAAGCCCTTCTATTCCCCGCGGGAGTTTGCTTCTTTTATAATGATCGCTGTGTACGCCCCTCCCGACGCGGACACGCGCGAAGCTCAGCGCATGCTCGCGGATCACATTCAACACACAGAGCGGAGTTTTCCAGACTCGCTGATTATTGTGGCTGGCGACTTTAATCAGTGCAATCTGAGCCACGATCTCCCCCGCTACAAACAGTTTATTAAATGCCCCACCAGAGGATTAAACACACTGGATCACTGTTACACCACAGTGAAAGACGCATATCGCGCTGTCCCTCGAGCTGCGCTGGGATTATCTGATCACGTGATGGTTCACCTCATTCCCACATACAGACAGAGATTGAAGCTCACTAAACCTGTTGTAAGCACTACGAAGATACGGACCAGTGATGCTGAGGAGAAGCTGGAAACGTGCATGGAAATATCTGACTGGGGCATGCTTAAAGGAGCCACGCATGATCTGGATGAGTACACGGACACTGTGAACTCATATATCCACTTTTGTGAAGAGAACATTCTTCCATCACGCACCAGGGTGAGTTACTCTAATGACAAACCCTGGTTCACAGCTAAGCTCAGACAGATCAGGAAGGAGAAGGAAGCAGCGCTGAAAAGTGGAGACAGGGACTGCTACAGGGAGGTTAAATACCGGTTTAATAGAGAGCTGAAGAGGGCTAAATCTCTATACTCAGAGAGACTCCAGCAGCAGTTCACTGCTAATGATTCGGCTTCCGTGTGGAGAGGACTGAGGCAAATCACCAACTATCGACCTAAGGCTCCTAAAGGTCAGGATGACAAAGCCCTTTGTCAAAGACTGTCCCAACACTATGCCCGTTTTGACACCTCGTCATCTGTGTCCAACTCCCCTCCTCCCTCCAGCTCCACAGCCTCCACATTCCCTACTTCATTTAAGGCACCCCCCCCTCCTCCCCCCTCCCCTTATCATCAGTGAGCAGGATGTGCTCAAACAGTTCTCCAGACTGAACCCGCACAAGGCCCCCGGCCCAGACGGCGTGTCTCCCTCCACCCTGAGACTCTGTGCGAAACAGCTGGCTCCTGTATTCACAGACATTTTTAACACCTCCCTTAAGTTATGCCACGTGCCGTCCTGCCTCAAATCCTCCACCATCATCCCTGTCCCCAAGAAGCCACGGATCACTGGACTTAATGACTACAGACCTGTAGCGCTCACCTCTGTAGTCATGAAGTCCTTTGAGCGCCTGGTCCTGTCCCACCTCAAGTCCATCACCACCCCTCTCCTGGACCCGCTGCAGTTTGCTTACCGAGCCAACAGGTCTGTAGACGATGCAGTCAACCTGGCCCTCCACTCCATCCTGCAGCACCTGGACTCCCCGGGAACCTACGCCAGGATCCTGTTTGTGGACTTCAGCTCCGCATTCAACACCATCCGCCCCGCTCTGCTCCGGGACAAGCTGTCCCTGCTCAACGTGCCTGACTCCCTCTGCAGGTGGATCATCGACTTCCTGACGGACCGGAGGCAGCGTGTGCGGCTGGGAAAGACTGTCTCAGACTATACTAGCATCAGCACCGGATCACCCCAGGGCTGTGTACTTTCCCCCCTACTCTTCTCCCTTTACACCAACTCCTGCACCTCCAGCCACCAGTCTGTCAAGTTGATCAAGTTTGCGGACGACACCACCCTCATCGGGCTCATCTCCAACGGCGACGAGTCCGCCTACAGGAGAGAGGTGGCCCAGCTGGTGTCCTGGTGCAGCAATAACAACCTGCAGCTGAACGCTCTGAAGACAGTGGAGATGATTGTAGACTTCAGGAAAGTCACTACTCCTCTGCCCCCCCTCACCCTCTCAGGCTCTCCCATCACCACTGCTGATTCCTTCCGCTTCCTAGGCACTACCATCACCAGGGACCTCAAATGGGAGCTGACCATCAGCTCACTCATCAAAAAAGCCCAGCAGAGGATGTTCTTCCTGCGGCAGCTGAGGAAGCTCAAGCTACCCACCAAGATGTTAGTGCAGTTCTACACAGCCATCATCGAGTCCATCCTCACCACCTCCATAACCGTGTGGTACGCAGGAGCCACTGCCAGGGACAGACTAAGGCTGCAGCGCGTCATGCGCACTGCTGAGAAGGTGATCGGCTGCAAGCTCCCATCTCTCCAGGATCTGTACATCTCCAGGACCCGGAGGCGTGCTGGCCGGATCATAGCCGATCCCTCACACCCTGGTCACGTACTGTTTGCCCCCCTCCCCTCTGGTAGAAGACTTCGGTCCATCCAGACTAAAACCTCCCGTCACATGAACAGCTTCTTCCCCTCTGCCATTAGACTGCTGAACACTAAGTGACTTATTGACTCTCGTGCACCATGTACAGCAGCTCAACCAGACTCATGTCAATCATCACTGTTTTCTTCCTGCATTACCGACTGCACTATATAGTTCTCCACAGTATCTGCTGCTGGCTAATATATATTTTAACTGTTGACCAGTATCACTTAATCTTATCCTACACTTTATTACATGTATAGTTTATTTCTCTTATCCTATCATGTTTAATGTTGCAGCATTGTACCGAGACAAATTCCTAGTTTGTGTACTACATGAACAATGGCAATAAACCTGATTCTGATTCTGATTCTGAAGCCGAAAGGAACGTTGCAGGCAAGAAAAAGGGAGGCAAACCCAGAGCGCGCGCGCGGGAACTGTAAGCGGTGTGGAAGGCAACACGCGCTGAAACAGTGTCCAGCACTCGGGAAGGAATGTCACAAGTGTGGCGGAAAAAATCACTTCGCAAAGACCTGCTTCTCAAAGAGGAGGGTGCAACTCGTGGAGAAAAAGAGCGACAGCGAGGAGGATCAGTTTTACGTGGACGCCATCGAGGGAGAGACAAGCGCTGACGAATGGATAGGGTGCCTGGAGATGAATGGCACGGACATGTCACTGAAGCTCGACACAGGTGCGCAGGTAAACATCCTGCCAATGAAAGAATTTAAAAGACTGAAAAACAAGCCGAAAATAAGAAATAAAAAGATTAATCTGAGAACATATGACGATAAGCCAATACCCACTAAAGGAATGTGCAGGGTTACACTGTCAAACAAAGGTAAAACAGTGAATGCATTGTTTGTACTTGTTGATGGAAATAGACAAGCAATTTTGGGTTTAAAAACATGCGATCAGCTAGGTCTGATCAAAAGGGTGAATGTCATTGATACAAAGTGACAACACGAGAAAATACAGAGGCTACAACAAGTAAGCACAAACACACTGACTGGGTGAAAGAATACAAAGAGGTGTTCAAAGGAATAGGCCGCCTACCAGGCAAACAAAAAATTAGGCTGAAAGAGAATGCAGAGCCAGTCATACATGCAGCAAGAAAAGTGCCAATAGCTCTTAAAAAGAGGCTGAGAGAAACACTAGACTCACTGATAGCAGACGGAGTGGTCAGAAAAATAGAAGAACCAACTGAATGGGTTAACTCACTAGTTATAGTGGAGAAGCCAAATGGAGATTTGAGATTGTGCATAGATCCAAAAGATCTAAATAAAGTAATACAGCGGGAGCATTACAGGCTACCAACAAAATCTGACATAACCAGCACAATGAGTGGAGCAAATTACTTCACAAAATTAGATGCCAAATCTGGGTTTTACCAACTAGTGCTCGATGAGGAAAGCGCTAAATTGTGCACATTTAATACGCCATTCGGAAGGCATTGCTTTCTACGAATGCCGTTCGGGATTAGCTCAGCCCCTGAAATTTTCCATAGAACTGTGCAGCAATTGTTTGACGGAATAGAAGGGGTGGGAGTTTTTCTTGATGATGTGGTAGTCTGGGGAAAAACAAAAGAGGAGCACAACGAAAGGTTGGCAAGAGTTCTCACACAGGCGCAAAAGTCAGGTATGAAACTGAATAAGAGTAAGTGCCAATTCGGGGTACGGGAGATTACATACCTGGGAGAGAACTTATCTGGGGCAGGCGTGCAACCAGATCCAGAAAAAGTGCGGGCCATAGCAGAGCTGCCAGTACCGCAGAACAAAAATGACTTGCAAAGAGCCCTAGGGCTAGTCAATTACATGGGAAAATTTATCCCAAATTTATCAGCTAACACAATAGCTCTTAGAAGCTTGTTAGAGACCAATACAATGTGGCAGTGGATGGCAGAGCATGCCAGAGAATGGGAGTGGCTCAAAAGCAGTCTAATACAGGAGCCAGTGTTAAAATTCTATGATCAGGACAAACTGCTAAAAGTGTCCACAGATGCGTCCAAAGCCGGCCTAGGAGCTGTGCTATTGCAAAAACATGACACAGAGTGGTATCCAGTCGCATACGCATCGCGCACCATGACAAGCGCAGAAAAAAATTACGCGCAAATAGAGAAAGAGACTCTAGGTGCAGTGTTTGGATGTGAGAAGTTTCATGAATATGTGTATGGAAGGTCAGTAATACTAGAAACAGACCACAAACCACTGATTGCTATCTCACAGAAGCCACTGGGTGACGCACCACCGCGCATCCAGCGTCTAATGTTAAGATTACAGAAATATGACTTGAAATTTGAGTTTACACCAGGCAAGCAACTAATTGTAGCCGATGCGCTGAGTAGGGCTAGCTTGAGCAACACCAGCAGCACAACAGAGGAAGCTGTGCAAATACATGTAGACTCTATTAAGGCACACATGCCAGTGTCAGATGCAAAATGGACGAAGATAGTGAAAGAAACACAAAAAGATGAGAAACTAAAAAGAGTAATGGAACAGATACATCAGCCAGGACAGGTTATGATTGACAAGCCTTACCAACACTTTAAAGGTGAACTGTCTGTGTTAGACGGGGTTCTGTTAAAAGGTACAAGGATAGTCATACCTACCTCCATGAGATCAGAAATGGTTAAATTAGTGCATGAGGGGCATTTGGGTATTGAAAAGTGCAAAAGACGTGCACGTGATGTTTTATATTGGCCCAACATGCACAAGGACATTGAGGCATATGTGCAGCGCTGTGACACTTGCCAGCGCCACAGGTATCAACAGCCAAAGGAGCCTATGAGGCCCCTTGAGAAGCCTCAAGGGCCATGGAGAAAAGTGGGCATGGATCTATTTCAGCTTAAGGGCAAGGACTATCTGTTAGTCATGGACTATCATTCCACCTACCCAGAGTTTGCAGGGTTGAGTGACACAACAGCAGAAAAGGCGATTGCACATACAAAGACAATGTTCGCACGCCATGGAATTCCAATGACTGTTGTAAGTGATAACGGACCACAATTCACGAGTCAGTGCTTCAAAGACTTTGCAGACACATATGGGTTCAAGCACGTGACCTCAAGCCCTCTGTACCCACAGTCAAATGGGTTAGCAGAGAAAGGGGTGCAAATTGTGAAGCGCATACTGAAAAAGGCTGCAGACAATGCAGAAGACCCACATCTGGCGATCCTGAATTACCGAGCATCACCACTGGAGAATGGACTGTCCCCAGCAGAAATGCTCATGAACAGAAAACTCAGAACGCGACTTCCATCAGCATCTCAGGTGATGGAAAAGAGAGATGTGAGGCGTGATGAGAGGCAAACTGAACTGTACAACAGAACAGCACGACCTCTGAGACCACTTGCACATGAGGACATAGTGCGAGTGAGATGTGATGGAGAATGGGGACCGCTGGCAAAAGTGGTTAAAGAAACAACTCCCAGATCATATGAAGTCATCACAGAGCATGGGAAAACAATGAGGCGAAACCGACGTCACTTACTGAAAGTGCCTCAGACAAAAATGAGAGTTACAGACTGTGAAATAAGCGACATGCTAATTTCCAGCCAAACCGAACAACCAGAAATGGCTGAGAACCAAAACTTAGAGACAGACAATAACGAACAGACTGAGGTGACACAAATCAGAAGATCACAAAGGCAAATTGTGAAACCGAAAAGATTGATTGAGGAAATGTAAGAAGAAAAAAAGAAAAAAAAATTGAACTTGTGATTCAGTGTACAAGGTGAAAGAAATGTAAATAGAAATGGAGTTTATTTTGTATATAGAAATTTGAGAAAAAGTTTATAGTTGGACATGACCTTTACTAGAAAAAAAAGGGAGATGTATTGATATGTGAAGTTCATATGTAGTCACCACTAGAGGGCAGTATGACCCCGGCCATGACCTGACTATAAAAGGAGTTGTACTTGAGTCATTGTGTGGTTAGTTGTTAGTTGCACTTGAAGTGACAAGTAAAAAGTCCTAACTGGACTTCCGGTTATGGCTGCCACATAGGACGGACGTGTCTCGCTCTGCTCTGCTCCTGGAAAAAAAAAATCGGCAAATAACTCTCTCATTTGGGACAGAACGTATCCCAGCATTTGGGCGAGGATATGTCGGCGAAGCCTAAGGCTGGAAAACCAGGAAAAGGAAAAAGCGAGCCGCCGAAACAGTCCAAATTAACGGACTTTCAGGTCTGTGACGCAGCAAACAAAACTCCATATATGGCGGAGGAGGCTGGCAACGCTGCGATTTCTGCGGGGAATGGCGCAGATGCGCTGATGGCAGCCATGAGTTCAATGAGAGCGGACTTTTCCTCTAGATTTGATGGGATTATGACAGCGTTGGAAGGAATAAGAAAGGAATTGGGTGACTGTGTAGAACGAACGGCGCAGATGGAGCTCCGTCTCGCTAGTGCTGAAGATGACGTCACCCGTCTTCAATTAAAGGTGCGCACTTTGGAAAAAAAAAAAAATCTCTGGAAGATAATATTTTGGATTTGGAATCTCGGTCGAGACAGAATAATTTGAGGCTGGTGGGTCTTCCAGAGGAATCAGAAGGTCGGGACGTATGTTCCTTTCTGGAAAAGTGGATTCCGGAGGTGCTGGGCAGCGAGGAGTTGCAATCAGCAGTGGTTCTGGAAAAAGCACATCGTATTGGCCCACGGAGAGATAAGGGACCGCCGAGGACCTTAATTATGAAGTTTCTTAGCAACAGAGACAGGATGAAGATCTTCAACGCTGCACGTGCTAAAGGAGAGATTAAACACCAGGACCAGCAGGTGCGGTTCTACCCAGATTTGGCCACAGGAATCCAGCAATTGAGGAAGCAGTTTGATCCCGTACGTAAGGAGCTGCGCAACCTTGGGATTCGTCATGGTGTAATCTATCCTGCGAGACTGCTGACCACGTATGAGGGCAGAACCCACATCTTCAAGACCCCAGAGGAGGCGCAGGAGTTCATCAAGAAGATCAAAGAAGAAGAAGAGACTGGTGGGAGCTAAGCATGAACAAAATATAAGGTAGAATAATTAAGCATTTGCACAGGCATCTGACTGACTTGAAGTAAATAGTAAGTTTACAAAATATAGATTGTATTATATATTAAAAAAACAAAACAAAAACAAAACAAACAAAAAAAAAACTATGATGTACAAAGTTGTTAAAAATTTTGGAGTTAAGTTGGAAAACTACAGAGGAGAGTTAATGTTACGTCATTAAAAGCAGTAGAGTTAGGGTGATTGGGAGGATGAAGAAGGAGTGGCTTAGGCTGTTCCCCGTGGGTGTGGAACGGTCGATGGCTATATCGGGAGACAGAATTTTTCTTTTGATTTTGGGGGGTTTGCCACAAGTGTGGGAAGGGGAAATTTGTTTGTGTGTAGTTTGTAGGATGAATGTTCAACCACTCATGTTTTTGCTTCTCTGTATGAGCATGTTTACACTGCAAGGTAATCCCAAACTCTCTATTGATCATGGACCAAAGTGTTAATCTTAATTTAACTTCATGGAATTGCAGAGGTCTACAAAATTTAAAAAAACTTAAACAAGTTATGAATAAAATAAAGGACATGGGTTCAAGAATTGTGTTTTTACAAGAAACTCATCTGATAGAGGAGGATGTTAAAAGAATTAGGAGTAGATGGCAGGGAAGTGTATTCACCTCTTCATTTTCATCCCGAGCCAGGGGAGTTATGACTCTCATACATAAATCAGTTCCTTTTCAAGTGAAAAATGTAATTGGAGACAAATTTGGAAGATATGTAATCATTCAAGGTTCTTTGCTATTAGAAAATATAAATCTTGTGAACTTATATGGTCCCAATATAGATGATCAGAAGTTCTTTGCTAATTTATTTCTCATCTTATCATCACTTACAGGGCAACATATAATAGCAGGGGATTTTAATTGTACATTGAATCCAGGTATAGATAGATCAACAGGACTGGATTGTACGCACATTGGATGTAGGATGACTATTAATCATTTTATGAAAGAATTGAGATTGTTAGATATATGGAGAGAAATGAAACCACAAGTTAAAGCCTATTCTTGTTATTCCAGTACCTACAAGACATTCTCACGTATTGATTATTTTTTGATTTCCACAGAATTAAGGTCCAAGATTCAAAACTGCTTTTATGATAACATCGTGATCTCTGATCATGCACCCTGTTGTCTAATATATGTAGATAAAAAATTGACAAAGGAATCAGGTAGATGGCAATTTCAGCATAAATGGCTTCAGGATGAGGAATTTGTCAAGTATATAGAAAAACAGATAGACGAGTTCTTTGACATCAATACTACACAAACATCAGCATGTGTAAAGTGGGAGGCTTTCAAAGCTTTTATTAGGGGACATATTATTAGTTATACAGGATCAAAATCTAAGAAGACTCCAGAGGAGAGAGCTAAATTGGAACATAAAATAAAAAATCTTCAGGAAAAAGTGTATGCAGGAAGTGACCCAAGGTTGGAGAATGAATTACTGATTTTGAGAGCTGAATACGACAAAAAATCAGCGAATAGAGCTGCCTCGAGTCTTCTAAGATTGAAACAATCTTTTTATGAACAAGGTGAAAAATCAGGAAAATTATTAGCATGGCAGATTAAACAATTGGAAATTAAAACACCAATTACCAGTATTATAAGTAATGGACAGGTAGTTATAGATCCTTTAGAAATTAATAGAGCCTTTAGAGATTACTATGAAAAATTATATGATACCAAAAATGAACCTGATTTAACAAAACTAAATGGGTTTTTGAACGAACTATCTATACCGTGTATTCCAAATGAAAACAGGGAGATATTGGAGTCTAAAATTAGTCAAGAAGAAGTTGGGCTAGCCATTGATAATATGAAATCAGGAAAAAGTGCAGGACCAGATGGTCTTCCAGTTGACCTTTATAAAAAATTTAAGAATAAATTAATAAAACCTTTTTTGGAAATGGTTTTAGAAGCATTTCAAAATAATAATTTACCATCATACATAAATAATGCCTTAATTATACTGCTGCCAAAACCAGGTAAGCCCTCTAATAAATGTGAAAATATGAGACCAATAAGCCTATTAAACGCCGACCTTAAGATAATCTGTAAAATTTTAGCAAGACGAATACAAGAAATTTTACCAAATATTATTAATCGAGATCAGAATGGCTTTATAAAGGGTAGACAAGGCTTCCATAATGTAAGAAGACTATTTAATATTATTTATTTTAATAAAGAAGCACCGGATACAGCTCTCCTATCATTGGACGCCGAAAAGGCCTTTGATAGAGTTGAATGGCCCTTTCTTTTTGAAGTCCTACAAAGGTTTGGACTTGGAAATAATTTCATAAAATGGGTTCAAATAATATACAATAATGCTACAGCAGAAATCCTAACAAATAACAATATTTCAAAACCAATAAAAATCAATAGAGGATGTCGACAAGGCTGTCCACTTTCACCTTTACTGTTTACTATGGCAATTGAACCTTTAGCGATAGCGATACGTTTACATTCACAAATATATGGAATTAAAGTTGGACCAACAGAACATAAAATCTCCCTGTACGCCGATGATATAATTTTGTTTATGTCGAATCTAAAAAAATCAATTCCAACCTTGTTGAATTTAATAAAGAATTTTGGGGAAATATCAGGATATAAAATAAATAAAACTAAATCTTCAATATTAATGCTAAACGAGACCCAGAGAAATTACCCAGCCCCTGAGGTAAATCAATTCAATGTTGTAAATCAGTTTAAATATTTAGGAATCCAAATTATGCCTAAGCTAGAATCAGTCGCCAGTGTCAACTATGAAGCCTTAATGTCAGATATCAGTGAGTTAACTCAGAGATGGATGTCACTACCAATGTCGATGATCGGGAGAATCAATATACTTAAAAGTAATATTTTACCTAAAATACTTTATTTCAATACATTCCCTTACCACCACCTTTAGATCTATTCTCAAGAATAAAAAAAAAGTTAGTGGAATTTATATGGAACAACAGGAGGGCTAGATTACGTTTGTCTTTATTATATTTACCATTTGATCGTGGAGGTCTGAAATGTCCAAATTTTATGTTGTATTATTGGTCGGCACAACTGAGGTCTATGACATATTATTTTTCATCAAATGATCTCCCTCACTGGACTGAAATGGAATCATACAATTTACCTTTACCTCTTCCCATATTCATATACTCAGATTCGGCAAAAAAATTACAAAAACAAGTTAAAAATCCATTTGTAAAGCATATGATCAAAATATGGTGTGAAGCTAAAAACTATTTAAAAGAACCACAGTTATTGTCACAATTTAGTCCAATATGGGGTAATCAATATTTTAAACCAGGGAGAGCGGACGCTGTATTTAAAGTATGGAATTTAAAAGGGATACAAAAGATTCAGGATTTATATTTGCCATGTGCAGACAACATAATGTCTTTTGAAGAGCTGAGGATCAAATTTAATCTCAATAGAACACATTTTTTTAAATATCTTCAACTTAGAAACTTTATTCGATCAAATCAAAATAAAGCTCTCACTCGACCTATTTATTCATCCTTGGAAAAAATGATGATGAAAGATAGTAAAAGAAAGGGTATTATTTCAGAGTTTTATAACTCATTGACACTATCTTCAAGTGAAAATTCACTGAAAAGATTAAACTACTGGAAAGAAGATCTGCAAATTGAAATTTCAGAGGAACAATGGGAATTGGCTTGTACAGAAGCTCAAACCAAATCAATAAATGCACGCCTTAAATTGATACATTTCAAATGGTTAATGCTGATGTATGTTACACTGGAGGAGTTAAATAGATATAACAAAAATATACCAGATACATGCACAAAATGCATGGAAAGTAAAGGAACCCTATTTCATTGTTTAAGGGAATGTAGATTAATAAGAATGTTTTGGGAAGAGGTGAGGGTAACAATTGAAAAAATAATCTCAAAACAAATCATATTGAATCCTAAACTGTTTTTGTTGGGTCTGTACCCAGAAAAGCATAATTTTAATAAAAGTGAAAGAACATTCATAGACCTCAGTTTGCTTAATGCCAAAAAATGTATTGCACTATTATGGAAAAAGACTCATAGACCAGATGTGACTCAGTGGTTAAGACAGATGTTAACAAACCTTCCATTAGAAAGAATAACATATATACTGAAATCAAAGGAAATTGTGTTTGAGAATATATGGAGACCTTTTATTGATTATGTAAAAAATTTAAACATAACTCTTGAAGAAGAAGGTGAATGATGTGTGTGGACCTTGTAAATTCCAAACTGGTGAACATAATATGTATACTTACGTATTGGATTGTCTAGACTAAACAGAGGAGCATTGTTGAAGATTTGATTTTGTTGGTGGTTGTTGGTGTTTTTAGTGCATTTTTTTTTTTTTTTGTAGTACTTTAGTGTTAGTGTTTGATTGTTTGTATCATGTTTGTTAAAAAAAAAAAAAAGGTTCAATAAAGATATTGTGGAAAAAAAAAAAAGTCCTAACTGACACCCGGTGTGTGCGCCTCGTCATTACATGTTCCAGGAGAACACTACATGCTGGTTAATTTTTTTTATTTTGTGTAATTAAATGTCATTTTTTTAAAGTTTTCATTTTTAAAGTGACCTCTTTTATCATATCTTTGCACCTTTATTCTTGCAAATTTCTACCTAATTCACACTTCTCCCCCACGCTAAATTGGTGAACACCCTCCTCCCCCTTGTTAAAAAATAAATCTCCTACTGTACACCCCCCCCGCCCATTGTAAACATCCCTTTTTTCTTTACCATCTCCCCCAGTCTGCAGCATAATGACTCCATCTTCATCTCATAGATATTCTGCTGACCTACATCATGAAGGAACTAAAATTAGCTTCTGCACAGGAACAGATCTAGGTGCCTCTGAAGTTCTGCGGAATGAACGTGTCCCCTCTGAGCTGCCGTAGGCTCCAAAAGAGAATGGAGCAGAAGTGGGCTAGCGGAGATCTCTGTGTGTGTGTGTGTGTGTGTGTGTGTGTGTGTGTGTGTGTGTGTGTGTGTGTGTGTGTGTGTATGGCGGTTATTGCTGAGGCGGCGTAACACTGACACAGAAAGGCTGTTTCAACCCCGGGAAAAATCTGCACACACACACGTACAGCTGTGGAGTCGAAGAGTCTTTAATGAATGCTGATAATTACATCCCGCTGCAGGAATTAGACTGGCCCTGCAGCTGGTAATCTACATGGAATCTCAGGGCCCTCCGTGCCCCCCCTCCCCCCACAATCTGGGCCCACAAATTAAAGTAAAATCACTATTTTCTCCCCCATCTTCAGAGATCAGAACCGCTCAGCAGAGCATGATTGCAGGAGGGAACTGCAGAAACATGATGAGCTCTGAAAAGGCTGAAAAGACCAAGTAAAAGAGCATCATTCCAAATACTGTCGTAGATTAAGATGCAAATTTTATAAGAAAAAAGATGCAAATTTAAGAGGAAAAAGTTGCAATTTTCTAAGAAAAAGTCATAAATTTACTAGAAAATGTCACAAATTTTTATAAAAAAAAAACCCCTGCAAATTTTATGAGAAAAAAACTTGCAAATTTATAAAAGTCACAAATTTATAAGAAAAAATCACAAAGTTTGAGGAAAATACTTGCAAATTTATATGAAAAAAAAGTCACAAATTTATAAGAAAAAGTCACAACTTTACAAGAAAGTCACAAATTTTATGAGAAAAACCTTGCAAATCTCCCTCATGGATCGTCACCTTATCGTGGTGGGGGGGTTTGCGTGCCCCAGTGATCCCAGGAGCTATGTTGTCCGGGGCAATTTGCCTCTGATAGGGTCACCCAAGACGAACTGGTCCTGGGTGAAGGGCCAGACTAAGAACGATCCAACAGACTCTCATGATAAATTCTATATCAAGGATTCAGTGTACCCCGCCCGATATGGGGTTACTGGGGCCCCACCCTGGAGCCAGGCCTGGGGGAGGGGCTCGATGGCTAGTGTCTGTTGGCTGGGTTTCCCCCCATGGGACCCGGCCGGGCTTAGCCCGAAGGAGTTACATGGGTCCGCCCTTCAGTGGGCTCACCACCTGCAGGAGGGATCATGGGGGTCCGGTGCTATGTGGATTAGGTGGCGGTCAAAGGCGGAGACCTTGGCAGACTGATCCCAAGCTTTCTAAACTGGCTTTTGGTACATAAAATGTCACCTCTCTGGTGGGGAAGGAGCCTGAGCTGGTGTACGAGGTTGAGAGATACCGGCTAGATATAGTCGGCCTCACCTCAACACACAGCTCCGGTTCCGGAACCAGTCTCCTGGAGAGGGGCTGGAGCTTGGCCTTTTCTGGAGTTGCCAGTTGACGTATAATGAGGGTGTGCTGGGAACGTCTGGCTGAGGCCCCTGTCTGGGAGGTCTTCAACTCCCACCTCCGGAAGAACTTCAACCACATACCGAAGGAGTCTGGAGACATGGAGTGTGAATGGGCCATGTTCTCCACCTCTGTTGTTGAAGCGGCGGCCCAGAGCTGCGGCCACAAGGTGGTCGGTGCATCTCGTAGTGGCAATCCCCGAACCAAGTGGTGGTCACCAGTGGTGAGGGGGGCCATTAAGCTGAAGAAGGAGTCCTATCAAGCTTGGTTGGCTTGTGGGACTCCCAAAGCAGCTGAGGTGTACCGGCAGGCCAAGTGGAGTGCAGCTCGGGTGGTTGCTGAAGAAAAAACCTGGGTATGGGAGGAGTTCGGTGAGGCCATGGAACAAGACTTTCGGTCGGCCTCGAAGAGATTCTGGCAAACTGTCTGGCGGCTCAGGAGGGAAAAGCAGCTCCCTGTCCACACTGTGTATGGTGCGAATGGGGCACTGTTGACTTCGACTGGGGATATCGTCAGGCGGTGGAAGGAATACTTCGAGGATCTCCTCAATCCCACTGATACGCCTTCCACAGAGGAAGCAGGGTTTGTGGACGAGGGGGATGACTCGCCTATCACAGGGGCTGAGGTCGCCAAGGTGGTTAAAAATCTCCTTGGTGGCCGGGCCCCGGGGGTGGACGAGATTCGCCCTGAGTACCTCAAGGCTCTGGATGTTGTTGGGCTGTCATGGTTGACACGTCTCTGCAACATTGCGTGGAGGTCGGGGGCAGTGCCTTTGGCATGGCAAACCGGGGTGGTGGTTCCTCTCTTCAAAAAAGGGGACCGGAGGGTGTGCTCCAACTTTAGAGGGATCACACTCCTCAGCCTCCCTGGGAAGGTCTATGCCAAGGTACTGGAGAGGAGAGTCCAGCCGTTGGTCGAACCTCGGATTCAGGAGGAGCAATGTGGTTTTCGTCCTGGCCGTGGCACATTGGACCAGCTCTTTACCCTCCTGAGAATTCTTGAGGGTTTGTGGGAGTTTTCCCAAACAGTTTACATGTGTTTTGTGGACTTGGAGAAGACATTTGACCGCGTCCCTCGTGGTTTTTTGTGGGGGGTGCTTCGGGAGTATGGGGTATCGGGCTTGTTGTTACGAGCTATTCGGTCTCTGTACGACCATTGTGAGAGTTTGGTTCGTATTGCCAACACTTGGCCGGACTCATTCCCAGTGAGAGTTGGACTCCTCCAGGGCTGCCCTTTGTCACCGATCCTGTTCATAATTTTTATGGACAGGATTTCTAGGCGCAGCCAGGGAATGGAGGGTGTCATGCTTGGTGACCACAGGATCTCATCTCTGTTGTTTGCAGATGATGTTGTCCTGTTGGCTTCATCCAGCAATGACCTACAGCTCTTGCTGGGACAGTTTGCCACTGAGTGTGAAGCGGCTGGGATGAGAATCAGCACCTCCAAGTCCGAGTCCATGGTCCTCAGCCGGAAAAAGGTGGATTGTCCTCTCTGGGTTGGGGACAGGCTCCTGCCCCAAGTGGAGGAGTTTAAGTATCTTGGGGTCTTATTCACGAGTGAGGGGAAAATGGAGCGAGAGATTGACAGACGGATCGGAGCAGCATCTGCAGTGATGCGGACGTTGTACCGGTATGTTGTGGTGAAGAGGGAGCTGAGTTCTAAGGCAAAGCTGTCGATTTACCAGTCAATCTACGTTCCTACTCTCACCTATGGTCATGAGCTTTGGGTAATGACTGAAAGAACGAGATTGCGGATACAAGCGGCTGAAATGAGCTTTCTCCGTAGGATTGCTGGACTCATCCTCAGAGATAGGGTGAGGAGCTCAGTCATCCGGGAGAGGCTCAGAGTAGAACCGCTGCTCCTCCACATTGAAAGGAGTCAGTTGAGGTGGTATGGGCATCTGATCAGGATGCCTCCTGGACGCCTCCCACTTGAGGTGTTTCGGGCATGTCCCACTGGGAGGAGACCCCGGGGCAGACCCAGGACTCGGTGGAAAGACTATGTCTCCCAGCTGGTCTGGGAACATCTTGGTATCCTCTCTGAAGAGCTGAAACAGGTGGCTGGGGAGAGGGAAGTCTGGGCTTCTCTGCTTGAACTGCTGCCTCCGCGACCCGGACCTCCGGAAAAGCAGTAGAAGATGGATGGATGGAACCTTGCAAATTTATAAGAAAGAAGTCACAAATTTTATGAGAAAAAAGTTGCAAATTTATAAGAAAAAAGTCACAAATTTTATGAGAAAAAAACAGCAGATTTATAAGAAACAAAGTCACAAATTTATAAGAAAAAGTCAGAAATTTTATGAGAAAAAAACCTGCAAATTTATAAGAAAAAGTCACAAATTCATAAGAAAAAGTCACACATTTTATGAGGAAAAAAACTTGCAAATTTATAAGAAAAAAGTCACAAATTCATAAGAAAAGTCACAAATTTTGAGAAAAAACTTGCAAATTTATAACTAACTAACCTGCACTTATATAGCACTTTTCTAGTCACAAAGACCACTCAAAGCGCTTTCACTAGTACTAACCCTCTATTCTAAGGGCCTATAGGAAACAGATATCTAGGGACAATTTAGAACAACCGATTAACCTAACATGCATGTCTTTGGATTGTGGGAGGAAACCGAAGCCCCCGGAGTAAACCCACGCAGCACAGGGAGAACATGCAAACTCCACACAGAAAGGTTCCAACCCCTGCCAGCCTGGAGATTCGAACCAGGAACCTTCTAGCTGTAAGGCAACAGTGCCAACCACTGCACCATCATAAGAAGAAAGTCACAAATTTACAAGAAAAAGTCACAAATTTTATGAGAAAAAAACCTGAAAATTTATAAGAAACAAAGTCACAAATTTTTAAGAAAGTCACAAAGTTTATAAGAAAAAAAGTCACAAACCTGCAAATTTATAAGAAACTAAGTCACAAATTCATATGAAAAAGTCACAAATTTACAAGAAAAAGTCACAAATTTTGAGGAAAAAAACTTGCAAATTTATAAGAAAAAGTCACAAATTCATAAGAAAGTCACACATTTTATGAGAAAAAAACTTGCAATTTTTTTAAGAAAAAAGTCACACATTTTATGAGAAAAACCTGCAAATTTATAAGAAACAAAGTCACAAATTTATAAGAAAAAATCACAAAGTTTATAAGAAAAAAGTCACAAATTTACAGGAAAAAGTCACAAATTTTATGAGAAAAAACTTGCAAATTTATAAGAAAAAAAGTCACATATTTATAAGAAAAAGTCACAAATTTTATGAGGAAAAAACCTGCAAATTTATAAGAAACAAAGTCACAAATTTATAAGAAAAAGTCACAAAGTTTATAAGAAAAAAGTCACAAATTTATAAGAAAAAGTCACAAATTTTAAGAGAAAAAAATGCAAATTTATAAGAAACAAAGTCACAAATTTATAAGAAAAAGTCAGAAACTTTACGAGAAAAAAGTTGCAAATGTACAAGAAAAAGGTGCATATTTTATAGTTTTGATAACACCTACAGTTTTTGCATGGAGATATACTGTATATATGATTTTTAACCCATATTGCCCAGGATCAGGTCTGTCCAGTAACAACGTGATGACCTCATAGAAGACAAAAGCCAATCCAGACGAGGCGTTTCTGACAGCTCTGTGGGAGAGGAGAGCTCCTGTGGAGAAGGACTTTAGCCTGTTTAACTTTACAGAGCAGATAAATCCTAAAATATATTCACTAAAATAAAGGTGGAAACATCAAAAAGCAGACCAGCATCTGTTTAAAAGCTGCCTGGTGCACAAGTCAACGAGGTGTGAGACGATCCGAGTCTACATCTGATTTATGAGTGTGTAGCTTCAATTAAACAGACCCCCCCCCCCCCACCACCACCACCACCACCAACACACACAGATCTGATGCTGCGGGGAATCACCCTCACTGCTTCCAAAGCAGATTATCTCCACAGATCTGGCACGTTTCCTTCAGCATCCAATCAAAGGGCCTTAGCTGCTTTAGTGCCCAATCACATCCTGATGTCTCTGATCCAATCACAATAAAACCTTCTTACTTACTCCCCCCACCCCCCCGCCCGTGTCCTTGGATCACTAAGAGGCCATTGGCTTTAGCTGGACAGCAGCAGAGTTTCTAATAAACAGAACTGGAAGTTATGATCGAGAAACAACAGCTGGGCTTGACGAGGAAAACAATTAAATATTAGCCCGTTAAAGCTAGCAGAACTGCCCCCCCCACACACACACAGAGGTTGAACTGACCAATGGCGACATCCTGACCTCAGTTCAACAACAACAATTAGCCGTAGCTAGTCCCATTAGTAGCATTGATTAGCATTAGCTGGCACCAGCCTCATCAGCTAAGCTCCATTACTGCCGCTGGCTGGGCTCCAAATGCCCGCCAGCCTACACGGCCGACTACATCTGCCTTGTTCTGTTACACTGCTGCTCACTGCAAACCTGAACCTCACCACCCGGGGTGTAGTAACGAACAGCCCCTCCCAACCTGGAGAAAAGACATCTATCCCCCCACTGTCATCATAAAGCTTTTATATCATGTTACAGAACTGAATAACGACACTCTGAACCACCAATTCTAAGCAGAAATGAAAAGAGAAAGCTCTGAGAAATGTTCACCTTTTCTCATAAATTTGAGGCTTTTTACATTTTTAAATTGCTATCTTTTATCATATCTTGGCTCCTTTATTCTTGCAAATTTGTACCTAATTTACATCTATACATTTGTACCATAAATTGGTGAATCCCCCCCACCCCCCTTGTTAAAAACAATAAATAGTGAGCCATGACACACAAGGGAAAGACACACTCCACGTGCACTCAGGTATAACAGACGTGGACTAATTATTCATGCCATTTACATCCTTCAGACCATCAAACCTTCCTGTGTTAATGAGAAAAAACTAAATGGTTTCTGCTCACAAAAATGTAACAGGAAGAAGTGAAGGAGTGCAGAGATGAGCTCAGCCAGTCTGTATTAAACCACTAAAACAAAGCTGCCTCTGCTGGGAATGTTGCACCATCTGGTTGTTTTACTGCACTTCTAATCATCTGCGTTAATGCAGCGAAAACAGCAGAACAAACACAACAGAACTCAGAGGAACATGGATGTGGATAACAGAGGTGAAGCTTTGGGATTACCAGGGTCGTTTCTACATATTTGGAGGTCCTATGCAAGACTGTGTTTGGGGGAGGGGGGTATTTCTGTGATTTACAAATTTACAAGGAAAAAATTAGAAATGTACAAGAATTTTTTTTTTTTAAATTTCTAAGAAAAAGTTGCAAGTTTAAGAGAAAAATGTAGCAAATTCACTAGAAAAAAGTCTTAAACTTACAAGAGAAAAGTTGAAAATTTACAAGAAAAAAACCTGAAATTTTTATGAGAAAAAAGGTGACATTTTTCAAGGAGAAAAGTTGCAAATTTAGGCTGCTTGTCCACCAAACACGTTTTCTCTGCTCTGGGCGGCTATTTTCTATTCATTCTCTATGTAGTCCAGCATTTACAAAATGCTCTCGGTGGTGGCCGTTTTTTGTCGTGGCACTCAGGGCGCTCAAAGTTGAAAAAAGTTAAACTTTTCAGGGACTGCAGCTGAGCTCGTCAATGTCAGACCTTAAGCAGCCAATCAGAACTGCTGCGTGGGCGGGACATAGGAAGCTGGTACTCGTCTGTACTCAGACTCCTGCTTTCCATGTCATCATATTTCACATTCAGAGCTGCTAGAAAATGTTTCCTGTCCATTGTTATTTAGAGACTGCTATTAAACAAATCAGTAGAAAGTCTGACCATAGGAAAAGCTGAAGTGCTGAGCTGAGAGTGACAAGCTGTTGCTGGGATACAGGGCACAGACTTCTTTTTTCCCAGAGCGCAGCACACAAGCACTGAAAACAAAAACTCAGGGCAGTCGGGCGACAAAAAATGCGTTTGGTGGACACGCAGCCTTATGAGGAAAAAAATTGCAAACATATGAGAAAAAAGTATTATTTTTTATGAGAAAAAAAGATGCAGTTTTACATGGAGAAAAGTTGCCAATTTAAGAGAAAAATGTAGCAAATTTACTAGGAAAAAAGTCTTAAATTTACCAGAACAAAGTCTTAAATTTACAAGAGAAAAGTTGAAAATTTTATGTGAAAAACCTGCAAATTTATAAGGAGAAAAGTTGCAAATTTACGAGAAAAAATTGCAATTTTTATGAGAAAAAAAGTTGTAATTTTTCAAGGAGAAAAGTTGCAAATTTATGAAAAAAAATTGCAAATTTATGAGAAAAAAGTATAACTTCTATGAGAAAAAAGTTGTAATTTTTCAGGGAGAAAAGCTGCATATTTATGAGGAAAAAAGTATAATTTCTTATGAGAAAAAAGTTGCACTTTTACAAGAAAAAAGTAGCAAATTTATAATAATAATAATGCATCAGGTTTATATAGCACTTTTCATGGATACTCAAATCTAGTGGATACATTATTCATTCACTCCACAGACAATGGTAGTGGTAAGCTACCTCTGTAGTCACAGCTGCCCTGGGGCAGACTGACGGAAACATGGCTGCCAAACCACACCATTGGCTTCTCCGACCACCACCAAACATTTATACACACTCATGCCCAGTGTCATGGACACTGGAAGCAAGGTGGGTAAAGTGACTTGCCCAGGGACACAATGACAGGATGGTTGGGAAGAGCGGGATTCGAACCGCGAAACCTTGGTTATTAGACAACCCGCTCTACCTCCTGAGCCACTGCCGCAAATTTGAGGAGAAAAAAGTTGCAAATTTATGAAAAAAGTAACAATTTTACAAGGAAAAAAGTTACAAATTTACAAGAAAAAAGTTTCAAACTTATGAGAAAAAAGTTGCAAATTTATGAGAAAAGATGCAAATTCATAAGAAAAAGAAAAAAAATTGAAGGTAATTCGAATTTCCCCCTAAAAAATGCTGAGGGTGAATCTGAAGCGTGGGCGCCGCCCAGCGACTTGCATAGCCTGCCTCATAGCCAGAAATGGCCCTGGGAACGCCACCGTTCAGCAGCATCCTGCTGCAGCTGCAGGGATCATGTACAGTTTAAAGCATGCGTGTTCATTCTGTCATGCAGAAGAGAGAACATCAGTGACAGAGGGAGGGGGGACATGCGGGGGCAGAGGTGATGGAGGTGTCACCTTGGTCAGCAGGTGGGAAGGCTTTCCCGCTATGTTTCTCAGAATCAGAGAGGTTTCCCTGTCCAGATAGGAGTGCTTCAGAGAGAGAAAACAGAGAGGAGGAGACTTCCTGTGAGTCAGTCGACTGATTGGCTGGTGGAGGTTTAAAGCAGAGAAGCTGTGGGGTGAAGCAGAGGTCAGCACTGATGGACGGATGGAGTGGTCTCACTGAAACCTGTGGAGGAGAGCTCATAGACGGGTTATGGTGTAGAGGAACAGGGTCAAGAACACTGCTACCAAACACTTGAGAGATGGGACCTGAGGATCCAGATCGTCGTCACCCGGAAGTGACATCTGGCTAGTCACATTTGTTTGCCACAAAACTGACGAGCTAGAGTTGGATTTATTGTCTCCACTAGCCAACCATAATATCTCTGTAATAATGGACTCTTTGTTTCATCTAAAAAATGGCAAGAAAAAGCAAGTGAAGTGCATGGAAACTACCGTGTAAATGCTAAAGCACTAACAAGCTAACTAGCCACTGGCACAAGTCTCATGACCCACAAGGGCTACTCAACAAGCAGTACATAAACACAGCCCCAACAGCACACATACATCACGGCAACATTGGCTCGATGAACCAAGTTTATATAGAGAATACATCTTATAGTGGTCATTTGCTAGACACTGGCTAAACGTCGGCATTAGGCCGAAGTCTAACCAGAGTCTAGCAAACAACCTCTATAAGATGTATTCTTGATGTAAACTTGGCGACACTGGGCTGGCATGTGTTGGGGTGACTACTGCATTGGACAATATTTAATTTGGTTACATGTGTGTGAAATGACAATAGGCCTATTCTTCTCTATATTATGCTGATTGAGGTGCTTAGCAACAGTTTGCAGGGTACATGCAGAAGGGACTATTTCTCTTGGCAGAGCAAAATAAAAGGTTAAACAAACAAAAATAACATTTCTGTGGGGAAATAAAGGTTAAATAATTCCAACAGACCAACACAATAAATATGCAACTTTTTCCCTCATAAAATTTGCAGCTTTTCTCCTTGTAAATTGCTTTTTCTCAAAAAAAAAAATTGAAAAATTGCAACTATTTTCTCATGAAATTGCAACTTTATCATAAAAATTGCAATTTTTCCCCCGAAAATTTGCAACTTTTCTCCTTAGAAATTTTCAATATTTTCTCATGAAATTTGCAACATTTTTCTCGTAAATTTGCAACTTTTTCACATAAAATTTTCAGCTTCTCTTTGTAAATTACTATTTTTTTCCTAATAAATATTGCTACTTTTTTCTCATAAATTTGCAACATTTCTCCTTGAAAAATTTAAAGAATTTTCTCAAAAATTGCAGCTTTTTTCATAAAAATTGAAATTTTTTTGGCATAAAATTTGCATTTTTTTTTCTCGTAAATTTGCAACTTTTTTCTCATATATTTACAATTTGGGGGGGTGTCATTTTTTTCCCTCATAAAATCTGCAACTTTTTTCTCATAAATATGAGACTTTTTCTATTAAATTTGCCCCATTTTTTTCTCTTAAACTTACAACTTTTTCTTAGAAATGTAACACAATTTCTTGTACATTTCTAATTTTTTTCTTGTAAATTTGTAAATAACAGAAATCTCCCACATACAGCAGCCACTGGTTGATCCTCAGCAGACCTCCTGATCTGATTTTTGCTCTAATGCCTTCATCTCTCCTCCTTTCATTATCCAGGGACTAACTCCGTCTCTTCCCGTCTTTAATAATCTCATGAGTGCTCCAATCTCTAGAAATCATTTTATAGAAAGCATCAGATCATTCCTGATAACCACAGATTAAAAAATATCATAATAATAATATTTAGGTCACATGCCAGATTACAGTCCGCCTTTTCCCTGAGGTCAAGACTGGACCAGCCACACAGAAGACTGGTCCCTCATTGAATCTGCTCGTGTACGCCCAGATAAATACGGCGAACCCGAAGAGGAAAAAATGAGTCTGAAACTCTACAGCAACTCAAACAAGAAACATTTTGACTGCAGCTGTAGCAGCGACCATCGTTCCTCTCTGATAATATAAAGTTACAGTCATATCTGTCGTTTTATAGAGCCAGAGGAGCTCATTCTAGCCTGACAAAATCACCTGGGGGTGTTAGGATCTCATGACCTTTGACCTGAAGCACCATCTAGGATGTGCCTAAAGTCAAGGTCAGTGGCCTGTGCTACCTGTGGTACACAAGGAGACGCTTTTTCTCACAAAATTTTGGGTTGAAATTGTGATTTTTTTTTCTTGTAAGTTTGTGTGGCTGTTTTTTTTTAACTAAACTAGTTTTTTCCCCCAAAATTTGTTGTATTTTGGCATAAATGTGTTTGGATTTTTTCATAAATCTGGCATATTTTTTCTTTGCAAATTTCATACTTTTAAGTAAAATTGAAGACTTTTTAATGTAAATGTGTGTAATTTTTCCCGACTAAAATTACTTTTTTTTTAATTTTTAACAGACTTTATTCTCATAAATTTTTTTTTTTTTTTGGGTGGTATATATATATATATATACAGTATATATATTTTTTTTTAACTTTTTCCAGGTAAAAATGCAGCCTTTTTCATGTAAATGTGCTACTGTTTTCTAACAGAATTATAATTTTTTCTGGAAAATTTGTCTTTTTTAAGTAGATCTTTCGTGATTTTTTTCTTACAAATTTGTGGGTCTTTTTCCTCATAAAATTGTAGCTTTTTCCATAAATTTGGAATAACTTTAGTACACAAATTTTCAGCTATAAAATGTAGCTAAAAATTTAATATAAATTTATGCCATTTTTCTTTGTAAATTTATTACCTTTCACGAGTAAAACGGCAGCATTTTTTTTTTACACAAATTAGTTTTTCTCATAAAACTAACTTTTTCCTGTTAATTTGTGAGTTTTTGCAACATTTGTGTAAATTTGTGAGAATTTTTTGCATAAAATTTCAGGTTTTCTCATTTTCTGCTTTTTATGGTATTTCTCTCATGACTGTTTAACCATTTTTCATAAAAAAATCTGTTGTTTCTTTTCTTGGAAATTTGTGTTTTTTCTCAAGGCTTCAGGGAGCCACTAGCTATTGGCCAAAGAGCCACATGTGGCTCCAGAGCTGCAGGTTGCAGACCCCTGGCCTAGGAGGAGTAAATGCCCAGATCTCGTGACCTTTGACAGTGACCTCGATCTCAACCTGGATGCAGAACCACCTGAGGGTCACCGTGAGCGTTTGGTGAGCATCAGGGCAAATACCTGGGGGGAGCAGCGATTCCTGTGAAATGTGGACGGACGGATGATGTACTCCACATTATCGTATTCACTCCTCTTGGCTTCACAGTAATGAGCTAAAAACACTTGAAAAATGGTTTATATAAATGACTGGCAGACGACAGTAAATTTTGTTTTCCGTTGAATTTTCCACTTGGGCTCAGGTCTTTTGAGTGCAAAGAAACTTCAGGTGCCGCTGTAGGATCATCTGTAGCAGTTCTCTCTTTGTAGAACCTTTTAATTTATAACCCGATCCACGTACAAGAGCCTGAGCATGCTGCAATAAAACCACATTTCTGCTGCATCAACATTTGGCCGAGTTTCCGTTGTGAAGGTCCAAGACTCACACGAGAGGGTAAACGTCGACAAGACAAAGGTTTTGAAGGCTTTGATTTCTTGCCTGTGAGTATTGACCAAAGCTTGTTGAAGGCATCTTTCATTGGCCTGTTCCTTCTTCGGATTTCCTTTTTTATAACAGGCATATGAGGTGACTAGAGCTCTGAGGTAACTGAATGAGGAGACCTCTTCTACTGCCATGTCCCTGGAATCTCCAGCTTCAAAATAACAATGCTTTTTGTCTTCTCGCTGTTGACACATAACCCAAGCTGTTGGGTCGTTGACCAGCGACCGCACCAACTCCTGTGGTGGCAATGACCCACACACCAGAGAATCCAACAAAACCCACCGAAAAAGACACAGGACAAGGAAATTGAGGATGGCATAAAACCTTGGTGCCTGTCAAGCTAAGGCCAGCGCCGCAGACCGTATGGCATTAGAGGGCATCATCAGCCTGCAGCACCCACAGCAGCGCACTGGTTGCGAGGATGACCTCCCGCTATGGGCGCCAGCAAGAGACCTAAGAAAAGGAAGTGCGGTTTCAGTCAGTAATTACTGCTGACATCACTCGGACATTAAACTCACAAGCTTACTGAGACCCTCCCATCCTTTACAGACAATAGACGAGTTTGTGCCATTTTTCCCTCTATCGGTGGCCAGTTCTTCAGATTCAGTGGGATCGAGTTGACGTTTCTTAAGATCTTCTTCGAAAGTCTTGCACCAGGTTTTCTTTGGTCAACCCCACTTTCTCTTTCCTCCTACTGGTGTCCACCAGATGGTGTGGTGGGCAGGACGTGTTGGTGGTAAACGAACTACATGTCCCACAAACCACAGTTGCCTCTCCTCTACAAACTTGTAAGCTAGCTCGCCAAATTTAAAGTCATCATTAGATTCTTTGTAAAGGGAACATGCCCACTGACGAGACAACAAAAAAGTCTGAGACTGGCAAGAAAAAGAAAGGCGCATTTAGAAGGAAATATAACGAGTCCCACTTAGAATATGGCTTTATCAGCACAGGTGACGCCCATGCTGCAAATCGTCTTTACAAAACATGCTAGCAAATAAGTCTACAAAGCTTTCAAAACTGCTTTGGCACATGGAAAACAAGCCCCCCCCCCCCCCCCCCCCCCGCTGAAAGACAAGCCTTTGGAGTTCTTAGAGCAAAAAAACCATGAACAAGGAGGACAGAAGCAACTCTTGAAGGTGACAACATCAACAAATTTGGTGGCAATGAGCGCATCATACTTCACCTCCTGTCTTTGTGACGTGGGATTTTCAGTGGAAACAGCAAGCAAAATAAAGTGTCAGAACAGACTGGACTTAAGGGATGCGCTCTGACTGTCATGCTCTCCTATCACCACAAGATGGGACCTTCTATTTAAGATTGGACGTTCTACTTAGAAAAATGAGCTCAAGGATCCCACTGAGGGTGAGTTTTTTTTCTTAATCGCACACTGTTTATATGCTGATGTATTCCGTTTTGTCTCGCCAGACCCACCAGACCAACATTTTTCCAACCAGGGTGCCCTGGTGCATTCAGGTTTCTGTGGGAAATCATCCATTTTCACTTCTTAATATATTCAAAAAAATTCAAATGATTTGCTGTTGTTGTGCACGGGTGCCTACAGAACCTGTGCACAACAGTGGCAAATTATTTGCAATTTTTTTGGACCAATTAATCAATATTTGAAACTGTTTCTCATAAATCTGTAACAATGTTACCTGATTTACAATTTTTTTTTCTTGAAAATTTGCTATTATTTTCCTATAAGTTTTAAACTTTTTTCTGATAGATGTACAAAATTTCTTGTAGATTTCTCGTAAATTTGTAACTTTTACTCATAAATTCATAACTTTTTCACAAAAACTTAAATTTTTTTTTAAATGTACAATTTTACTTTGTGTAAATTTCCAACATTCATCTCGTAGATTTGTAACTTTTTCCTCAGAATTATGACTTTTTTCCTCAAATATTTGCAAGACTTTTTACACAGATTTGTGATTTTTTCTTGAAAAAATTTTTCTCATAGATTTGCAACTTTTTCTTCATAAATTTGCACAATTTTGCTTGTAGATTTACAAGTTTTTTCCTGTAAATTTGTAACTTTTTCTCATAAGTTTGACTTTCTTACAAAAATTTGCAACTTTGTTGTCCTAGAGTTGCAATTTTTTTCTTGAAAATTTTCAACTGTTCTCTTGTAGATCTGTAATTTTCCCCCAAGAATTTGCATTTTTTTCTCATAAATTTGTGACTTTTCTTCATAAATTTGCAACTTTTTTTCTTGTAGATTTGTAAATTTATCCTCAAAAATTTTCATTTTTTCTCATAAATTTACTTTTTCCTCTCATAAATTTACAACTTTTTTCTTGAAAATTTACAATTTTTTTCCATTTAAATTTCCAACATTCATCTCGTAGATCTGCAACTTTTTCCTCATGAATTTGGAAAAATTCTCTTGTAAATTTCCAAGTTTTTCTCATAACTGCAACTTTTTCCTCATAAATTTGTGACTTTTTACCTCAAAAATTTGCAAGTTTTTTTGGCATAGATTTGTATTTTCTTCTTGAAAACATTTTTCTTCATACATTTGCAATTTTTTTCTTGAAGATTAGCAAGTTTTTTTCCCTGTAAATTTGTAACTTTTTTCTCTTGAATTTGGGACTTTTTCACAAAAATTTACATCTTTGTTGTCCTAGATTTGCAAATTTTTCCCTGTAAATTCTGAACATTTGATTTAATTTTTTCCTCAAGAATTTGCATTTTTTTCCTCATAAATTCGTAACTTTTTCCTCAAAAATTAGCATTTTTTCCCCTATAAATTTTGAACAACAAGCCCGGGTATGGGGTATCGGGCTTGTTACTACGAGCTATCCGGTCTCTATACAACCGTTGTGAGAGTTTGGTTCGTATTGCCAACACTCGGTCGGACTCATTCCCAGTGAGAGTTGGACTCCACCAAGGCTGCCCTTTGTCACTGATCCTGTTCATAATTTTTATGGACAGGATTTCTAGGCGCAGCCAGGGAACGGAGGGTATCATGTTTGGTGACCACAGGATCTCATCTCTGCTGTTTGCAGATGATGTTGTCCTGTTGGCTTCATCCAGCAATGACCTACAGGTCTTACTGGGACGGTTTGCTGCTGAGTGTGAAGTGGCTGGGATGAGAATCAGCACCTCTAAGCCCATGGTCCTCAGCCTGAAAAAGGTGGATTGTCCCCAACCCAGAGAGGACAATCCACCTTTTTCAGGCTGAGGACCATGAGTTCTAAGGCAAAGCTGTTGATTTTCTGGTCAATCTACGTTCCTACCCTCACCTATGGTCACGAGCTTTGGGTAATGACCAAAATAACAAGATTGCAGATACAAGCAGCTGAAATGAGCTTTCATCATAGGATTGCTGGACTTACCCTTAGAGATAGGGTGAGGAGCTCAGTCATCCGGGAGAGGCTGCTCAGAGTAGAACCGCTGCTCCTCCACATTGAAAGGAGCCAGTTGAGGTGGTATGGGCATCTAACTAACTAACTAACCTGCACTTATATAGCGCTTTTGATCAGGATGCCTCCTGGACACCTCCCACTTGAGGTGTTTTGGGCATGTCCCACTGGGAAGAGACCCCGGGCAAGACCCAGGACTCGCTGGAGAGACTATGTCTCCCAGTTGGTCTGGGAACGCCTTGGTATCCTCTCTGAAGAGCTGGAGCAGGTGGCTGGGGAGAGGGAAGTTTGGGCTTCTCTGCTTGAACTGCTGCCTCCACGACCCGGACCTCCAGAAAAGTGGTAGAAGATGGATGGATGGATGGAAATTTTCAACATTTTTCATGTCGATTTGCAACTTTTTGCTCATAAATTTGCAAGTTTTTTCTTGTAAACAAAGCTCACGGGTCCCACTGAAGGTGAGTGTTTTCAATCGCACACTTTGTTTATATGCTGATGTATTCCGTTCATTTCCCCGTGGTAAAAAGGGAGGGAAGATTCAACATTAAACCTCCAAATTAGCTGATAAAAGACGAGGCTTTGTTCCAGTCCAGCAGCGGTGATGCAGCATTATTCTGATTAGATGGCTCGTCTCTGACAGAGCTTTTATTTCTCTGGGGGAGGACCGCTCAGACCCTTAACACGAAGTTTAACGGGGATTTAGTGAGACAAAACCGTGGCTATTCTCAGTGCCCTTAATAGACCATCAGAGTGAGCGTGTGAAGGAGAGAAGGACTCCTGGGAGCGGCGTCCTCTCCTCTTATCCCTCTTGTTTCTTCTCTCCATCTCTTGCTCTCTCAGTGTTTTGACCTTCTATTCGACCTGATTTTGGTCCATTACGGCCTCACTTCTCTTCTTTATCATCATTTGCTGACTCACTCCTGGCTCCCATCTCATTATTTTACTTTTATTCATTCCTTCACTTCCTCCCACTGGCTATTCCATCAGATAATTCAATACTGTAATAAACTGGCACTAACCTACTTTTCTACTCGCTCAACAGTTCCGTCTTTGCAGTGCAGCTTTCTGCTTTTAGCACCTAATTTACTGCAGGTTCATGTGTACTAAAAGATGTGCAAAGTGTAAAGTGTGTGCAAAAGCCTAGCAAACTGATTCAGTCATGAGGATTTTGCACAGTGGGATGGCCTTACCTGCTGCCTGCAAAACACTGATGTGGACAAGGCAAATACGTTTGTTGCACCCACACAGGCAATTGATCTGAATACAGTGGGGCAAAAAAGTATTTAGTCAGCCACCAATTGTGCAGGTTCTCCCACTTAAAAGATGAGAGAGGTCTCCAATTTTCATCATAGGTATACCTCAACTATGAGAGACAAAATGAGAAAAAAAAAATCCAGAAAATCACATTGAAGGATTTTTAATGAATTAATTGGTAAATTCCTCGGTAAAATAAGTATTTGGTCACCTACAAACAAGCAAGATTTCTGGCTCTCACAGACCTGTAACTTCTTCTTTAAGAGGCTCCTCTGTCCTCCACTCGTTACCTGTATTAATGGCACCTGTTTGAACTCGTTATCAGTATAAAAGACACCTGTCCACAACCTCAAACAGTCAGACTCCAAACTCCACTATGGCCAAGACCAAAGAGCTGTCAAAGGACACCAGAAGCAAAATTGTAGACCTGCACCAGGCTGGGAGGACTGACTCTGCAATAGGTAAGCAGCTTGGTGTGAAGAAATCAACTGTGGGAGCAATTATTAGAAAATGGAAGACATACAAGACCACTGATAATCTCCCTCGATCTGGGGCTCCACGCAAGATCTCACCCCGTGGGGTCAAAATTATCACGAGAACGGTGAGCAGAAATCCCAGAACCACACGGGGGGGACCTAGTGAATGACCTGCAGAGAGCTGGGACAAAAGTAACAAAGGCTACATCAGTAACACACTACGGCGCCAGGGACTCAAATCCTGCAGTGCCCGACGTGTCCCCCCCGCTTAAGCCAGTACATGTCCAGGCCCGTCTGAAGTTTGCTAGAGAGCATTTGGATGATCCAGAAGAGGATTGGGAGAATGTCATATGGTCAGATGAAACCAAAATAGAACTTTTTGGTAAAAACTCAACTTGTCGTGTTTGGAGGAGAAAGAACACCATACCTACTGTGAAGCATGGGGGTGAAAACATCATGCTTTGGGGCTGTTTTTCTGCAAAGGGACCAGGACGACTGATCCGTGTAAAGGAAAGAATGAATGGGGCCATGAATCGTGAGATTTTGAGTGAAAACCTCCTTCCATCAGCAAGGGCATTGAAGATGAAACGTGGCTGGATCTTTCAGCATGACAATGATCCCAAACCCACCGCCCGGGCAACAAAGGAGAGGCTTCGTAAGAAGCATTTCAAGGTCCAGGAGTGGCCTAGCCAGTCTCCAGATCTCAACCCCATAGAAAATCTTTGGAGGGAGTTGAAAATCCGTGTTGCCCAGCGACAGCCCCAAAACATCACTGCTCTAGAGGAGATCTGCATGGAGGAATGGGCCAAAATACCAGCAATAGTGTGTGAAAACCTTGTGAAGACTTACAGAAAATGTTTGACCTCTGTCATTGCCAACGAAGGGTACATAAAGTATTGAGATGAACTTTTGTTATTGACCAAATACTTATTTTACCGAGGAATTTACCAATTAATTCATTAAAAATCATTCAACGTGATTTTCTGGATTTTTTTTTTCTCATTTTGTCTCTCATAGTTGAGGTATACCTATGATGAAAATTGAAGACCTCTCTCATCTTTTAAGTGGGAGAACTTGCACAATTGGTGGCTGACTAAATACTTTTTTGCCCCACTGTATGTTACAGAAACAGGCACAATCTGCTTTGCACACGATACAATGGTTAGTTCCGACCGAGCAATCTGACTGCACAACAGTGATTCCAGGAGTTGCTATATTCTCCGAATACCACACTTGGACGTTCCACCGAATATACATTGCTTTGATTTTCACAGTGAGGCACTGTTTGAAAAGAGACGAATGTTGCAAATTTACAGGAAAAAAGTTGCAAATTCACAAGAACAAAATGCTGTAAATTTACAGGAAAAAAATTTGCAAATTTGCAACTTTTCTTGTAAATTTTCAGTGCATGTAATATTGTTTAAAGACTAATTGCAATGGCTTAAACTCCATCCAAAATGTGATATTTATGCCTCAAAAGTTTGCACGTCAATGGCGGCACGGTGGCGGAGTGGTTAGCACTGCGGCAGCACAGCAACTCACCCTTGGCCGGGGGATCCTGGGTTCGATCCCAGCCCCCGACCAACAGTGATCTGTGTGGAGTTTGCATGTTCTCCCCGTGTCTGCATGGGTTTACTCCGGGATTTCTCCGGTTTCCTCCCACATGCCAAAAACACGCAAGTTAGGTTAACTGCGTGTTTTTTTTTTTGTTTTTTTTTTTCTCCTCTCGGCGCCACACCAGTAGGCTGCCTTTTGCAACAGCGGCTCAATTCCGAGTTTTTTTTCCCTTCCTCTCTCTTTTGATCACTTTTTTTTCACCCCACTTATATCACGGACAGACAGATCGTCCCAAAAGTCTCCTGAGCCGGTGGACGGAGCCACTGTTTATAGCAGGATACGATACAACAGGGAAGAGCTGCTAGCATTTAACCGCCACCCGGTCCCACTGGAAAAACTCGACATACTGAGAGAATTGAGGCGAAAGCGTCGCGGCTGCCGGGCTGGAGTAAGGCGGAGGACAAAAAATATAAGGTACAGACCCTCCCTTCCATCTGTTGTCATGGGAAATGTACGGTCGATACTGGGAAAGTTAGATGAGCTAGCGGCTATCTCCCGTTATGATAGCACTTACCGGGAGTGCTCTCTCCTTTTGTTTACGGAGACGTGGCTAACTGAACTAGCAGCAGATGCTAACATTGAGCTGGAGGGTTTTCACATGATACGAGCTGACCGAACACCAGAGAGTGGCAAAACTAGGGGCGGTGGAGTGATAATGTATGTTAACAACAACTGGTGCAGACCGGGACATATCACTGTTAAACAACGACACTGCAGCAAAGACATTGAGTTGCTAGCTGTTAGCATGAGGCCTACATATCTCCCGAGAGAACACTCACACGTGATCTGCATTGTTGTTTATGCAAATCCGACGGCGAACGCTGGGACAGCGCGTGACGTCATCCATTCAGTAACCAGCAGGCTGCAGACAGAACACCCAGATGCTCTTCTCCTCATCTCAGGCGATTTCAACCACGTTTCACTGTCTCCCATTCTGCCCACTTTCACCCAGTATGTCACATGCCACACTAGAGACAATAAAACACTGGATTTGTTCTACGCAAACACTAAGGAGGCGTACACCTCATCACAACTCCCCCCACTTGGGAGATCGGATCACAACTTGGTTCATCTCCGACCGGTGTACAAACCCCTAGTGCACAGACAACCTCCGGCCATGCACACTGTGGAGTTATGGTCTGAGGAGACAATGGACACTCTAAAGGACTGTTTTGAAGCCACTGCCTGGAAGCAGCTCTGCGATCCACATGTTGAGGACATCGATGGCCTCATTCACACCTTCACGGGCTACCTCAGCTTCTGTGTGGACAAATCCGTTCCCACCAAGACCATACGGCGTCACTCAAACAACAAACCCTGGATCAACCCTGAGATAAAAACACTTCTGAGAGAGAAGAAGAGGATCTTCAGGTCGGGGAACAGGGAGATGCTGAAGTCCGTACAGAGGGAGCTGAGGAGAAAGATCAGAGAAGGCAAGGACAGCTTCAGGAAGAAGATGGAGGACAAGCTGCAACAGAGCGACATCAGCGGGGTCTGGAGAAACCTCAAAACCATCTCGGGGCTCCAGAATACCTCCCCCCAGGCCACGGGGGGCAGGGAGTGGGCGAACAACCTGAATCTGTTTTTCAATAGATTTGACCAACCGCCCTCCCCCCCTGTCTGCACAACAATCACTGCTGCCTCTAAGAAATCAAGTCCTGCTGCCCACTCCCCACTCCACCGACACCCCCCCCCCCCACTCCCAACACACAGCCCCCCATCCTGACCCTGACCAAGACCCAGGTGAGGACGGAGCTGAGGAAGATCAAGGCGAGGAAGGCGTCGGGACCGGACGGCATCAGCGCAAAGCTCCTCAAGTCCTGTGCAGACCAGCTGTGTGGGATTGTGACGTATATCTTCAACATGAGCCTGAAACTGGGGAGGGTACCACAGCTGTGGAAAACATCTTGTGTGGTACCTGTACCAAAAACTTCCCACCCCAAAGACCTGAACAGCTACAGACCGGTGGCCTTGACGTCCCACTTGATGAAGACCCTGGAGAGACTGCTCCTTGCTCATCTCCGCCCCCTGGTGGAACCAGCGATGGATCCACTCCAGTTCACCTACCAGCATGGCATTGGGGTGGAGGATGCGGTGATCTTCCTCCTTCACCATTCTCTGTCCCACCTGGAGAAGCCCGGGAATATGGTGAGGATCATGTTCTTTGACTTCTCCAGTGCTTTCAACACCATCCAACCGATGATCCTGAAGGACAAGCTGCTGCGCGCAGGGGTGGACCAGCACCTGTCATCATGGATCCTGGACTACCTCACGAACCGGCCTCAGTTTGTGAGAACCCGGGACTGTGTTTCCGACACGATCATCAGTAGCACGGGGGCCCCCCAGGGAACGGTGCTGGCTCCCTTCCTGTTCACTCTTTATACTGCGGACTTCTCACACAACACAACACATTGCCATCTACAGAAGTTCTCTGATGACTCTGCGATCGTTGGTCTCATCTCCAACGGAGATGAAGCTGAGTACAGAGGGCTTATCCAGGACTTTGTGGACTGGTGCCATCGGAACTGCCTCCAGATCAACGCGAGGAAAACTAAGGAGCTGGTGGTGGACTGCCGCAGGCATGGGCAGCCCCTCACAGCACCAGTAAATATACAGGGAACAGACATCGAGATGGTGACATCCTATAAGTACCTGGGTATTCATCTGAACAATAAACTAGACTGGTCACACAATACTGACGCACTCTACAAGAAGGGACAGCGCAGGCTGTTCCTGCTGAGGAGACTCAGGTCTTTTGGTGTACAAGGGGCGCTGCTGAAGTCATTCTATGACGCGGTGGTGGCATCAGCCATCACTTTTGGAGTGGTCTGCTGGGGCAGTGGCATTACTGCAGCCGATAGGAAGAGACTGAACAAACTGATTAAGAAAGCTAGCTCTGTCCTGGGGCAGCACCTTGATCCGATGGAGGAGATAGGAGAGAGAAGGACGGTGGCTAAACTGTCATCTCTGCTGGAGTCCGAGTTCCACCCTATGCAGGACATACTGGATGCACTGAGGAGCTCATTTAGCAGCAGACTACATCATCCCAGGTGCACAACCGAGAGGTTTCGTAGGTCCTTCCTACCAACGGCTGTCAGACTGTACAACCTAAGCAGGGCTGCTCGCAGAGATAGCAAAAAGACGTAACAAACTAATAGTTTTTTTGAATGCAAAAGATGCAATAGACTTACACAATGGTCCTCTCCGGCATACAACTAGGAACATACCGGTCGCTATGGAGGGTGAGAATATGTATGGGCACATAATCATACCATGTAGGATAACTAAATAGACGGTTGTGCTGTTTCATCCCACCTAGCAACAATGCTCTGCACTGTGTGTGTTTATATATTTTCATATTTATTCCATCTAGCTACAATGCTCAGCACTGGGTGTGTTTATATTTATATATCTATATATTTATTCCATCTAGCTACAATGCTCCGCACTGTGTTTTTATATATCTACATATTATTCCATCTAGCTACATTGCTCCGCACTGTGTGTGTTTATATACTTGCATATTTATTCCACCTAGCTGCAATGCTCCGTACTGTGGGTGTTTATATATTTACATATTTATTCCATCTAGCTACAATGCTCTGCACTGTGTGTTCATATATTCATATATTTATTCCATCCAGCTACAATGCTCTGCACTGTGTGTCTGTGTGTGTGTGTGTGTATATATATATATTTTATAGTAATATGTACATATGTATATTAGCTGCTCTTGCTTGCTTGTTTTTTTTCTTGCCTTCTGATTGTTGCTCTGAGTGTTGCTATCCCTGTGCTGTTGCAATCCTGGAATTTCCCCTTTGTGGGACTAATAAAGGCTTATCTTATCTTATCTTATCTTAACTGGCATCAAACTGGGGATTCTAAATTGTCCTTAGGTATGACTGTGAGAGTGAATGGTTGTCTGTCTCTCTGTGTTGGTCCTATGATGGACTGGCGATCTGTTCAGGGTGTGCCCTGCTTCTCGCCCAAACATGCTGGGATAGGCTCCAGTCCCCCCGCGACCCGAAAAGGATTAAGCGGAAGAAGATGAATGAATGAATGAATGTTCAAGCAAAAAAACAACAACAAACAAACAACAAAAAAAAAACAAACGACTTAGTTCAACCTAAAAAGTCTTATTTAGAAGTACCATCCCTGGTGTTCATTAGCTATGTGCCTCTGGCTAGAGAGCGCCCCCCCCCCCCCCCCGCTTCCCGTGTGGCAGCTCCTTCCTCATGTGTACCAGAGGCTCAGAAGCCACTCCCACAGCCTTCTCTGGCCCATTCCCTGCAGTCTCCTGATAGGAGGTTGAGATTGAAGTTGATTGGGTTGGCTCTGTGAAGTAGAAGAGTCAGGCCAGATCTGAATGGCACAATTTCAGCTTGAACCGGAAGTAGTCAGAATCACACTCAAAATACGCAGTCTTAGGCTCTATGGCTGATTTTGTTATTGATATGTGTTGGGAGTGATGATAAACACTTTAAACATGTTAAAAGTAAAAAATAGTTGATTTTGACTGCAGTGGGTCTCTAAATACTGTGGTGTGAAAAAGTGTTTGCCCCCTTCCTGATTTCTCATTGTTTTGTATGTTTGTCACACTTAAATGTTTCAGATCATCAAACAAATTTAAGTATTAGACAAAGACAACACCAGTAAACACAAAATGCAGTTTTTAAATGAAGGTGTTTATTATTAAGGATAAAAAAAAATCAAAACCTACATGGCCTTGTGTGAAAAAGTGATTGCCCCCTGTAGCGTTGACCTTGAGTTCCAATCTATAAAATCATTCTTTGCTGAAGAAAAATTGTTTCAACTCAAAAGTCTGGTCATGAACTGCTTCTATCACCCAAGAACCAGAGTTGTAACACTATCCATCGGCCATAAAGTGGAAGTTAATCCCTTCTCCAGGACTTAGTCATTCTCCCTTTTCTGCTCTTTGGCAAAGGAATGTTTCAATCGACAGGTTTATGGTTGATATAATCCAGACTTGGGAGTCAAGATTCTCCAGTAAACAACCAGACAGTTTCACAGTGCCATCTGGTGTGTGAATCAGGAATATTTAATTTTTTTTCTCTTTGCAGTGGAATTTATGCAATATGGACAAATAAATTAATTCATATTCTTTCTCTGAAGACAGTATCCGCTACTGAAGACATGGTTGAACTCTTGGGACGGACAATGTGGTTTCAAATGCTTTAATTGATTTGATTTGATATGTGCTGCTTTATTTTCAGGAAGAAATTAATTTTTGCATGCTTATTATCACAAATTAATTACAGTTACATTGTAGAAACATTGTATGTTCCCTTATTATTGAGTAGAATATCTTAGTCACTAAAGTTTAAGGAATTTATGCTTTATTCGGCAACATGCGTCTTAAGGGGCGTCTCACTTCTCATATCAAATGTCTCTCCCCCTCCTTTCTCTGCTCTTTGAGAGACCATAGCTGCACTTTAACTGACCAATAGAGTTCCAAGTTTCACTGCATCTCCTTTTTAGTCAGTTTATGACTTCTGCCAAACAAAGAAGCTCAAATGTAATTGGTTCAGCCCAGTTCCATGAAATTCAGTGAGATTCTGCCATGCCCCCCCCCCCAAAAAAAACAAAAACAAAAACAAAAAAACTTTCCTTTGTTTCAGTTTTGGGGCATTGGTCAAGCTGTAAGGAGCCGACGTCTCTGCTCTCCCATTTTTTCTGTCTTCCAAGTGAGGCCCAGAGCCTGTCATGCTCTGTGAAAATTCTTTTTCTTTTCTTTAAAGTTCCCCTTTTCCTTATTTTAATCCTTTCCTTTAAATCACAGTGCAAGAAGATTTTGTTTGATTTTTTTCTCAGCTTAAACCAACTCATTTAAACCAACAACATCAGAAGAAACGGATTTGTGAAGTGTTTTTGCCTCAGATTGAATTTCTGATGGGACCTTGTACAACAAACCAATTCCTTCTTCAGTGCATAAGAGAAGACCTTGTCCAGCTTGCTGAAGAACAGCCCGATTGTGATCTCAGGAGCACGGCCTTGTGGAAGAATCTGTCTATCAGCCTCTCCATCAAAAGAATCCATGGACATCCAGCTGAATCAAGGTTGGCACACGGGGGCCCTGCTGGCACCAGGGACATGATCTGACTCTGTGGTTGATGGTCTGTTGTTTAATTTAAACTTAATCCTTCAGAATATTCCTGGTATAAGTTCTTTAAACTTAATTTCATGCAAACCACATCAGAATTTCAAAATGCATTTTGTCCTTTCATTAATTTTCGTTATTTTTCAGAGTAACACTAATTTTCTATTTTTATAAATAGTTTACTCATCATTTTCTTCATAAAATTGCATCCACTTTTCTTAACCAATGTTATTTTATGGTTTTCCAGTATATCGCCAAGTTAAACTATGCTTTATTTGGTTCCAAAAATGTTTGATTCACTCAGTAACTCAATAACAGTCTATGATGCTCATAATACATGTTGAATTCTCTGTTTTAAAGTTATCCATATACGTTAACCTATTCTGACATTTCTTATTAAACCACTGAAAGACATATAGGAGTTATTGTTTGATTTCATGTCCATCTTCTTGATTATCAGCAGACAAGAACTCAAAAGGGTTTTTTTTAAGACTGATTCACAATTGGTATAAATAAAGAATTTTTAATAAAACTGTCCATTATCTGGACTGGTGCCCTACGAGGATATGAAAGTAATGAAAGGACATCTTCATTCCTACTCACATTCATATTTACATTAATACTTGTACCAACAATAAAATGCCTATAAAACCCATAAATCCACTACACCCCCCTGTTAAAACATAAATTAACTGTGGTTTATCACATCTTTGGAAAGCTGAGTTCAATTTCTCTAGCCACACCCAGGCTTGATTACTGCTACGCCTGTTCTCAATCGACAAATCACTTAAAGAGGACCTGCCTGACAAAGTGAGGTAGACCAAAAGATCCTCAAAAGCTAGATATCATGCTGCGATCCAATGAAATTCAGGAACAAATGACAAAGTAATTGAGATCTATCAGTCTGGAAAAGGTTACAAAGTCATTTCTAAGGCTTTGGTACTCCAGCGAACCATAGTGAAAGCCATTATCCACAAATGGCAAAAACATGGAACAGTGGTGAACCTTCCCAGGAGTCGCTGGCCGACCAAAATTACCCCAACAGCGCAGCGATGACTCCTCCAAGAGGTCACAAAAGACCCCACAACAACATCCAAAGAACTGCAGGCCTCGCTTGCCTCAGTTAAAGTCAGTGTTCATGACTCCACCATAAGAAAGAGACTGGGCAAAAATGGCCTGCATGGCAGAGTTCCAACACGAAAACCACTGCTGAGCAAAAAGAACATAAAAGCTCGTCTTGTGGGGGACCCAGACATTACATTCTCCACTCAGACTGAATGGCACAGGAGGAGACGCTAAAAGGCTGTTAAACGGATATGCAGGACAGACTGTGTTTTTTTCCATAGGACTGCATGATAATACGCACTCTCCTCTGGACTGCATAGCAATGCGCCGACAGGCTGGGTGACAAAGGGAATTGTAATTGTAAGTGTATGTATTGTAATGTGAACCCCCCAGGTCGCCAGGCGAGAATGTAAGGTATAAAAGAGAGATGCCAGCGACCTGGGTTATTTTTCTTGTTGACTGATGGATAGAGAGAGAGAATAAAGTCTACTCTGCTCCAGCTCACTGCCTCGCCTGCTCATTTCTCTCTCTACAGTCTCACTTTTCCATAAAACATCTTGATGATCCCCAAGACTTTAGGGAAAATACTCTGTGGACTGACGAGACAAAAGTTGAACTTTTTGGAAGGTGTGTGTCCCTTTACATCTGGTGCAAAAGTAACAGGATTTCAGAAAAGGAACATCATACCAACAGTAAAATATGGTGGTGGTAGTGTGATGGTCTGGGGCTGTTTTGCTGCTTCAGGACCTGGAAGACTTGCTGTGGTAAATGGAACAATGAATTCTGCTGTCTACCAAAAAATCCTAAAGGAGAATGTCTGGCCATCTGTTCGTGACCTCAAGCTGAAGCGCACTTGGGTTCTGCAGCAGAACAATGATTCAAAACACACCAGCAAGTCCACCTCTGAATGGCTTAAGAAAAACAAAATGAAGACTTTGAAGTGGCCTAGTCAAAGTCCTGACCTGAATCCAATTGAGATGCTGTGGCATGACCGTAAAAAGGCGGTTCATGCTGGAAAACCCTCCAATGTGGCTGAATTACAACAATTCTACAAAGATGAGCGGGCCAAAATTCCTCCACAGCGCTGTAAAGGACTCATTGCCAGTTATCGCAAACGCATGATTGCAATTGTTGCTGCTAAGGGTGGCCCAACCTGTTATTAGGTTTAGGGGGCAATCACTTTTTCACACAGGGCCATGTAGGTTTGGATTTTTTTTAACTTTAATAATAAACACCTTCATTTAAAAACTGCATTTTGTGTTTACTTGTGTTATCTTTGTCTAATATTTAAATTTGTTTCATGATCTGAAACATTTATGTGTGAAACATACAAAAAAATGAGAAATCAGGAAGGGGGCAAACACTTTTTCACACCACTGTATACCTCCAGAAATCATCACTTCTTTTATTTATATACAGTACTTTTAAAAAGTTAGGGATATTTGGCAGGTGATATTTATGGAAAATGTAAAAAGTTCACACTACAGAGATATTGTATCATGAAAGTAGGGCATTTAAGTAGAAACATGCAATGGTGATTTCCTCACCTCAAAAAATTTATTGAAACAAAAGCCAACAACAGTAGTGGGTATACCACAACAAAAGATGTCAGTATCTCAATAACTTGTCATGTGCCCTTGAGCATCAATTACAGCTTGACAATGACATCTCATGCTATTCACAAGACGACTTATTGTCTACTGAGGCATGGCATTCCACTTTTCTTGAAGGGTAGCCCTCAGGTCACTGAAGCTGTGGGGTGCAAGGTTACGAGCCTCTACATGGCGACTCAGCTGATCCCATAGGTTTTCTATGGGATTCATGTCTGGAGAAAGTGCAGGCCACTCCATTTGAGGTACCCCAGCCTCCAGCAGCCATTCCTTAATTATATGACCTCGATAAGCTGGAGCATTGATGTCCATGAAGATGAAATTAGGCCTGTGTTGTTCATGCAGGGGCACAATGACTGGATTAATGATGTTATTCAGGTAGTATTGGCTTGTCACTGTGCCATTCACAAGGTGTAGGGCAGTTCTGTATTGACTAGACACACCTGCCCAGACTGTAATACCACCACCACTACCACCAAAGGCTCGTCTGGTGATAACAGTAGCTGATGCACAGCACTCTCCTTGACGTCTCCAACATCGTTGGCGGCCATCATTTCTGCTCAAGGTGAATTGACTTTCATCAGAGAACAGCACTGAGGCCCATGGTCCCTCGTCCAGGGTAAGTGCTCCCTGGTCCATGCAAGATGATGACGCCTGTGCCTGCTGTAGTCAGGTACCCTTGCAGGTCATCTCGGATGCAGACCATGCTTATGTAAATAGTTTTTAATGGTCTGACGTGACACTTGGGTGCCTCTCACCTCCCTTAAATGCTCCTGGAGTTGAGTGGAATTCATCATCTGGTTCTGCAGGGCACTGTTCATGATGAAGCGGTCATCAGCGTGGGATGTGGCCAAAGGATGTCCACTTCTATGCATTTCTGTGACTCTTCCAGTCTCTCTGTATCTCTGTTGCAGCCTACTGATGACACTCTCTGACACTCTAAGCTCAGTGGCCATTTCCCTCTGAGAACATCCTGTTTGAAGCCTCGAAATGGTGAGGCACTGTTGATCAGTTGTTAGGCGTCGTCTTGGTCTCATGATGTCAAAATGTGAACAGCATGATGAAAAGGACTGTTTAAATACCAATTCTAATTGAACCAGAAAATTTATTGGTTAATTCATGGATCAAACATCTGTTGTGAATTTTGCCATTAAGCACCTTATTAGAGAACAGCAAGTTATGCAAAAAGTAGTGTGTCAGTGTGACTGGCAGAGGCCACTGGATTTAAGAAAGGAGGCGTGAAGCAGGAATAAAAGATGACTCCAACTTTATTGACTTCATAGTCATACAAAAAAGGACTTCACCCCACACTTGTGATGTTACGCTCGACACCGCCCACTTGACACTGGTTTGAGCAATATAAAGCCGAAGTGTCATGAGCAGTGCATCGAGCGCCGTTTCAGCATGCCCAAACTCACGTGACCGTAGCAAGCAAGGAAGGCCTTGTTATGTCGGTCACATCATGTGACTTGAGGGCTCGCGGGAAGTTTGAAAGGGAAATAGTCTTTTTTGCTTGCTTTGTATTGTTTGTTCCTGCCATCCAATTTTGAATAGACCTCGGATGGCCAAATGCTCCAAAAAAAAAGTATTGAGATTTTTTTGAGATTTTCCACTAAGATGCAGTTCTGACACTCAGTCAGCAGATGGCACTCTTTATTAAATGCTTCATAACACTGTGTCGATCATGAAGCAATTGTCTCAAAGTTGCTCATTGTTTCATAAGGCCTCAGTTTCACCATCACTACTCCACACTCCCCAATTAAGAGCACTTACTCCCTTATTTAATCTCCCTCTAGCCAGAAAAGTCTGTTTTAGAGGGGTTACTAAACTACATGATACAAACTAGAGATCAACACCAACCAGAAAAAAATCATAATAAACAAATATTTATATAAATAAAAAATAACAATAAGTAACTCAATAGTACCTCAACTCCAGATCATAACCTAAATTAATAGTTACCCTATCTGGCCTCCCCCTCAGTGCTGCAGTGGTTTATTCCATTTGCTATTATGGCAGTGTTTCAACGTGAGTCACTCTTTTGCACTATGCCCTGCTGCCGGAGAGAACCAAAAAGAGGCAAGTGTCAAATAATTTTACTTTTTAAACATCAAATTACTTGAAACTAAACTGAAAGCAAACAAGCTTTAAATAAGATGAAAATATAAACAGCTCTGACTAAAGCTGTGTGTGGTCTTTGCATAGGCAAGTTGGCCAGTCCCTTATTGCCTACAAATCCTACAACTGCCAGAATAACCAAATCCCAAAGATGCAAGACAATAAAACTTGAAAAACAAGAAGTGCATGTGTGTTCATTAAACTCATATCTGCATCAATTGTCTATTATTAAGTATAAAACACATTATAAGGTAATTGAACCATAGTCTCCATTACATATTGAAACACTGAACAGTTGAACATGTGCATTCAAAAGATTACAGAAGGTCAAATTAAGTTCACCTGTAAAGGTTATAGTGCATTTTAGGTGCATCCTCAAATTTCACCTGAAACCCAAATATCCCTAACTTTTTGTGAGTAGTGTTATGTATATATATATATATATATATATATATATATATATATATATATATACTGTATATATATATATATATATATATATTTTTTTTTTTTTTTTTTTTTTTTTAAATTTACCACATAAAAGCATTTGAAATTAACGACGCTCAACGATCAAAAGTGAAGCCTGTTGCCACTGCCAGAGCGTCTCTGCCTATTGTCAGAGCAGATAAAACACTGATTGGGATCCTGGTGTGTCACTTTAATCCGTTTCCCACCAGAGTGCTCATGCCACAGGTGACAGTGCACAATGGATGATGAGCCATCTTGGAGGGCTGCAGACTGACTTATTTGTCACTGCATTTGACTTATAAAAACAGTAACTACAAATCAACAAAACTGGACAAGAGGATTTCACAAGTCAAAGCAAGAAAATGTCCCTCAGACGTTTTCCATATTGGTAGTATTATTAAGACCTCAGAAAATCCCATTTAAGGACTGACTATCAGTTTTAAGGATAATTATTAAAACCTTAAATCTGGATAAACAACTTTAGGAATTTTGTGTGATGCAATTATCCATTTGGATTTTTTTTCTGTAAACACGGCAGTGCTGTGAAGTTGTTAAGTCTCCTGTAAACAGGCACAAATGTAAAAACACCCGCGCCTGCTCTGCTGATCATTTTTCCCCTCTGCTGCAAATGTAATTAGCGTGTGGCGTACATAATCGGCTCATGATGAAGTGACAGCAGACAGAGTAATCCCGGCCCGTGGACAGGTGTTGGGGGAAATCCGGGCTGAACACCACCGCCACGCTGCCGGAAAAATGTAATTAACAATGACGTAGGACTGTCCGCTCCGCATTAGGAAAATTATCTGACATCAACTGAAACTTCACTGTCGTGGATTGGTCCTGACGGGCAGCTGGAACATTTTCACACACATTTTCACAATGTGTGTGAAAAATAGCAAATTTATTAGGAAAAAAGTTGAAAATTTACAAAAGAAGATGTGCGTTTACAAGAAAATTAAGCGACAAATTTGAAAAAGTTGCAAATTTATGACAGACTTGCTCATTCCCAAGACGCAATTTGTTATTTTTCAACAAGGGGAATGGGGAGGTATTCACCAATTTAGCATAAGATATGAATGTATAAATATAAATCAGGTACAAATTTGCAAGTGTAAAGAGGCAAAAATATGAAAAATGATGCCAATTTGAAAATAAAAAAAAGTTGCAAATTATAATTTAGTTACACAGAATAAAAATTTAAATGGGCATCCAAATGAGCATGGAAATTTACAGGAAAGTTGAAAATCTGTGGGGAAAAAGTTGCAAATTTACATGAAAAAGCTGCAAATTCACAAGAAAAAAGTTACAAATTTAGAAGAAAAAGTTGCAAAATTATGGGAAAAAGGTTTAAAAATTAGAAGAAAAAAGTAGCAAATTTACAAGAAAAAAATTTTCAGATTAACAAGGAAAATGTTGCAAATTTACAGGAAAATATAAAAAATTTTTTTTAAAGAAAATGTTTCAAATCGACAAGAAAAATTTGCAAATTTACAGGTTAACAGGGGGGATACCCCCCACCCCGTCACATGATTTATGGTGGTCCCTTTTTTCTAAAAAAATCTCAAAGATGAATGACACACAGTTGTAACGTGTGACCGTTGACCTCGTAAGACAACCTGGACGCAGACCCACCTGAGGGTCACTGCGTGAGTTCAGTGAGCAGAAGTGATACAGTGGATATAAAAAGTCTACACACCCCTGTTCAAATGCCAGGTTTTTGCGATGTAAAAAAAATGAGACCAAGATAAATCATTTCAAAACTTTTTCCACCATTAATGTGACCTGCAGTATAACCTGTACAACCCAATTGAAAAACAAACCAAAATCTTTTAAGGGAAAAAATAAAAAACTTACAATAACCTGGTTGCGTAAATATGCACACCCTTAAACTAATACTTTGTTGCAGCACCTTTGGCTTTTATTACAGCACTCAGTCTTTTTCGGCAGGAGTCTATCAGCGTGGCACATCTTGATGAAGCAATATTTGCCCACTCTTCTTTGCAAAAACACTCCAAATCTGTCAGACTGCGAGGGGATCTCCTGCGCACAGCCCTCTTCAGATCACTTCACAGATATTCGATCGGATTCAGGTCTGGACTCTGATTGGGGCATTCCAAAACCTTAATCTTCTTCTGGTGAAGTCATTCTTTTGTTGACTTGGATGTGTGCTTTGGGTTGTTGTTGTGCTGAAAGATGAAGTTCCTCTTCCTCTTCAGCTTTCCAGCAGAAGCCTGAAGGTTTTGTACCAACACTGACTAGTATTTGGAACTTCATAATTCCCTCCACCCTGACTAAGGCCCCAGTTCCAGCTGAAGAAAAACAGCCCCAAAGCATGATGCTGCCACCACCATGCTTCACTGTAGGTATGGTGTTCTTTTGGTGATGAGCAGTGTTGTGTTTGAGCCAAATATACCTTTTGGAATTATGGCCAAAAAGTTCAACCTTGGTTTCATCGGACCATAATACATTTTCCCACGTGCATTTGGGAGATTTCAAATGTGTTTTTGCAAAATGTAGCCAGGCTTGGATGCTTTTCTTCATAAGATAAGGCTTCCGTCTTGCCACCCAGATGGGAGATTGTTGTCACATGTACTAAACAGCCAGTACTTGCCATAAATTCCTGCAGCTCCTTCAGTGTTGCTGTCAGCCTCTTGGCAGCCTCCCTGACCAGTTTTCTTCTCCTCTTTTCATCAATTTTGGAGGGACGTCCAGTTCCTGTTAATGTCACTGTTGTGCCATATTTTGTCCACTTGATGATGACTGTCTTCACTGTGGTCCATGGTATATTTAATGCCTTGGAAATTGTTTTGTACCCTTCTTCTGACCTATACCTTTGAACAATGAGATCCCTCTGATACTTTGGAAACTCTGCGGACCATGGCTTGTGCTGTAAGATGCGACTACAAAAATGTCAGGAAAAGCCTACTAGAACAGCTGAACTTTATTTGGGGTTAATCAGAGGCACTTTAAATGGTGGCAGGTGTGTGCTGACTCCCATTTAACATGAGTTTGAATGTGATTGGTTAATTCTGAACACAGCCACATCCCCAGTTATAACAGGGTGTGCATGTTTATAACCAGGTTATTGTAAGTTTTTTATTTTTTTTTCCACAATATTTTTTATTGAACCTTTTTTTTTTTTACAAACATGGCACAAACAGTCAGACACTAACACTAAAGTAATTTAAAAATTAAAAAAAACACTAACAACAACAACAAAAAAAATGTACTAAAAACAACAACAACCATTAACAAAAGCAAGTCAACAACAATGCTCCTCTGTTTAGTCTAGGTAATCTATTACATAAGAATACATAATATACATTCACCAGTTTGGAATTTGCAAGGTCCACACATATCATTCACCTTCTTCTTCAGAAGTTATGTTTAATTTCTTTACATAATCAATGAAAGGTCTCCATATATTCTCAAACACATCTTCCTTTAATTTCAGTATATATGTTATTCTTTCTAGTGGAAGGTTTGTTAACATCTGTCTTAACCACTGAGTCACATCTGGTCTATGAGTCTTTTTCCACAGTAGTGCAATACATTTTTTGGCATTAAGCAAACCGAGGTCTATGAATGCTCTTTCACTCTTATTAAAGTTATGTTTTTCTGGATACAGACCCAACAAAAACAGTTTAGGGTTCAATGTGAATTGTTTTGAAATTATTTTTTCAATTGTTACCCTCACCTCTTCCCAAAACATTCTGATTTTTCTACATTCCCATAAACAGTGAAATAGGGTTCCTTTACTTTCCATACATTTTGTGCATGTATCTGGTATGTTTTTGTTATATCTATTTAATTCCACTGGTGTAACATACATCCGCATTAACCATTTAAAATGTATCAGTTTAAGTACATTTATTGATTTGGTTTGAGCTTCTGCACAAGCCATTTCCCACTGTTCCTCTGAAATTTCAATTTGCAGGTCTTCTTTCCAATAATTCAGTCTTTTCTGTGAGTTTTCACTTGAGAATAGTGTCAATGAGTTATAAAACTTTGAAATAATACCCTTTCTCTTACTATCTTTCGTCCAAATTTTTTCCAAGGATGAATAAGTAGGTCGGGTGAGAGCATTATTTTGATTTGATCGAATAAAATTTCTAAGCTGAAGATATTTAAAAAAATGTGTTCTATTAAGATTGAATTTAATCCTCAGTTCTTCAAAAGACATTATGTTATCTGAGCGTGACAAAGATAAGTCTTGAATCTTTTGAATCCCTTTTAAATTCCATACTTTAAATGCAACATCCGCTCTCCCTGGTGTAAAATATTGATTACCCCATATTGGGCTAAATTGTGATAGCGAGTGTGGTTCTTTTAAATATTTTTTGGTTTCACACCATATTTTGATCATGTGCTTTACAATAGGATTTTTAACTTGTTTCTGTAATTTTTTAGCTGAGTCTGAGTATATGAATAAGGGAAGAGGTAAAGGTAAATTGTATGATTCCATTTCAGTCCAGTGAGGGAGATCATTTGATGAAAAATAATATGTCATAGACCTCAGTTGTGCTGACCAGTAATACAACATAAAGTTTGGACATTTCAGACCTCCACGATCAAATGGTAAATATAGTAAGGACAAACATAATCTAGCCTTCCTATTGTTCCATATAAATTCCACTAACTTTTTTTTAATTCTTGAGAATAGATCTGAAGGTGGTGGTAAAGGAATGTTTTGAAATAAATAAAGTATTTTTGGTAAGATATTACTTTTAAGTATATTAATTCTCCCGATCATCGACATTGGTAGTGACATCCATCTCTGAAGTAACTCATTAATATCCGTCATTAAGGCTTCATAGTTGGCACTGGCGACTGATTCTAGCTTAGGCAAAATTTGAATTCCTAAATATTTAAACTGATTTACAACATTGAATTGATTTACCTCAGGAGCTGGGTGATTTCTCTGGGTCTCATTTAGCATTAATATTGAAGATTTAGTTTTATTTATTTTATATCCTGATATTTCCCCAAAGTTCTTTATTAAATTTAACAAGGTCAGAATTGATTTTTTAAAATTCGACATAAACAAAATTATGTCATCGGCATACAGGGAGATTTTATGTTCTGTTGGTCCTACTTTAATTCCATATATTTGTGGATGTAAACCTACTGCCATCGCTAAAGGTTCAATTGCCATAGTAAACAGTAAAGGTGAAAGTGGACAGCCTTGTCGACATCCTCTATTGATTTTTATTGATTTTGAGATATTGCTGTTTGTTAGGATTTCTGCTGTAGCATTATTGTATATTATCTGGACCCATTTTATGAAATTATTTCCAAGTCCAAACCTTTGTAGGACTTCAAAAAGATAGGGCCATTCGACTCTTATCAAAGGCCTTTTCGGCATCCAATGATAGGAGAGCTGTATCTGGTGCTTCTTTATTGGAATAAATAATATTAAATAGTCTTCTTACATTATGGAAGCCTTGTCTTCCCATTATAAAGCCATTCTGATCTTGGTTAATAATATTTGGTAATGTTTCTTGTAGGCGTTTTGCTAAAATTTTACAGATTTTAAGATCAGCATTTAATTGGCTTATTGGTCTCATGTTTTCAAATTTATTAGGGGGTTTACCTGGTTTTGGCAACAGTATAATTAAGGCATTATTCATGTATGGTGGTAAATTACCATTTTGAAATGCTTCTAAAACCATTTCCAAAAGTGGTTTTATTAATTTATTCTTAAATTTTTTATAGAGGTCGACTGGAAGACCATCTGGTCCTGCTCTTTTTCCTGATTTCATATTATCAATGGCTAGCCCAACTTCTTCTTGACTAATTTTAGACTCCAGTATCTCCCTATCTTTATTTGGAATACCTGGTATGGATAATCCAAGTTTTTTATTTTTTATTTTTTCCCTTAAAAGATTTCAGTTTGTTTTTAACTTGGGCTGTACAGGTTATAGGTCACATTAATGGTGGAAAAAGTTTTAAAATGATTCATCTTGGTCTCATTTTTTTACATCACAAAAACCTGGCATTTGAACAGGGGTGTGTAGACTTTTTATATCCACTGTATCTAAACAGATGGAGCAGAGAGCTCCGCGTCACCTGGGCTGGAGTTAGCTAACACAGAAGAAAGCGTCCTGTCGCCAATGTTGATGCTACAGTTGACACTTCACCAGAAGAACCGCCGGTAAACGTGTGGAAGCTCCTTCAGCAGAAGCTCTGCACGACTCTGCCATCAGCTCTACGTTCAGCAGATTTAAACTTGCACATACACACCTCTGTGTTATGATGACCCTGACGGGCTCCGTCTGCAGGAGGTGGGGCCGGACTCTGCCGACGGCCGTCTGACTCGGAATGGAGTACGCTGTCCAGCGAGTCCATGGACGAGGCTGAGTTTACTGAAATCCCCGACACTGAGGTGACGGAGGAGCGGGAGGAGTGGACGATGGAGCGCACCTATAGAGGACAAAAGAAAAGCGGGTCACTGCATAGAAGAGGGGTCTGCAACCTGCAGCTCTGCAGAGGACATGGATCTTTTCCCCATAAATACATAGTGGGTCTCTTTCAATTTAACAGCAAAAATGCTGTGCATTTTTTCACCATTACAAATTTCCAGGAAAAAAGTTGCAAAATTACAGTAAAAATGTTGCAACTTTACAGGGGAAATGTTGCAAATTTACAGGGAAAATACTGCAAATTTACAAGAAAAAAAGTTTGCAAATTTACAGGAAAAAGTTGCAAATGTACCGGAAAAAAGTTGCAAATTTACAGGAAAAATGTTGCAAATTTACAAGGAAAGAGATTGCAAATGTAAATAGTGGCTCTCTTTGGATTTAACAACAAAACGACTTTTCGCTTTTCTCACCATTACAACCACGTCATTGTCACAGACAGCATTCGTACCTCGTGTTCGCTGACCGTGCCCACCGATCCAGTGCGTCGGTGCTGCCGCTGGGAGGACCCAGGCCTGCGCACGGAAGCCGAGGATGAGTAGGAGGAGGCGGAGCTGAGGGAGTGGGAGGAGGTCTGACGGGCGGCTTCATCCATGCTGAGGGACGCCTGACAACGTCAGAAGGAGAGGACAGAGGCGACACGCACAGGTGCGTCAAAACTGGTTACCCTCCTGTAACTGTTTCCACAAAACTGTTCTTAATGAGCAGCTTCACTGCACAAAAATCCCCACCCCAACATGGCTGCTTCTGTGTGAGATCCAGTCAACCCCACTAGACCGGCGTTCTTCCAACCAGGGTGCCCTGAGGTGTTCAGGTTTATGTGGGAAATTATCTCATTTCCCTTCTTAATATGTTCAAAAAATACTAATAATTTGCCGTTGTTGTGCACAGGACAGTGGTAAACTATTTGCAATTGTTTTGTACCAATTAAACAATATTTGAAACTGTTTCTCATCAGTCTGCAACATTACTAGATTTGCAGTTTTTTTTTCTTGAAAATTTGCTATTTTTTCCCTATAAATCTTAAACTTTTATCTGATAAATTTGCAAAATTTTTCTTGTAGATTTGCGAGTTTTTTCCTGTAAATTTGTAACTTCTCATAAATTTGTAACTTTTTGCTCATAATTTGTAACGTTTTCACAAAAATTTACAATTTTTTTCTTGAAAATTTGCAATTTTATTTCCTGTATATTTGCAACTTTTTTCTTGTAGATTTGTAAAGTTTTCCTCAAAAATTTGCAATTGTTTTTCCTCATAAAATTATTACTTTTTCCCTCATAAATTTGCAGCTTTTTTCTTGAAAATTTGCCATTTTTTCCATATAAATTTCCAACATTCATCTCATAGATTTGCAAACTTTTTCCATGAATTTGCAAAAAATTTCTTGTAAATTTGCAAGTTTTTTTCATAGCTTTGCAACTTTTTCCTCATAAATATTTGACTATTTTCCTCAAAAAATTGCAAGTTTTTTTTGGCATAGATTTGCAATTTTTTTCTTGAAAATATTTTCCTCATAGATTTATAACTTTTTCCTCATAAATTTCCAATTTTTGTGTAGATTTACAAGGGTTTTTTCTGTAAATTTGTAACTTTTCTCATAAATTGGTGACTTTTTCACAAAAATTTGCAACTTTGTTGTCCTAGATTTGCATTTTTTTTCTTGAAAATTTGCAATTTTTTTCCTGTAAATTTTCAACTTATCCTCTCATAAATTTGCAACTTTTTTCTCAAAAATTTGCAACTTTGTTGTTATAAATTTACAAATTTTTTCTTGAAAATTTGCAATTTTATTTTCGGTAATTTTTCAATTTTTTTCTTGTAGATTTGTAATTTTTTCCTCAAAAATTTGCAATTTCTCATAAATTTGAATTTTTTTCCTCAAAATTTAGCATAGATTTGCATTTTTTTTTCTTTTTTCTCGTAGATTTGCAACTTTTTACTCATGGATTTGCAAAAGTTTTTCTTTGAAATTTGTGACTTTTTCCTCAAAATTTAGCAGTCTTTTTTCTTGAAAAATGCAATTTATTTTCTGTAAATTTTCAACTTTTTTCGTGTAGATTTGTAATATTTTCCTCAGAAATTTTCAACTTTTTTTTTTTTTATAAATTTGCAACTCTTTTTCTGTAAATGTTCAAATTTTTCTGATAAATTTGCAGCTTTTTCATAAATTTGGAATGCTCATCTGGATTGTAGTTAAACTTTTATTTTATGAAGTTAAACTCTAATTTGCAGCCTTTTTAAATTTTTAAACTGGCATCTTTCATCACGTTTCTGCTCCTTTATTCTGGCAAATTTGTACCTAATTTACATTTATGTGATTGTACCTCATGGTAAACTTGTGAACACCCCTCCCATCCCTATCGTTAAAAAATAACAAATCTCCCCTGCACATAATGTCGTTCTCAGCCACAGAGATCAGCAGTGATTGACAGATGGAGGGCGGGGTTAGAGCAACAGCCATTTTTGACGTTGACAGCTGTCAAACTGTCGTGCATGTGGGATGCAATAACATCCCAGATGAAGCATCTGAGATTTTAAAAAGTGACTTCAGGAGCGTTTTGTCCAATCTTATGAACTATGGCAGACGTGCGCTCATTTCTGGGCCTTTGGCACCTTTCAGACGAGGCTGTAATCGTTTTAGCAGAACTCTCAGCCTTAATTCTTGGCTGTGTTTTACATGTCCTACTTTTAACATTGGTTTTGTTGACAATTTTAACTTATTTTGGAACCGCCCATCAATCATGAGGCCTGATGGCATCCACCCAAATAGACTTGGTGCACGTATTTTAACAGACAATCTTCTCCATTTTATTCGGTGTTTTTTGGTACAGTGACTGAAATTTGGTGTGTTTACTCACTCTGAAGTTTCTGGGTTTGCCAATCTGCCCTCTTTTGGTCCTGTTCCCACATATTGTATCGATCCCGTTAACTCGGGTGGTCTTTACTGTTTGGATCAGCCTTTGATTTATAATCCTTCAGAGACTGAGTCTGTCTCCCGTTGCCCTAAATATTGTAATCCAGGACTATTACAACACAACCTGAAAAACACTCACACTTCTGCAGCTCCTCCTCATCCACCACCTTTCAACTTTGTCCCTGTCTCCTCCCTTAGAGAACCTTTTTCTGCTCCCTTTAAAGTTAATAAAAAAGTTAAAAAAAAATAGAATGCATAAACTTCCCAGATTGATTAAACAAAATGTTGGGAAAATTCTAATCCAGCCTCAAGTCTCTAAAATTAATAATTTGGCCTCTCTTCCCCCCCAAAGTTTAAAAATTAAATGTGGCTTATTAAACATTAGGTCTCTATCCTTTAAGTCCCTTCTGGTCCATGATCTATTAATCGATCACCAGATCGATCTACTATCCCTCACAGAGACCTGGCTCGGGCTTGATGATTATGTTGGTCTGAATGAATCAACTCCCTCTGGGTATTTAAACTGTCATAACCCCAGAGGTTCTGGTCGTGGTGGTGGAGTGGCGGCAATTTTCCATCCTAAATTGCTGGTTAATGTTAAGCAGAAATTATGTTTTAATTCCTTTGAAGGTTTGGTCCTCAGTGTGGGGCCTGTTGGCAATCTTGGCTTGATCCCAATTCTCTTTGCCATAGTTTATCGTCCTCCCACGGCCTATTCAGAGTTTCTATCGGAATTTGCCGAATTTTTAGCTGATTTGGTGCTGAAAGTCGATAGAATAATTATTGTAGGGGACTTTAATATACATGTTGATGTTGAGAGTGACTGTCTTAATAAGGCTTTCAATTCAATTTTAGACTCAATGGGGTTTTCTCAAAAAGTAAAAAATTCTACCCATTATTTCCACCATACATTGGACCTTGTTTTGACTTATGGTATAGATATCGAAAATCTGGTTGTGTCTCCTCATAATCCTGTACTGTCTGACCATTGTCTGTTAATTTTTGATTTCATTATCTCTGATCACTTATTTCCTAAAGAAAAATACTACTACAGCAGATGTCTTTCTGATGACGTTGTTGCTAAATTTTTGCAGATTGTCTCCTCTATGCCGTGGGTCAACACAACAGAAACACCTGAAATAAGTGATGGAGAGTCTGCTCCATTCGTGATTGATAGCATGGTTGATGGTGTTACTGCCTCTCTGCATCGGACTCTAGATTTGGTAGCCCCTTTAAAAAAGAAAAAGTCTAACCAGAGATTTCTTACTCCTTGGTTTAACTCAGAAACTTGTGGCTTGAAACAGAAGGCTCGCCAATTGGAAAGAAAATGGCGCTCAACTAATTCAGATGAATTCTACTTGGCGTGGAGAAATCATCTCTTAATCTACAAAAAAATCTCTTAGAAAAGCTAGATCAAGCTATTATTCTGCATTAATAGAAGCAAACAAGAATAACCCCAGGTTTCTCTTCAACACTGTAGCCAGGCTTACAAAGAGCCATGATTCGGTCCATCCTCGCATCCCCCCTGAGCTTTCTAGTCAGGACTTTCTGAACTATTTTAATCTTAAAATTTTATCTATTAGAGATGAAATTAGTCAGATTCTTCCTACCATAAACTCTAGTACATTAACTACTGCAGCTCCCTCAATTGATATCTGCTTGGATAGATTTACTCCAATCGACCTCTTGGAAGTTGGATAGGGTAGTTTCCTCTTCTAAGCCTTCATCTTGCCTTCTGGACCCTATTCCTTCCAGGTTACTTAAAATTATTTTCCCAATTATTAGTAGCCGTATTCTTCTTATCATTAATTCTTCTTTAACTCTGGGTTATGTTCTACTGGCTTTTAAAACTGCTGTAATTAAACCTTTACTTAAAAAACCGCCACTCGATCCTGGAGTTTTGGCCAATTATCGACCAATCTCCAATTTGCCTTTCATTTCAAAAATCTTGGAAAGAGTTGTTGCTGTGCAATTATCTGACCATTTGCAGGGAGTTGGTTTGTTTGAGGTGTTTCAATCTGGGTTCAGAGCTCATCACAGCACTGAAACTGCCTTACTGAAGGTCTCTAATGACCTCCTGACTCCAGCTGATAATGGACTTGTCTCTGTTCTTGTTCTTTTAGATCTCAGTGTAGCCTTTGACACTATCGATCATGCCATTCTACTTGATAGATTGGAACACTTTGCTGGACTCAGTGGAACTCTGTTGCAGTGGTTTAGATCTTATTTGTCTGATAGATTTCAGTTTGTCCATGTCACTGATGGATTTTCTTCCAGCTCTAAGCTCACTCACGGAGTTCCACAGGGATCTGTGTTGGGCCCTACTCTTTTTAGTCTATATATGCTCCCGCTGGGCAATATCATCAGAAAGCACTGTATACATTTTCATTGTTACGCTGATGACACACAACTATACCTGTCAGTGAAGCCCGATGATTGTGATCAGTTAGCCAAGCTAGATGCCTGTCTTAAGGACATCAAAGCTTGGATGACTTGTAATTTTTACTACTGAACTCTGATAAGACTGAAGTCATTGTTGTTGGCCCAAAACATCTTAGAAATTCCTTTTCAGATTATGCCCTTAATTTAGATGCTGCCACTCTCACTCTGAACAGTTGTATGAGGAACCTTGGAGTGATTTTTGACCAGGATTTGTCCTTCAATTCACATATTAAAACTGTTTCTAGGACCGCCTTATATCATCTGCGCAATATTGCTAAGATCAGGAGCATCTTGTCTCTGGGTGATGCTGAGAAACTGATTCACGCCTTTGTTAGTTCGCGATTAGATTATTGTAATTCGCTATTATCTGGTTGTCCTAGAGCATCTTTAAAAAGTCTTCAATTGATTCAAAATGCTGCTGCTAGAGTTTTAACTGGTTCTAGAAAAAGAGATCATATTTCCCCGGTTCTGTCCTCCCTCCATTGGCTACCCATTGAATTCCAAATCAAGTTTAAAATCCTTCTTCTTACTTTCAGAGCTCTTAACAATCTGGCCCCCCAATATATAAAAGATCTGATATTACTTTACCATCCTAACAGAGCATTACGCTCCCAAAATGCTGGCTTACTTGTGGTGCCCAGAATGTCCAAAAGTACGGTGGGAGGCAGAGCCTTCTGCTACCAAGCCCCTTCTCTCTGGAACCAGTTACCGCTCTGGGTCCAGGAGTCACACTCGGTCTCTGTCTTTAAGAACAGGGTAAAATCCTTCCTTTTTAATATAGCCTTTGTTTAAGGAGGGTATTTGTGTCTTTTAACCCCACTCTTGTTCTATTGTTATCTGATCCATACTGCTGGTTGACCTCCAATATTGTAATTGGCATCTTACTGCTATGTTCTTTATGTCTGTCCTTCCATCCTCCCTATCCCCTCATCCCCAGCCAGTCGCAGCAGACGACTGCCCCTCCCTGAGCCTGGTTCTGCTAGAGGTTTCTTCCTTCCAAATGGGAGTTTTTCCTCTCCACTGTCGCCTAGTGCTTGCTCATAGGGGATCGTCTGATTGCTGGGTTTTTCTGTGACTGTGTGATTTTTTTTATCTGCACTGTGGCGCCACGAGACAGCTTTTGTTGTGATGTGGCGCATTATAAATAAAGCTGAATTGAACTGAATTGAATTGTGAGGAAGCCCCTCCCCATGTGTAAAATGGTCCTGCAGTAATTAAACTCTGAGGTGTTTTTGAGGAGCCAACCATGAGTGACATCATCAGACAAACACACCTGTATCATCATCAGATTCTCTGCGTTATATACGTCATTATATAGACCCCCCCCCCCCCCCACACACACCTTCTCCAGCTGGGCAGTGATGTCGTCCAGGCTGAAGTTGGAGGCCAGGCCCGGTCTGCCATGGTGACCCGTGGGGGCTCTAATGGTGCCCGCCGGTGATGCCCTGGTGCTGCTGCTGCTGCTGCTGGCCCCACTGCTTCCTCCTCCTCCCCCTCCACCACCGCCGCTGCTGACGCTGCTGCTGCTGCCACCCCCCACCTGCTGCTGCCTGCTGTTGCTGCTGCGCCCGGCCGGAGGCTTCTGACGGACCTGAACACGCCAGTTGCAAATTAGTGAGAATGCTGCCAAGTGACGAGAAATAAATTGTGAAATGTTGATGCCAATGCAGAGATGAAGACAGCGTGGTCACCTTGGTATCGGTTATTCCCAGTCGGGCCATGCTGCTGCTGCCAGGTTTGGCATTGATGGTGCCAAGCTCCTGCTCTATGGAGCAGAGGTCCGCCATGAGGGCATCCAGATCTACGTTCTCCCCCTGATTCAGCGCCTCTGTAGAGGAACACAACAGCATGGTGTCAGAGAGGGAGGAGACATGGCCGGTTTGATACAGCGTTAGAGTGAGCGTTCTGGTGTCTCACCGTTGATGTTGTAGATGGAGAACCTGTAGGAGAAGTTGGCCATGTTGGTCTCCTGTCTGAGGGGGGCCTTCTCCTGAGGGGGGCGCTCTGGCCGGTCGTCGTCCAGACTCTGGAGGGACAGAAAATGGCTGGCTGAAATCATGACCACAAAGTAAAATGTCATTAAGTGGGAACCGCAAACAGAACTTGAATGCATTCAACTGAGATGCAGACCCAACCTTGACCTTTCACCTTCTGACCCCAAAGCCACAGTCAGAGGTCAGGGTGACAGGGTCATGCTGTTGACCAAGTTTGGTGGCTGTAGCCTCATTCCCTGTTGAGTTAGAGGAAGAACATAGCTGGACGGCCAGCTTTTTTTGTTGTCGAGCTATAGTTTTTGTGATGTTTTGATCTCATTCTTTGACCTTTTGACCCCAAAACTGCAGCCATCGGTGCTAGTCCCAAGGTGATCATGTGTACCAAGTTTAGTAGCCGTAGCGTCATTCATTCCCTGTTGAGTTAGAGGAATGACATAGCAAGGCCAGCCAGCTTTCTTTGTTGCTGAGCTATAGTTTTTGTGGCATTTTGACCTTGACCTTTGACCTTGCAATCCAAAACCCACAGTCAAAATTCAGGGTCTCAAGGTGAATATGTGTACTAAGTTTGGTGACGCTAGATTTACTCATTTTATAGTAATACCAGAAATGGAATGCCAACCTTGACATTTGACCTTTTTGCCCCAAAACTCTTGCAAAAATCATCCAATAGGAGACAAATTGCAATATGCACATCATCAGTGTGTATCAAAGCCTGGTATCAAGTTTCAAAACAATCGGAGCAAAACTAGAGAAGGAGTTGATTTTACAAACGTGGGATGGATAGACGGACAGAACCATGACATACTGTAGTCCCTCGTCTGTCTTTGCCCAACTTGGGCTGGGTCATTAGCCATTAGAACTGACATAATCTTGCACATGTCATTTTTTTTTTTTTTTTTTTAGTTTTTTCACCTCTCCCCGTTGTGGTGTGTATGTGAGAACTTTTCATGTACCGCCCCTTTAAGACGTTACAGGCACGGGCACATACTGTAACTCCAGAAGCAGTGCTGTTCAGGTGCAATTGAAGATGGCTTATAATGAAAACAAACGTGGTCTTGACTCTTTATTTCACCTAAACATTCCAAGAAAAACCAAGTGAAGTGCACGGATGCTAATGCTAAAAAGGAGCAGAAGCTAAGTTGTTGTTAGCCTCTGACAGCCATCCGCGTCATCTCAACTGTTTTACAGAGGGAACGGACAAGCTAAGGCTGTAACACAATAACAGGTGTATCAAGAACTCCCCCAATGCAGCTAACAAGCAAATTAGCAGCCACGTACGTGACGTGACCCAACCCAAAAACCCTCAAGAAGTATGTGTTGTAAACACTGGACAATGTTTATTTTGTGTGTGAAATGACAATAGTTCTTTGTTATATTATGCTCATTTACCACCACAGTGATGTCACACCACACTCTTGTGTAATATTGATTAATTATGAGCCTTGTCAGTAAGAAGGGAAGTCTCAAAAAACTGCAACTTTTTTCACAAATTTGCAACCTGTCAGCCCTGCAGTTTTATCCGACGATCTCTAATATTTGAAACTTTGTCCCCCTTTCTCTTTAACCTCTACCATCCACCTTCTTACACATTTGTAACATTTTTCCCACGCTCATAAATCTCAATTTTTCCAATCTTTGTCATACGACTTTTTCCCTCCTCTTGTAAACTGGAAACTTTATTCTGCTTACACACTAGATTATTGTCATATATATTATATATATACACTACCGTTCAAAAGTTTGGGGTCACTTAGAAATGTCCTTATTTTTGAAAGAAAAGCACTGTTTTTTTCAATGAAGATAACTTTAAACTAATCAGAAATGCACTCTACTATCTAATATACATTGCTAATGTGGTAAATGACTATTCTAGCTGCAAATGTCTGGTTTTTGGTGCAATATCTACATAGGTGTATAGAGGCCCATTTCCAGCAACTATCACTCCAGTGTTTTAATGGTACAATGCGTTTGCTCATTGCATCAGAAGGCTAATGGATGATTAGAAAACCTTTGTGCAATCATGTTAGCACAGCTGAAAACAGTTTAGCTGGTTAGAAAAGCTATAAAACTGACCTTCCTTTGAACAGGTTGAGTATCTGGAAAAAAATATTATTTCAAATACAAATCATTATTTCTAACCTTGTCAATGTCTTGACTATATTTTCTATTAATTTTACAACTCATAGTGGTAAATAAGTGTGACTTTTCATGGAAAACACAAAATAATTGTCTGGGTGACCCCAAACTTTTGAACGGTAGTGTATATGTCATATATATGTCATATATACAGTATATATTTACTCTTCCTTCCTTTTTTTTTGGCAAATTTGAAGAGAAGAAGCTAGAAATTTGCAAAAAAGTCACAAATCTGTGAGAAAAAAGTTGCAATTTTCCAAAGAAAATGACAAATTTATGAGAAAAAAGTTGCAAATTTGCAAAAAAGTCATAAATTTATGAAAGAAAAGCTGCAATTTTACAAAGAGAATCACACATCTAAGAGAAAAAAGCTGCAAATTTAAGAGAAAAAAAGTTGCACCAAAGTTGCTCATCCTCCTTCAAATCACCGACTGGTAAGAAATTAATTTTACTTAATTTACCCTTCCTTCATGGATCTCCAGTTGTCGTGGTTACCTGCGTGAGTTTGTCCAGCTCCCCCAGCCATGCCCCGAACATCTTGTCCAGGTCCTGGTCTTCTTTGTCGCTGTCATCCTCTTCCTCCTCCTCCTCCTCCCTGACCTCCACCTCCTCGTCCGATACCTGCTCCATCTGAGGAGAAGAAGAAGTGATGATAATGCTACAGGTGCATAGACAGACGGTGAAATCACAGCTCCACCTGCTGGTCAATAGGCTGCACTACTGCTGAAAATGTGTGGGCAGCAGAGGATATGCAGAAAAAAATTGTTAAAAATATGGTTCAAGAAAAAAAAGTCTGCATTTACAGGGGAAAATATAAAATTAGGAAAAAATTACAAAGACAAAATGCACATAAGTTTGCATAAATAAATACATGAATACATTTGCGTTTAGGAAAAATAAATTCACAGGACAAAAATTATAAATTTATGAGGAAAAAATGCTACATTAACAAAAAATGCTTCATATTTCAAGAAAAAAAACAAAAAAGAAATAATACATTTAAAACAATAACAATACATTTATAAAATTAATACAGAATAAACAGTGGGTGATTTGTTATTTTTTTTAACAAGGGGGATGGAGGATATAAATCAAATGTACAAATATAAATTAGATAGCACTCTGTTAGAATAAATGTGCAAAAATATGATAAAAGTTGCCAAATTAAATATTGAATTTGCAAATTACAATTTAATTACACAGAATAAAAATTTAACCAGCATCCAGATGAGCGCTGCAAATTTACAGGAAAAAAGTTGGAAATTTACGAGAAAAAAGTTGCAAACTTACAAAAAAAAAGTTGCAATTTTGGAAAGAAAAGTCACAAATCTACAAGAAAAAAGTTGCAAATTTATGAGAAAAAAGTTACAATTTTACAAAGAAAATCACAAATTTAAGAGGAAATGTTGCAAGTTTAAGAGAAAAATTAAAAAATTTGCAAAAAAGTTACAAGTTTATGAGAAAAAAGTTGCAAATTTAAGAAAAAAATGCAATTTTTAAAAAGAAAATCACAAATTTAAGAGCAACAAGAGCAACAAGGGTTGTGTCTGGAAGGGAGATCATGACGGATGAGACTTCCATACCGGATCAGTCGAAGCCTGGGTTAACAATGACCACCACCGGTGCTGTCAACTGACAGGGTGTCGGCGGAAATTGGGCTACTGTTGGTCAAAGATCGAGCAGGAGGAGAGGGGGAAGGTGTGTGAGGGGGGAGAGAGAGAAAAGGAAAGGTAGAAGTGTGGAGGTGAGAGTAGGGATGTTAAATGTAGGGACTATGACTGGGAAAGGCAGGGAGTTGGCTGATATGATGGAGAGAAGAAAGGTAGATATACTGTGTGTTCAAGAAACCAGATGGAAGGGAAGCAAGGCTAGGAGGACTGGAGGTGGATTTAAACCATTCTACCATGGTGCAGATAGGAAGAGAAATGGAGTAGGAGTAATATTGAAGGAAGAGTATGTGAAGAGTGTTCATGAGGTAAAGAGGAGTCAGACAGAATCATGAGTTTGAAGCTAGAAGTCAAAGATGTGATGTTGAATGCTGTCAGCGTGTATGCCCCACAAGTTGGATGTCAGGTGGAAGAGAAAGAGGAATTCTGGAGTAAGATGGATGAAGTGGTAGAGAGCGTTGTCATGGGGGAGAGAGTGGTGATTGGAGTGGACTTTAATGGACATGTAGGTGAAGGGAACAGAGATGATGATGAGGTCCTGGGTAGGTATGGTCTTAAGGAGAGAAATGTGGAAGGACAGATGGTTGGGGATTTTGCTAAAAGGATGGAAATGGCTGTGGTGAACACATACTTCAAGAAGAGAGAGGAACATAGGGTAACTTACAAGAGTGGAGGAAGGTGCACACAGGTGGACTACAACTTATGCAGAAGAAGAAATCTGAAAGAGATAGGAGACTGAAAGGTGGTGGCAGGGGAGAATGTAGCTAGACAGCATCAGATGGTAGTCTGTAGGATGACTTTGGAAAGCAAGAAGAGGAAGAGAGGGAAGACAGAGCCAAAGATTAAGTGGGGGAAGTTACAGAAGGAAGAAGGTCGCAAAGAGTTCAGGAAGGTGTTGATACAGGCTCTGAGTGGTTTGGAAGAATTACCAGATGACTGGGAAAGTACAGCAAAAGTATTGAGGGAAACGGGTAGAAAGGTACGTGATCTATCCTCTGGACAGAGGAAGGAAGACAAGGAGACTTGGTGGTGGAATGAGGAGGTACAAGAAAGTATTGAAAGGAAGAGGTTAGCAAAGAAAAGTGTGATAGTCAGGGAAATGAAGAAAGTAGACAGGAGTATTTGGAATCTAGGCGCATGGCAAAGAGAGAGGTGGCAAAGGAAAAGGCATATAGTGAGTTGTATGAGAGGCTAAACACTATGGAAGGAGAAAAAGACTTGTATCAACTGGCTAGACAGAGAGATCGAGCTGGAAAGGATGTGCAGCGGTTAGGCTGATTTAGGACAGATATGGTAATGCACTAACAAATGACAAGAGTGTGTTGAGAAGGTGGAAGGAGTACTTTGAAGCGTTGATGAATAAAGAAAATGAGAGAGAGAGGAGGAGGAATGAAGGAAAAATGGCGAACAAGGAAGTCCCAAGGATTAGCAAGGCGGAAGTGAGGGCAGCTTTGAAGAGGATGAAAAAGGGAAAGGCGGCTGGTCCAGATGACATAACTGTGGCGATATGGAGATGTTTAGGAGAGATGGCAGTGCATTTTTAAAGTAGAACTGAACTGAACGGCATTGAACGGCACTGGGTGATAGTACATACAATTATAAAGATAATTTATCATTGGCACCCCCTCCACAAATCCCGGAATCTTGGAGAAAATCGCGATTTTGAATTTCCCGCCCTGAAAAATCAGACAAATCTGCCGATTAACCGGAAGTGCAGCCGGAGTTCCGCGTGACGTCACGAGTGTGACACAGTCCTCCATGTTTACCATTGCGAGCACGTCGACACTGGTTGTTTTTGGTGCATTTTGTCGTGGTAGTCGACTACAAAACACTTCCAACACCTGGGAAGATCTGTTCAGTGGCCAAGGAAAGCTGTCATGGCGACGAAAGAAAAGAAAGGGGGAGGAAAAGCGACCGGGAAGCGATGCGTTTCTAGATATAGATGTATTTATAAATAGCACAGTCAAATGCAGAGGCCAGTTCTGTTCATGTGTATTGCCACTATAGTCTGTAGGAGTATTGTAATACATAGCCCAATTTTTTGAATGAATGAATGAATGAATTTTTTTCAGATAGTACAGTACAGGTTGAAAGAAACTGAATGATATAACAACAAGGTCAAATTGAACAATGACTCATCTGATTATACAATTCAACGTAAGTTATCTGAAATGGGTGATGGCTGAAGCCGCAGCTTATATTGCCCACCCATATTCCATCCAAGAATTCAAAAGAGAAAACAGGCAAGAGCGATTACAATTCAAAACAAAACTAAGACAAAATGTGACAGAGAAAAAAGAAAACTAAGCTACAACACAACACAGGCTGGATATGTTACAACTCGCCGCTCATTAGCGGCGCCAGCTGCCCGCACACTTGCGCCTCGTCAGCAGCGTGGGATATAAGCCACTCCGCCCTGGGCTTCGGCATGAAGCCGTCTGATTCCTTCAGCCCTCTTGCTGCAGAGGAACCCCCTCATCTCCCAGCAAGATCTACAGCGTAAGCATACCTACCTTTGCCTTTCCAGTCTCTCCCCTGTGCACAGGTGTATTCCCCGGCGGCGGACCTCACCTCTGCATCGCCGTCTGCCAGCTGCTGTCACAGGTGCATTAGGTCTCCCGGGCTCGCCCTTGTGCACACCTGCCATCTGCCACACTCCTGCATCCTCCTCTGTCTCGTCACCGATCCTGAATGCCTCTTCACTCTGAAAACTCTGATGTTCTTGACTGCTGGAACTGCTATCATCTGCCATTGTTGTTTTGTTTAGGGATCACACTCGTGACGTCACGCAGCGTCGTCTGCACTACTTCCGGTTTGTTTGGCACTGCCAGCCAGAGGCAAAAGTTTATCGGCTTATAGCTTGGCCATCGCACGGCCTAAAACTTTCTTTTATGTGTTGAAAAATACAATAGGTAATAAGGAATTAATCTGCTATTCTACTTTTTGCGCCAAAAGGTGGGTTCAGTTCTACTTTAACCAGATTGTTTAACACAATCATGGAGAGTGAGAGGATGGCCAAGGAGTGGAGAAGAAGTATTTTGGTGCAAATTTTCGAGAACAAGGATGATGCTCAGAGCTGTAGTAATTACAGAGGCATAAAGTTGATCAGCCACACTGTGAAGATATGGGAAAGAGTTGCTGATGCCAGGTTAAGAGGAGAGGTGACAATCAGTGAGCAGCACTACGGTTTCATGCCAAGAAAGAGTACTACAGATGCAATGTTTGCTCTAAGAGTGCTGATGGAGAAGTATAGAGAAGGTCAGAAGGAGTTGTACTATGTCTTTGTGGATCTAGAGAAAGCAGATGATAGGGTGCCAAGAGAGGAAGTGTGGTACTGTATAGGAAAGTCAGGGGTGGCAGAGAAGTATGTGAGGGTGGTGCACGACATGTATGAGGACAGCGAGATGGTGGTGAAGTGCGCTGAGGAGTCACAGATCAATTCAAGTTTGGGGTGGGATTACGTCAGAGATTGGCTCTGAGCCCCTTCTTGTTTTCCATGGTGATGGACAGGCTGACAGATGAGGTCAGGCAGGAGTCTCCAAGGACCATGATGTTTGCAGACGACATTGTAATCTGCAGTGAGAGTAGGGAGCAGGTGGAAGAGAACCTGGAGAGGTGGAGGTATGCTCTGGACTGAAGAGGAATGAAAGTCAGTAGAAGCAAGACAGAATACATGAGTGTGAATGAGAAGGAGGTAGGTGCAATGGTGAAGATGGAAGGAGTAGAGGTAGTGAAAGTAGATGAGTTTAAATACCTGAGATTAACCATCCAAAGCAATGGAAAATGCACAAACGAGGTGAAGAAGAGGGTGTAGGCAGGGTAGAGTCGAGTGTCAGAGGTGATTTGTGACAGAGGTAGCAGCAAGAGTGAAAGGGAAAATTTACAAGACAGTAGTGAGACCTGCTTTGGAGATGGTGGCACTGACAAAAACACAGGAGGTGGAGCTGGAGGTGGCAGAGTTGAAGATGCTAAGATTTTCATTGGAAGTGACTAGGAGGGACAAGATTAGAAATGAGTATATCAGAGGGACAGCTCATGTTGAGCGGTTTGGAGACAAAAAAGAGAGGCAAGGCTGAGATGGTTTGGACATGGGCAGAGGAGGGATAGTGGAGATACTGGACAAAGGATGTTGAAGATGGAGCTGCCAGACAGGAGGAAAACAGGAAGACCACAGAGAAGATTCATGGATGTAGTGAAGGAGGACATGGAGAGGGTTGGTGTTTCAGAAGACAAACAAGGGATAGGGTGAGATGAAGGCAGATGATCCACTGTGGCGACCCCTGAAGGGAGCAGCCAAAAGAAGAAGAAGAAGAAGAAGAAGTAGTAGAGAAACAAGAGCACTCTGAGGCGAGTGCAATATCCCCTGCCTCCGTTTTCTTTGACAATCCCAATACTTGTTGACGGACAGCAGTTTTCAACTTTCAATATAATTACTGTGGCAGAACCAAATTAGGATAAGCCCATCATCCACGAATATACAACAAAGTATGCAACCCATAATTGTAGAGCGGGATCCCAAGGTGAACCTGTGTACCAAGTTTGGTAACTCTAACTTTACTGTTGTACAGTAATAAGGCATACGGAATGTTACCCTTGACCAGGGTTTCCACTGGTAACATTTCTGCGTGGCGGGCCAGCACCCTTGAAATTATGCTGCTACGCCAAGGAAATATAAATTTAAGGCAAAAAATATGAAGGAATGATGCTCCACAAACGTGCACACTAACAACATGCGTGACTGTCATCCGCGCGGAGTTTGGAAGCACCCTGCCCACGTGTTCCAGTTGGAAGGCAGAGTATCTCTTTGGTGTCACTGTCCGAGAGAAGCATGAGCTTATTAAAGTACTTTAAACACGGAAAAACAGCAGACCATTACCTGCTGGTAAAGAAAACAATAACGAAGAGTTGCTTCACAAACAGGTGTGGTTAGGCTTCATATGCAGGGAAAGACAAGAGTGACTGATGAATTGCTGAGGATTTACTTCACCAGCCACTATAAATTGTTATAAATTTTGGAGAAAAACTTCAAACCTTCAAGACTGAAGTCATTACTCAGGTTTTTAAGTAGGTGCTCTTTGTACCCTTAACTCAACTAGAAATTTTTGGTTGTCTGCTTTTAATTACTAATTTCATAGCACTTCTTTTACAGGAGTAGAATTTCTGGCTACTATACCCACCTCTGATCATATAATTTAAGTATGCACAAGTAAATTACTATTATGAATGTTTTTTTTCCCTCCCCTTTCACAATGGAAAAAAGAAACACTAGAATAAAAATATAAAACAATACACATATTTTTGTCATTTACGTAAACCATGACAAAAAAATCCTGCAGGACAAAACATGACACTTCATATACCACCATAGACAGAGAGATAACCCGAAAGACAGGGCTCAGAGGGGGAAAGGTGAGACAGACGAGAGGAGCCAAGGAGAGGCAAGTGTTCAGGCAGAGGGTCCAGGAGAGGTGAGAGCAGAGGGAGGAGAGAAGGATGACACCAGTCAAAAGTCCAAACACAGGATGTCTGGGTGGGACCCCAGCTGGCCCAATATTCCAACATTCAAGCCTTGGTTGTACAATACTTCAAATGGTAAGTTCCATATGCAAAGTTAGTGTGCAAAATTTTTAAAAAAGAAATAAATAGTATAAAATTTACATATTCCGGTTACAATAGTGTCATGTGTTTTCTGCACCCCCCCCCCCCCGGAAAATATGTTGCCACCACGCCAAGATCTTTAAGCCAGAGGAAACACTGCTTGACCTTTGACCTTTTGACCCCAAAGCCATAGTCAGAGGTCAGGACCCCAAGGTGAACCTGTGTAGCAAGTTTGGTGACCCTAGCTTTCTTCGTTCTTGAGCTATAGTTTATAAGCCATGACTTTTGACCTTGTGATCCCAAAACCATGGTCACACTTCAGGGTCACAGAATGAACCTGTGTACCAAGCCTTGTGACTCTAACTTTGCTCAATGTACAGTAATAAGGCATAGGGAATTGCTAACTTTGACCTTTTGACCCCAAAGCCATAGTCAGAGGTCAGAATCCTAAGGTGAACCTGTGTACCAGGATTGGTGGCCCTAGCTTTACTCATTTTATAGAAATAGTAAATGCAGCATTTACTACAGTGCAACTGCATTGTTAACTTTGACCCCTTGACCCCAAACCCATAGTTAGGTGAGGGTGTAAGTTGTCCAAGATGTGTATTAGATACAGCTACTGTATCAATTTGAAAAGCCTACATCATTTCTTTCAGTAGTTACTGTGTTTCCAAGATTTATTTATTTTTTTTTGTACTTATTTTGTACCTGTAGGTAGATTTGTTTTGCAGTCTGGTGACAAGCCACCAGCTGCCGGTCGCTGCGTGCGCAAGCGCCCCGTATCCCTAACCTGCATGTTTTTGGCATGCGGGAGGAAACCGAAGAAATCCCAGAGTAAACCCACGCAACACAGGGAGAACATGCAAACTCCACACAGATCACTGCTGGCCGGAGGCAGGGATCGAACCCACGATCTCATGATCCCCACGATCCCCCGGCCGAGGGTAAACTGTGCTGCCGCAGTGCTAACCACTGCGCCACCGTGCAGCCCAGGGAAATTTAGGGAAATTTATTTTCCCTAATATTTAGGGAAAATATGACCTGACCTTTGACCTCAAGGTCATCCAATGAGAGTGAAATTGCAATATGCGCATCATCAGATTATATCAAACCATGGTACCAAGTTCCAGAACAATCGGAACAAAACTGTAGGAGGAGTTGATTTCACAAAAGTGGGACAGACGGACGGACTGACCCGTAACATTCCCCCTTCAGTCTTCAACTGGCTGGGAATAAAAACTTGCAAATTTGAAAGAGTTGCAGTTTTTCAAAGTTGAAAATTATTAGAAAAAAACTTGCAATTTTGCAAAAAAGTCACAAATCTATGAAAATAAAGTTGCACATTTATGAAAAAAGTAGCAATTTTACAAAGAAAATCACATATTTAAGAGAAAAAAGTTTCACAAAAGTTGTTCAGCCCTCCTCAAATCACCAACTGAAAAATTAAAAAAAAGGATGAATAAATAAATCAAAGTAAAAACTAAAATGATAAAATAAATTAAAAAAAATAATTTAAAAATGATCAAAAATCAAATCAAATTGATTTACAAATGTATATATTTGCATGTTTGGAAAAAAAAGACCCAAATTTAGGTGGGAAAAAAAGATACATTTTCAGAAAAAAATATATTTAAAAGAAAAGTTGTGAATTTAAGAACATTTATTTGAAGGAAAAGAAAATAGTGAGTTTATATAAATAAATTTTGACAAATTTACAACAGATTTTTACTAAATAAAATCTCAAACGTATAAGAGAAACTGCAAATTTTAAAATATGCAAACTTGTATTAAAAAAACAACCCACACTTATAAGAACAATCACATTTTTGAGATAAATATTTGAATATTTGCTTTTGATTCCTCCAAAATACCTGAAGCCTCAAAACTGGTGTTTAGGACAAATTTAGAAGAAAAGAAAACCTGAACCTTTTCAGGAGTGAATTTAGTTATTTTAATGACTGAACCTGTTTGGAAAGAATTTAGAAGAAAAAAATGAGAGTGGGCTAAAAATAAAGATGAGTTAGAGGAAAAGAAGACGAGCCAGCAGAGGATAAAGTGTGTTCCCGCACTCAGAACAGTCAACAGGTTCCTGCTGCCATTAAACACGATTTAGGTTTCTGCTGCGCTCACAGTTATGAAAATATACGGCGGTTCAAGGACAGGATCACAGACAGACATGCAGCGGCTGGAAAACTATTTTCCACTGAGCGTTATGTAACACACCGTCACATAAACCACTGATTTGGAGGCTACCAGGAAGCTACAAACTAATTAATGAGGAACAAGAACAAAGTCACACATGTACTTTTTTTTCTCATAAATTTGCACCTTTTCCCTCATAAATTTGCACCCATTTTCTCATAAATTTGCATTTTTTTTTGCATAAATATGTACCTTTTTTCTCATAAATTTGTGCCTTTTTTCTCAGAAATTTGCAATTTTCTCCAGGAGCTCCTAACCCAAAATGAAACCAGGCGGTTCCATCTCTCTGGTACCTCCTCTCTGCTGTTGGTCACACTCTCTCCTCTCCACCCAGACGACCCTAAAGTCCTGCCCAAAGCGTGGCGGAGCTATTCCTGGGTCGCTGCTCAGTTGTTGCTCCCCCACCCCCCAACGACTCCCACAGCCAACCAACACACACCCGGAGCGAAGCGGCGCTACAATTAGATCCCTGTGGATGGTGAGGTCTGTCATTTGGGCCTGAGGATAGGGGTATGTGTGTGTATGTGTGTGTTGGGGCACCGCTGAGGCACCAGAGGATCTTTGTGAAAACGCTCACAGCTGCAGTCTTCTACAACAACCTGCAGTCCAAGGACCAACGCTGCCCGACAAGCGAGGCCTTTCTTAATCTAAGCCGTAGGCCTTCAATGACACCTCAACGTTGGGGCGTTTTACAAAATGTACTTCACTGACTCTAATGTCCAAGTTCAATTTGTGAGTCTGACCAGTTATGTACTGTAATTCATGTTAAAAACCGATTTTCCTGATCAGACTTTTTCTGTGGCTGTCGGCCCTTAGAAATGTGAGTCTTGTGGGTTGCCCCAGGGTTCTGTTCTGGGTGTAGTTTCATTTTCTCCATTTATACTTTCTCTAGGCTCCATTATCAATAATTTTTAAGGCATGCCATGTCATTGTTATGCAGATGATATCCAACAATATCTCTGGGGGTGGCTATGGCGCAGGTGTAGTTTGGCCAACTATCAATTGGAGGGTAAAGGGTTCGATTCCTGTTCTATCTGCAGTCTGCATGTTGAAGTGTCCTTGAGCAAGACACTGAACCCCCAGTTGCTCCTGGTGGGTCAGGCCAGCGCCTGTGTATGGCAGCTCCATCGGCATCAGTGTGTGAATGTGTGTGTGAATGGGTGGATAGCAGGATCTGTAATGCGCTTTGGTCATTCAGAGATGAGTAAAATGTGACATATAAGTGAACGCCATTTACCATTTTTTTTGACCTAGACCATACCGAGAATTTGAAAATCATTAATGACTGTCTGTGATCAAAGACTGGATGGCAAATAGGTTTCTGGAGCTAAACGCTGACAAAACAGATTTTCACTGTTGCTCCTGACAGTTTAGTTCTCAAGGTGGTTAACAGTATTGGGTTATTAAAACAAAAGTTTCAAATCTACAAGAAAAAAGTTTCGAATTTACAGGGAAAAAAGTTGCTTTTTTTCAGAAAAACGGTTGCAGATTTATAGGGAAAAGCTGCAAATATTTGAGAAAAAATTTTAAGAATTAACAAGAAAAAGTTGCAAATTTCTGAGAAAAAAGTTGCAGATTTACAAGAAAAAAAATTGCAAATTGAGGAGAAAAAAGCTGCAGATTTAACCTCTTAAAATTCCAGTGTTTCACCGGTGGGACATTTCAAATTTTCTACTCAGAATCAGAATCAGGTTTATTGCCATTGTTCATGTAGTACACAAACTAGGAATTTGTCTCGGTGCAATGCTGCAACATTAAACATGATAAGATAAAAGAAATAAACTATACATGCAATAAAGTGTAGAATAAGAGTAAGTGATACTGGTCAGCAGTTAAAATATATTAGCGAGCAGCAGATACTGTGGAGAACTATATAGTGCAGTCGGTAATGCAGGAAGAAAACAGTGATGCTTGACATGAGTCTGGTTGAGCTGCTGTACATAGTGCACGAGAGTCAATAAGTCACTTAGTGTTCAGCAGTCTGATGGCAGAGGGGAAGAAGCTGTTCATGTGACGGGAGGTTTTAGTCTGGATGGACCGAAGTCTTCTACCAGAGGGGAGGGGGGCAAACAGTACGTGACCAGGGTGTGAGGGATCGGCTATGATCCGGCCAGCACGCCTCCGGGTCCTGGAGATGTACAGATCCTGGAGAGATGGGAGCTTGCAGCCGATCACCTTCTCAGCAGTGCGCACGACGCGCTGCAGCCTTAGTCTGTCCCTGGCAGTGGCTCCTGCGTACCACACGGTTATGGAGGTGGTGAGGATGGACTCGATGATGGCTGTGTAGAACTGCACTAACATCTTGGTGGGTAGCTTGAGCTTCCTCAGCTACCGCAGGAAGAACATCCTCTGCTGGGCTTTTTTGATGAGTGAGCTGATGGTCGGCTCCCATTTGAGGTCCCTGGTGATGGTTGTGCCTAGGAAGCGGAAGGAATCAGCAGTGGTGATGGGAGAGCCTGAGAGGGTGAGGGGGGGCAGAGGGGTAGTGACTTTCCTGAAGTCTACAATCATCTCCACTGTCTTCAGGGCGTTCAGCTGCAGGTTGTTATTGTTGCACCAGGACGCCAGCTGGGCCACCTCTCTCCTGTAGGCGGACTCGTCGCCGTTGGAGATGAGCCCGATGAGGGTGGTGTCGTCCGCAAACTTGATCTACTTGACAGACTGGTGGCTGGAGGTGCAGGAGTTGGTGTAAAGGGAGAAGAGTAGGGGGGAAAGTACACAGCCCTGGGGTGATCCGGTGCTGATGCTAGTAGAGTCTGAGACAGTCTTTCCCAGCCGCACATGCTGCCTCCGGTCCGTCAGGAAGTCGGTGATCCACCTGCAGAGGGAGTCAGGCACGTTGAGCAGGGACAGCTTGTCCCGGAGCAGAGCGGGGCGGATGGTGTTGAATGCGGAGCTGAAGTCCACAAACAGGATCCTGGTGTAGGTTCCCGGGGAGTCCAGGTGCTGCAGGATGGAGTGGAGGGCCAGGTTGACTGCGTCGTCTACAGACCTGTTGGCTCGGTAGGCAAACTGCAGCGGGTCCAGGAGAGGGGTGGTGATGGACTTGAGGTGGGGCAGGACCAGGCGCTCAAAGGACTTCATGACTACAGAGGTGAGCGCTACAGGTCTGTAGTCATTAAGTCCAGTGAGCCGTGGCTTCTTGGGGACAGGGATGATGGTGGAGGATTTGAGGCAGGACGGCACGTGGCATAACTTAAGGGAGGTGTTAAAAATGTCTGTGAAGACAGGAGCCAGCTGTTTCGCACAGTGTCTCAGGGTGGAGGGAGGCACGCCGTCCGGGCCGGGGGCCTTGCGCGGGTTCAGTCTGGAGAACTGTTTGAGCACGTCCTGCTCACTGATGATAAGGGCAGGGGGGAGGAGGGGGGGGGGGTGCCTTTAATGAAGTAGGGATTGTGGAGGCTGTGGAGCTGGAGGGAGGGGGGGAGTTGGACACAGATGACGAGGTGTCATAAAGGGCATAGTGTTGGGTCTACTGTCACTCAGTGAAGAATTTGATTTTCTTTGTGTTTGCTAAAGTTAGAGAAATTGGCTGGAATGCTAAGGGGCTAAGCTCAAAAGTGTGCTCCAACCTTAAAATTTGTGGTCATTTTTGATTGGGTGATGAATCTTAATAAACATGTTCATTCTTTTTCCATCTAAGGAACATCTCTAAACTCAGATGTAACCCTAACCTTCTTTAACCCTTAACCCTGATCCTGATCCTACTGTCTATGATTTTTATATGGATTCCTTTTTGTATTTGTTTTAACCTGTAAAGCACTTTGCACCTAAAATGAGGCTAAAACAGCTAATTTATGAGATAACTGACCTCTAAATAAAACAATAACTTAACAGGTTAAAATGGATTTTTTCCTTGCATACTCACCCCCCCCCCCCCAAAAAAAAAACAACAAAAAAAACCAAAATGCAACCTACAAAATACAACCTCTAAATATGCTATTCTGCAATGTTTTCTCGTGACTTTGGAACTTTTTTCTCATATATTTACAACTTTTTTCTTGTGGATTCGCAAGTTTTTCCTCATAAATTTGGAACTTTTTTCCTGGTAAATTTACATTTTTTTTTCCTAAAAATTTGCACTTTTTCTTCTAAATTAGCAACTTTTTTTTGTTGTGAATTTGCACCTTTTTTCTCACAAATTTACAACAGTTTTCTTCATAAATATAAAACTTTTTCCTGGTAAATTTGAAACTTTTTTCTCAGAAATTTGCACCTTTTTTCTCACAAATTTGCAATTTTCTCATAAATTTGCACCTTTTTTCCTCATAAATTTGGAACTTTTTTCTGGTAAATTTGCAACTGTTTTCTTGTAAATTTGCAGCCATTTCTCATAACTTTGCCACTTATTTTCTTGTACACTTGCAGCATTCATATGGATGCTGTTTTGTTTTTTTTTATTCAATGTATTGGTTTAGTCTTTTATTTGTTCATCTAGACAGTGACCGAAGTTTATTTTACCAGGCCCTTAAACACAATCTTATATCAGGCCACCCAAAATTCTAGAAAGGCACAAATGAGAGCAAGGATGAAAACATAAAGACACCACCCCCCCGGACTCCATCACCACAGTACTGCAGTGCCTCTGAGCAAACAGTGTGCGCCTGTCCCGGGCAGCTCCCTGTTTCCCGCCGGTCTGCTGCCACAACATGACAACAGAAGAAGGCTTTAAAGTGGCTGAGCGTAGAACGTTCCCACGCTTCTACATCAGGACGTTACACACACACACACACACACACACACACACACACACACACACACACACACACACACACACACACACACACACACACACACACACACACACACACACACACACACACGAGGGTATTTTTAGTCTGAGGAGGAACTACAAATCAGACCCAGAGGACAAAAAAACGAGGAGATGAGTGAACCCAGCTGTGAGACTGAGCGCGCGCTCGCTTTAACACGGCTTCTGTCATCGCATGTAGAGGAACAGGAAACAAAGAGACAAATTTATGACCCATATGTTGCAGATTTATATGGGAAAAAACACAAACAGTCACAAATTTATGAGAATAAAGTCTCAAATGCAGAAGAAAAAAAATCACAAATGTACTGAAAACTAAGGTGGACCTGGTTCACAGCCTTGAGGTGGACTCACCTGAGGATCATTGTGCATGAGTGTGCAAACATTCCAGGTGAATGCATTTCCACAGCCGTCGAAAACTGGATGTTGGTTTACGGCCACAAACGGCTTTCCCTTCATTCCTTAAAGCCGACAATTTTTTCTCATAAATTTCCAACTTTTTTTCTTATGACTTTGAAACTTTTTTCTCATATATTTACAGCTTTTTTCTTGTAGATTTGAAACTTTTTTCTTATAAATTTGGAACTTTTTTCTTGTTGAATTGCAGTGTTTTTTCCTCCCATAAATCAGAAACTGTTTTCTTCATACAGGGGATCGCCTGATTGCTGGGGTCTTTCTGCAACTGTGGGGGTTCCCCCTACAGTTGAAAGTGCTATGAGATGACTGTTGTTGTGAAATGGCGCTATATAAATAAAGTTGAATTGAAACTGAATTGAATAAATTTGCAACCTTTTCCTCATAAATTTGCAAAATTTTTCTCGTAAATTTGCAAATTTTTTCTTGTAAATTTGAAATTTTTGTCCTAAATTGAATGTTTTTTGTGAATTTGCACCTTTTTCTTGTAAATTTGCACCTTTTTCTCATAAATTTGCAACTTTTTTCTCATAAATTTGCCATTTTTTCTTGTAAATTTGCAACTTTTATCTCATAAATTTGCACCTTTTTTGCACCTGAGGATCACTGTGCATGAGTGTGCAAACATTCCAGGTGAACGCATTTCCACTAGTGGTGGCAAAGTTGAAACAGTGTTTTAGTACGTACCAAAACCTAGGTGGAACTTCTAAATCGAACCACTGCTCCGAGGTCTGTATCATAAAGAGGATGTCACGTGACTGATCCATGTTGCGTTCCATTACGTCACTGACTGTTTTGAAATGCCACCGTTGTTTTATGCAGTGATTTTGTTATCCCGTTTCTAAAATGGAATAATAAAAAAAATGCTATCCTTACACAATATGAAAATGCCGATTCTATGCACAATGTACAATATGTATTACACTGGTCAACACCAAATTTATTTTTTTAGCTGATTTGGGACAATTTTGATGTGCTGAATCCAAAAATCACATTGGTTTTGCTCAATCAGGTCAACTTTTTGAATTATGGCCACATGTTGTTTTATACATTTTTGTTTACATGTACGGGTATTTTTGCTTTATATGATGCAAAATTCTTTATGTCTTGAAATTCTCTGAATTTTGAACAATGATGACGTAACATTCAATTTACATGTACTTACCTTTATATAAAGGTAAGTACATGCACAGTACTAAGTAAGTACAGGTTTTTACTAAGCACCTGATCGAGAGAAATGGATGTCATTTTCGGATTCAGCGGTGCAAAATTGTCTTAAATCAGTTGAAAAAACACAGACAACTTACCAAAAAATATTTTTGTAACCCTGTGTTATAGATATACTTCCATCCATCCATCCATCTTCTACCGCTTTTCCGGAGGTCCGGGTCGCGGAGGCAGCAGTTCAAGCAGAGAAGCCCAGACTTCCCTCTCCCCGGCCACCTGCTCCAGCTCTTCAGAGGGGATACCAAGGCGTTCCCAGACCAGCTGGGAGACAGTCTCTCCACCGAGTCCTGGGTCTGCCCCGGGATCTCCTCCCAGTGGGACGTGCCTGAAACACCTCAAGTGGGAGGCGTCCAGGAGGCATCCTAATCAGATGCCCATACCACCTCAACTGACTCCTTTCAATGTGGAGGAGCAGCGGTTCTACTCTGAGCCTCTCCCGGATGACTGAGCACCTCACCCTATCTCTGAGGGTGAGTCCAGCAATCCTACGGAGAAAGCTCATTTCAGCCGCTTGTATCCGCGATCTCGTTCTTTCGGTCATTACCCAAAGCTCGTGACCATAGGTGAGAGTAGGAACGTAGATTGACTGGTAAATCGACAGCTTTGCCTTAGAACTAAGCTCCCTCTTCACCACAACAGACCGGTACAACGTCCGCATCACTGCAGATGCTGCTCCAATCCGTCTGTCGATCTCTCGCTCCATTTTCCCCTCACTCGTGAACAAGACCCCAAGATACTTAAACTCCTCCACTTGGGGCAGGAGCCTGTCCCCAACCCGGAGAGGACAATCCACCTTTTTCCGGCTGAGGACCATGGACTCGGACTTGGAGGTGCTGATTCTCATCCCAGCCGCTTCACACTCAGCGGCAAACCGTCCCAGCAAGAGCTGTAGGTCATTGCTGGATGAAGCCAACAGGACAACATCATCTGCAAACAACAGAGATGAGATCCTGTGGTCACCAAGCATGACACCCTCCATTCCCTGGCTGCGCCTAGAAATCCTGTCCATAAAAATTATGAACAGGATCGGTGACAAAGGGCAGCCCTGGCGGAGTCCAACTCTCACTGGGAATGACTCCGACCGAGTGTTGGCAATACGAACCAAACTCTCACAACGGTCGTACAGAGACCGAATAGCTTGTAACAACAAGCCCGATACCCCATACTCCCGAAGCACCCCCCACAAAAATCCACGAGGGACGCGGTCAAATGCCTTCTCCAAGTCCACAAAACACATGTAAACTGGTTAGGCAAACTCCCACAAACCTTCAAGAATTCTCGAGAGGGTAAAGAGCTGGTCCGATATGCCACGGCCAGGACGAAAACCACATTGCTCCTCCTGAATCCAAGGTTCGACCAACAGCCGGACTCTCCTCTCCAGTACCTTGGCATAGACCTTCCCAAGGAGGCTGAGGAGTGTGATCCCTCTAAAGTTGGAGCACACCCTCCGGTCCCTTTTTTGAAGAGAGGAACCACCACCCCAGTTTGCCATGCCAAAGGCACTGCCCCCGACCTCCACGCAATGTTGCAGAGGCGTGTCAACCATGACAACCCAACAAGAGATATTAGATATACTTTATATGTAAAATACTAATTTCTCATGTCCTTGCCTGATTGGCTGCTGATTCATCAGCCCGCATGCCTAAAACATTTAAAAGCTCCTCTAAAGTGCAGTTTGTTTGCGAAGTCTTGCCTCTCTGAGTGTCTTGTATTGAGCGTCCTTTTGGATTTACACTATTTGGAAATGGATGGGGGTAGAAAGCGTCCCAGGTCAATGTCTGGGATCACTTCGACCTTCTTAAGGGAAAAAAAAAGTTAAATGTATGCATTGTATGCAGCATCTTGCATTTTGTAATAATACAAGAAGTATGTGGAGACACCTACAGACAAAATATCCTGATGCCTGCATTCCTAGCACACCACAACCTGAATCAAGCCATGGCCAGTATAGTGTTTATGGTATGTATTCATGGTCTTTTAATACACATACAAGTATACATTTATTATTTATACACCTTTATTTTTATTTACAAAAATATAATAATGCATTTGATCACTAAAAGAAGCCACAGGTAGGCAACCCCCAGACACCCACTATGTTCAGAATGATTGACTGAGGTGGTAGTTGTGTTTGATTCTCATTTATTGTTATGTAACTTGTCTGTCTGTTTATCTATCAATTGAGGTTCAGCGCTATCTCTCAGCCCCATACTTGGCCAGACGAGATGACCCTCAAGATTACTGGAAACAACATGCCGCTATATTCCCTCACCTGTTCCAGCTGGGCAGTGAGGAGTGGCGACCCTTGCCCTGTATTAGCTTTGTAAAGCAACCGAGATGTGGTCTCTCGCCTCATAGGCGACCAAATAATAATAATAATAATGTTCCAGCAGGCCAAGACATATCTCTCCATTCCAGCCACATCAGTCCCTTGCGAGAGAATAGTCTCAAAAGCAGGAGAGATTTTAAACAAGGGGAGAAACCGTCAAAGTCTGAGCACTGTTGAACAGATTGTTTTTCTGAATAAAAATACTTGAATGTACACAAGCACCCTCTACAAATACCTATTAATTCATACAAATAAAACAATGAACCCAAACAAAACACGAAATGTTAAGAGATAAAAACACACACGAAAACTTTCGACTATTTGAGTGTAGTATTATAACATTTGGCCGCCAGATGTCGCTGTGCGGAGATGTTTCAAATGTTCCGAAAGATCGATTCTTTTTCTATTCGATCTTTCGAACGTTCCATTTCTGCCATCACTAAATTTTCCACAGCCATCACAAGCTGAATGCTAGTTTACAGACACAAACAGTTTTCCTTTCATTCTTTAATGCCAGCCTCTACGCTGTGAATAAACCACACGCAGACTCTTGTGTATTCGTGTGCTCACGTCTCTCCAGGGTGTCTAATTAGTTAAGTATTCACACTGTGACATCACTTATAGGAGCCTGAGCATGTGTGTGTGTGTGTGTGTGTGAGTGTGTGTGTGAGAGAGAGAGAGAGAGAGAGAGAGAGAGAGAGAGAGAGAGAGGCCTAGAGAGGAATTCTGCAGGAGGAACCTTCAGTTAACATGGAACGATCCGCATTCCAGTTTGGGTTCTTCGCTGTAATCCGACACAAGGGGCGCTGAGGAGGATTTATTTTCATGGGAAGAAGCAGCCAGAACTGCATGGTATTAGGAAAGCATGCTGGATACGAGATAACGAGATGACTTGTGACATCTAAACGATCAACTCCTCAGAAATTTGTGATTTTTCCACATAAAATCTGCTGCTTTTCCCCCACATAAATTTGTAACTTTATGATCATTCTGCAGCTTTTCCCAAAAATATTTGAAGTTTTTCTTCATAAATATGTAGCTTTTTTCCACACAAAAAAAATCTGTGCTTTTGTCTCATGAATGTGTGACTTTTTTAGTGTCATTCTGTAACTTTGTCATATTTCTCAATATTCTGGAAAAACATTGCAACTTTATGAGAAAAAAAGCTGCAGATTTATGAGAAAAAAAGCTGCAAATTACAGAGGAAAAAAATGCAAATTTAAAGGAAAAAAGTTGCAAAATTATATTTAAAAAAAACTGCAAATTTATGAGAAAAGTCACAAATTTTTAAGAAAAAATGCTAATTTCTGAGAAAAAAAGATCACCAATTTTACAGAAAAAAGTTGCAAATTCATGAGAAAAAGTTGTAAATTTACAAGAAAAATTATGAAAAAAGTTGCAAATTTAGGAAAAATTGCAACTTTATAGAAAAAAAGGTACAAATTTATGGTAAATGGTGTTCATGTATTTACAGCTTTTTTCTTATCTCTAGATGACCAAAGCATTTTACAGATGCTGCTGTCCACCCACTCACACACACATTCACACACTCATGACAGTGGAGCTGCCATACACTGGCCTGACCCACCAGGAGCAACTGGGGGTTCAGTGTCTTGCTCAAGGACACTTCAACATGAGGACTGCAGACAGAGCGGGAATCGAACCCCTGACCCTCTGATCAGTAGTCGGCCACACCACACCTGTGCCACAGCCGCCCCCATGAGAGAGGAAAAAATGAGGAAAAATTGCAAATTTAAAGGAAAAAAGTTACAAATTTATGAGAAAAAAGTCAAATTTTTAAGAAAAAAATTAAATTTCTGAGAAAAAAATGTCACATTTTTTTTAAGAAAAAAGTTGCAGATTTATGAGAAAAGGGTGCCATTTTTTGAGAAAAAAACTTGAAAACTCAGGAAAAAATGACTAATTTACAAGAAAAAATTGAAACTTTATGAGGAAAAAGGTCACAAATTTATGAGAAAAAAGTTGAAAATTTAAAGGAAAAAGCTGCAAATCTATGCTTTTGCATTTCTGCTTCAAATTGGTGATTGAAAGTCATTTTATTAAGTTCTGTAACATGATATAGGAAGGTTTATGATGATAATGGGGGACAATTGTGTCTTTTTTCCAGGTTGGGGGTGATTTCGACGTACTGGCTGCCATCACTGCCTAGGAGGTCATGTTTATCTATAATCATCCTGCTGGTGTTGGCCGCAGATGTTGAGGACCTCGCCTTAGTTCTAGGAGAACATGAGGAACACTAGAGCGGAGGAACAGAAAGGTCACTCCGTGCTCTGACAAAGGTCGGGGTGCTGTAATTGTGCTTTCTTCAGCCAATCTTACGTCACAACACTCCGTTATTCAATATCAGCCGCACAGATACGATTCTTGGCTCTGTGGTGTTCTGCTCAGGAAGAACGGAGAAAGGCACAGGAAGTGGAGGACGAGCGAACAAAAATGATATCACTTCCCCCGGGGCCCGCCATCAGGGATTACATAATTTCCTTTTGGTTTCCCCCCGCCTCATATCGACAGCTGCTGCTGCTGCTCAACACAGGATGGGGGGGGGGGGGGCACGGAGAGAGAGAGTGTGCTGGTCTCATTTTCCTCCTGTTACCGTCCGTTGTCCCGCAGGCCGATGCAGCTGAACACCAGTGGACACTTCTGTTTTTTCTTTATAAAAAACCCCAATAAGTAGGTCTAATTAAAATGAATAAAATGAAAAAAGCTAACTTAGCTGTTAGCCTTTAGCCTCCTGAGAGAGACACTGCATGGAGTGAAGTCCCACCTCAGATTAACATGACAAACTATACTCGATATCTGTGTTATAGCCGTTTTATGTATCGCAGGCAGCCAAATGTACCAATACATCAAAATTATGATCGCTATATTGTTCAGCCGCACTACCGTAATCACTTCCCCTCATCTCCCATCAACACCAAATTTTCAAAATTGTCCAAGTTTCACATTTTATGAGTTTGATCTTTCAAGGTGACAGGAAAATGGTGGCAACAGAGTTGTCATAAATGTCTTTATATACGTAGGCAGCGGTGTCACATTCTGTTTTAATGAAGGCCAATATGGTAATAAAAAAAGAAAATGGGCCACATTTAGAGAAATAGTCCCAAATTTTCGAGATGCAGGGGAACAAAAGTTGTAAAATTATGCAGGGGGCTGCATATTTACAAGATGTGACAAGGGAAAATTGCAGATTTGCAAGACTTGAGGAGAACCATTACCAATTTAAAGCGGTGAAAAAGTTGCAAAGGCAACAAAGTGTCAGATTTATTCCCTCTGGACGTTGATATTTACCTCCGCCAGGCCGCAGGCCAGGAGGTTATGTTTTTGCCGGCGTTTGTCTGTCTGTCTGTCTGTCTGTCTGTTGGTTAGCAAGATAACTCAAAAAGTTTTGGACGGATTTCGATGAAACTTTCAGGTGTTGTTGGAAATGGTACAAGGAAGAGCTGATTAAATTTTGGGGATGATCCTGATCACCGTCTGGATCCACAAATTTTTTAAAGGATTCTTTAACATTGTGAGATAGGGCCCGGAGGTAATGTGTAGTTCAGTGCTTCCACCAGCAGGAAGCACTGAACTACATATTGAAGCTCTTTGAGCTTATGACAGAGCCGCTAAAATGCAGCATAGACTGAATGAGAGCCCACAGGCTGCTGCTTCTCGCCGTGCTAAAGACAGAGACAGTACACGGCAGCATGGACAGGATGAGGGGCTATCCCCAGATGCTATTGAAGCTCGTCAAGCTTAGTTTTATTTTGTTGATTTTTCTTATTACCTCCGCCAGGAGGTTTTTTTTTAAAAAGAAGATTGGAGTTAATATTGTTCTATTCTACACTATGTATATGTACATATTTTTAATTTCCTGGAAAGAAACGAAGTTAGAAAAATTATGTTAATGGTAGCTTTTCAATATCCAGAACTTATTATTAGGAATAAATTTCATGAATGTGTTCTCCAACTAAAGACTTGTACATGTTGTATCTCTTGTTAAATTAAATAAATTGTATTTGTGTAGTTCAAATAACATTTTTTTTGTTTTCTTGACCAATCATATGACACACAGAAACACATGATACAGGGAAAGAACAATAACAAAATTAGTGTAGAATATTTATGGTATAAACCACAATACTGGGGGGGACTGTTGCTCTTGGCGGAGGTCTGCGCTCTCCGAGTGCTTTTCTAGTTCCACTTGTGGTCTAGTCAGCTGCTGAACTAACCGGAGCTGCTGATGACCCAGCTAAAGTAGTACCCCCTACTCCCTCCATTTACACTATCCTACACTGATCCAAAAACCTACAGACTCTGTCCCAGAAACAGCCCAGGGGTGTGGTCTGTGACCTGACTGAAGCACCTGCTAACAGGCTTTGCACCCCCCCCCCCCCACACATGCATACCAGGTGATTTCACACTTTAACAAATGACTCCTGTGTGTTTCTGAGCCCCGAGGCCGGCTCTGGATGATCCTGTGGGTGCTCAGCTGTCGCCGCGTAACGCAACGCGGGGCCGTTCCAGATCCAGGTCTGTGGTCAGAACAAATGAGTTTCTATTTTTACTTCCAAAGAAACAAACACGGCCAGCAGGAAGTCGATGCTATTGTGCAGCTGAGAGGATTTAATGTGCTCAGATGAGGAGAGGGGGCGCTCCATGGGCGGGGTCGGGGGGGGCACAGCTGGGTGGAGGTGACCCGGGATGGATAGACGGCAATAAACCTGCAGCTTTTATGATGACTCTGGGACATTTTGCATGCAAATTTGAAACTTTTTACTCATAAATTTGTGAATTTTTTCCTTGTAAATTTGTGTGTTTTTCCTTAAATTTGGAACTTTTTTCTTGTAATTTTGGACCTTTAGTCTGGTAGTTTTTGAACTTTTTTCTAGTAAATTCAGCATTTTTTGATACATCTGCAACTTTTTTCCTAATAAATCTATGACTTTTCCCTTCATAATTTGAGGACTTTTTCTTGAAATTTTGATTTGCAACTTTGCTTTTGTAAATTCTGCAAATTATTTTTATAAATATTTGCATTGTTTTCTAATAAATTTGTGACTTTTTTGCTGTAAATTAGCATGTTCTTTTCTCATAAATTTGCAACTTTTTTTAAATAAATACGTTTAATACGTGTTGAGTTTTGTCTTGCAAATTTATTAGAAAAAATGTAACAAATTAAGTTTTTCCTTCTCATAAATTTGCCACTTTTGTAAATTTTTGAGTTTCGTCTTGTTAATTTGCAGTTTTTTTTTAAATAAATATGCAACATTTTTTCTTGTAAATTCTGTAAATTATTTTTACACATTTGCAATTTTTGCTAATAAAATCTGTAGCTTTTTTGTTGTAAATTTGCATGTAAATCTGCAGCTTTTTCCATAAAATTGCAACTTTATTCTATTAAAATTGCAACAGTTTTTGGCAGATTTGCAAGTTTTCTCCCATAAAATTACAACTTTTTCTAATAAATTTGTGCCCCCTTTCATCCCAAATTTTGTGATTTTCTTCTTGTAAATTTGTGAACTTTTTCAAATAAATGTGCAACTTTATGTAAATTTATGACTTTTTCCCCTCATAATTTTGTGATTTTTCATTGTAAATTTGTGACTTTTGTCTTTCTAAACAGAATTCCAGCCTATATGGATTTTTTTCATAAAAACTTGTTAGTTTTTATCCAAAAAAATTGCAGAATTTACAAGAACAAAGTTCCAAATTTATCAGGAAAAAATAGATAAAATTTTCAAGAAAAAGTCCCAAATTATGAGGGGAAAAGTCACAGATTTATTAAAAAAAAGTTGCAGATGTATTTAAAAAATGCAGAATTTGCTCAGAAAAAAATTGCAAATTTGTTAGAAAAAAACTTTCAAATTAACAAGACAAAACTCACAGATTTATAAGAAAAAAGTTGTAAATTTATGAAAAAAGAACATGCTAATTTACAGCAAAAAAAGCTACAAATTTATTAGAAAAAGTTGCAAATAATATAAAAATTATTTGCAGAATTTAGAAGAACAAAGTTGCAAATTTATGAGAAAAAAAATGTAATTTTCAAATCAAATCAAATCAAATCAAACTTTATTGTCATATTGCTGTACATACAACTGTAGTGCAGGCAAGATGAAATTGCGTTTCTCTCGGCATCCATATAAGAAGCAGCATGATTAAGACACACTCCCACATAGCTCCCACCCCCCCCATCCATTCACACATCCCTGAGACATACTCGGGGAAAAAGAATAACTAACTATAATATACAAAATGTCCATAGGTGCAGTAGTGTGTATGTGAGATTCCGGGTCAGCTGTTCAGCATCCTGACAGCTTGTGGGAGGAAGCTGTTGATCAGTCTGGTGGTTCTGCCTCTGATGCTCCGGAATCGTTTACCAGATGGAAGAAGTTCAAAGTGTTTATGCAGAGGGTGAGAACGGTCCTTGACAATGTTCAGTGCCCTGCTCCTACAAAGGTTCTGAAAAAGTTCTTGGACAGAGGGGAGGGAGACTCCAATTACCCTCTCCGCCCCCTTGACTATCCTCTGCAGGGCTTTTTTGTCTGACATACTGCAGCTGGAGTACCATGTAGCAATGCAGTACGTCAGAACACTCTCCACCACACCTCTGTAGAAGGTCCTGAGGATGCAGATGGGGAGAGAGGCCTGTTTGAGTTTCCTCAAGAAGTGTAGTCTCTGCTGAGCTCGCTTCCTGATCTCCAAGGAATTCTTGCTCCAGGTCAGGTCCTGCGAGATCTGCACTCCGAGGAACTTGATGTTCTCTACTCTCTCCACTAAACGGCCGCCGATGCTGAGGGGGACGTGCTCAGGCTGTGACCGCCGGAAGTCGATAATCATCTCCTTTGTTTTGTCCACGTTGAGCACCAGATTGTTCTCCCTGCACCAGCCCTCCAGGTCTCTCACTTCTTCCCTGTACATTGATTCCTCATCCCTCTGAATAAGTCCCACCACCGTGGTGTCATCTGCAAACTTAATAATCTGGTTCCCCTCGTGTTTGGATACACAGTCATGTGTTAGAAGTGTAAACAACAGTGGACTGAGTACACAGCCTTGAGGGGTTCCGGTACTCAGCGTGACAGAGTTGGAGATGTTGTTTCCAACCCGGACAGACTGAGGTCTCTCAGTCAGGAAATCCAGGATCCAGAGACATGTGGCGGTGTTCAGACCGAGAAGGAGTAATTTCTCTATCAGTCTCTGGGGAATAATGGTGTTGAATGCTGAACTGAAATCAATGTACAGGAGTCTGGCGTAGGTGTCTTTCTGGTCCAGGTGGGTGATGACAGAGTGTAGGGTGGTGACTATAGCATCCTCCGTGGAGCGGTTTGAACGATATGCAAACTGGAGCGGGTTGTGTGATGCAGGGAGGCAGGCTGTGATGTGTGGTTTGACAAGCCGTTCAAAACACTTCATCACAATTGGTGTAAGTGCAACAGGACGATAGTCATTCAAACATGACACCACTGGTTTCTTTGCCACCGGTACAATGATAGAGGTCTTGAAGCATCTGGGAACGATGGCCTGACTCAGGGAGATGTTATAAATGTCAGTCAGGACATCCGCCAACTCGCTCGCGCAGTCTCGGAGCACACGTCCCGGAATGTTGTCTGGACCTGCAGCTTTGCGTGGGTTGATTCTGGATAGGGTCCTCCGTGTGTCCGCTGTGTTAATGGTAAAAGCTGGTCCGACCGATGGTGGGAGTGGGTCGGCCCTCCCTCTGATTGTCGAGTTTGATGCTTCAAAACGTGCAAAGAAGTCGTTAAGCCTGTCTGGAAGCGAAGCGTCATCATCATCGACCCCCTGCCTAGACTTAAAGCCCATCAGTGTCCGAACTCCCTGCCACATCTGCTTGGTGTTCCTAGTGTCACAGAGGTGTCCCTGGATTTTCTCCGCATAGGTGCGCTTTGCCATCTTAATTCCCTTTGAAAGCGCAGACCTGGCTGAGCGGAGGGCAATCCTGTCCTTCGCTCTGAACGCTGCATCTCTGGCTTTAAGCAGCGAGCGCACCTCTGCAGTCATCCAGGGCTTATGATTACCCCGCATAGTGATGGTCTTCACTGTAGTGACATCCTCTGTGCACTTCGCGATGTAGCTGGTGACCGAATCAGCATACTCCTCCACATCTGTCCTGTCTTCCTGGGAGGCTGCTATTTTGAAGATCCTCCAGTCTGTTTGATGAAAACAGTCTTGCAGTGCAGAGGTTGCACTCTCTGGCAAAATCCTGATTTGTTTCACTGCTGGCCTGCTGCACTTCAATAAAGGTTTGTAGGCAGGAACCAGCATCACGGACATGTGATCAGAACGGCCGAGATGGGGGCGGGGTAACGCTTTATATGCATCTGTGTTTGTGTACACTAAGTCCAGCATATTCTCTCCTCTGGTCTTAAAGTCTACACATTGTTTAAACTTGGGGAGCACAGTCTTTAAGCTGGTGTGGTTAAAATCCCCCGCAACCACCACAAAACTGTCCGGGTGTGACGTTTGGATTTTACTGATTGCATTGTGCAGTTCCCCGAGTGCCTTCTTAGCATTAGCTTTAGCGTTAGCGCTCGGCGCTATGTAAACACTAACTACAAACACGTTGCTGAATTCTCTCGGCAGATAAAAAGGCCGACAATTAACAATAAGGAACTCCGCCAACGGAGAGCAGTGTTTAGACACTAATGTGGCATTAACGCACCAGTTCTTGTTAACATAGATGCATAGCCCACCCCCCCGGCTCTTACCGGAGCTCGCTGTTTCCCTGTCGGCCCGGAACATCGCCATATCTTCCAGCTGAATGGCCTCGTCAGGAATGTTGTCGTGGAGCCATGTCTCGGTGAAAACAAACACACAGCAGTCCCTCCATTCTCTCCGGGTTTCTTTCAGCAAACGCAGCTCGTCTACCTTGTTTTCGAGGGCGCGGACGTTTGATAGAAGAAGCGACGGTACCGCTGGTCTGGAGGGGTTAGCCTTTAGCCTAGCATGGATCCCGGCCCTTTTTCCTCGCTTTTGCTTGCGCTCGCTCCGCTTCCACTTTCTCCTCTCCCGGGTAGCTTCCAGCGGGGACTCCGCCAAAATTCCATGCTGGCGTAGAATGTCCAAATCACAACCGATCGCCGCGATTCTTGCAGCGTGCAGTACCTTGATGTTTAATAAGATCTCACGGTTGTAAGTTTTACAGAATGTACGTCTGGGATGATTAAAACTCTCACACTCGCTGATACCAAGAGGGGCCACTGCGTCTAGGCGCGCCGCCATCTTTTTTTCATCGCCGTCCTTTCATTGGCGTCTTTTCGCCATCTTCATAAATGTATTAGTTTTTGCGTGTTCACTGTTGTGTGGAAATCACGGATGCTGCATCCGGACTAAAAAGGCGAGGGCCCATCCAGCTTGTTATCGGCACTCTGTTTAAAAGCCCGCATCACTGATGGTACGGGCGAGCATTAGTGCCTTTGGAACAAACAGCAAACACATCAGGAGCGGCTCCATCAGTGCTGAGTGGTTTATAATGCATTCATACTGTTACGTTCCATGCTGAACCTTGCAGGTCTGTGAGTAAAACAATGAGAAGACAGATTTACAATGCTAGCACTCAGGGTTGGCTGTGGCTAATCGCTGGAAGGGTCACCACCACAGAGACATTTAGTTTTATGTAGAGCTCAACGTGATGGAACACAAGCTGAGAGGCACACAGGAGTCTATGAGAGGAGTTGGAGTTATTAACCGTGTGTGATATATGATGAACGACAGCCGTTTGCTGGGTAAATCACAGAGTCAGTAAAACAAGTGACTTCAGAAACCACCACGCACGCCTCCAACCAGAACATGGATCCTGGCCCTTTATTTTTCTATTTTTCCTGCTACAACCACTGGTTTTATGTTTACACACTGGAATATGTGCCATCCCAAATTCAGGACGTACATGAAAAAAAAAATACATTAGGCTGTACTTCTGGTATGCCTCAACTATGAGCATGGCGGGATAATAACAGCTAGCTGATATACGGCGTCCCAGAGCCTTCCAGACACCGACCGCCAGATGAAAATAACATTCCAGCTCCAAGCTGAGATGGAGGAATGCTCTGAAGGTGATCAGGCAGAGAAAACTGGAATAACAGGAATATTTGTGAAGTAGGAGTAAGTCCTAAAAGCAATAAACAGTAATTCGGAACAGGTAGACACCAAAATGATCACTATGATTACCGTTTATCAGGGTACTTCAAGTATTCACCACATACTCAACTACCTTCTTCACTAAATTGATCTAATTGATTTCATAAAAACTGGTTAGAAATGTACTTCCTAGTACTGTAAAAACTCATTCTTACCACCGACTCCATCTTTATTCACTTTGCAAATTTTTATACTTTTATGTCTAGCTGTTTTTTTTAAAGGAAGAAAGTTGCTAATTTATGTGAAAGAAAATAATTTTATCACAAAAACTCACAAATTGCAAAAAAGAAGAAATATTTTCAAAATTATGAGAAAAAAAACTCACAAACTTGTCTTGAATACACAAGAAAAAAGTCAGTTTTTCTGACAAACGCTGGCAAAAATCAAGCTAGCGTCTCACGGAGCGGCGAATGCTGAGGAACATAACGATATCTGGATTCACTAACTTTTCTGATGAATGCTGACAAAAATCAAGCTAGTATCTCACAGAGCAGCGACTGCTGAGGTACGTTAATGAACACTGCAGTTACTGGGTTTCACTGCGTTGCAGCCATTTGCAGACAATTACAACTATCTTGAAAATATGCTCGAAAAACTGCTCACGACCTTAAAACTCGTTTGCGACTGTTTTGAAAACTTTCACGAATGCCGACGAAACCCCAAAATCACTTAGTTGGTGAATCCTCAGTGTTCGCTGCTCTGTGAGATGTGGGCTAATTAATCAAACGTGCACATCTTTGGACTGTGTATCGTAATCCTCAATCTATCATGACATCGTAATACTTAAAAGAATCGTAGTATCGTGATAGCATTGCATCGTGACTCAAGTATCGTGATTTTATCTTATCATGAGGCCTCATGAATCCTACCTAAGTAAAAGTTCAACTTCTTACATGTTCTCTCAAATATCAAGACTGAAGCTTCATCTGCACCAAACCTGGTCAGACAGACGTAGATGTTTTACCTTTGGTCTGCTAACAGCTCAGTCCTCCAGGGTTCACACTGCACACAGGCGTTGATGATGGGCCCTCAAACCTGCAGAGACACACAGAGACGCAGAGCGTGTTGGTGATGAGCAGAACAATGGAGGTGCTTCAGGATTTCAGTGATGTTTCAGCCACTGGGTACAATCAGCAGTGGATCTGCAGAACATCTCCAGCTGTGGCGTCAGCAGGTGGCACTACTGTGCGAGTGCACCACACAGAGTGAGACAAATGTGTCCAACCTAAAAATAAGTGACAGGCCACAACACTGGTGTGGCTGCTGAAGTCTTGTTAGCGCCGCTCCGTTTCATCAGAGTCATCTTCCTTCATCACCGGCTGACTCAGCTGAAGTCACTGATTCACCACAGCGAACCTCCGTGCAGCCGAGCGCTAATCACTGCAGCCGTTCGCTCAGGATTTCAAGCACAAGTGCAATGTGCAAATGGGCAACTTTTTTCTCATAAATTTGTGACTTTTTTACAAAATTGCAGCTTTTTTATTGTAAAATTGCAAGTTTTTCTCAGAAAATTGCAACTTTTTTCATGTAAATTTCTAACCTTTTCCTCATAAATTTGTGACCTTTTTTGCAAAAGTTGCAACTTTTTTAATTGTAAATTTGCAAAACAAGTTCTCATAAAATGTTAACTTTTTCCCCTTATAAAACTGCACTTTTTTCATGTGAATTTGCAACTTTTTCCTCCTCGTAAATTTGCTACTTTTTTTTCTCTCAAATATGCAACTTTTTTTCTCATGAATATGCAAATTTTGTCATAAAATTGCAACGTTGTATCTCCTAAATTTGCAACTTTTTTCTTATGAATTTGCAATTTTTTTCATGTAAATTTACAAGTTTTTCTGGTAAATTTGTGAAGTGTTTTGCAAAATTTGCAACTTTTTTTATTGTATATTTACAAAAAAATTTCTCATAAAATGTCAACTTTGTTCCCTTATAAATTTTCAATTTATTTCATGTTCATTTGCAACTTTTTCCTCATAAATTTGCAAGCTTTTTCTTGTCACTCAGTAACTTTTTTCTCATGAATTTTTCTTCATAAATTTGTGGCTGTTTTTGCAAAATTTGCAACTTTTTATTGAAAATTTGCCAAAAAAAATTCTCATAAAATGTCAACTTTTTTCTCTTATAAAATTTAAATCTTTTTTCATGTGAATTTGCAACTTTTTCTCCTCATAAATTCACAACTTTTTTCTCATAAATATGCAACTTTTTTCTCATGAATTTGTAAATTGTGTCAAAATTGCAACTTTCTTGTAAATTTGCAGGTTTTCTCCTAAATTTGCAACTTTTTTCTAATTTGTGACCTTTTTCTCAGAAAATTGCAACTTCTTGTTCATAAATTTGCAACTTTTGCCATGAAACTGCAACTTTTTTCATGCAAATTTACAACTTTTTTCATAAATTTGTGAAGTTTTTTCAAAATTTGCAACGTTTTACTTGTAAATTAAAAAAAATAATTCTCATAAAATGTCAACGTTTTTCCCTTATAAATTGGCAATTTTTTTCTCATGAATTTGCAACTTTTTTCCTCATAAATATGCAACTTTTTTCTCGTCACTCAGCAACTTTTTTTTCTCATGAATTTGTAAATTTTGTCATAAAATTGCAACTCTCTTGTAAATTTGCTATTTTATTCCTCAAAAATATGCAAATTTTTTCTCATGAATTTGCAGATTTTGTTATAAAATTGCAATATTTTTTCTTGTAAATTTGCAACTTTTTTCTATTAAATTTGTGACTTTTTTTTGCAAAATTGCAGCTTTTTTTTTTATTGTAAAATTGCAATTTCTTTCCCCCAGAAAACTGCAACTTTTTCCTTGTAAATTTTCAGTTGTTTTAAAATCCCTGTTTCACCACACCAAAGCTCCGTGCAGCCGAGCTCTAATCACTGCAGGATTTCATGCACAAGTGCAACGGGTGAAAGACAAACACGGAGTTCTGAGCGAGCTCCGACCGCCCGCCAGACGTCCTGATGAACACACGAGAGGCGCCAACGTGCAGAGGAAAGTTCCATAAGCTGACTCCCAATACGGCCTGCGTAAGAGCATTAGCACCTTCTCATGTGATTGGTGGCTGACGGCTGAAACAACAAGAAGACCATTGTAGGGTCGCCGCTCTGCTCGTGGGTACATTGGCGGTGTTCAACCCGGCAACTTGTCCGGTGACAAAGCAGGCATGTGGGAGTGGCGCAGCTGACAGCAGCGTGCAGAATTATTCTTAGGAACAGAAGAGTGGGTCAGTGGGAGGATGGTGTCCTCCGTGTTAGCAAAATGATCCCAAATTATCCCCAATTGTTAATGGGGGGGGGGGGGGGCATACTTTTTTCATAAAATTGCAACTTTTTTCTCATGAATTTGAAACTTTTCTGTAAATTTGCAACTTGTAAATCAGTAAGTTTTTTCTCATGAATTTGCAAATTTTGTCATAAAATTGCAACCTTTTCTCTTGTAAATTTGCAACTTTTTCTCATGAATTTGCAACTTTTTTCTTGTAAATCAGCAACTTTTTTCTCATAAATTTGCAAATTTTGTCATAAAATTGCAATGTTTTATGAATGAATGAATTTATTGAATGAATGAATGAATGAATTGATACTTGAAAAGCAATGTTTGAAACTTGAAAGCAATGTTTTATCTCCTAAACATGCAACTTTTTGACATAAAATTGCAACTTTTTTGTTGTAAATCAGCATCTTTTTTCTTATGAATTTGAAATTTTTTATTTTAAATTTTATAATCCTTTATTAGTCCCACAATGGGAAAATTACAGGGCACCCCCACCTGGATGGACGAGGCAGCCACGGTGCGGAGCCAATCCCTTCACCAGTCACACACACATTCACACCTAGGGCCACTTTAGAGCCTCCAGCTAACCTAACCTGCGCGTTTTTTGGCCTGTGGGAGGAAACCGGAGTACCCGGGCGAATCCATGCAGACACGGGGAGAACTTGCAAACTCCACACAGAAAGGTCACTGATGGTCAGGGGTGGGATCGATCCCGTGACCTTCCCACTATGCTGCCACAGTGCTAACCACTGCTTCACCAAGCTGCCCAGAAATTCCCCATTTCTCATAAATTTGCAACTTTTTTGTTGTAAATCAGCAACTTTTTTCTCACAAATCTGCAAATTTTGTCATAAAATTGCAATCTTTTTTCTTGTAATTTTGCAACTTTTTCCACAGAAATATGCAATTTTTTCTTGTAAATTTGAAACTTTTCACATAAATTTGTGGCTTTTTTACATAATTGTAACTTTCTTTATTGCAAAATTGCAACTTTTTTCTCAGAAAATTGCAGCTTTTTAATCATAAATTTGCATTTTTTTTATCTCCCCCTAAAAAATCTAGTTTAAATTTTTATTCTATGTAATTAATTAACTGCAACTTTAAAAATTTTTTAATTGGCATGTTTTCTCATATTTTTGCACCTTTGTTGTACCTAATTCATATGAACACAATTGTACCTCATGCTAAATTGCCCCCCCCCAACCTGTTGTTAAAACACAACAAACCTCCTAGTGACCACACAGTTCCTGATGGATAAATTCACACGTTTTCAAACACTGAAACAAAAAATGACGTCAAACATTTACTGACTAGAAAGGTTACTGTGGTAACAAATATGTGAAGCTTCAAGTTTGGTAAACGACACCAACCAATGACGGCGGCGCATCTAACCCCGCTCTCTTCTGATGGTCTTCATGTTGCCCGTCTTTACTGTGGTCAGAGTTTGCTCGTGCCGTATAACTTTCCTCCTCAGGAATTAAAAACTGATGCGTCATCTAAATCAGTTCCCCATCCAAATGTGTTGCAACCTCTTACTTCACAGGAAAAGCATTAGTGAGAATTTTCACAACAGTTCTGCTCTCTGGATGTGCTCGGAAGGAATTGCTGCTGCTATAAATAAACCTTACTGTGAGTTTACTGATCAATATGTCTGACTCAGCGTTTCTGAAGGTGGCTCACAGCAGGCTCTTCTGCTCTTCTGATTTCACTCACTGGTCCTTTTAACTCTTACAACACAGGTGTCGCTTCTTTTTTAAATTTGCAACTTTTGTCATAAAATTGCAACTTTTTTCTCATAAATTCGCATTTTTTTTCTAGTAAACTTGTAACTTTTTCTCATGGATGTGACTTTTTTGCCAAATTCCAACTTTTTTAAATCATAAAATCACAATTTTTTTTCTTGTAAATTTGCAACTGTTTCTCATAAATTTTCAACTTTTTCTTCTCATAAGATAAGAGATCAGATAAGCCTTTATTAGCCCCACACTGGGGAAACTCCAGCATTACTGCAGCACAGGAATAGCAGCATTCAGGGCAATAGTTAATAAGATAATATTCATTTTCAACTTTTTCCCATAAATTTTCAACTTTTTTTTCTCATATTCAACTTTTTCCCATAAATATTTTACCTTTTTCTCATAATTTAACTTTTTTTTATCAAAACTTCATTTTTTTTCTCATAAATTTTCAACTTTTTTCCTGTACATTTTCTACTTTTTGTCCGTAGATTTGCAACTTTTTTCCTATAAATTTAAATTTTTCCTCAAATTTTACTTTCTCAAAAATTTTCTACTTTTTCCCCAAATTTTAAACTTTTTTTTCTCATAAATTTTCTACTTTTTTCTCACAAATTTGCAATTCTTTCCTTTTTAAAAACCCACTCACTGCATATAAAACAGATGTTACTTCTACACTCTAAAGCCCAGTGCTGATTAATTCCTTTGGTATTATCATGTGTGGTGGCACCACCACTGAATCTGATCCAGAACCTGTTGTTGACTAGATCCGTTTTTAGTTGTGAGCAGTTTTGTGCAGTGTGTGTGTATGTGTGGTTCAGCTTTGTAACACCGCAGATGCTCCGCCTCGCCTTCCCGGCAGATTGATGACTCCCATGTTGCCAAACAGGCCACATTAAAGAGCTTTATGAAAGGATGCGGGCTGCCAAAACAGAGGCTTGGAGCAAACAATAACCCCACCTCGCTTTTATTCTGCTTACTAGGAGATCTGGAGGATCGGGCTGTGGAGTAAACACACAGCTGATTAGGAGAAAAAAAGGCAAGTTTAAGGATTTTATCATCTACGGTCCATAACATCATCAAAAGATTCAGAGAATCTGGAGAAATTTCTGCGCAGAAACCAATATTAAATGCCCAAGACCTTCAATCCCTCAGGCGGCACAGCATTAAAAACCGACGTGATTCTGTAAAGGATATTACCACATGGGCTCAGGAACACTTCAGAAAACCACTGTCAATTAACGCCAGACTTTGGTATCGACTCTAGAAATCCACAGGTAAAAAGAAATCAAAACGTTTAAGTTCATAAATAACGTTACACGGGAAAAATGTGTTGACCACGTTAGAAAAGGCAGCAGACAACAAGAAATCAGCCAAAATTCATAAGCTGTTACAAAGTAGTGCTACCTTCCATCTGTGGAAGCTGATATCAGCAGGTTCTTCATGAACCATGTCAAAAACATCTCATGTTGGGTAAAGGCCAAAAGCTCTCTCAGGATCATCACAACCCGATTATTGTAAAACACACTGACAGATTTGGTCACAAACATATCAAAACTTCTGAATCTTCCAGTAAGAACCATTGAGGTCACTACCTACAAGTAGAAAGAACGTCATTCTACCATCAACTGGGCCTGGAGGATCTGAGCTCTGACTCAGCATGTCTGTGTGAGTTAGAATGACTATGACTTTCCCTAAAATAGCTTTCTTCACTTTTATTGGAGTCTGGCAGGATTCCATCTAAAGGGGCAGCCAGCAGTTTCAGATGACCAGATGTTTGATCAGTGGAGTCAGTAACAATTTTTCTTTCGTATTCTCATAGATTTGCAGCTCTTGTCCTCATAAATCTGCATTTTTTTCTTGTAGATTTGCAATTTTTTCTCAAAAATGTGTGACTTTTTTTTCTTATAAATTTTCAACTTTTTTCCTGTAGATTTTCAACATTTTTCCTCACAGATTTGACTTTTTTCTCAAAAATCTGAGTTTTTCCTTGCAAATTTGTAACTTTTTTGCATAAATTTGCTATTTTTTCCCGTAAATTTTCAACATTTTTCCTCATAGATTTGCAAGTTTTTTCTCAGAAATTTGTGACTTTTTTCCTGTAAATTTTACTTTTCCTAATAGATTTTACTTTTTTCTCAGAAATTTGCAAGTTTTCTTGTAAATTCTTAACTTTTTTCTTATAGATTTGTGATTTATCATCCAAAATTTGTGACTTTTTTCCTCATAAATTTGTAACCTTTCCTTGTAAATTTGACTTTTTTCTTGTAAATTTTCAACTTTTTTCTTATAGATTTGTGACTTTTTATCAAAAATCTGTGACTTTTTTTCCTTGTAAATTTGTAACTTTTTTGCATAAATTTGTATTTTTTCCCGTAAATTTTCAACATTTTTCCTCATAGATTTGCAAGTTTTTTTCTCGGAAATTTGTGACTTTTTTCCTGTAACTTTTCCTAATAGATTTTACTTTTTTCTCAGAAATATGCAACTGTTTTCTTGTAAATTTTCAGCTTTTTTCTTACAGATTTGAGATTTATTATCAAAATTTCTCTCAAACATTTTGTGACTTCTCATAAATTTTTAACTTTTTTCTCATAAATTTGTTACTTCTTTCTTGTAAGTTTAACTTCTCTTACAGATTTGTGACTTTTTATCAGAAATTTGTGACTTTTCTCATAAATTTGACTTTTTTCTCGTAAATTTGTGACTTTTTCCTCATAAATTTATGACTTTCTTGTAAGTTCAACTTCTTTCTTATAGGTTTAAGATTTTTTTTTCATAAATTTGTGATTTTTCTCAAGAATTTTGAGACTTTTGTCATAAATTTTCAACTTTTTTCTCCTACATTTGACTTTTTTCTTGTAAGTTTAACCTTTTTCTTAGAGATTTGTGACTTCTCATAAATTTGTGATTTATCTCAAAATTTTGGGACTTTTCTCATAAATTTTCAACTTCTTTCTCCTAAATTTGATTTTTTTTCTTGTAAGTTTAACCTTTTTCTTAGAGATTTGTGACTTTTCTCATAAATTTGTGATTTCTCTCAAAATTTTGGGACTTTTCTCATAAATTTTCAACTTTTTTCTCCTAAATTTGTGACATTTTTCTTGCGAGCTTAACTTTTTTCTTGGAAATTTGTGACTTTTTCTCATAAATTTGAGATTTTTTTCTCAAACATTTTGATTTTGACAGTGGAGATGATTGTAGACTTCAGGAAAGTCACTACCCCTCTGCCCCCCCTCACCCTCTCAGGCTCTCCCATCACCACTGCAGATTCCTTCCGCTTCCTAGGCACTACCATCACCAGGGACCTCAAATGGGAGCTGACCATCAGCTCACTCATCAAAAAAGCCCAGCAGAGGATGTTCTTCCTGCGGCAGCTGAGGAAGCTCAAGCTACTCACCAAGATGTTAGTGCAGTTCTACACAGCCATCATCGAGTCCATCCTCACCACCTCCATAACCGTGTGGTACGCAGGAGCCACTGCCAGGGACAGACTAAGGCTGCAGCGCGTTGTGCGCACTGCTGAGAAGGTGATCGGCTGCAAGCTCCCATCTCTCCAGGATCTGTACATCTCCAGGACCCAGAGGCGTGCTGGCCGGATCATAGCCGATCCCTCACACCCTGGTCACGTACTGTTTGCCCCCCTCCCCTCTGGTAGAAGACTTCGGTCCATCCAGACTAAAACCTCCCGTCACATGAACAGCTTCTTCCCCTCTGCCATCAGACTGCTGAACACTAAGTGACTTATTGACTCTCGTGCACCATGTACAGCAGCTCAACCAGACTCATGTCAATCATCACTGTTTTCTTCCTGCATTACCGACTGTACTATATAGTTCTCCACAGTATCTGCTGCTCGCTAATATATTTTAACTGCTGACCAGTATCACTTACTCTTATTCTACACTTTATTGCATGTATAGTTTATTTCTTTTATCTTATCATGTTTAATGTTGCAGCATTGCACCGAGACAAATTCCTAGTTTGTGTATGAACAATGGCAATAAACCTGATTCTGATTCTGATTCTGATTCTGATTTTCCTCTCAAAAATTGACTTTTCTCTCATAAATTTTCAACTTTTTTCTCATAAATTTTCAACTTTTTTCCTCAAATTTTTGACTTTCCTCATTAACCTCTTGCACTCTGGTGTACCGCGGGCGGACATGTCTCTGCGTCCTAGAGCACACGAGGGCGCCCTAGTACGCACACTGTGCGTCCTAGGGCGCACTGAAGAAAAAAAAGCTGCATTTCCGTTCTTCCACTACAGACACAGCCGCGAACAGAAAGCCAAAGGAGTGCTTTGATTGGTTTAGATGTGATTGACCTCTCATTCGACTAATAAGAGCCTTGAATTGGGTTTCTGAAACCTTGAAGAACCAATGACTGAAAACCTAGCAAGAAGGACCTGCCTATCAACGGCTGTGAATACAGCCAGCCAATTGAAGCACAGAAGTTCGAAAGCTGTTTTGTGTAAGGCTGGGTGACACACAGGCGTTCGCCAGTCTTTTTTTCTTACTACTGTTCTTATTTGTTTTGAAAAATCGTTCGCCAAAACCGCAATCATGGAAGCGCAAAACCGCAATAATGGAATTATGGTTTGACCGGGTCGCGTGACCAGAACCACGAGTCCGTAACAAACGGACCAGCGTCATGTTCGTCTGACAATGAGGAAGAGAAGTTCGCCAGCGACATTGCTGTTGTGGACAGGTAAGTGTTATAAGCTAAATTATTCTTTATCCCTGAAAATTGTAATCCAAATGACTTTTGACCGATCGGTAAATTACAACTGTGCGTTATCGCAACACGACGGACCCGGACCACTCCGGTCCGGGTCCGTCATGTTGTGAACGCCCCCCCCCCCCCGCTACGCTTCTGTAGCGGATTGCAGATATATTGCAGATATTTTAGTCCAACTGTGTGTAGTGGACCGCGGCGCACCGTCACCGCTTTCCGTCATGTAGCGATGGGCGATGTCCATCCTCTGTAGCGGGGGGGTGGGAGTTGTTATCTTCTACATTGCAGATATTTTAGTATAATTTTTAGTGCACTGTAGGTTATTTTTTCTTGTAAAAAAAAAGCCACACATTTTTTACGTGGCATGCTTCTTTGTGTGTGGGGGCTTGTTTGTTCATTCATTCATTCATGAATGAATAAACAACCCCCCCCACACACACACAGCCCTTCACCTTTCATTAGAGCCCAAGATGAAGCTTCTATATTGAATCATTCAAAAGTTAAAGACGTTTTTCCAAACTGTGCCATTTGGCACAATTCAAAAACGCCTGGGAACAACCTAAGAAAAAAGCTGTGTAATATATTCATTTTTTGTGGTATTGTTACAAAATTTTGACCTCAGCTGGATAACACTTGGTTCTACATTTCTGTTGCATTTTCCAGCCAGTATCTGAAGCTGTGTGTTATTTGCAAGCATTTGTATCCAAAAAAACACCCAGGCGAAATTTATTTTCTTCAAGTTCAGTATGTTTAGATGACTGTTACTCAGTGGCAGGAGCACTTAGAGAGATTATGACTGTTTTGCCAAAAAATTCAAAGTGTTTTCTTTTAAATGAGACCAACCCCATGAAGATGCTACAAAGGGTTGAAGAACAGCTTTTGATTTACTTTGGGTACGTTATTTTTTGGCGTTTTTAGGGAAATTGACCAGAGTGCAAGGGGTTAACTTGTGACTTTTTTCTCATAAATTTGTGATTTCTCTCAAAATTTTGGGACTTTTCTTATAAATTTTCAACTTTTTTCTCCTAAATTTGTGACTTTTTTCTTGCAAGTTTAACTTTTTTCCTAAAAATTTGTGACTCTCATAAATTTGTGATTTTTCTCTCAAAAAATTTTGACTTTTCTCTCATAAATTTTGAATGTTTTTTCTCTCATAAATTTTCAACTTTTTTCTCATAAATTTTCAACTTTTTTTCATGAAGCTGTCATGCTCATTTCGATGCAAGTTAAATTTTTATTTTGTGTAATTCAATTGTAATTTGCAATTTTTAAATTTTTAAATTGGCCTCTTATCACACCTTTGCACCTTTATTCCTGCAATACTGAACTTAATTTACATCTATAAGTTTGCACCTCATGCTAGCTCAGTGACAACCCCCCCCCCCCCCCCCATCCCTCTTTGTCACTGATGGGAAGGGGCTCATTTTTGTTGCAGCCTCAAGTGGCCACTCGTAGAACTGCAGCATTCCTCTGTTTTCGGCTGTGGAGGATCTCGCCACGTTCCTTCCAGACATCTGTGTTTGTGTGTGTGTGTACCCACCCCCACCACGCCTATTCAGAACAGCTTGTCTTGCGTCGACTCACACGGTTTAGTGTGTGGCGCCTGAAGGACACACACACACACACACACACACACACTCCTCGGTGTGAAACATGGTCGGCAGTGTTTACAGAAGGATCGTTCTGGTCCAGGATCCCCATGTACCGATCCCCACGGTAGCCAACAGACTCACCGCTTACCCAACCCGGTCCTGCCCAGACAGGCCGTCAGCTGGTGTTACCATGTCATCCCTCTGAAACCCTCAACACACACACAGCCTGGGGTCACATTTTCACCATCTTCTTCTGTTTTTATTCAGACGGGGCACAATCTGGCAGAAACGGAGGGCAGATAAAATCAGGGGAGGGGTCACTGTCATGGTGATACAGGTTAAAGGAGATGAGGACAAAACATGCAATGGTTCCCCACAAATAGCTTCTGTTTCGCAAGTCAGGATTTTGCAAAATCAGCTTTTGAGGAAGTCAGATGTGGATCTTCTGCGTAACATCTGGGCAGCATCTCTGCTGACACAGCAACGAGCACCAGAAAACCTCCATTAGTGTCACCTCCTGTTGGAGGGTACACACGGTGACCTTCTTCATATGCCCACACCGTTCCCGAGGTCCTGCTCCAGTACGGTTTCACTTTTTACTCTGACCCGAACACATTTAGGAGGAAAGAACCTGAACTTCTACCGATTAATGTTAACTCATGTTAGTGACCTGAAGACGGGTCAGAAATGTCAGGAGGAGTCAGGAGGCGATTTATTTCTAGTACAAATATATAAATGTGTGATTTACGAGAGAAAAAAAACAACTTATGAATGAGGAAAAAACACATTTCCAGGAAAAAGCTACAAATTTACAACAAAAAAAATTGCAAATTTACAAAGGGGAAAAATTATCACAAATTTATGACAAAAAATTGCAAATTTATGAGGAAAAAGCTGAAATTTATGAAGAAAAAATTAATTAAAAATTAAAATTAATTACAAAAATTTACCACACTGCAAAATTATGAAACGTTTTAAATGTACAAGAAAAGGTTGCAGATTTATGACAAAAAAGTAGTGAATCTATGAAGAAAAAATAGCAAATACATGAGGAAAAAAAGTTGTAAATTTACCAGAAAAAAGTTTTAAATTTATAAGAAAAAACTGCAAATCTACAAGAAAAACACTGCAAATTTAAGAAAAAAGTTTTAGATGTATGAGGAAAAAAGTTGCAGATTTAATAGAAAAAAGTTGCAAAATTAGAAGAAAACAAGAGCACGGTGAGGCGAGTGCAACACCTCCCATCTCCATTTCCTCTGAAGACCCCAAAATATCACTGAAGGAGAACAGTTTTAAACTTTTCCGTATGATTATTGAGACTGAACCAAATCCTCATAAACATCATCCATGGATCTGCAACCAACAGCTGTAGGTCAGGATCCAAAGGTGAACCTGTGTAGCAAGTTTGGTGACCCTGGACAACGTTCTATAGTAAGAGGGCATAGGGAATGCTAACTTTGACCTTTGACCTTTTGATCCTTTGACACCCCCCCCCCCCCCCCCACAGTGAGGACGGAGCCATGGGGGAACAGGCAAAGCATGGAATATGAGTCCAACATACGCCTGCACACAGATCTGAAGTGTGGTAGGATAAGAAGAGCAAACATCTGATTTCAGAACTAAAAACCAACACACACACACATGCGCGCACACACACACACAGGTCCAGGCTTGGTGTGGTGAAGTCGGCAGCACTGCGGAGCTGTCAGGAAGAATCACAGCGGGTCGCCTTTCTGCTCTGACTCACATAAACATGGTCAGCTCCGTCTCAAACTCACCAGAAGGTCCCTGAGCTACCGGGGTTAAACTAGCGCTCAGAGGAGGACGGCGGGGACGGCGGCACACTGTAGGAGGTCACAGACCGAGTGTTAGACACAGAAAAACACCGTTACTGCAGCGGTGTCTCCCAGATTTACACTTGCATTTGGAAGCCCATTAACCTTAGATTTCTCTTTCATTGTGCTTCTTATTAACCATTATTTCTAACTAAAATGCAAAGGAAGCATTAACTAGAAGGACTAGCATACAGCTGCCTAGCTTACCATCCAGCACTACTCAGCCAGCTAACGTTAGCGGGCTAACACACGCTCCAGGGGATCCAGTGGTTGCACAAAATAAAACAACTCTCAATAACTTGAGAGTTATTATAAAATGTAAAAGTAGTTCTTCACAGTGAGACAACCTGACATCTACAGAACAAACATTAAGGAACCACAAACGGAACAACAGTGTCGGGAGCAGCCTTACAGTACGGGCATATAGGACGGTGACCACTCTCACTGGAGGGGAGGATGATGGCCCCCATGTCAGCAAAATGACTCAAAAATCATCCCCCTTGTTAACCTGCCACCCCATCACCATTCATTAGGGCTGTAAATTAATAATTATTTTGGTAGTTGACTAATCTAACAACTATTTTTTCGACTAGTTGATTAATCACAGTTATTTCTGTCATGTCCACCATCTCTGCTTCCTGTTGGCATGGCTCCTGTTCGGGGCTCCAGATCATGTTTAACCTCGCCTGTTTTAAGCCTGCACACCTGTGAAAATCACTTTGCTGTCAGTCTGTCTTAATATAACGTAGCCTATTATAAAAAGTTCCCATAGCTAAATAGAAAAATGACCCATGAAACAAGTTGGAAACAAACTTGACAGCTTAATAAAAAGTGTTTGGAGCAACACAGTTAAATAACAGAAATTATAATGCAGGCTTTTAAAAATAAAGTGCAAAAACTAAGATATCAGCTTCTGCTGCAGCATGGAAAGCTGCTGTAACGCTGCATGTTCAAAACAAAACAGAGCAACATTAAAATCCATAAAAGTAAAAACGAAAACAAACTAGTCCATCTCATTAAAACTAGGCTTAGGCTTCAGATGAAAATAAGAACTTCTTCCAGCCCAAAATAACAATTTGCAAATGATTTAAGTTACAGTGCAGGAATGTCAACCTTCACTACACATACAGTGAAATATTTAAGCAGTTTTAATTTATTTTTGATGATTATGGTTACTGTTTTTATAAATTAAATTACAAATCATGGTACTGTAATTTACTGAGATGCACTAATGTTCAGAATGAGGGCTGATATTGCCACGACAAAAAGAGGGAAGATAAGAGTAAACCACTCCTGTAATTCACTAAATTAGTGCACTGAACATGTTAGCTAGCAGAACTGAACCGGATCAGCCATCAGCAGCCATCACTGAAGAGAGATTATTGTCTGACAGGTGAGCTAACATAAGCAGCACATGCTAGCAGTTTAATCAATCACAAACATTTCATTAAAACGTGTGAGATGTTAAAATGTAGGGAAAAAAAGTGCAATTAATGACACGTTAAATAATCTAGGACCCTAATAAACCCTCCTTAAACAATCAGAGCACCCAACCAAACCACCAGAATAAAGAGAAAAAAGTCCTCCAAACAAACTCAGGCCAGTTTTAGCTCCTGTTACACAGAAGTGGTTCAGGAATGAAGTTTTCCTTTCACACACAGCAGCACTAAAAACTGACTGTACAATAAAAGTCAAACTTTCCACTTCACTCCATCCTCAGATTAAACGCTTCACGCCAGAAACAACATCAGCAGGAAAACCGCAGCAGAGAAAAAAAAAGGACAGAGTGTGTTTGTGTTTTTTTCTGTCAAAGTTGTGTTCATTATGACAACCGTGTGTGTCTGCTAAAGGAAGACACACGTGAGCTCTGAGAGGAGAAGAAGACACGAGGAAACCCTGACACAGGGACGTTTCCAGATTTTTAGGGGACCTCCACAAGGCTGTGTCTGGGGCCTTGTGTTTTTGTAATGGGAAAGAGTTCAAACACTTGAAAACTATATTTTAAAAAAGTTAAAAATTTACTAGAAAAATATCACAAATTTATAAGAAAGTAACAATATGCAAAGTCATAAAATTATAAGGAACTAGTGCATACCTGTGCATGCCTGTAGAAACCAAGTATAAGCAAGTATTTCTGCATGCCCATAGAAAGCAGGTGTAAGCAAGCACGTCACCACTTGTTCAGTAATGCCTGCCTATGATCACTGTATGCAGCGGAACCACATCCTCAGCGGGGTGCCGTCTGTCGTACCCTATGCTGGTGAAGGGTCTCCTCCTGTCTCAGACGGGTGTGTTGTTCAGAGTCATGCGTGCAATGTACTGCTGAAACCTCAGGTGTTTCATCTTCATGGCATCTTTTCTGACGTGCAGCAGTTCTCCTCATTCTATTGCTTTCCATCTGGGGGTCTTCTTCTTCTTCTTCTTCATTGAGACCACTGGTTGAGGGATAGGTGTGTAATAATTCCAGTTCATGGACAGGATCATGAAAATAGATCTGAGCAAAAAGAGGCTTTCAACTCTGTTCAGGAAGACACCAACAACTTATTCACCTTGCCAATTTTGAGCCATATGACATCATAAAGACACATTTGTCTGTGTGCCGTCATATAGACAAATGTATCTTTATGATGTCATATATGTGTCCTATGATGCCTGAGTTCAAAGACACATGGTCTATATGACATCATAAAGATACATTTGTCTATGTGTCCTATGATGCACATTTGTCTGTGTCCTATGATGCCTGAGTTCAAAGACACATGGTCTAATGGGGACGATCCTGAAAAAGTGGCTTTCGACCCTGTTCAGGAAGGCCCGTGCATGCCCGTAGAAACCAAGAAACCAGAGCACCTGGAGAAAACCAGCGCTTTGCTTGGCATTTTACACATTTGTAGTGTAGACTGGCATTCGTCAAGGTTATACATTTGCCATCATGTAGGCATGGTGAGTCGTCCTATGATGCCTGAGTTCATAGGACACACTATGATAATGAGGCAGAGATCATAGGCCATCCTATGATGTCCTAGAAACGTGCTTTAAAGTCTGTCGTACGCTATGCTGGTGAAGGGTGTCCTGAGCCAGGAGGACACCTGAGGTGTTTCAGCTTCATGGCATCTTTTCTGACGTGCAGCAGTTGTCGTCATTCTATTGCTCTCCATCTGGTGGGTCTTCTTCTTCTTCATTGAGACCATTGGTTGAGGGATAGGTGCGTCGTAATTCCAGTTCACGGATAGGATCATGAAAATAGATCTGAGCAAAAAGAGGCTTTCCGGCATGGACTCATTGTATATGACATCATAAAGACATGAAGACAGCCTTGATGTATATGACATCATATAGACATGTTGCCTGATGTCTGTCACGGTATATGACATCATAAAGATATGAAGGCAGGCTTGGTTGTCTATGTGCCGTGGTATAGGCATCGCGAGTCGTCCTATGATGCCTGCGTTCAGGCAGAGATCATAGGCCGTCCTATGATGTCCTATGAAGCGTGATACACACAGACAGACACACACAGACAGATTTCTTTCTTTTATAGACTGAAGTTGAAAATTAACAAGTAAAAAAGCTGCAAATTAATGAAAAAAAAAAGATGAAGGTAATTTTTCCACACAGTAGACACTCACACACACTCACTGTTGGTTCAGTTGTGAAGGGTTTTTTGTGTGTCACCACTGGCAGAACAGACGCTGACACACAGAGTCTGACTCAGCCAGGAACCAGCAAAGCGGCTCCAGTCCTAACAAGTCCTCCTCACATAATCCAGTCCCCAGGGCCTGGCTTCACCTGACCCACCTAAAAAACTGAAACACTGCCCCGAAGTCACACAAATCTGTGCTCACGTCTAAAGGTGACAACACCATTCAGACGAAACAATCATGTGAATCTAAATGTTCCATACAGGCAGGGCCATAACCAGGAGGTGATCTGGGGGGGGGGGGGGGTATCCCCTGTTAGCGAAATGACCCAAAGTCATTAGGTGCCCCTCCAACCTGGAAAAGAGAGAGAACTGTCCTCCAGTATCACCATAACTATTCTCTATCATGTTACATACCGGTACCAATTCTAACAAGAAATGCAAAAAATGCAACTTTTGTTCAAAAATTTTTTTTTCATAAATTTTCTGCTTTTTCTCATCAATTTTCATTTTTTTTTCTCCTGTAGATATACAACTTTTTTTTCCACAAATCTAACTTTTTTCCTGTACATTTTCAACTTTGTTCTCATAAATTTTCTACTTTTTTCCTCAAATATTCAACTTTTTACACAAATTTTCAACTTCCATCCATCCATCCATCCATCCATCTTCTACCTCTTTTCCTGAGGTCCAGGTCACAGAGGAAGCAGTTCAAGCAGAGAAGCCCAGACTTCCCTCTCCCCAGCCACCTGCTCCAGCTCTTCAGAGAGGATACCAAGACGTTCCCAGACCAACTGGGAGACGTAGTCTCTCCATTGTGTCTTGGGTCTGCCCCGGGGTCTCCTCCCAATGGGACGTGCCTGGAACACCTTAAATGGGAGGCGTCCAGGAGGCATCCTGATCAGATGCCCATACTACCTCAACTGGCTCCTTTTGATGTGGAGGAGCAGCGGATCTACTCTGAGCCTCTCCCGGATGACTGAGCTCCTCACCCTATCTCTGAGGATGAGTCCAGCAATCCTATGATGAAAGCTCATTTCAGCCGCTTGTATCTGCAACCTTGTTCTTTCGGTCATTACCCAAAGCTCATGACCATAGGTGAGGGTAGGAATGTAGATTGACCAGTAAATCGACAGCTTTGCCTTAGAGCTCTGCTCCCTCTTCATCACAACAGACCGATACAATGTCCGCATCACTGCAGATGCTACACCAATCCATCTGTGAATCTCTTGCACCACTCTCCCCTCACTTGTGAATAAGACCCCGATATAATTAAACTCCTCCACTTGGGGCAGGAGCCTGTCCCCAACGTGGAGAGGGCAATCCACCCTTTACTGGCTGAGGACCATGGACTCGGACTTGGAGGTGCTGATTCTCATCCCAGCTGATTCACACTTAGTAGCAAACCATCTCAGCAAGACCTGTAGGTCATTGGTCGATGAAGCCAACAGGACAACATCATCTGCAAACAGCAGAGATGAGATCCTGTGGTCACCAAACATGACACCCTCCGTTCCCTGGCTGCGCCTAGAAATCCTGTCCATAAAAATTATGAACAGGATCAGTAACAAAGGGCAGCCCTGGTGGAGTCCAACTCTCACTGGGAATGAGTCTGACTGGGTCAACTTTTTTCTCATAAATTTGTAACTTTTCCTCATAGACTTTCAACTTTTTTCATATAAATGTTCTAATTTATTGTGTTGAGAGTAGAACCGCTGCTCCTCCACATCAAAAGGAGCCAGTTGAGGTAGTATGGGCATCTGATCAGGATGCCTCCTGGACGCCTCCCATTTAAGGTGTTCCAGGCACGTCCCATTGGGAGGAGACCCCGGGGCAGACCCAAGACACAATGGAGAGACTACGTCTCCCAGTCGGTCTGGGAACGTCTTGGTATCCTCTCTGAAGAGCTGGAGCAGGTGGCTGGGGAGAGGGAAGTCTGGGCTTCTCTGATGTTCTAATTTTGGGGCAGCACGGTGGCGCAGTGGTTAGCACAGTGGCAGCACAGCAAGAAGGTCATGGGATCGATTCCACCCTTGACCATCGTGGGTTCGATCCCACCCCCAGACCATCGGTGACCCTTCTGTGTGGAGTTTGCATGTTCTCCCCGTGTCTGCGTGGGTTTACTCCAGGCACTCCGGTTTCCTCCCACATGCCAAAAACATGCAAGTTAGGTTAATTGGCATCAAAACTGGGGATTCTAAATTGTCCTTAGGTATGGATGCGAGAGTGAATGGTTGTCTGTCTCTCTGTGTTGGCCCTGCGATGGACTGGTGATCTGTCCAGGGTGGACCCTGCCTCTCGCCCAAAGATGATGGGATAGGCTCCAGCCCCCCCGCGACCCGAAAGGATTAAGCGGTAGAAGATGGATGGATGGATGGATGTTCTAATTTTTCTCATAAGTATTTAACTTTTTTATTATATTCAACTTTTTTCCCTCATAAATATTCAACTTTTTTCTAATAAATTTTCAAATTTGTCCTGTAGATCTGCAACCTTTTCTCATAATTCTGCACCTATTTTCCTGTAATTTTTTTTAACTTTTTTCCCCAAAATTTTCAGCTTTGTTCTCATAAATTTGGAACTTTTTTCTCATAAATTTTCAACTTCTTCCTGTAAATGTTCTAATTTTTCCTCATAAATATTTAACTTTTTTCCTCATATATTCAACTTTTTTCTGCTAAATTTTCTACTTTTTTTCTCATAAATTTGCAACTTTTTCCTATAAATTTTCTCCTTTTTTGCATAAATTTTCATTTTTTTGTCTTGTAGATTTACAGCTTTTTTTTCCTCATAAATTTGTGATTTTTTTCCTTTAAATTTGCAGCTTCTTTCATGTAAATTTGCTACTGTTTTTGTCAATTTGTGGCTTTTTTCTCAAAATTTGGTAGCTTTTTTCCCTTGTAAATTTCTCCTGTAAATTTTCACCTTTTTTCTCATAAGCTCATCTGGATGCTGGTTAAATTTTGATTCTGTGTATGTAATTAAACTGTAATTTGAGACTTTTTTAATTTTCAAATTGGCATCTTTTATCACATCTGTGCACCTTTATTCTCATAAATTTGCCTTTTTTCATATCAATATTTTATAGTTTTCTAGTTAATCCTGCAAATTTCTTGAGCATAAATGTGTCATTTGAGACAAATTCAAGATTTTTTTTCTAGTAAGTGGAAATAGATTTGAGACTGAACAAGGTATGGGTTTATTTTTTCATGACACAGTTGTGGATTGTGGGCAGGAAGGACACCTACACGTACGCTACTGAAGCAGGAGAACATGTTCTCCAGTCATTTTTTCCATGTCCGCACTGTTCCAAACCGCTCAGAGGATCTGCACCAGTTCCTCCACACTCAAATTTAATGTTACTGGGGGCCAACAAGGGTCAATTGTTTTTATTTAAAAATTAGGGCTGGGAATATAGCACATTCCTTGAGGTGGGTTCAGCAGTTGGCTCAGCTTTAAACAAGAGAAGGTCTTGTTTTTCAGGGGTTTAAATTTGTCAATGACAACTGTGAAATGGTGCTATTAGGTTCAGGTTCAGGTTACTTTATTTGTACCCGTAGGTAGATTTGTTTTGCAGTCTGGTGACATCTATATTTACGAGCCACAGTTACAATCAACATAAACACAAACACAGGCACACATGAAGCTGACTATAAACATGATAAAAATACTTAAAAATACTTAAGGCTCCATCAATCAGGGTATAAAGACAAAGAGATGAGAGAAAAACCAGAGATAAGAGAGAAGGGTCATATTAAAAAGTTAAAGACTAGTCAAAGAGGTTAAAAACTCAAAGGTCTAAAACCCAATAAAAGATTTAGAACCCAAATAAAATCCTACAAAAATAAGTAAATATAAAGTGGAGTTAATAAATAGGTACCTAAATTATGTGCAATATATTGTTACAATTTTTTCAACTCTTTGACAGCAGCAGGAACAAAGCTGTTTTTGTAGTGCTGGGTTTTGCTTTTTGGGACAGCAAACCTCCGTCTGGAGGGAAGAAGCTGAAAGTTGCAGTGCAAAGGGTGGGAGTCATCATTTAAAATGGAGGTAGCCATCCTCTGTACTTGTCTGGTGTACAGGGATGTCAGGCTCAGCTGTGACTCACCAAGCAAACGACTGGACCATTTAACTACCTGATCCAAGGATTTCCTCTGTTTCAGTTTTATCTGACCAAACCATGACACTAAAGAAAAGGATAAAACAGATTCAATAAAAGCCCGATAAAACATTATGGTTCGGTCAAGTTGGAAGCGTGTAAGTTTCCTCAAACAATGCAAATGTTGCTGACCCTTTTTGCACACCCTTTCACAGTTCTCTTCAAAGTTTAAATTACTATCAATAATTGTCCCAAGATATTTGTAGGATTGTACACATTCAGTGGTCTGACCTTTTAGTACGGTGACTTTGTGCCTGGGAGTTTTCCTCCTAAAATCAATAATCATATCTTTAGTTTTTGTCGTATTCAGCTGCAGGTAGGAATCCTCACACCAGTGAACAAAATCATCAACTACTGGGCCGTGGCCACTCTCACCATCCTGGAGGAGACTGACAATAACTGAATCATCAGCATACTTTATAATGTGTCTGTTGTCATGTCTGCTCCGACACATGTTTGTGTACAGGATGAAGAGTAGTGGTGACAACACCCCCCCTTGAGGAGAGCCAGTAGAAGAGCACTTTAGGTCAATGTACCATTGACCCTTACTTTCTGTGTCCTGTTGGTTAAGAAATCCAGAATCCAACCCACCAGATTACTGCTCAAATCAAATTGTTGCAGGAGCCTTTCAACTAAGATATGAGGTTGGATTGTATTAAAGGAGGAGGAAAAGTCCACAAATAAAAGCCTGGCGTGTGTCCCATTTAAATCCAGATGTTTAAAAAGCATGTTAAACAGAGTGACAGTGGCGTCCTCCACTCCTCTGTGAGGCCAATATGCAAACTGCAAAGGATCCAATGCATGCTCAGTCTGCTTTAGGACCTCACATCTGACCAGTTTTTCAAAAATTTTCATTAAAATTGAAGTCAAAGCAACTGGTCTAAAGTCGTTTACCGTTTTAGGACAGCTGGATTTTGGAACGGGAACAACCACGGCATCTTTCCAGATCTTGGGCACATGTTGTGTCTGTAAGGACTTATTGAAAATGTAATGAAATACAGGACTCAGCTCATGTGCACAGGACTTTACCAAGCGCCCACATATATTATCAGGGCCCTGACTTTTGTTCACTTTTACAGCGCAGAACTCCCTTTTAACATCCTGCACCTCAATATTAAAGTGCTGATTGTCTTTGAGTTTCTGTTTCAAATCTTGGGTTTCTGTGCTAGAATCAAAGGAGTCAAAATGACCATAAAAACAATTAAGAGCATTAGCCAGCTCTATGTCTGAATTAAAACCATCTAAAAACACACGATTACTGCGCTCTGTGCTCTGAAGGCCTGCAATAGTTTTCATACTGGCCCAGGCCGAACCAAGTTTCTTTGTTGCCATCTTACTTTCCAATTCTGATTTATAATTCTGTTTTGCTCTTAAAATTTCGGACTTCAGCTCTTTTGTGGCAACCTGTAGCTCAGAAACAGACCCCTGTTTAAAGGCAAGTGCTTTCCTCTGTAAGCAGGATTTAACTAATTTTGTAACCCATGGCTTGTTGTTGGGATATATTTTGACACGTTTACGTGGAACGATCATATCTCTACAGAAAGCCATGTATGAGCATGTGACATCCACCAAAGAGTCCAAATCATCCCCGCAGGACAGTGTGAACATCTCCCAGTCTGTACAGTTAAAGCATTCCTGGAGGCAGTGCACTGAATCCTCTGTCCACACGTCTATGTCTCTGGTCTCCACCTTTCCTCTTCTGAGAGCAGTTTTATATGTGGGCAGCAAATGTACACAGTTCAGAATCAGAATCAGAATCAGAATCAGGTTTATTGCCATTGTTCATGTAGTACACAAACTAGGAATTTGTCTCGGTACAATGCTGCAACATTAAACATGATAAGATAAGAGAAATAAACTATACATGTAATAAAGTGTAGGATAAGATTAAGTGATACTGGTCAACAGTTAAAATATATATTAGCCAGCAGCAGATACTGTGGAGAACTATATAGTGCAGTCGGTAATGCAGGAAGAAAACAGTGATGATTGACATGAGTCTGGTTGAGCTGCTGTACATGGTGCACGAGAGTCAATAAGTCACTTAGTGTTCAGCAGTCTAATGGCAGAGGGGAAGAAGCTGTTCATGTGACGGGAGGTTTTAGTCTGGATGGACCGAAGTCTTCTACCAGAGGGGAGGGGGGCAAACAGTACGTGACCAGGGTGTGAGGGATCGGCTATGATCCGGCCAGCACGCCTCCGGGTCCTGGAGATGTACAGATCCTGGAGAGATGGGAGCTTGCAGCCGATCACCTTCTCAGCAGTGCGCACGACGCGCTGCAGCCTTAGTCTGTCCCTGGCAGTGGCTCCTGCGTACCACACGGTTATGGAGGTGGTGAGGATGGACTCGATGATGGCTGTGTAGAACTGCACTAACATCTTGGTGGGTAGCTTGAGCTTCCTCAGCTGCCGCAGGAAGAACATCCTCTGCTGGGCTTTTTTGATGAGTGAGCTGATGGTCAGCTCCCATTTGAGGTCCCTGGTGATGGTAGTGCCTAGGAAGCGGAAGGAATCAGCAGTGGTGATGGGAGAGCCTGAGAGGGTGAGGGGGGGCAGAGGAGTAGTGACTTTCCTGAAGTCTACAATCATCTCCACTGTCTTCAGAGCGTTCAGCTGCAGGTTGTTATTGCTGCACCAGGACGCCAGCTGGGCCACCTCTCTCCTGTAGGCGGACTCGTCGCCGTTGGAGATGAGCCCGATGAGGGTGGTGTCGTCCGCAAACTTGATCAACTTGACAGACTGGTGGCTGGAGGTGCAGGAGTTGGTGTAAAGGGAGAAGAGTAGGGGGGAAAGTACACAGCCCTGGGGTGATCCGGTGCTGATGCTAGTATAGTCTGAGACAGTCTTTCCCAGCCGCACATGCTGCCTCCGGTCCGTCAGGAAGTCGATGATCCACCTGCAGAGGGAGTCAGGCACGTTGAGCAGGGACAGCTTGTCCCGGAGCAGAGCGGGGCGGATGGTGTTGAATGCGGAGCTGAAGTCCACAAACAGGATCCTGGCGTAGGTTCCCGGGGAGTCCAGGTGCTGCAGGATGGAGTGGAGGGCCAGGTTGACTGCATCGTCTACAGACCTGTTGGCTCGGTAGGCAAACTGCAGCGGGTCCAGGAGAGGGGTGGTGATGGACTTGAGGTGGGACAGGACCAGGCGCTCAAAGGACTTCATGACTACAGAGGTGAGCGCTACAGGTCTGTAGTCATTAAGTCCAGTGATCCGTGGCTTCTTGGGGACAGGGATGATGGTGGAGGATTTGAGGCAGGACGGCACGTGGCATAACTTAAGGGAGGTGTTAAAAATGTCTGTGAATACAGAAGCCAGCTGTTTCGCACAGAGTCTCAGGGTGGAGGGAGACACGCCGTCTGGGCCGGGGGCCTTGCGCGGGTTCAGTCTGGAGAACTGTTTGAGCACATCCTGCTCACTGATGATAAGGGGAGGGGGGGAGGAGGGGGGGGTGCCTTAAATGAAGTAGCGAATGTGGAGGCTGTGGAGCTGGAGGGAGGGGGGGAGTTGGACACAGATGACGAGGTGTCAAAACAGGCATAGTGTTGGGACAGTCTTTGACAAAGGGCTTTGTCATCCTGACCTTTAGGAGCCTGAGGTCGATAGTTGGTGATTTGCCTCAGTCCTCTCCACACGGAAGCCGAATCATTAGCAGTGAACTGCTGCTGGAGTCTCTCTGAGTATAGAGATTTAGCCCTCTTCAGCTCTCTATTAAACCGGTATTTAACCTCCCTGTAGCAGTCCCTGTCTCCACTTTTCAGCGCTGCTTCCTTCTCCTTCCTGATCTGTCTGAGCTTAGCTGTGAACCAGGGTTTGTCATTAGAGTAACTCACCCTGGTGCGTGATGGAAGAATGTTCTCTTCACAAAAGTGGATATATGAGTTCACAGTGTCCGTGTACTCATCCAGATCATGCGTGGCTCCTTTAAGCATGCCCCAGTCAGATATTTCCATGCACGTTTCCAGCTTCTCCTCAGCATCACTGGTCCGTATCTTCGTAGTGCTCACAACAGGTTTAGTGAGCTTCAATCTCTGTCTGTATGTGGGAATGAGGTGAACCATCACGTGATCAGATAATCCCAGCGCAGCTCGAGGGACAGCGCGATATGCGTCTTTCACTGTGGTGTAACAGTGATCCAGTGTGTTTAATCCTCTGGTGGGGCATTTAATAAACTGTTTGTAGCGGGGGAGATCGTGGCTCAGATTGCACTGATTAAAGTCGCCAGCCACAATAATCAGCGAGTCTGGAAAACTCCGCTCTGTGTGTTGAATGTGATCCGCGAGCACGCGCTGAGCTTCGCGCGTGTCCGCGTCGGGAGGGGCGTACACAGCGATCATTATGAAAGAAGCAAACTCCCGCGGGGAATAGAAGGGCTTGCAATTGATAACAAGAAATTCCAAGGCAGGAGAACAGTGTTTGGAAATTACCGTTACATCAGAGCACCAGCTGCAGTTGATGTAGAAGCAGACACCGCCTCCTGTGGTCTTGCCGGAAAGCTCTGTGTCACGATCAGCACGGAAGAGCTGAAAGCCGTCGAGGCGCAGCGCGCTGTCCGGTATATTTTCCCGGAGCCAGGTCTCAGTAAAGCAGAGGACAGCTGAGGAGGCGAGGTCCTTAAAACGCATCAGCAGTCTCAGTTCATCTACCTTGTTAGAGAGAGAGTTGGTATTGGACAGAAATATGCCAGGCAGCGCCGTTCGCGAGCCTCTCCTGCGAAGTCGTACGAGAGCGCCCGCTCGTCTACCTCTCTTCCGCCGTCTCACTTTCCGTCTCAGTTGTGATCTGAGGATCCTAAAGGGGGAAGGGGAAGTGATTTATAGGCCATCTCTATGGATCCATAGCACAGGTCCAATGTCTTTTTTCGCCTGGTTGGGCAGGAGACATACTGATAAAAGTTTTTAAGTGTCTTCTTTAAAGAAATATGGTTAAAATCCCCAAGAATAAAGTTTGGCGCCTCTGGAGAAATTGACCGCAGCCGCTGCACCACATCAAAGACGGTGCTGGAGGCGGAGTCAGCGTCTGCCCTCGGGTGAATGTAAACAGTGGTGATGAAAAGTTGAGGGAACTCGCGAGGCAAATAAAAGGGGCGTAGCGATACAGACAGAAGCTCCACATCGGGTGTGCAGATGTGCTCTCTGACCGTGACAGATGTGCAGTACTGCTTATTAATATATAAACATATGCCGCCCCCCCCCCCGACGATTAGGGATGCAAGTTATCAATTAATTCATTAATTGTTAACTGATTCATCTTATCAATCGATTAACGATTAGTTGATAAGTGGCAATTTTCCTGAGAATCTGAATTTCCCTTGGTACAATACGGTCCATCTTTAAAATACAAAAAGTTAATTACTCTTTTTGATATACTGAATAAAACATGAACATCCTATTCCTCAATGATTTATTGTACCATTTGCATTTTTTTTACTACAGACAATGGCACTTTTTGTAGTTTAATAAATTTTGTACTGTATAGTGTGTACTATGTGCTGGTACATCTCAGTAAATTACAAATGTCATGATTTTTTATTTATTTTAAAAACTACTACAAATATTATACATTTTTCTTATTTTAGTTATACTGTCTTACAAAAAAACTTTCACATTCTAATTTACTGAGATGCACTGGAAGACTGTTTTAACAGGAAAATAAACTGTGAGCTGCTTCATCTGCTGCAGGTTAAACATCATCACAGTACCCCGAAAATCCAGACAAACCCAGAATGATCTGGGCTCCCCTGTTGTTTATCTCCGTGGCAACTTGAGTCCAGTCTGCTTTTCCGTCCTGTGGCGCGGGGCAGCGGCAGCGGGGATGGGTTTTTGCACTCATGTAATCTTTTCTTTGCTCCGGTCCATTTCTCCACTATGTTAATTTGAAGCAGGTGGACCTTCAAGCTCATGTGCCATTGGAACTTGTGGTGCTCCAGCGTAACCCGGAAGGGCGAGTTTTTTTGCTCTCCACAGCGCATGCGCTCTTGGGGCTTGGCGTCTTCTTCTGCTTTTTTGGTTGAAATGCAGCAGTGGGTGACTGCGTGCGCCCCCACCTGGATGGCAACGCCACTACATTTCATAGAATTAGCTCCCATTGAAAAGGACTGAGTTATCAATTAATTGACAACTAATTTAATTTAAGTTGACTAAATTCTTTTCCACAATTAACTGAAAGTCAATTAATCATTAACATCCCTTGGTGCGATATAAATAAAGTTGAATTGAATTCACTCCACATTCAATTCTAGCATAATCAGAACCTGCCCTTATTTTGAGGAAAAAGTAGAAAACCTAAGAGGAAAAAGTGGCATTTATTAGCGGGTTAGTTGACACCGGCGGTCTGGTCGGCTGTGCACCATAATTGTCTGTGTATCTATGCTGTGCGATTAGCATCAGACATCCAACAGCATCAGACCTCCTCGGCATGTCTGAGTCCCACAGAGAGAGACAGACTGAAGGCGACACAGAAGGTAGCTGCAGTTCAGTTGGGACGCCATACACGTGTGTGGAAAAACAGCAGCCGCTCCAAGTTGTAATGTTAACACACACACACACACGTGCAGGTTGACTGGCTGTGGGAGGAAATGGAAAATGGGCGGATTCACAGCGCCGACGCGTCTTTCAGTTCCCGCGTCAGCAGGAACACACTCTCACTTTGTTTTAGCTCCTCACAAACATGCTGCCACACACGCTTCATAATGACATTGTCTCCTACAGACTTCAGTCACACACACACATTAAAGGCTGTGTGTGTGTGTGGGGGGGGTATAATTAGCTCCTGTAACATGGTCTAACTGCTCTGTACTGCCATAAGAAGCTTGACAGTAGTAAACTCTGCTGCTTGTGTCTGTAATCATGAAACTACAGCAGGTTATCATCCATGTTTAGCTCTAATTTGCTCCGGCTGCATCACGTCTACAACAACAGGACCACATACCTGATGTCAAGATGAGAAAAATCACTGCCAACGCTAAATTTAAATTGCCCCAATTCTGCTCTGTGGGGTTTCCTCTTCATGCCAGCGTCTACTTTGGATTTCTGTGACATTACATGAGGCCAAAATCCTCCTTCACAGTATCTAGGACTACAGAGTAGGGCAGGGCGATGTGGGTCTAAAAATTGCATCTCGATACAATTATTCAATATCTCAATACTCGATATATGTTGGTTAAGTTAATCCCTTCCACGGCATGTGGGACACCATGTGGTGTATGAGGCGGTGCCCACCTCTGTTTCTCTGACCCGAGGCCACACAGCTACTGTGAGTAGTGAAAGCTACAGTGGGGGGGTCAGTCCTCTGGTAGCGCTGTGTGTTAACACACTCGATATACGTATGTATTGAGATACAAAAAAATTTGTAATTTAAACTACAAATGATGCTGAATAAATTATTTTGGTAAGAATCACCATATCAGCCCTGTAAGTTATTCTTACTGTACACTAAGTTTTTACTGAGCATTATATTTTGGTATTTTCTTATTTCATAGAAATTCATTCATTACTGCACTCAGCTCTCCAATGGAGAGATGAAATCTGTGGCTAAAAAAACACTACATCTGTCCACTTACTCTCACTCTGGACCCGTTTTTGAGGGTGCTTCACAGGCACTCTTAAAAAAAGTATTGATAATGTACTTAAAAAAATAAACTAGGGTTGTTATTTGCTTTACATTCAGGATTCTATTTAATTTGACCTAAAATATACACCGCAATCCAAGTTATTATGCAAATGATATTTGTCTCTGTTTTTCCTAAATAGCTGATGCAAATGACAGTCAATATAATTTTCAAGTCATCAACCGTTAGAGTGTAATTCAAATTTTATTGAACAAACCTCCCAATGATAACTATTTTTTTGCAAAAATAAAAAAGATCTCAAAATGCACTGTTCCAAATTATTATGCACAACAGCATTTAAAAACATGTTACTGGTTGTAAAGAACTGAAAATGGTCATTTGTTGAATTTGCAGCATTAGGAGGTCATATTTACTGAAATCAAAAGCTGTTTCAATCAAAAACATCTTAACAGGGGGCAGCACAGTAGCATAGTGGTTAGCACTTTGTCAGCACAACAAGAAGGTCACAAGATCCGATTCCACCCCTGATCATTGTTCATTCAATCCCACCCTCTGACCGTCGGTGACCCTTCTGTGTGGAGTTTGGATGTTCTCCCCGTGTCTGCGTGGGTTTTCTCCGGGTACTCCGGTTTCCTCCCACAGGCCAAAAACATGCAGGTTAGGTTAAGTGGCATTAACTGGGGATTGTAAATTGTCCTTAGGTGTGAATGCGAGAGTGAATGGTTGTCTGTCTCTCTGTGCTGGCCCTGCGATGGACTGGCAATCTGTCCAGAGAGTACCCTGCCTCTCGCCCAAAGATGCTGGGATAGGCTCCAGCCCCCCCGCGGCCCAAAAAGGATTAAGCAGTAGAAGATGGATGGATGGATGGACATCTTAACAAGCCAAGTTATATGTAAACATAGGACCCCTTCTTTGATATAACCTTCACAATTCTTGGATCCATTGAACTTGTGAGTTTTTGAAGAGGTTTTGCTTGAATTTCTTTGCAAGATGTCAGAATAGCCTCCCACAGCTGCTGTTTTGATGTGAACTGCCTCCCATCCTCATAGAGCTTTTGCTTAAGGATGCTCCAGAGGTTCTCAATAGGGTTGAGGTCAGAGGAGGATGGGGGCCACACCATGAGTTTCTCTCCTTTTATGCCCATAGCAGCCAATGACACACAGGTATTCTTTGCAGCATGAGATGGTGCATTGTCATGCATGAAGATAATTTTCTACAGAAGGCACGGTTCTTCTTTTTGTACCATGGAAGAAAGTGGTCAGTCAGAAACTCAATATACTTTGCCGAGGTCATTTTCACACCTTCAGGAACCCTAAAGGGGAATACCAGCTCTCTCTCCATGATTCTGGCCCAAAACAAGACTCCACCACCTCCTTGCTGACATCACAGCCTTGTTGGGACATGGTGGCCATCCACCAACCATCCACTACTTCATCCATCTGGACCATCCAGCGTTGCACGGCACTCATCAGTCAACAAGACTGTTTGAAAATTAGTCTTCATGTATTTCTGGGCCCACTGCAACCATTTCTGCTTGTGAGCATTGGTTAGGGGTGGCCAAATAGTAGGTTTATGTACAACTGCAAGCCTCTGGAGGATCCTACACCTTGAGGTTCGTGGGACTCCAGAGGCACCAGCAGCTTCAAATACCTGTTTGCTGCTTTGTAATGGCATTTTAGCAGCTGCTCTCTTAATCTGATGAATTTGTCTGGCAGAAACCTTCCTCATTATGCCTTTATCTGCACAAACCCGTCTGTGCTCTCAATCAGCCACAAATTTCTTCACAGTATGATGATCACGCGTTTTCGATAAATCCCTAATGTTTTCATACCTCAATGCTTTTCAGCAGCAGAGAGATCCTTTTTCTTTCCCATATTGCTTGAAACCTGTGGCATGCTTAATAATGTAGAACATCCTTCTTCAGTAGTTTTCCTTTAATTGGGCTCACCTGGCAAACTAATTATGACAGGTGTCTGAGTTTGATATCAGTGATAAAAAGAGCCCTGAGACACAATACCATCCATGAGTTTAATTGGAAAACAAAAATTTAATGTTTATGGTACTAAAATCCTATTTGCATAATAATTTTGAACATAGTGTACAAGTTTTCTGACTTAAAATGTGTTTTTCTAATAAAGTTAATGTAATGTCTCATGTTAACAGTACATAACGGTAGTGTATTCTTCCATCACAAACCTTTTAAGTTAAACACTGGACTACATAGAAAATGAACAGAAAATACACTCTCGGGGGCGGGGGGATGTGCTTGGTGGACACGTGGACACAGTGCTGCAGCAATACATTTCCTGGTGTAGCCTTGGCTGGAGCTGGTCTGGTCAACAGGGGCTTAAGTTCTTGAGTGGTAAGCCCGCAGTAGTGGTGCCCCCTGGCGTGGCCTTCCCCATCCATTTCCCACTGGAGAGCAGGCAGGCTGGGGTAGATTTCACAGCTTTATCATGCTGAGATTTACCCCTCTGATTTTTTTTTTTAACTTTAAATTTATGAGGAAAAAAGTTGCAAATTTATAAGAAAAAAAACTTGCAAATTGAGGAGAAAAAAGTTGCAATCTTAAAAGTTTCAAATCTACAACAAAAAAAGCTACAAAATTACAGGGAAAAAAGATGCAAATTTTTGAGAAAAAAGTTTGAAATATTTGAGAAAAAAACTTTAAAAAATTATAAGAAAAAAGTTGCTAATTTTTGAGAAAAAAGTTGTAAAACGGTAAGAAAAAGATGCAAATTTAAAAGAACAGTTTCAAATCTGCAAGAAAAAAGCTGCTAATTTTTGAGAAAAATGTTGGAAATTTTTAAGAAAAAATGTTGCAAAATTGACAGAAAAAGATGCAAATATTTGAGAAAAAAGTTTAAACAACAAAAAAAGCTACAAATTTTTGAGAAAAAAGTTGCAAATTTAACCTCTTATAATTCTGATATTCTGCCAGCGGGACGTTTCAAATTTTCTGCTGCCCACTCAGTGAAGAAAGAATTTGATTTTCTTTGCATACGTTAAATTTAGGGAAATTGGCTGGAATGCTAAGGGGTTAAAAGGAAAGTTTCAAATCTATATAAGAAATACGATGGCCCTGATTCCCAGCTGCACAGCCTGCCCCTGGATCTCCACGAGGGGCTGAGGGACACAGGCAGAGACAGACAAAACAAAGAGAGAGAGAGAGAGAGAGAGAGAGAGAGAGAGAGAGAGAGAGGGAGAGCGGTTTGGCTGCGAAGGATAAACATGAGAAGGGAAAAACAAAATAGAAAAAAGAAAACGAGAGGAGAAATGAGATTAAATTTTCCGAGGAGAGAAAAAGCAGCTGGCAGGAGTGTACATCTGTGTGGTATTAAAGAGGCAGACGGAGCTGCTGTGAAGGACCAGATCTGAACTCTGTTCATGTTGGCAACAAAAAAAATAAACTACAAACCCTCCTGGAACACGTCAGTCTTCACAGGTGACAACACAGGAAAGTAAAAAGGCCATATTTAGACCAATTTAATAAATGTGCAATGGCCAAAATAAGTATTGCACATATTTCTGATGGAGCTATTGACCTGAGATTTTCACCAGATATCAGTAACAACCCAAGTAATCCACGCATACAAAGAAATCAAGGCAACTGTGTTCACAAAACTAGTTATATTTAATAAAGTGGAATGACACTGGGAATAAGTATTGAACACGCTTGGTGAAATTCATTTAATATTTAGTAGAAAAGCCTTTGTTGGTAATAACAGCTTCCAGACGCCTCCTGTATGGAGAAACTAGGTGCAGGCATTGCTCAGGAGTGATTTTAGCCCGTTCCTCCACACAAACTCTCTTCAAATCTTGAAGGTTCCATGGGTGTCTTCTATGAACTCTGATCTTCAGTTCGTTCCATTGATTTTCGATTGGATTCAGGTCAGATGACTGACTGGGCCATTCTAGCAGCTTTACTTTCCTTCTCTGGAGCCAGTTGAGAGTTTCCTTGGCTGTGTGTTTGGGGTCATTGTCTTGCTGAAATGTCCACTCTCGTTTCATCTTCAGCATCTTGGCAGATGGCAACAGGTTCTTATCAAGGATATCTCTGTACATCTGTCCATTCATCTTTCCTTCAATTATGTGAAGTCTGCCTGTACCATGTGCTGAAAAACACCCCCACACCATGATGGGATATGCAGTACCATTTCTCCTCTAAACCTGCTGTGTGTTGTAGCATCCAAAAAGTTTAATTTTGCACTCATCTGACCAGACTATATTCTCCCAGTATTTCACTGGCTTGCCCAAATGTTGTGCAGCAAATTTTAAACGAGCGTCAACATACTTTTTCTTCAGCAATGGAGTCTTGTGAGGTGAGCAGGCATACAGCCCATGTCGGTTGAATGCATTACTTACTGTTTTCTTTAAAACAGCAGTATCTGCTAACTCCGGGTCTTTCTGAAGCTCTCCACAAGTGGTCTTTGGCTCTTGGCTAACTCTTCTTAACTCTTCTAATAATTTAATTTTTTTGACTCCTCCGTCAGAAATCTTGCGAGGAGCTCCTAGTCATTGCCGGTTTATGATAAAATGATGTTCTTTCCACTTCTGAATGATGGCTCCAACAGTGCTCACTGGAACATTCAGCAGTTTAGAAATGCTCCTGTAACCAATACCATCGTTATGTTTTACAACAATAAGGTTACAAAGGTCTAGCGAAAGCTCTTTGCTTCTACCCATCATGAGTTCTTTGTGGTGTGACAATCTGATATTCACTAACCTTTTTAAAGGCTATCAGTCAGGACTTAACCAGCTGAAATTAATTTGCACTGATGGGTGGTGGGGGTGGTAGTGGGATGGCTTCCTAAATTCTGATTGATTTCAGCTGCTTTCTTGGCTTTCTATGCCTTTTTCCACCTTTTTCTTCATGTGTTCAATACTTATTCCCTGTGCCATTCCACTTTATTAAACATAACTTGTTTTGTGAACACAGTTGCCTTGATTTCTTTGTATGTATGGGTTACTTGGGTTGTTACTGATATCTGGTGAAAATCTCAGGTCAATAGCTCCATCATAAATATGTTTAATAAGAAAAATGTTGTGGTCAATATTTATTTCCCCCACTGTGTCTGTGCTACAAAGTCCATTCTAGTGTCATTCTGTTCAGCTTTTAAACTGACACTCCAGAAAAAATCAAGTTTTTTCTGTTGTTAACATGTCTGTAACATGTTTTTTGTGACTTACAAGACATATTAAGAGCAAAATTTCACCACAATCCCAAGTCTGTTTTTTGCCTGTGAATTTCCAGTTTGGTAACGCCCCCTGAAACGGGCGAGTTTGGACAGACCACTTCTAGCTATGCGAGTATTACTGCTTAGCCTGGTTGGTTATAACATTATCCAATCAGATGGATACTCTGGGCTACTTTGGGGGAATAGGGAGAAGCCGAGGAGCAGCAGGACTGAGGGGGTTGAAAGCATCCATTTTGCATGGTGATTAGTGAAGCAGTGGAAGAGGAGGGAAGAGGGGAGGGGAGGGGGACCCGGCTTGAATGTTGCTCAGTGAGACCACTGCCCTCAGTTCACTTCGCCGGCAGACGGGGTGCCAAGCTGCGGAATGTGAGCCACCCAGTGGGCCACTTTTGGGAAGCAGAACTGGTGCTGGCTCGCCGCAGTTGCCGGTGGTCAGGGCGCCGCACTTGACGAGACTGCTTTCAGAAAAATGTTTCACTTTTTACTTTTGAAGATATAGACAAAACTTTAACATTCACAAGTGTCGTGAACAGACTAGCAGCCCATCCACCAGGAGTTGCAGTGACCAATCACGTGCAAGCCCTGCAGGCTGCTAATTAGAATATTCATAGATCCGTGCATACTTAAGTAGGTGAAAGATTTAAAATCTCTTTCCAAGCAATTCTAAGACAACAAAAGCATTTTTGTGTGTAAAAAGCCACAATATACTATATTGGGCAATACATATTTGTTTTTTGAGGTGGTTTTAGAGCCGTGGAGTGCATCTTTAACCTTTAAGCTGTGTGATTTCTTTTGCCCCTAGTGGCACAGCGCGGCGCTGCGCCTGTCAACTGATAAGACGTGCAGAAACACTGCCCAGCTGTACTGAGGATGTATACTGATCATGCCAGTTCACAAGGTGGCAGACACACGTTGGAGGACTCATGGATGACATGTAATACACCAAAGAGGAAGAAATCCTTCTTCTTCTTCTTTGAGATTGCAAAACAAAATGGATGGCACCCATCGTTGTGGACATACGCGATCGCAGACGGAGGAGCAAATTCGGAGGATTTGGTCCCGAATTTGCCAACTATGATTCTAAAAAGAGATTATTTAGCTTATGAAGGTAGATGTTTACATGCTCTTATAACACAGGGAGCGTGAAGCTCATTGATTTAACCTGCCGGCGCCCGGAGCGCCATGTGACTGTAGAGCATTTGCCGGTTGCATGTTGTCATATAAGACAAACTGCCGCAAAATAAAAGCGAAATTAAGGGGGAATAATCAATAACAGTTTCTGGATGTAGGAGAGAAAGCTAAAATGACCGGGAGAGGACAAAATTACGACCAGAATGCCGCAAAAGGATGCTGCCTTGCCAGTGGTAAATGACGAATGTCTTTGTTTGTGTGTATGCAAATTAGATGCGTAAATTTACTCCTAACTGAAACTTTGGATCATATTCTACATCTTTTTAATTGACAGTAAGCCATTATCCCTTACCACTTTCAAGTTACAGCCTTGGAAAGTTCTGACATCTGATCTGAATATTTTCTTGAAAAAAAATCTTTACCACTGTTGACCACTAGGGGTTATGTCACAGTTTGGTGACATACACAGTTAAGAGGGAACATTTACACTTCCACTTTTTCTAGTTTATCGCTTATAGAGTTTTTATAATATTTATGGTTTTTCAGCAAAAAAAAAATATCTGAAGTGAATGGAGAAGTTCAAGAGTGTTGAGTTTTAAGCCATTTTAGCTTTTAAGCTAGCATTTTTTTTAAAAAGATCTAAGCTTTTTTTTTCCACAATATTTTTATTGAACCTTTTTTAACAAACATGACACGAACAATCACACACTAACACTAAAGTAATTTAAAAATAAAATAAAAAAATATACTAAAAACACCAACAACCATTAACAAAAGCAAATCAAGCAATGCTCCTCTGTTTAGTCTAGGTAATCCATTACATAGGTATACATATTATACATTCACCAATTTGGAATTTACAAGGTCCACACACATCATTCACCTTCTTCTTCAGAAGTTATGTTTAATTTCTTTACATAATCAATGAAAGGTCTCCATATATTCTCAAACACATTTTCCTTTGATTTCAGTATGTATGTTATTCTTTCTAGTGGAAGGTTTGTTAACATCTGTCTTAACCACTGAGTCACATCTGGTCTATGAGTCTTTTTCCACAATAGTGCAATACATTTTTTGGCATTGAGCAAACTGAGGTCTATGAATGTTCTTTCACTCTTATTAAAATTATGCTTTTCTGGATACAGACCCAACAAAAACAGTTTAGAGTTCAATGTGAATTGTTTTGAAATTATTTTTTCAATTGTTACCCTCACCTCTTCCCAAAACATTCTAAATTTTCTACATTCCCATAAACAGTGAAATAGGGTTCCTTTACTTTCCATACATTTTGTGCACGTAACTGGTATGTTTTTGTTATATCTATTTAACTCCACCGGTGTAACATACATCCGCATTAACCATTTAAAATGTATCAATTTAAGACGTACATTTATTGATTTGGTTTGAGCTTCTGTGCAAGCCAATTCCCATTGTTCCTCTGAAATTTCAAATTTGCAGGTCTTCTTTCCAATAATTAATTCTTTTCTGTGAGTTTTCACTTGAGGATAGTGTCAATGAGTTATAAAACTCTGAAATAATACCCTTTCTCTTACTATCTTTCGTCAAAATTTTTTCCAAGGATGAATAAGTAGGTCGGGTGAGAACATTATTTTGATTTGATCGAATAAAATTCCTAAGCTGAAGATATTTTAAAAAATGTGTTCTATTAATATTAAATTTGACCCTCAGTTCTTCAAAAGACATTATGTTATCTGAACGTGACAAATATAAGTCTTGAATCTTTTGAATCTCTTTTAAATTCCATAATTTAAATACAGCATCCGCTCTCCCTGGTGTAAAATATTGATTACCCCATACTGGGCTAAATTGTGACAATAAGTGTGGTTCTTTTATATATTTTTTGATTTCACACCATATTTTGATCATATGCTTTACAATAGGATTTTTAACTTGTTTCTGTAATTTTTTAGCCGAGTCTGAGTATATGAATAAGGGAAGAGGTAAAGGTAAATCAAATCAAATCAAACTTTATTGTCATATTGCTGTACATACAACTGTAGTGCAGGCAAGATGAAATTGCGTTTCTCTCGGCATCCATATAAGAAGCAGCAGGATTTAAGACACATTCCCACATAGGTCCCCCCCACCCCCACCCCCCCCATCCATTCACACATCCCTGAGACATACTTGGGGAAAAAGAAGAATAACTAACTATAATATACAAAATGACCGTAGGTGCAGTAGTGTGTATGAGAGATTCCGGGTCAACTGTTCAGCATCCTGACAGCTTGTGGAAGGAAGCTGTTGATCAGTCTGGTGGTTCTGCCTCTGATGCTCTGGAATCGTTTACCAGATGGAAGAAGTTCAAAGTGTTTATGCAGAGGGTGAGAACGGTCCTTGACAATGTTTAGTGCCCTGCTCCTACAACGGTTCTGAAAAAGTTCTTGGACAGAGGGGAGGGAGACTCCAATTACCCTCTCAGCCCCCTTGACTATCCTCTGCAGGGCTTTTTTGTCTGACATACTGCAGCTGGAGTACCATGTAGCAATGCAGTACGTCAGAACACTCTCCACCACACCTCTGTAGAAGGTCCTGAGGATGCAGATGGGGAGAGAGGCCTGTTTGAGTTTCCTCAAGAAGTGCAGTCTCTGCTGAGCCCGCTTCCTGATCTCCAAGGAATTCTTGCTCCAGGTCAGGTCCTGCGAGATCTGCACTCCGAGGAACTTGATGTTCTCTACTCTCTCCACTAAACGACCGCCGATGCTGAGGGGGGCGTGCTCAGGCTGCGACCGCCGGAAGTCGATGATCATCTCCTTCGTTTTGTCCACGTTGAGCACCAGATTGTTCTCCCTGCACCAGCCCTCCAGGTCTCTCACTTCTTCCCTGTACATTGATTCCTCATCCCTCTGGATAAGTCCCACCACCGTGGTGCCATCTGCAAACTTAATAATCTGGTTCCCCTCGTGTCTGGATACACAGTCATGTGTTAGAAGTGTAAACAACAGTGGACTGAGTACACAGCCTTGAGGGGATCCGGTACTCAGTGTGCCAGACTTGGAGATGTTGTTTCCAACCCGGACAGACTGAGGTCTCTCAGTCAGAAAATTCAGGATCCAGAGACATGTGGCGGTGTTCAGACCGAGAAGGAGTAATTTCTCTATCAGTCTCTGGGGAATAATGGTGTTGAATGCTGAACTGAAGTCAATGTACAGGAGTCTGGCGTAGGTGTCTTTCTGGTCCAGGTGGGTGATGACAGAGTGTAGGGTGGTGACTATAGCATCCTCCGTGGAGCGGTTTGAACGATATGCAAACTGGAGCGGGTCGTGTGATGCAGGGAGGCAGGCTGTAATGTGTGGTTTGACAAGCCGCTCAAAACACTTCATCACAATTGGTGTCAGTGCAACAGGACGATAGTCATTCAAACAGGACACCACTGGTTTCTTTGCCACCGGTACAATGATAGAGGTCTTGAAGCATCTGGGAACGATGGCCTGACTCAGGGACATGTTATAAATGTCAGTCAGGACATCCGCCAACTCGCTCGCGCGGTCTCGGAGCACACGTCCCGGAATGTTGTCTGGACCTGCAGCTTTGTGTGGGTTGACTCTGGTTAGGGTCCTCCGTGTGTCCGCTGTGTTGATGGTAAAAGCTGGTCCGACCGATGGTGGGGGAGGGCCAGCCCTCCCTCTGATTGTCGAGTTTGATGCTTCAAAACGTGCAAAGAAGTCGTTAAGCCTGTCTGGAAGCAAAGCGTCGTCATCATCGACCCCCTGCCTAGGCTTAAAGCCCGTCAGTGTCCGAACTCCCTACCACATCTGCTTGGTGTTCCTGGTGTCACAGAGGTGTCCCTGGATTTTCTCCGCATAGGCGCGCTTTGCCGCCTTAATTCCCTTAGAAAGCGCAGACCTGGCTGAGCGGAGGGTGATCCTGTCCTTCGCTCTGAAGGCTGCATCTCTGGCTGTGAGCAGCGAGCGCACCTCTGCAGTCATCCAGGGCTTATGATTACCCCACATAGTGATGGTCTTCACTGTAGTGACATCCTCTGTGCACTTCGCGATGTAGCTGGTGACCGAATCAGCATACTCCTCCACATCTGTCCTATCTTCCTGGGAGGCTGCTATTTTGAAGACCTTCCAGTCTGTGTGCTGAAAACAGTCTTTCAGTGCAGGGGTTGCACTCTCTGGCAAAATCCTGATTTGTTTCACTCCTGGCCTGCTGCGCTTCAATAAAGGTTTGTAGGCAGGCACCAGCATCACGGATATGTGATCAGAACGGCCGAGATGGGGGCGGGGTATTGCTTTATATGCATCTGTGTTTGTGTACACTAAGTCCAACATATTCTCTCCTCTGGTCTTAAAGTCTACACATTGTTTAAACTTGGGGAGCACAGTCTTTAGGCTGGTGTGGTTAAAATCCCCCGCAACCACCACAAAACTGTCCGGGTGTGAAGTTTGGATTTCACTGATTGCATTGTGCAGTTCCCCGAGTGCCTTCTTAGCATTAGCTTTAGCGTTAGCGCTCAGCGCTATGTAAACACCGACTACAAACACGTTGCTGAATTCTCTAGGCAGATAATAAGGCCGACAGTTTACAATAAAGAACTCCGCCAATGGAGAGCAGTGTTTAGACACTAACGTGGCATTAACGCACCAGTTCTTGTTAACATAGATGCATAGCCCACCCCCCCGGCTCTTACCGGAGCTCGCCGTTTCCCTGTCGGCACGGAACATCGCCATATCTTCCAGTTGAATGGCCTCGTCAGGAATGTTGCCGTGGAGCCATGTCTCGGTGAAAACAAACACACAGCAGTCCCTCCACTCTCTCCGGGTTTCCCTCAGCAGACGCATTTCGTCCACCTTGTTTTCAAGTGCGCGGACGTTTGAGAGAAGAAGCGATGGTACCGCTGGTCTGGAGGGGTTAGCCTTTAGCCTAGCATGGATCCCGGCCCTTTTTCCTCGCTTTTTCCTGCGTTCCCTCCGCTTCCGCTTCCTCCTCTCACAGGTAGCTTCCAGCGGGGACTCCGCCAGAATTCCGTGCTGGCGTAGGATGTCCAAATCACAACTGATCGCCGCGATTCTTGCAGCGTGCAGTACCTTGATGTTTAATAAGGTTTCACGGTTGTAAGTTTTACAGAATGTACGTCTGGGATGATCACAACACTCAAAACTCTCACACTCGCTGATGCCAAGAGGGGCCGCTGCGTCCGAGCGCGCTGCCGCCATCTTAAGGTTAATTTAAATTGTATGATTTAAATTAACCTTAAATTGTATGATTCCATTTCAATCCAGTGAGGGAGATCATTTGATGAAAAATAATATGTCATAGACCTCAGTTGTGCTGACCAGTAATACAACATAAAGTTTGGACATTTCAGACCTCCACGATCAAATGGTAAATATAGTAAGGACAGATGTAATCTAGCCTTCCTATTGTTCCATATAAATTCCACTAACTTTTTTTTAATTCTTGAGAATAGATCTGAAGGTGGTGGTAAAGGAATGTATTGAAATAAATGTAGTATTTTGGGTAAAATATTACTTTTAAGTATATTAATTCTCCTGATCAACGACATTGGTAGTGACATCCATGTCTGAAGCAACTCATTAATATCTGTCATTAAGGCTTCATAGTTGGCACTGGCGACTGATTCTAGCTTCGGCAAAATTTGAATTCCTAAATATTTAAACTGATTTACAACATTGAATTGATTTACCTCAGGAGCTGGGTGATTTCTCTGGGTCTCATTTAGCATTAATATTGAAGATTTAGTTTTATTTATTTTATATCCTGATATTTCCCCAAAGTTCTTTATTAAATTTAACAAGGTCGGAATTGATTTTTTAAGATTCGACATAAACAAAATTATGTCATCGGCATACAGGGAGATTTTATGTTCTGTTGGTCCTACTTTAATTCCATATATTTGTGGATGTAAACGTACTGCCATCGCTAAAGGTTCAATTGCCATAGTGAACAGTAAAGGTGAAAGTGGACAACCTTGTTGACATCCTCTATTGATTTTTATTGATTTTGAGATATTGCTGTTTGTTAGGATTTCTGCTGTAGCATTATTGTATATTATCTGAACCCATTTTATGAAATTATTTCCGAGTCCAAACTTTTGTAGGACTTCAAAAAGAAAGGGCCATTCGACCCTATCAAAGGCCTTTTCAGCGTCCAATGATAGGACAGCTGTATCCGGTGCTTCTTTATTAGAATAAATAATATTAAATAGTCTTCTCACATTATGGAAGCCTTGTCTTCCCATTATAAAGCCATTCTGATCTCGGTTAATAATATTTGGTAATATTTCTTGTAGTCGTCTTGCTAAAATTTTACAGATTATCTTAAGGTCAGCATTTAATAGGCTTATTGGTCTCATGTTTTCACATTTATTAGAGGGTTTACCTGGTTTTGGCAACAGTATAATTAAGGCATTATTCATGTATGGTGGTAAATTACTATTTTGAAATGCTTCTAAAACCATTTCCAAAAATGGTTTTATTAATTTATTCTTAAATTTTTTATAGAGGTCAACTGGAAGACCATCAGGTCCTGCACTTTTTCCTGATTTCATATTATCAATGGCTAGCCCAACTTCTTCTTGACTAATTTTTGACTCCAGTATCTCCCTATTTTCATTTGGAATACATGGTATAGATAATCCGTCCAAAAACCCAATTAGTTTTGTTAAGTCAGTTTCATTTTTTGTATCATATAATTTTTCATAATAATCTCTAAAGGCACTATTAATTTCTAAAGGATCTACAACTGCCTGTCCGTTACTTATAATACTGGTAGTTGGTGTTTTAAATTCTAATTGTTTAATCTGCCATGCCAATAATTTTCCTGATTTTTCACCTTGTTCATAAAAGGTTTGCTTCAATCTTTGAAGACTCGAGGCAGCTCTATTCGCTGATTTTTTGTCATATTCAGCTCTCAGAATCAGTAATTCGTTCTCTAATTTTGGATTACTTCCTGCATACACTTTTTCTTGAAGAATTTTTATTTTACTTTCCAATTGGACTCTCTCCTCTCGAGTCTTCCTAGATTTTGAACCTGTATAACTAATAATATGCCCCCTAATAAAAGCTTTGAAAGCCTCCCACTTTATACATGCTGATGTTTGTGTGGTATTGATATCAAAGAACTCATCTATCTGTTTTTCTATGTACTTAACAAATTCCTCATCCTGAAGCCATTTATGCTGAAATTGCCACCTTCCTGGAACCTTTGTCAATTTCTTATCTACATATATTAGACAGCAGGGTGCGTGATCAGATATCACGATGTTATCATAGAAACAATTTTGAATCTTGGACCTTAATTCTGTGGAGATCAAAAAATAGTCAATACGTGAAAATGTCTTGTAGGTATTAGAATAGCAAGAATAGGCTTTGACTTGTGGTTTCATTTCTCTCCATATATCTAGCAATCTCAATTCTTTCATAAAGTGATTAATGGTCATCCTACATCCATTGTGCGTACAGTCCTGTCCTGTTGATCTATCTATACTGGGATTCAATGTACAATTAAAATCCACTGCTATTATATATAGCCCTGTGAGTGATGCTAAAGTAAGAAATAAATTAACGAAGTTTTGATCATCTATATTGGGACCATATAAGTTCACCAGATATATATTTTCTAATAACAAAGATCCTTGGATGATTAGATATCTTCCCAATTTATCTCCAATTACATTTTTCACTTGAAATGGAACTGTTTTATGTATGAGAGTCATAACTCCCCTGGCTCGGGATGAAAATGATGAGGTGAACACACTTCCCTGCCACCTTCTCCTTATTCTTTTTACATCCTCCTCTATTAGATGAGTTTCTTGTAAAAACACAATTTTTGAACCTATATCTTTTATTTTATTCAAAACTTGTTTAAGTTTTTTTAAATTTTGTAGACCTCTGCAATTCCATGATGTTAAATTAAGATTAACGCTTTGGTCTATGATCGATAAAGAGTTTGAGATTACCTTGCAAAATAAGCATGCTCATACAGAGAAGCAAAAACATGGATGGTTGAACATTCATCCCACAACCTACACAAAAACAAATTCCCCCTCCCCACATTCGCGGTAATCCCCCCAAAACCAAAAAAAAAAATTCCGTCTCCCGTTATAGCCAATGACTGCTCCTCACCCGCGAGGATCAGTCTAAACCACTCTCTCCTTCTCCTCTCAATCACCCTGACTCTGCTACTTTTAATGACATGACAATAACTCTCTTCTGTAGTTTTCCAACTTAACTCCAAAATTTTATAGCAACTTTGTACATCATAGCTTTTTTTTTTTTATATATATAATACAATCTATATTTTGTAGACATGCTATATGTTTCAGATCAGTCAGATACTTGTACACATGCTTAAATATTCTACCTTTATATCTTGTTCTTGCTTCATGCTTAGCTCCTGCCAGTCTCTCCTTGGATCTGTTTAATGAGCTCCTGCGCCTCCTCAGGGGTCTTGAAGACATGGGTTCTCCCTTTATATGTGACCAGCAGTCTTGCTGGATGAATCACTCCGTGACGAATCCCGAGGCTGCGCAGCTCTTTACGGGCAGGGTCAAACTGTTTCCTTAATTGTTGCATTCCTGTGGCCAAATCTAGGTAGAACCGCACCTGATGATCCTGGTATTTGATTTCTCCTTTAGTACGCGCTGCGTTGGAGACCGTCATCTTGTCTCTATAGTTGAGGAACTTCATAATCAGCGTCCTTGGTGGTGTCTTATTATCTCTCGGTGGGCTGATTCGGTGTGTGCTCTCCAAGACGACCGATGACTGTAGATCTGCGTTGTTCAGCGCTTCTGGAATCCACTTTTCCAAAAAGGAACATGCATCTTGTCCCTCCGTACTCTCCGGGAGGCCCACCAGCCTTAAATTATTCCGTCTCGACCGGGATTCTAAGTCCAGGACATTATCTTCTAGACGTTTATTTTTTAATTCCAATGTTTGGACCTTTAGTTGTAGGCTGGCGACGTCATCTTCAGCGTTGGAGATTCGGAGCTCCGCCTGCGAAACTCGTTCCATACAGTCGCTTATTTCTTTTCTCATGGCTTCTATCGCTGCTATAATCCCATCAAACTTAGATGAAAAGTCTGCTCTCATAGCGCTGATAGCAGCAAGGACCGCATTCGTTCCTTCGGCAGTCACCGCTCCGCCGGTAGCTCCGTCCTCAGCCATGGTCTCTGGAGATTTTCCTGCTTCGTCACGAGCATGGAAGTCTGTTAATTTGGATTGTCTCGACGAATCAGTTTTTACTCCGCCTGATTTCACAGCCTTGGTTTTTACCATATCTGCGCCTAAACGCTAGGATAGGTTTTTGCTCCAACTGAGAGAGTTTTAGCCTATTTTTTATTATTAGGAGCAGAGTAGAGTGAAACACGTCTTCCTACGTGGCCGCCATAACCGGAAGTCCCAAAAAGATCTAAGCTTTTATTTCACATTTTTAAGTTTATTTTCTTACATTTTTATGCTAATACTATATAAGGTTAGGCATTGTTTTTTTTGCTTTGAAGCTAGCATTTTAAAACTTATTCAACTTAAATCCATCCATCCATCCATCCATCTTCTACCGCTTTTCCGGAGGTCCGGGTCGCGGAGGCAGCAGTTCAAGCAGAGAAGCCCAGACTTCCCTCTCCCCAGCCACCTGCTCCAGCTCTTCAGAGGGGATACCAAGGCGTTCCCAGACTAGCTGGGAGACATAGTCTCTCCACCGAGTCCTGGGTCTGCCCCGGGGTCTCCTCCCAGTGGGACGTGCCTGAAACACCTCAAGTGGGAGGCGTCCAGGAGGCATCCTAATCAGATGCCCATACCACCTCAACTGACTCCTTTCAATGTGGAGGAGCAGCGGTTCTACTTTGAGCCTCTCCCGGATGACTGAGCTCCTCACCCTATCTCTGAGGGTGAGTCCAGCAATCCTACGGAGAAAGCTCATTTCAGCCGCTTGTATCCGCGATCTCGTTCTTTCGGTCATTACCCAAAGCTCGTGACCATAGGTGAGAGTAGGAACGTAGATTGACTGGTAAATCGACAGCTTTGCCTTAGAACTAAGCTCCCTCTTCACCACAACAGACCGGTACAACGTCCGCATCACTGCAGATGCTGCTCCAATCCGTCTGTCGATCTCTCGCTCCATTTTCCCCTCACTCGTGAACAAGACCCCAAGATACTTAAACTCCTCCACTTGGGGCAGGAGCCTGTCCCCAACCCGGAGAGGACAATCCACCTTTTTCCGGCTGAGGACCATGGACTCGGACTTGGAGGTGCTGATTCTCATCCCAGCCGCTTCACACTCAGCGGCAAACCGTCCCAGCAAGAGCTGTAGGTCATTGCTGGATGAAGCCAACAGGACAACATCATCTGCAAACAACAGAGATGAGATCCTGTGGTCACCAAGCATGACACCCTCCATTCCCTGGCTGCGCCTAGAAATCCTGTCCATAAAAATTATGAACAGGACCGGTGACAAAGGGCAGCCCTGGCGGAGTCCAACTCTCACTGGGAATGACTCCGACCGAGTGTTGGCAATGCGAACTAAACTCTCACAACGGTCGTACAGAGACCGAATAGCTCGTAACAACAAGCCCGATACCCCATACTCCCGAAGCACCCCCCACAAAAATCCACGAGGGACGCGGTCAAATGCCTTCTCCAAGTCCACAAAACACATGTAAACTGGTTGGGCAAACTCCCACGAACCCTCAAGAATTCTCGAGAGGGTAAAGAGCTGGTCCGATGTGCCACGGCCAGGACGAAAACCACATTGCTCCTCCTGAATCCGAGGTTCGACCAACGGCCGGACTCTCCTCTCCAGTACCTTGGCATAGACCTTCCCAGGGAGGCTGAGGAGTGTGATCCCTCTAAAGTTGGAGCACACCCTCCGGTCCCCTTTTTTGAAGAGAGGAACCACCACCCCGGTTTGCCATGCCAAAGGCACTGCCCCCGACCTCCACGCAATGTTGCAGAGGCGTGTCAACCATGACAACCCAACAACATCCAGGGCCTTGAGGTACTCGGGGCGAATCTCGTCCACCCCCGGGGCCCGGCCACCAAGGAGATTTTTAACCACCTTGGCGACCTCAGCCCCTGTGATAGGCGAGTCATCCCCCTCGTCCCCAAACCCTGCTTCCTCTGTGGAAGGCGTATCAGTGGGATTGAGGAGATCCTCGAAGTATTCCTTCCACCGCCCGACGATATCCCCAGTTGAAGTCAACAGTGTCCCATCCGCACCATACACAGTGTGGACGGGGAGCTGCTTTCCCCTCCTGAGCCGCCGAACAGTTTGCCAGAATCTCTTTGAAGCCGACCGAAAGTCTTGTTCCATGGCCTCACCGAACTCCTCCCATACCCGGGTTTTTGCTTCAGCAACCACCCGAGCTGCACTCCGCTTGGCCTGCCGGTACACCTCAGCTGCTTCGGGAGTCCCACAAGCCAACCAAGCTTGATAGGACTCCTTCTTCAGCTTAATGGCCCCCCTCACCACTGGTGTCCACCACTTGGTTCGGGGGTTGCCACCACGAGATGCACCGACCACCTTGCGGCCGCAGCTCTGGGCTGCCGCTTCAACAACAGAGGTGGAGAACATGGCCCATTCAGACTCCATGTCTCCAGACTCCCTCGGAATGTGGTTGAAGTTCTTCCGGAGGTGGGAGTTGAAAACCTCCCGGACAGGGGCCTCAGCCAGACGCTCCCAGCACACCCTCACTATACGTTTGGGTCTACCAGGTCTGAATGGCTTCCTCCCCTGCCATCGGATCCAACTCACCACCAGGTGGTGATCAGTTGACAGCTCTGCACCTCTCTTTACTCGGGTGTCCAAGACATACGGTCGCAGGTCTGATGATACGATAACAAAATCGATCATCGACCTGCGGCCTAGGGTGTCCTGGTGCCAGGTGCACATATGGACACCCTTATGCTTGAACATGGTGTTCGTTATAGACAGACTGTGGTTAGCACAGAAGTCCAATAACTGAACACCACTCGGGTTCAGATCGGGCAGGCCGTTCCTCCCAATCACCCCCCTCCAGGTTTCACTGTCGTTGCCCACGTGCGCATTGAAGTCCCCCAGTAGGACAATGGAGTCTCCAGGAGGAGCACCCTCCAGCACCCCAGTCACAGACTCCAAAAAGGGTGGGTACTCTGAAACATCATTTGGTGCATAGGCACAAATGATGGTCAGGACCCGTTTCCCAACCCGAAGGCGCAGGGAAGCAACCCTTTCGTCCACCGGGGAAAACTCCAATATAGAGGCAGCAAGGTGGGGCGATACAAGAATACCTACCCCTGCTCGTCGCCTCTCGCCCGGGGCAACTCCAGAAAAGGCCAAGCTCCAGCCCCTCTCCAGGAGACTGGTTCCGGAACCGGAGCTGTGTGTTGAGGTGAGGCCGACTATATCTAGCCGGTATCGCTCAATCTCGTACACCAGCTCAGGCTCCTTCCCCACCAGAGAGGTGACATTCCACGTACCAAAAGCCAGTTTAGAAAGCTTGGGATCAGTCCGCCAAGGTCTCCGCCTTTGACTGCCACCTAATCCACATAGCACCGGACTTCCATGATCCCTCCTGCAGGTGGTGAACCTACTGGAGGGCGGACCCATGTAACTCCTTCGGGCTGAGCCCGGCCGGGTCCCATGGGTGGAAACCCGGCCACCAGACGCTAGCCTTCGAGCCCCTCCCCCAGGCCTGGCTCCAGGGTGGGGCCCCGGTAACCCCATACCGGGCGGGGTACACTGAATCCTTGATATACAATTTATCATGAGAGTCTGTTGGATCGTTCTTCGTCTGGCCCTTCACCCAGGACCAGTTTGTCTTGGGAGACCCTATCAGAGGCAAATTGCCCCGGACAACATAGCTCCTGGGATCACTGGGGCACGCAAACCCCCCCACCACGATAAGGTGACGATCCATGAGGGGGTCAACTTAAATCCATTTTCATTAAATGCTAATGGTGTACAGATTTATGGCATTTCAGTTTTTTGAACTAGCTTTATTCAACGTTAAACTTTTAAAGCATTTTTAAGCTAATGTTAAGCCACATCAGCTTTTATGCCAACATTGTACAACTTTAAACCGTTTTTGTTTTTAAAGGGGTCACTGACTGCACTTTTTCCACATTTTAGTAGTTCACACATGTCTCAATGAAATGTTTGTGTGACATATTTTGTTCACATTTTCTTTAATTTTTTAAATTCTTCTTCTTCTTGCTGCTCCCTTTAGGGGTGACCACAGGAGATCATCTGTCTCCATCTCACCCTATCCCTGCATCTTCCGCTGTAACACCAACCCTCTCCATGTCCTCCTTCACTACATCCATGAACCTTTTCTGTGGTCTTCCTCTTTTCCTCCTGCCTGGAAGCTCCATTTTCAACATCCTTTGTCCAATATCTCCACTATCCCTCCTCTGCACATGTCCAAACAATCTCAGCCTTGCCTCTCTTACTTTGTCTCCAAACTGCTCAATGTGAGCTGTACCTCTGATATACTCATTTCTAATCCTGTCCCTCCTAGTCGCTCCCAATAAAAATCTTAGCATCTTCAACTCTACCACCTCCAGCTCCACCTCCTGTCTTTTTGTCAGCACCACTGTCTCCAAACCATACATCATAGCAGGTCTCACCACAGTCTTGTAAATCTTCCCTTTCACTCTTGCTGCTACTCTTCTGTCACAAATCACCCCCGACACTCGTCTCCACCCATTCCACCCTGTCTACACTCTCTTCTTCACCTCTTTTGTGCATTTTCCATTACTTTGGATGGTTGATCTTAGGTATTTAAACTCATCTACTTTCACTACCACTACTCCTTCCATCTTTACTGTTGCAGCTGTCTCCCTCTCATGCACACTCATGTATTCTGTCTTGCTTCTACTGACTTTCATTCCTCTTCTCTCCAGAGCATACCTCCACCTCTCCAGGTTCTCTTCCATCTGCTCCCTACTCTCACTACAGATCACAATGTCATCTGCAAACATCATGGTCCACGGAGACTCCTGCCTGACCTTGTCTGTTAGCCTGTCCATCACCATGGCAAACAAGAAGGGGCTCAGAGCCAATCCCTGATGTAATCCCACCCCCACCTTGAACCCATCTGCCACTCTTACAGCACACCTCACCACCGTCTCGCAGTCCTCATACATATCCTGCACCACCCTCACATACTTCTCTGCCACTCCCGACTTTCTCATACAGTACCACACTTCCTCTCGTGGCACCCACCCTATCATGTGCTTTCTCTAGATCCACAAAGACACAGTCCAACTCCTTCTGACCTTCTCTATACTTCTCCATCAGCACTCTAAGAGCAAACATTGCATCTGTAGTACTCTTTCTTGGCATCAAACCGTAGTGCTGCTCACCAATTGTCACCTCTCCCCTTAACCTGGCTTCAACAACTCTTTCCCATATCTTTATAGTGTGGCTGATCAAATTTATGCCTCTCTAGTTACTACAGCTCTGAGCATCACCTTTGTGAAACACTTCTTCTCCACTCCTCAGGCATCCTCTCACTCTCCAAGATTGTGTTAATCAATCTGGTTAAAAAGTCCACTGCCATCTCTCCTAAACATCTTCATACCGCCACAGGTATGTCATCTGGACCAACCGCCTTTCCATTCTTCATCCTCTTCAAAGCTGCCCTCACTTCCGCCTTGCTAATCCTTGGGACTTCCTTGTTCACTATCGTTCCTTCTTCCATCCTCCTCTCTCTCATTTTCTTTATTCATCAGATCTTCAAAGTACTCCTTCCGCCTTCCCAACACACTCTCGTCATTTGTTAGTACATTACCATTTCTTTTTCTCCTTCCTTAGTGTCCAGCCTCTCATACAACTCACTATATGCCTTTTTCTTTGCCACCTCTCTCTTTGCTATGTGCCTAGATTCCAAATACTCCTGTCTACTTTACTAATCTCCCTATCACACTTTTTCTTTGCTAACCTATTCCTTTCAATACTTTCCTGTACCTCCTCATTCCACCACCAAGTCTCCTTGTCTTCCTTCCTCTGTCCAGAGGATAGGTCACGTACCTTTCTACCCGTTTCCCTCAATACTTTTGCTGTACTTTCCCAGTCATCTGGTAATTCTTCCCTACCACCCAGAGCCTGTATCAACACCTTCCTGATCTCTGTGCGACCTTCTTCCTTCTGTAACTTCCCCCACTTAATCTTTGGCTCTGCCTTCACTGTTTTCCTCTTCTTGATTTGCAAAGTCATGGTAATCACAGACTACTATCCAATGCTGCCTAGCTACATTCTCCCCTGCCACCACCTTGCAGTCTCCTATCTCTTTCAGATTTCTCCTTCTGCATAAGATGTAGTCCACCTGTGTGCACCTTCCTCCACTCTTGTAAGCCACTCTGTGTTCCTCTCTCTTCTTGAAGTATGTGTTCACCACAGCCATTTCCATCCTTTTAGCAAAATCCACAACCATCTGTTCTTCCACATTTCTCTCCTTAAGACCATACCTACGCAGGACCTCCTCATCACCTCTGTTCCCTTCACCTACATGTCCATTAAAGTCCACTCCAATCACCACTCTCTCCCCCCTGGCAACACTCTCTACCACTTCATCCAACTTACTCCAGAATTCCTCTCCTACCTGACATCCAACTTGTGGGGCATACACACTGACAGCATTCAACATCACACCTTTGACTTCTAGCTTCAAACTCATGATTCTGTCTGACTCCTCTTTACCTCCTGAACACTCTTCACATACTCTTCCTTCAAGATTACTCCTACTCCATTTCTCTTCCTATCTACACCATGGTAGAACAGTTTAAATCCACCTTTCTTGAACACACAGTATACCTACCTTTCTTCCCTCCATCATATCAGCCAACTCACTGCCTTTACCAGCCATAGTCCCTACATTTAACATCCCCACTCTCACCTCCATACTTCTGCCTTTCCTTTTCTCTCTCTCTCCCTCCTAACACACCTTCCCCCTCTCCTTCTCCTTGATCTTTGACCAACAGTAGCCCAATTTCCACAGACACCTTGTCAGTTAACGGCACCAGTGGCGGTCGTTGTTAACCCAGGCTTTGACTGATCCGGTATGAAAGTCTCATCCGTCATGATCTGCATGTTTGATTTGGCAAAGGTTTTATGTTGGATGCCCTTCCTAACACAACCCTCCCCATTTACCCGGGCTTCGGACCGGCACTAGGAGTACACTTGCTTGTGCACCCCCTGTGACTGGGTTCTTTAATTTTTTAAAAAAAAATTTTCTTCAGTTTTTTTAATTATTGGCGCAAATGTGGTTTTTATTTTTTCCTGGCTTTCTTGAAATTTAAAGCCTGTTACTTTAAGAACCATCCTTCACCTTTTCAACTCCACCCTCCCTCTTACGTCAGGTACTCATTATAGCCGACTAGCTTCTTGCCTCCCAGCTCGGCTGAGCAGTGCTCTGGTTCACTGATCCACAGTCGAAGGTGCATCTCGCGTCAGTCCGGCCTATCTCCCAATAATTTTGCTGTGATTCCACAACAACTCGCTAGCACCGCGCTGGACGGCTCCCCCGATCGCCTCAACTAAGACCTGGTCCGTGACCCGAAGTGAGCTACTGAGCCAAGGGATCTCAAAATGGCCCTGTGGGACTCCACTCTGCTCTCATGGCCAGCTGAAAGCAGGAGCGAATGTACTGCTCGTGACAGCAGTGTGGATCCATGGAGGACAGTAGGGTTGCTGGGTGTGAGAGCCAGCAGTCTCCAACCAGAAGCATCTGGTCCCGGTACATTTTGATTGCAGCCAGCCGGAGGCTCCGTTGTGATTCTGCGGCCAATTGTCTGTACCGGCTTGTGGCTTGCATGGCCAGCTAAAGGGAGCTTATTAGCCCCTCAGCTATTAGCCCCCGAGCTAACACTGGTACCAGGATGATGGCTTTAAGCGCGGCTTATATTGTTATTTTCTTCAGATCTTAGTCACCCTTATAGCCATCCCTGTTATCACCTGGTTCGGCGGTGTGCCTCGCATCACTGTGGCCCATCTCTCAGTAGTTTTGTTGTGATTCCATGGCAGATTGCCCGTACCCCCATACTGGTTTTATGCTGAGAACTCCCCGGTTCTCGGCAAAACACTGGCCAGTAGCTCTGGTCCCGGACTGTACGGGCACTCTGCCGCAGAATCACGACGAAACCACTCCAAAATGGGCCGGAGTGAACCAGGTGGTAACAGGAATGGCTATTAGGGTGACTAAGTTGACTAAGGTGACTTGTTCTTTGACTTCTCCAGTGCTTTCAACACCATCCAACCGATGATCCTGAAGGACAAGCTGCTGTGCACAGGGGTGGACCAGCACCTGTCATCATGGATCCTGGACTACCTTATTAACCGGCCACAGTTTGTGAGAACCCGGGATTGTGTGTCCGACACGATCATCGGTAGCACGGGGGCCCCCCAGGGAACGGTTTTGGCTCCCTTCCTGTTCACCCTTTATACTGCCTTTATACTGCCGACTTCTCACACAACACAACACACTGCCATCTACAGAAGTTCTCTGATGACTCTGCAATCGTCGGCCTCATCTCCAACGGAGATGAAGCTCAGTACAGAGGACTTATCCAGGACTGTCAGACTGTACAACCTAAGCAGGGCTGCTCGCAGAGATAGCAAAAAGACGTGACAACCTAATAGTATTGAATGCAAAAGACGCAATAGACTTACACAATGGTCCCCTCCGGTATACAACTAGGACAATATCAGTCGCTATGGAGGGTGACAATATGTATGGGTACATATTCATACCATGTAGGGTAACTAAATAGACAGTTATGCTGTTTATTCCATCTAGCTACAATGCTCCGCACTGTGTATATACAGTGGGGAAAAAAGTATTTAGTCAGCCACCAATTGTGCAAGTTCTCCCACTTAAAAGATGAGAGAGGTCTCCAATTTTCATCATAGGTATACCTCAACTATGAGAGACAAAATGAGAAAAAAAAAAAATCCAGAAAATCACATTGAAGGATTTTTAATGAATTAATTGGTAAATTCTTCGGTAAAATAAGTATTTGGTCACCTACAAACAAGCAAGATTTCTGGCTGTCACAGACATGTAACTTCTTCTTTAAGAGGCTCCTCTGTCCTCCACTCGTTACCTGTATTAATGGCACCTGTTTGAACTCGTTATCAGTATAAAAGACACCTGTCCACAACCTCAAACAGTCAGACTCCAAACTCCACTATGGCCAAGACCAAAGAGCTGTCAAAGGACACCAGAAGCAAAATTGTAGACCTGCACCAGGCTGGGAAGACTGAATCTGCAATAGGTAAGCAGCTTGGTGTGAAGAAATCAACTGTGGGCGCAATTATTAGAAAATGGAAGACATACAAGACCACTGATAACCTCCCTCGATCTGGTGCTCCACGCAAGATCTCACCCCGTGGGGTCAAAATGATCACGAGAACGGTGAGCAAAAATCCCAGAACCACACGGGGGGACCTCGTGAATGACCTGCAGAGAGCTGGGACCAAAGTAACAAAGGCTACCATCAGAAACACACTACGCCGCCAGGGACTCAAATCCTGCAGTGCCAGACGTGTCCCCCTGCTTAAGCCAGTACATGTCCAGGCCCGTCTGAAGTTTGCTAGAGAGCATTTGGATGATCCAGAAGAGGATTGGGAGAATGTCATATGGTCAGATGAAACCAAAATAGAACTTTATTGTAAAAACTCAACTTGTTGTGTTTGGAGGAGAAAGAACACCATACCTACTGTGAAGCATGGGGGTGGAAACATCATGCTTTGGGGCTGTTTTTCTGCAAAGGGACTAGGACGACTGATCCGTGTAAAGGAAAGAATGATCCCAAACACACCGCCCGGGCAAGGAAGGAGTGGCTTCGTAAGAAGCATTTCAAGGTCCTGGAGTGGTCTAGCCAGTCTCCAGATCTCAACCCCATAGAAAATCTTTGGAGGGAGTTGAAAGTCCATGTTGGCCAGCGACAGCCCCAAAACATCACTGCTCTAGAGGAGATCTGCATGGAGGAATGGGCCAAAATACCAGCAACAGTGTGTGAAAACCTTGTGAAGACTTACAGAAAACGTTTGACCTCTGTCATTGCCAACAAAGGGTATATAACAAAGTATTGAGATGAACTTTTGTTATTGACCAAATACTTATTTTACCGAGGAATTTACCAATTAGTTCATTAAAAATCCTTCAATGTGATTTTCTGGATTTTTTTTCTCATTTTGTCTCTCATAGTTGAGGTATACCTATGATGAAAATTGGAGACCTCTCTCATCTTTTAAGTGGGAGAACTTCCACAATTGGTGGCTGACTAAATACTTTTTTGCCCCACTGTATACAGTATTTATATATTTATGTGTACATATTCACTGCTCTTATTTTCTTATCTTCTAAATTATTGCTCTGAGTGTTGCTATCCTTGTGCTGTTGCAATCCTGGAATTTCCCCATTGTGGGACTAATAAAGGCTTATCTTATCTTAAGATCTCCCTTTAGCCCCGCTTCCATCTACATGACAGACAGCTAGGTGGGCCAATAACAGAGCAGTGGGTGGGTCTTTAGGATGGCAGTGGGTGGGCTTTTTCAAGACCTGACATTGGAAACTTTCCCGGAAAAGTCAAAAAACATTTTTGGAAGTTTGTCTGAGAGAAAAACGAGATAAAGGCAGTGTGCTTTTTTCAGGTTGTTGACTGGGAAATTTGTGGTTAATTACGTGACCAGTTAACATATTTGAGACAGTTAAAAAAAAATACAAAAAAAAAACTAAACTAAAAGACATTCATTAAAAAAGGGCAGCTTGTGGCGCAGTGGTTAGCACTGTGGCAGCACAGTAAGAAGGTGCCAGGATCGATTCCACCGCTGACCATCGTGGGTTCGATCCCACCCCCTGACCATCAGTGATCCTTCTGTATGGAGTTTGCATGTTCTACCCATGTCTGGGTGGGTTCACCCCAGGTACTGGGGTGCACGGTGGCGCAGTGGTTAGCACTGCAGCAGCACAGTTTACCCTTGGCCGGGGGATTGTGGGGATCGTGGGATCGTGGGTTCAATCCCAGCCCCCGACCAACAGTGATCTGTGTGGAGTTTGCATGTTCTCCCCGTGTTGCGTGGGTTTACTCCGGGATTTCTCCGGTTTCCTCCCACATGCCAAAAACATGCATGTTAGGTTAATTGGCTGTTCTAAATTGTCCCTAGATATCTGTTTCCTATAGGCCCTTAGAATAGAGGGTTAGTATTAATGAAAGCGCTTTGAGTGGTCTTTGTGACTAGAAAAGCGCTATATAAGTGCAGGTTAGTTAGTTAGTTAGTTAGTAGTTACTCTGGTTTCCTCCCACAGGCCAAAAACATGCAGGTTAGGTTAATTGGAGACTCTAAAGTCTTATTCAGGCTGCATTTCCCCTCTGATCTGCTTTGGCCCGCATGCGCTTTCGACGAGCCAGGCACGCATGTGGTGTTGTACATGCTCACTTTTTTCGTCTACCAGGCCAAGCAGTTGACGCATGCGCACAACTGTTATTTGTAGTTTCACCCCAGCCCTATGGGTAGCGCAAATGCGCTAACAGTTTGTTCACCGGCTATAAAACAAGAGTGGTGCACATTTTTTTTGTAGTAACAACAATGGCGTTGTTTCAAGGAAAAGGAGGAATTACCGTTTTCCAGTGCTCTTCTCCACTCAAGATGCTGCTGCTGCAAAAGGATTCATGTATGTTTATTCTCGTCTTCCGCCTCCTCATTGTCTTCCTCTTCTACTTTGTCTTTGTATGCTGTGTTGATAGCGCCATCTTGTGAATGGGACGTTCAGTCTTGCGCATGCTCTGTCAATGCGTTCAAGTCGTGGGCACAACATTTGGGCTGCACGCAGTCGTCCTGCATACACTAGTGGCGTGGCGATGATGACATAAATTTCATCACATGAGGTTTCTGGTTGCATGTACGTGGACAGCGGAGGTGCATCATGAATCCAGCTTAAAGTGGCCCTAGGTGTGAATGTGTGTGTGAATGGTGAAGGGATTGGTGCCACACTGTGGCTGCCTCATCCATCCAGGTGGATGTCTCTGGGATTAATAAAGTATACAAAACAAATAAATAAAACCTACAAATACACCATTTTTCAGTCAATGACCCCTTTAAGGTAGTATTTTTAAGCTAACTTGTTTATGCCACATCAACTTTTATGCCAACATTGTACAGCTTTAAAACATTTTATATTTCCAGGTAACATTTTTCAGCTAACTTTTTTAACAAGCCATTTCCCCTCAATTTACTAAACACACATATTTTAATTTATCAGTGTTAAACTTTTATTACCTCTGCCAAGGAGGTTATGTTTTCATCAGCGTCTGTCTGTCTGTCTGTCTGTCTGTTTGTTAGCAAGATAACTCAAAAAGTTATGGACGGATTTTCAGGAAATTTTCAGAGATTGTCAGAAATGGGGTATCCTACAGATGATTACATTTTGGTGGTGATCCGGATCACCGGAGGAACTGTGGCGCTTGGCGGAGGTCTGCGCTCTCCGAGTGCTTTTCTAGTTTAACATTTTTAAAATGACTTCTTCAACTTTGAGCTATTTTAGGTTTTAAGCTAATTATTTAAGCTAATTATTCAGCTTCAAGCTATTCTGCTCAAGTCACAAATTTGCAAATTTATCTAAAATTAACACAGTAGTTAGAATAATGTTAATTTATTAGAAAACTGAAAAGAAAATGAGAAATGGTAACAAATTTAAAAGAAAAACCTCAAACTGACAAGTGTAAAGATGCTACTTATTTTTTAACAGACACTCCCTTACTGTTACTGAAGTAACTTTTTTGGTGACAAAATTATACTTGAGTAATTATGAGGTAAGCCGACTTTTACTTGAGCAGAATTTCCAACTACCCATTTTTATTTATTTATTATTAATAATAAGGAGTTTTTAAGGAGAAATCATTTGCTCCTGGTTGGCATTTACCACTGTAGTGTCTCATTTTCTCTGATTTTTCCCCCCAGATTGTCTAAATATTCAACATTATGTAATGAGGAAAAAGCCTTTCTTTCTCCCACACTTCCACGGTCCTCAGGCTCTGCCACTCGGACTATGAGAGGAATGTTCCTTCACACCCAACGCCGGCCTTCAGATGGCATCCCTGCCTTCTGAACCCTGAACGCTACGCCAGGATTCTCCCAGATAAACTGCTCCGGTTCCTTTTAAAACCGCTCATTTGGTCTCTGCTGCTCAGTTTAGGGAAAAGTGGGAGGAAGCTGGAGCAGCGTTATCTCATCTGCTTACTCCATTAACATGGTGTGTGTTTGTGTTGTGCTTCTGTGAATCAGCCTGTGCATGTGTGTACTGGTGTGCACACACATGCACAGGCTGATTCACTGCAAGTTAGCTGCCAATTGGTCGTTTGAACAACAAACTGTAAAAAAAAAAATTAACTCTGGCAACAGCGGGTTCAAACCACACCAAAAATCATGCAGGAACACCACATAATATTATAATGAGCATTTTAAATATAAAGGGAAGGCAACATTAAAGAGGCGCCATCAGCATCACGATCAAACTTGCTGCAGCATTTGAGAGATAACACATCAACAGAGGAAGAAGCTGCATTCGGCATTAGTGCTGACACAGCAAAACGCACAGCACTGTTTGGCTACTACACCAGGGTGTCACATTACACCAAACAATACTCCATTCCAAAGTTGCAAATTTATGTGAGAAAGCTGCAAATTTTTGATGGAACAAAGCTGCAAATTTACAAGAAAAAGTTTGCAAAGTTATGTGGAAAATCTGCAAGTTTTTGAAAGAAAAAAGTTGCAAATTTAGAGGAAAAAATTTGCAGTTTTACAAGAAAAAATTTGTAAATATATATGGAAAAGTGGAAAATATTTGCAAATTTTTGATAGAAAAAAGTTGCATATTTAGAGGAAAAAAATGCAGTTTTACAAGAAAAAAATTGTAAATTTATATGGAAAAGTGGAAAATATTTGAGGAAAAAAGTTGCAAATTTTTGAAGAAAAATTTTTGAAAATTTCCAAGAAAAAAATTGAAAATCTATGTGGAAAAGTGGAAAATTTTTGAAGAAAAACATTGCAAATCTTTGATGAAAGAAGTTGTAAATTTAAAATAAAAAATTTGCAAGTTTATGTGGAAAAGGTGCAAATTTTTGTGGAAAAAAGTTGAACATTTTTGAGGAAAAAAGTAGCAAATTTCCAAGCATAAATTTCCACATTTATGCAAAAAGTTAAAAAATTTTAAGGAAAAAAGCTGAAAATTTTTGAGGAAAAAAGTTGAAATTTTTTGAGGAAAAGATTTGAAAATTTACCAAGAAATTTGCAAATTTACAAGAAAAAAATCATCAAATTTATATGGAAAAGTGGAAAATTTTTGCGCAAAAAGGTTGCAAATTTACAAGAAAAAAAATTTGCAGTTTTACAAGAAAAAAAATGCAAATTTATGTGGAAAAGTGTAAAATATTTGGAGAAAAAAGTAAATTTACAAGAAAAAATGTGCAAACTTATGTGGAAAAGTTGAAACTTTTTGAGGGAGAAAAGTTACATTTTTGAGGAAAAAATTTGCAAATTTAAAAGAAAAAAATTGCAAATTTATGTGGAAAAGTGGAAAATTTTTGAGGAAAAAAGCTGAAAGTTTCTGATGAAAAAAGTTGTAAATTTAAAAGAAAATTTTGCAAATTTATGTGGAAAAGGTGCAAATTTTGTGGAAAAGTTGAAAATTTTTGAGGAAAAAAGTTGGAAATTTTCGAGGAAAAAAGCTGGAAATTTTTTAGGCAAAAAGTTGAAAATTTACAAGAAAAAATGTGCAAATTGATGCAAAAAAGTGGAACATTTTTGAGGAAAAAGGTTGAAAGTTTGATGAAAAAAGTTGCAAACTGACAAGGAAAAAAATACAAATTTATGCAAAAAAGTTGAAAATTTTTGATGAAAAAAGTAAATTTAAAAGAAAAATTTGTAAATTTATGTGGAAAAGGTGCAAATTTTGTGGAAAAATTTGAAAATTTTTGAGGAAAAAAGTTGGAAATTTTTGAGGAAAGAACCTGGAAAATTTTGAGGTAAAAAGCTGGAAATTTTCAAGGAAAAAAAATGGAAATTTTTTAGGTAAAATGTTGAAAATTTACAAGAAAAAATGTGCAAATTGATGCGAAAAAGTGGAAAATTTTTGAGGAAAAGGGTTGAAAGTTTGATGAAAAAAGTTGCAAATTTACAAGGAAAAAAATACAAATTTATGCAAAAAAGTTTAAAATTTTTGATGAAAAAAGTTGAAAATTTACACGAAAAAATTTGCAAATTTATGTAGAAAAGTGGAAAATTTTTGAGGAAAAAAGTTGCATATTTACAAGAAAAAAAATTGCAAATTATGTGAAAAAAGCCTCAAATTTGAGAAAAAAGCAACAAATTTTTGAGAAAAAAAAAAAAAATCTGCCCGTGTGTAAATCTCCTGCCATCACTAGAACAGGCCTGATTCACCCCGATGAAGGCCTGCTATATGTGGAAACACGTCACAGTTCATGTATGTGCGTGTAACGTTTCCTTTGTGATCAGATGTGTGGAGCGTCCTCCTGTAGCATTCAGCGCTCTGCCGCTCCTCCACACTCCTGTCTCCTTCACCCCTGAGACCAGGAGGAATTTCCTGACAGAAGGACGGATGACTTTTCCATACGGAGAGAGAGGCCGGAAGAGGGAAGAGGGATTGAAACAAAAAGCCTACCACCCCATCAGACGGTGACCTGGTGTGACCCCAGAGCCATGGCCACGATGCGCCGATGGACCACAGCAGAGCGGCCGGTACACCGCTGATTTTTACAAGATGAGCGTGGAGCTGCCAGAGGAAGACAGCGACGCCAAAACCGTCTCTGTTAACGAAGCAGTAATGAGACTCAGCGGTGTCTGGACAGACGGAGAAGTCCCTGCATCAGCGCTCAGGGGGGGATCTGGGGGGGACCACTGCCCCCCCCAATCTGAATAAAATGACTTTGAACCACAACTCTAAGTAGAAAAAAAACTTCCAAGTTTGCAACTTTTCTGTCATAAATTCATGACTTTTTTTCTCGTAAATTGGCAACTTTTTCTTAAAAAATTGTGACTTTTCTCATACATTTCAAAATTTTCTTGGAAATTTTCAACTTTTCTCAAAAAATTGGGACATTCTCATAAATTTGTGACTTTTTTCTTGTAAATTTGCAACTTTTTTCTATTAATTTGCACATTTTTCCTGTAAATTGTAAACTGTAAAATTAACTTTTTTCCTCATAAATTTTGAAAAATTTTTTCTCAAAAATTTGTGATTTCTTCTTGGTTAATTTTTCACAAGTTTTCTTATAAATTTGTGACTCAAAATGTTACAATTTCTTTTCTTGTAAATCTGCAATTTTTCTCCCTCTAAATTTTCAACTTTTTCCTCATAAATTTGTGACTTTTTTCTTGTAAATGTGCAACTTTTCTTTGTAAATTTGTGACCTTTTTCTATTAATTTGCAGGGGCCATGTCCAGTCCTGAAGCGATTGAGTGTAGACCACTGTCTCCTTGGGAGGTTGGTGCCCGGGACCTGTTGGTTGGGGTTTATCACCAGCTGTTTGTTTGGGACCTCCTTGGTTTCCCATTCCTCTTGCCAAGCTGTCTGGATGGTAAAGTCAGCTGGGGGAGGGTTTTTCCAAATCGGCCGTCTGGATGAAAGTCGGGCAGTGGGTGGGGTGTAGATATCTGCATGGATTGGTAAGTGAGGAAAATCTTTAACTTTTTGGAGCATCCTTTGAGTTAATGCTGCTCGCCGGATGTGTGGAGGGGCTATGTTTGACAGTACAGAGAGCCAGGGGAGTGGTGTTGAGCGGATTGTTCCAGTTATAGTTCTCATGGTTGTGTTGAGCTGGGTGTCTACATGGTGTGTGTAAGATGACCTGGACCAGACAGGGGCACAATATTCTGCTACAGAGTATGAAAGGGCCAGTGCTGAGGTGCGCAGGGTGGAGACTGCCGCCCCCCATTTTGCACCAGCGAGCTTGCAGAGCAGGTTGTTTCGTACTTTCACCTTAGCAGCCGTCCCCTTTAGATGTTCCTTGAAGGATAAGGTCCTATCAAGGGTCACTCCAAGATAAGTTGGATTTGGGGCATGCTTAAGCTTGAGTCCGCTCAGGTGGATGTTTAGTTCTCTGGCAGCTTTTGCATTGTGGAGATGAAATACACTGGAGACGGTTTTTGCTGGGCTTGGTTTTAGGCGCCAGATTTTGCAGAACTGGTCCAGTTTAGCAAGATCTTCCGTGAGCACCCGTTCCAGTGGTTCAAAGTCTGGTGCTTGGAATGCCAAACAGATGTGCTTGGCCAGCCTTCACAGATGGGGCAGTAGCCCTAGCCCACTGTGCGCATGTGGAGAGGAGCAAACTATGGAACACATCATAGAGGCTTGCCCGCTCCAAAGACTGGAAGGAGGATTACACACCCTCCATACAGCAAACCAGGAGGCAACTGCTTGGCTTAAGGACTTTGCATTCGCTAAATAAATAAATAAAATTAATTTGCACCTTTTCCTGTAAATTTTCAACTGTTTTCTCTTAACTTTTGAACTTTCTCCAAAATTTACAACTTTTTCCCAAAAATTAGAATTTTTTTTCTAGTAAATTTGCAACTTTTTCTGTAAATTTGACTTTGTCTCTATTAATTTGCAACTTTTTTCTCATTAATTTTCAGCTTTTTCTGAATTTTTTCCCCTGTAATTTTTCATGTTTTTTTCCTCATAAATTTCCAATTTTATTTTCATACATTTGTGACTTTTTCTCAAAAAGTTACAGTTTTCTTTCCTGTAAATCTGCATTTTTCCCCTCTAAATTTGCAACTTTTTTCTCACAGATATGTGACTTTTCTTGTAATTTTTCATGGTTTTTTTTTCCTTATGAACTTTTTTCCTGTAAATTTTCAACTTTTTTAACTGTAAATTTGCAGTGCTCATCTGGATGCTTTCAAATCTTCATTCTGTGTAATAAAATTGCAATTTGTGACTTTTTAAAATGTTTAAATTGGCATCTTTTTTCATATCTTTGCACCTTTATTCTTGCAAATTTGTACCTAATTTACATTTACACAGTAGTACCTCTTGCTAAATTGGTGAATACCCCCCCACCTTCCACCCCCAGACAGAAAAGCAAAGCGTTCATGAATCCCCCCTGCATGTTTATGGACGACGGCATTAACAAAGATAATTAGCCACAGTGGACACACGTCTAGTTTGCAGTGCAGAATTAGACATATTGGATGGACATATTGAAGATAGACGAAAGATGACTGAAATCTACCTCTGGGGGGGGTGCTCGTTAATTTAATAGGGTGGGGGTAGAAGCAGATGTTCTTCTCGTTGATGTTACTGCAGAAAAGGCCTGGAGGAAGTTAATCGATACTCACACCATTCCTCTGCCCTCATTGTCTCCTGCACATCTGGACCGGACACCTCCTCCATTAGCACAGTTAGCCATGCTATCAACCACTCACACTGATAATGCTTTATTTGGGCTTTAAAATTCTAACATTAAATTAGAATTAAGTCAGTTAAGTCAGTTAAGGTGACAGAGTTTCTAAATCTTCATTCTCCTAAACTGATATTGAAAATATACTATTATCAAAACTAGATGAGTCAGTATCTCTTCCAAAATCAAAATGGGAGACAGGCCTATCAATCAATAAAGATGAAAACTCCTGGACTCAAACACGTTTAAACACTTAAGATGACTAAAAACTCTAATTTACAACTCATACAGTACAAAGTTCTACATAGAACTCATTACACAGGACAAAGGATGTTCAAAATGGACCTGAGTCACACAAACATCTGTTCCCATCGAACCAGGAACGTCTGGGGCCTGCGTGTGTGTGCGTGTGCGGGTGTGGGTGTATGTGAGTGTGTGTACGCAAGCGCATGTGCAGGTGTGCGTGAGTGTGGGTTCACATGTACATGCGTGGGTGTGGATATGTGTGTGTGCATGTATGTGTGTAAATATGCGAGGGTGTGTGTGGGTGTAGGTGGACATGTGTGATGTGTGTATGTGTGTGTACACGTGAGGGTGGGCCTGCGTGTGTCGGGGAGAAAGTACCTGCGGGGAGATGCGTGGTTGTGGAGGGTGTGTGTGAGGGAAAGACCTCTTTGGGCGGCGGGGGCTTGGGGGGTGGGGCGGGCTATCTGGTGGCTGGCGGGATGGTGGCTCGGTTTCCACTCTCCCTGGCTGTCCTGCCGTTGTGTCCTGGGGCGGGGCGCTTTGCTGGCTGGGGTGGATGGTTATGGGGGGGGTGCGCTTTGGGACATCATTTGACATGTGGCTTGCCATATTATTATATATGTTTGTGTATACACATACAGGGTGTGTACAAGATGTGTGAGAGTAAGTGTGAGTGTGGCTGACCCATCGTGCCCGTGGTGTTGGAGAGCGCTGGGGTACGGCGTTGGCGAGTCTTGGGTTGCACAGCCTGGCGCCCCTCGCCCTGGAATGGGATCTGGGGGCGGTGGGTGGCTTCCAGAGCCAGTTTGGGAGCTGGCCTCTGGGGGAGGAAGGGGGGGGGGGCAGGCTCATTCTTGGACAGCCCCCCTCCCAGTCTTACCTCCCCCCTAAACACTTAAGGGTTTTGGGGTGGGGGTGTGCTGTATGGTGTCGGTGAAGAGAATCCATCTGTCTACTACTGCACCGTGGGGCCACCCTTACCTCAGTTTTAATCCCACTGTAGACACTGAGAGCCTGGGGGTGGGTGGGTGGGAGCGCTGCTGCCATTAGCAATGGGTAGTGGTGCCCTATTACACTGTCCCCCCAATTTTAACTGCACTTTGGTAGTTCACACACCTGCACCCAATGACACCACACAAATAACATTCACTCATCATGATTCGTGCATGGGGGTGGGGGTCTCCCTTCACCCCTGCTGCCCTCCTTCTGCCGGGGGCCTGGCTGGTGACCTGGGGCCGGTCATGCTGTCGTCATCCCAAGGCACTACCGTGACTGAATAGGTGCGAGCAAGGGAGTGAGCGAGTGAGTGAGAGAGCAAGTGAGTAAGAGAGAGTGAGGGACTGATGAGTAGTGATGGTGGTGTTGAGTGGTGTTTGTGTGGTGCTTTGCATGTCGGGTGGCATCTCTGGGTGCTTGCGGTGGGTCCCTTGGTTGTTCGCTCTGGGCGGGCATTAGTGGTGGTGGGCTGCTTCTGTGGCCGCAGCTGCCCTGGGGCGGGTTGGCGGGGGTGTGGCTGCTGGTCCTCGCCGGCACCCCCCCCCCCCCTTCCCCGGCTGCTGCTGGGCACTGGCACATGTTCATGCCCACTGTATCTGCACGGTGGCTGCCCCCAAGTGTTAAGGGTGACTAAATGTGAGCGAGTCAGAGCGAGCACAAGTAAATGTGAGTGAGTCAGAGCGCGAATGAGAGCGTTTATGAGTGAGTGCGAGTGGAAGGAAGCATGTGTGAGTGTCTGTGAGGGCGAGCGGGAATGGGAGTGAGACTGAACAAGTATAGGAGTGAATGAGTGAGTGTGGGAGTACGAGTGTAAGATTGTGTGAAGGAGAGGGTGAGTGAGAGTGAGTGCATGTGAGTATGAGTGAGTGTGTGCGAGAGCATGAGCGTGTCAGTGCGTGAGAGTGAGGGTATGTGCTGGTGGGGGGTGCTGGACTGAGGGGATGGCACCTCCTCGTACCTCCTGGCCCACAAGGACTCCCTTGGGACCCCCCCCATGGGGCTCCCCACACCTTTTTGCCACCTTCCCTGGGCGTGGGGGCCTGGAGACTCCTGGGGTGTGGGTCAGGAGCGCTGGGGTCAGCGTGGGCCTGCTGTGTGTGTGTGTGTGGGGGGGGGGGTGTCCGGGGGATGGGGGGGGGGAAACCACGTGTGTGTGTGTATACACACATGTTCTTTTACAGGTGCAGATACCAGACTCGTGATGAGACCTTTTCAGAATTAGAAACAGTTTGTCTTCTGTTTGTTTCAGTTGTGTCAGTTTGTTTGTTCTGTCTGTTCCTTTCCCTTTTCTTCCCCCTCCCTTCCCCATTCCCTCCCTGTCGGGTCTGTCATGGACAAAACAATTTAAATAAAGTATTAAACATTATTACAAGAGGAGTCATATCCTTTTGGCAAAGTAAATCTGGCACAATAAGGGAAGCAGATTTCTGTTCTGCTCACCCAGCTGCTTGACAGGACAAGGGGAAAAAATAAAACAAAATTCTCACATCCAGTCAGTGCTGGCTAATATGCTACACAGTCTGACAACTGAAGCTAAAGGTTAATGTTAGCCTAAAATATGGGATCCCCATTAAAATGTCAATCTCAGAGAAATGATGAAAGAGAGAAGGTGAGGTGAGCTGAGGTTCATCAGCATTTAAAGCAATACCATACAAGACAACCCGTTCTAAGAAGAGCTCCTTCCCCGTGTGTAAACTGGTGCTGCAATAACTGGTGTTTTAGTGAAAAAAAACAAAAACAAAAAAAAAGTTGTGAATTTATGTGAAAAAGGTTGCAGATTTATGAGAAAGAAAATTGCAATTTTTTGAGAAAAAAGTGACAAATGTACAAGAAAAAAAATTGCAATTTTTTTCAGGAAAAAGTTCCAAATTTCTGAGGGAAATAATCACATATTTATCAGGAAAAAGTTACAAATTCATGAGGAAAAAAAATGGAAAATTTGCAGGGAAAAAGTTGCAAATTTTTGAGGAAAGAAGTAACAAATTTTTGAGAAAAAATGTTGCAATTTTTTTTTTTTTTTTAGGAAAAAAATTCCAGATTTATCAGGAAAAAGTTACAAACTTATGAGGAAAAAACAGAAAATTTATAGGAAAAAAGTTGCAAATTTCCCTTTGTGTAAATTGGTGCTACAATAATTAAACCCTGAGGTGTTTTGCTGCTCTGGTGATAACCAGCAGCTCAAACACCGATGTTTAGCGCCGCTCAGAAAACCATGAGCAGGAAAACGCAGAGATAACACCATGCCACCCGGCCCGCACTAAAACTGCTCACTGAGAGAAGGACGGTGGGGGTAAGGCTTCTGAATGAGGGAAACCTTCCCCCTGCAGTCTGGGAATCCTCCAGCTGAAGTAGGGCATGATGTGAGGGATTTTTATACTCCAGTTAACCCTCCGCACCACCACCACAACCGTGCCCCACTTTGATGCACGCCGGCAAGTGGCAGAGGCAGGACGTCTCCAGACTGTCAGAACCATCACGCTCCAGCTCTCATGGACCTAGATTTAGTAGTGAACACCCCAACACGTTCTATCTTCTTATTCTTCCACCAAAAACTCTGATGCTGCCTCTGCTTCATCTCCATTAAATGGTAAAATGGTAAATGGCGTTCACTTATGCAGCGCTTTTTCCTCATCTCTGGATGGCCAAAGTGCTTTACAGATCCTGCTATCCACATGATGGCAGTGGAGCTGCCATGCACAGGTGCTGGCCTGACCCACCAGGAGTATCTGGGGGTTCAGTGTCTTACTCAAGGACACTTTGACATGCAGACTGCAGACAGAGCGGGAATCAAACCACTAACCCTCCGCTGAGTAGTCAGCCACACTACACCTGCACCACAGCCGCCCCCATTAAATACCTTATATTCACATTTGACATTTTTTCACTCAGTTTCTGAAATATTTACACAGAAAGACAAATTTTCACCATTGAAATCAATGATCAAAAACTCATAAACCATCACAAAAACTATTTTTCTCAGTAATTCTGTCACCGTAATTTTATTTTATTTATTTAACCTTTATTTATACAGGGTAGTTCCACTGAGAGGCAACCTCTCTTTTTCAAGGACGCCCTGTTCACACTCACACCAGGAAGCTGCCCAGTCCAACCACAGACTGACCTGTGGCCACTGAGCAGCTCCAGTGGAGCAGCAGGGCTCAAGGGCCTTGCACAAGGGCACCACAGTGGGGTTAAGAAGGGTGGGGCAAACACTGCTGTGTCATCTGCCCCACCCACATCTGATCCTGCCGGTCCAGGGATCGAACCCGCGACCCTCCGCTCACCAGTCCACATCCCTAACCATTAGGCCCCCACTGCCCACCGTTCACTACATCCCATCAGTGCTCCTCAATACTGCATTGTTTGTCATCATTGTCATAATTTCTTTCACAAAAATGAGAATTCCTGACTGGTGAAGTGCAGCCAGAGGGATGGGGGTGTTCACTAATATAGCATGAGGTAAAAATGTATCAATGTAAATTAGGTACAAATTTGCATGAATAAAGGTGCAAAGATGTGATAAAAGATGTTAATTTAAACATTTAAAATGTTGCAAATTACAGTTTAATTAGACAAAATAAAAATGCAACCAGCAAACAAATGAGTGATGTAAATTCATGAGAAAGAGGTCAGAAATTTCTGAGAAAAAAAAAAATAGTTGCAAATCTACAAGGAAATTTTTTGAAAATTTACTGGAAAAAAATTCAAATTTACAAGAAAAAAACTGCAAATTTACGTGAAAAAAAATCTGCTGCTATTTTCTTGAAAATTTCCAACTGTTGCTCGTGAATTTGCAACTTTCTTTTTGTTCATGAATTTGCAACTTTTTTCTCAAAAATTTGCAGTTTTTTCTCATAAATTTGCAACTTTTTTCTCCATAAATTTGCAGCTTATTTTCCTCGTAAATTTGCAGCTTTTTTCCCTCATAAATTTGCAACTTTTTTTCATAAATTTGCAGCTTTTTTGTAAATTTGCAACTTTTTTCTTGAAATTTTGCAACTTTTTGCTCGTAAATTTGCAACTTTTTTTCTTCTTAATATGCAATGTTCATGTGAATGTTTGTTAAATTTTTTATTCTACACAATTAAATTGTAATTTGCAATTAAAAAAATCTAAATTGCCATATTCTACTCATATTTTTGCATTTTTACTCTTGCAAATTTCTACTTAATTTGCATATGTTTAGACTTTATGCTAATTTTGTGAATACCCCCATCCCCCTTGTTAAGAAATACCAAAGGTTCAACACACACCGTCCATTCAAAGAACTCTGAAGTGTCGGTGAACCATCCATGGACTGACAACTGTTTGACTCACCGACAGCAGAGAGTCGGCTTGTATTCTAGCTACTGTAGGATCTGGAGATGAAGAAAAACAATGTGCTGCTGCATGCACGGGTCTGCTGAGAGCTGCAGGGAAAACACCCGGACACCAGCAGACGTGTGTGGAGACATTCTACATCTGAGAGGCAGAGAAACCAGGATGCCCAAAAACATCCACAAGTAAAAATGGAGTACATGTGCTCCTCTCCCTTGCTTTACTTTCTTCCTCTAGTTTCTGTTAATCAGTAAAAACTACAAGTCCCACATTCCTCAAATCGCAACGAGCCAATCAGAGCAGAGCAGGCACATGCCAGGCCACCAATGCCAATATGGCCGACATGCGAGGGATGAGTTGCGTCTCACATATGTTGTCATATGTGTGTAAACAAAAGCCGACCATTTGAAAACTGTGCAGGCATGGACTGACAATACTCAGCTGCTCTGTGCTACCAATGAGGCCCCGAGGCATCGGCACCTCTGGTGCTTTCATGTTTAGAGAGGAGTTTTCACGTCACCAAAAGCGACTGCTGGTTACAGTTATTACAACACCTGTGGAAGAGAGTGATTCATCTCCTGGTGAACTTCCCCATGGCGTTACTGTGGAATATTATCAATTAATGGAATCCCTGTATAAACAATCCATCAAAATTCTGGATAAGAAGACACAACAGTATCACCATTGTGGTATACTTGCCAAACACAAGATGTTAAAGTGTCTGTGACACAATTCAGGAACTATGGATCAATATTAAGTATGAATTTATCTTCAGTAGTCCACATAGTTGGTTCTGTTGACTTAGAATGCTAAATAAGTGGAAAAATATTTCTAAGTGAATTCAAATTTAGCGCCGTGTTGCACTAACGCGGTATCTGGAGACTCGCCTCGTTTCTGGATATGACGTCATGAGGTGAAGTTCCTCTCGGCTGATCCATGTGCTGTCAATGTAAACAAGTTGTTTAGCTTCTGTATCAGCGAAGAAATGCTGAAACGTTGCGTGGTGGCTGGGTGTTCAAATTGCTCCAGTGAACATATAAGCCTTTTCTCATTCCCAAAAGATCCAGATCTTCTTAAAAAAATGGGCGAAGCAAGTACAGAGAACAAGGGACAAATGGCGACCAACACCATCTTCTGTACTCTGTAGCGATCATTTCACTGCAGACAGTTTTGAGGAGGCGCCTGCTATACAGGAATCTTTAGGCTTGAAAGTTCGTGACAGACGGGTTCTAAAATCAACTGCCATACCTACAGTTTTCAAACGAAAACCCACAGCTCAAGACGATATCAACATATCAAAGCAGCGCAGAGAAGCAACAGTGTCAAAACTCGCCTGGAAAAGAGTTTGTGTAATTGATTTTTTTCCCACATAAGGTGATAGTGATTTTATTATATTTTTTCCGCCAAAAGTAAAATCCTCCCCTATGAATTTTGAAGCCGAGTGTTGACTTTACTCCAAATGGAACGACTCTGTGTTAAAAAACATATTACTTTTTTCAGTTTTCATTTTTATAAATCTCATTGCCTACTGAAACTGGATATCTCAGCATTTTTTTTTAATTCCTCGAACACCCGATCGGGGAAATTTAGATCTATCTGTATATTACCATTCAGTGTTTTGGAGGCGACCGATGTCCATCTCTAACCCTTCACCGTCGGACCCTTCATCCTCTGAAACGTGGGAGTCATCTTCGCTTCCTGAACGATATGGTTCAAATAAATAGGGTTGCAGTCCTTCGTTAGAACCAACTCGCTCTTCTTCATCACTCGGTCCTGCTCCTTCCTCAAAAACTATCGACAAATCGCTCAAATCTTCACTGAAATCGCTCACAACTTCCTCCGCTTCAGTGTACTCAGCCATGCTTGTTTGCATCTGTGGTTCACCTCATTACGTCACAAAATGGCGGCGGCGTTTGACCCAATTTCGACAAACGAACATCGCAATCGTCTGCATCACGATGTAATTTATGATAGTATATGGAAAAAAAATTTTACTGAATTTTTTTGTCTACACAGAATAAAAACACAGTAGTTCTTTCTAATGATGTCTTGGTTAAATTATGTCACGGACTCTTTAAGCTTTGAAAATATGATCATGTATGCAAATATACGGTTGGTCTTTAAAATTATCCATGGTTCTGCACCCCCACCCCTTAAGACTTTTGTGTACCTGACTTCTGAACAAAATACCAGAATAACAAGGACTTCCTCTAGGTGGCGTTGTTGCATCCCCCTACGTAAAACTGCTTTTGGACAGTCAGCCTTCTCATACAAAGCTATAACGGAATGGAACAAACTACCCACTGCTTTGAAGACCAGAACAGATTACAGAGACTTTTCCACAGAGACTAAAAATGGATTTTAAGTAATCAAGCCTGCCAGCATTGACTCTCCCCCTTAAATGGAATTTGAAATTGTACTCTTAAATTGTTTTTGTGTGTGCTGCTTCTCTTATTTTTTACCTTTTAAACTTACTCCCTGCTTGTTTCAGGGTCAGCAGTTTCTGAAACCCGACCTGAATTGCTGTCTATATGTGCTGTTTTTCTTTTAGTATCTTCCTGCCTGCCTCAGGGACTACAGATGGAAATTAGTGAGAACACTATAATCTGGTCCAGAGCATCTTTACCCTGTGTTTAATGTTTTTTTCTGTACATAGTCCCTGACAAATAAACCACTAAACTAAATTAAACTGTTGAGTTGGTGTATAAATAATAAATAACAGCCTGATATTGGTACCCACAGCTATGCATTCCTACGATAGACAGACTTTATTGATCCCAAACTGGGAAATTACAGTGTAACACCAGCATGACAGTAGACGACTGGTGTGTGGTCGACTACTGTTACACAACAGTTACAACAGATGATAAAAGTAGAGAATTTATGAAAAAAAATGAAAATTTGCAAAAAAAAGTTGCAAATTAATGAAAGAAAAAGTTACAAAATTATGAGGAAAAAAGCTGCAAAATTACAAGGAAAAAAATGCAAATTTACATTGATAAAACTTGCAAGTTTATGATAAAAGTAGGAAAATTATGAGAAAAAGATGCAAATTCACAAGCTGCAAATTTATGAGAAATAAGTTGTAAATTTATGATAAAAGTTGCAAATTTATGAGAAAAAAGATGCAAATTAACAAGAAAAAGATGCAAATTTACAAGAAAAAATTGCTAATTTATGATAAAAAAAATTTGTAAATTTATGATAAATATTTACAAGAAAAAACTAACAAATTTACAATGATAAAAGATGCAAATTTAGGAGAAAAAGCTGCACATTTACAAGAAAAAATTGCAAATTAATGAGAAAAAAAATTTGTAAATTTATGAGGAAAAATTTACAAGAAAAAAGTAACAAATTTACAATAAAAGCTGCAAATTTATGACAAAAAAGCTGCAAATTTACAAGAAACAAGCAAATTTGCAAGAAAAAACTGCAAATTAATGAAAAAAAATTTACAATTAAACAGTTGCAAATTTACGATGATAAAAGTAGCATACGAGAAAAAAACTGCAAATTCACATGAACATGATATCATAGGTTGTGAATAAACAGACAATAATCCTGTCCAGCATGATGTTACAGCGGGAGCGTTTCTGATTGGTTGCCGGGTTACATGACACAGACTTCCCTCCATTCACTGAGCAGAAGTCCTCTGTGATGAGGAGGAAATCGTCTCCATCCCTGATCACCTCCGTTAGAGCCCAAACACTGCAGACTGGACGCGTGCACCTGGACCTTCTGACCACAGCATGACTGGACACCAGCAGGGACCCAGAACCAGACGTTGGACACACATAGGGCTGAGCTGAAATAAATAAACGTGTCCATGGGGAGGTGATGATGCTGCAGGTTGACTAGCAGACAGACAGACAGACAGATGGCAGGCCTGCATGTCTGATGATGCTGAATTTTAAATGGGGGGGGGGGGTAAAAAGACCCATCAAGGATGGAGCCATGTGCTGCAGGGTAGTGACGTCTGCTGCAAAATTAAAGTGGATGTTTAACCCCCACCCCACCCACTTACAAAAAAAGTGATTTGCTCCGTGGCACGCCCATTTGCATGCACGTGAATGTGCGTGCGTGCTTGTGTGCAGCTGGTGCTGCGTGCAGGCCACGCCTTGCTGGTGCCCACGCCAGCGGCAGCAGCGCTGCCCGGCCTCCGGAGCAGCAGAACCGGCGCATCATCCAAGCCGGGGATCCGCAGGCCCCTGCGGCGTTTAACACGTGCACGGCAGCAGCGTGCACGCGCAGCAGCCACTGAAACCCTTTCTCTGTCACTCCCCCATTCTCTGCGCACACATCCAGCCTCCATAACGGGATTAATTGGCTTTAATTGGTTCGTTGTTTCCAGATTATAAATATGAAGTAAAAATAGAAATAAGGGTGAAGGGGGGAAGTGATAAACCAGGCAAGGCCGAGAGAGGGGGGTAAAGATGGGCTTGCGTGAAGGGGGAAGAATCGGGCTACTTACGGTGCGGATCCCGGGTAGAAAATCCCGCAGCCAGCAGCGGGGAGGTGGTGGTGGCAGCGGCGGGGGACGGACGGAGCTCCGGGGTCCGCCGGGAGAAGGGTGGGGGGTCGGTTAAGGCTGGGCCGGGGTCCGCTGCCCGTAAAGTCCCGAGGTTTGACAGATAAATCCTGGATCGCTCTGATTTCCCTGCTGCCACACTGGATCCCAAACCCCGACAGCTGCGGGAAGCTCGAGGCACGGGGGAGGGCGACTTCCGGGAGAGACTTTCATAATAAAACCACCACGCTTAAAAAAAAAATACTTTCACGTGCAGCGCAGTGTTGTCCCGTGTTCTGCAGCGCATTTCAGTCCGTGTCGCTTCAATACGTCACCCGTTCTCCTTCTTCCTTCACTGCTGACGACTGTTGTTACATTTGGGCAGCATGGTGGTGCAGTAGTTAGCACTGTTGCCTAACAGCTAGAAGGTTCCAGGTTCGAATCCCCAGGCTGGCAGGGATAGGAACCTTGTTGTGTGGAATTTGCATGTTCTCCCTGTGCTGCGTGGGTTTACTCCGGGGGCTCCAGTTTCCTCCCGCAATCCAAAGACATGTATGTTAGGTTAATTGGTTGTTCTAAATTGTCGCTAGATATCTGCTTCCTATAGGCCCTTAGAATGAATGAATGAATTTATTTCGGATAATACAGTACAGGTTAAAAGAAACTATAATATAACAACAAGGTCAAATTAGACAAAGACTCCTTCTACTAAACAATTCCACGTGAGTTATCCGAAATCTCTCAGTCACATTTTGTCTTAGCCTTGTTTTAAATTGTAATCGCTCTTGTCTTGTTTTCTCTTTTTTCTCCTTTGAATTCTTGGATGGAATATGGGTGGACAATATAAGCTGCGGCTTCAGCCATCACCCATTTCGGATAACTCACGTGGAATTGTAGTGTAGCGAACTCAATATGAGCACCCTACTTGGCTTGCCAAGTGGGTTGACCCTATTGGCGACACAGGTAGGGTGCGGGACTCCGGAGCGGGAGGCGTGAGTTCGAATCTCCCGGTGGGACGTCGCCATGTCGAGCAGCACGTTACATTGGTGTCAGAAGTGGGATCTCCTGTCCAAAGCAGTAATGGGGCGCTGACATCGGGACGATGTCGAGAACCAGAGGGGAGTAGTGTAGCGAACTCAATATGAGCACCCTACTTGGCTTGCCAAGTGGGTTGACCCTATTGGCGACACAGGTAGGGTGCGGGACTCCGAAGCGGGAGGCGTGAGTTCGAATCTCCCGGTGGGACGTCGCCATGTCGAGCAGCACGTTACAGTATAGTAGAAGGAGTCTTTGTCTAATTTGACCTTGTTAGGTTATATTATACAGTTTCTTTTAACCTGTAATGTACTATCCGAAATAAATAAAATTCATTCATTCATTCATTCATTCAAATGGGTGATGGCTGAAGCCGCAGCTTATATTGCCCACCCATATTCCATCCAAGAATTCAAAAGAAAAAAGAGTAAACGAATACGAGAATAGAGGGTTAGTACTAGTGGTGGTCTTTGAGACTAGAAAAAGCGCTATATAAGTACAGGTCCTTATCCCTGTTGTTGACGGCCATGTTGCTAATGTTAGCTAGCGAGTTCCTTTAGCAAATGCGGACTGTTGAAACTTTTTTCTTAAAGACGCACTCTGGTGACTATAAATCCCTATAAAATGTCTAAAATGGTGTCTTATGCCTTTGTTGCTAAAAACAAAATCTTTCATTATTTCACCCCCCCCCCCCCAATTCAAAAACCAGGATCTATGATCACTAGGCCCCAACCACATACCACAAGGCTAATAGTGGCTAGCACTACATTATCAGAATAGATCCTGTGATAAAAAGAGTTACCTGTTGAAGGACATGCCCAGCTGTATGCACGGTGGCCAAGAAATTGACATCAGCCATTTTCTTGGCTGCATCAGTCTGCATCAGTCCTTAAAAGCAGTTTAATGGTTAAACTGTGGAGAAAGGAAGCAGGTGAGGCAATGAGCTAAACAACACAGAAACTTTATTCCATTTACAACATACAGTACAGTAAAAGAGCTCCTGGGTCTCTGTGCTTTTGTCAGGTCAGGCATTGGCTTGCTTGCTACCGGATAACCATGAAAACCGGTACTACCTGTCTCATGGGTCGGGCCGTCGGCGACTCAACCGGCATCCCCGCCCTTCTGAGGGCGTGGAGGGTGAAACAGGGCATCCTGGCAGAACTAAAAACAATATCTGTCACAGGTCTGTGGTGGACCACTCCCAGTTACACAGGGTGAGACTGGACATCCTGGCAGATAAATACATCTGTCACAAGGTCTGTGGTGGACTGTGCCAGTCGGTGCATTGTGACATGCACTACACAAAGGGCAGAGATAAACAAACCTATCATCTGGTCAGTCACTGCAACAGATACTGGAGTCAGTTTGTCTTGGCTTGTCCTTGCCACTGATATTACCTTTATCTGCCAAGAATGTGCTGCTAGTCCAGCAAAAGCTAGCAGTACTCAAATACTTTGCAAGCAGTCTCATGAAATGGTCAATCAGAAAGCAACTCATACCGGCTCGGACGCCACCCGGGCTTACAAGGTCCGCGCTGATCTGTTCACACTCCGACAGGCAGTGAAAAGTAAGCTAGGAGCAGGAAGACAAAAGAAGAGGAAAACAGCAACCTTGTGTGTAGCAGAATGGAATGTACACACTCTGTTGGACAGAACAACATCACAGCGCCCAGAAAGACAGACTGCGCTTGTGGCCCTGGAAATGAACAGGTACAATGTAGACATAGTTGCACTTAGTGAAACAAGATTTCCTGGATATGACAGCTTGGAAGACCATGGGTACATCTTCTTTTGGAGTGGGAGATCAACTCAAGAAAGGAGAGAAGCAAGAGTGGGCTTTGCAGTTAGAAAGGAGATAGCAGCAATGCTTGATGAGGAACCGGTGCCAATCAACGACAGGATAATGACTATGAGACTCCCACTACAGCGGAAGATGTATGCCACACTCATCAGTGTATATGCCCCAACAATGACCAACACAGAGGAGGTGAAGGAAGAGTTCTACAGTGATTTACGTGAGACTATCAGGCGTGCACTGACTGATGACAGGCTGATACTCATTGGAGATTTTAATGCCAGAGTTGGTTCGGACACCGAGAAATGGAAAGGAGTGCTAGGCAGTCATGGAGTAGGCAAGTGCAATGCAATGGAGAACTCCTACTTGCACTATGTTCAGAGTACAACCTTGTGATAACCAACACTCTATTTAAGCACAAGGACACACACAAGAAGACATGGATGCACCCAAGATCCAAGCACTGGCACTTATTAGACTACATCATAGTCAGACAGAGAGACAGAAGGGATGTATTGGACACCAGAGCAATGAGAGGCGCGGACTGTGGCACTGATCATGTTATGCTGAGATCTAGATTAAGGATTTGCAGACGAAAATAGCACTGCAGGACGGGTGCAAAGCCACCACAGAAGCTAAACACTAGTGCACTGAAAGGCCAAAAGAAGCAGGAAGAACTTACACAGGAAATGGATGAAAACTTGAAAGACTGGGACAGCAACAACTCAGAGAATGACATAGAAGAGAAACGGGCAACACTGAAGGATACGGTGTATCAGACTGTGAGGGATGTATTAGGCTACCCTGAGAGGAAACGTCAAGATTGGTTTGATGAGCATGATGAACACCTGAAGAAACTATTAGAAGGGAGGAAATACAGCTAGGCAGGAAAACCTACAGTGTAACACAAGGTCAAAGAAGAAGAAATATTCAAAGGCTCAGAGTGAGCTACAGAAATACACCAGAGAGATGAAGTCCAACTGGTGGGATGAAAAAGCGGAGGAACTTCAAACTGCAGCAGACAGGAAGGACATGAAAACATTTTTCACAGGTTTGAGAGAAATCTACGGCCCTAAACCAAGAGGATTGATCCAACTAAAGGCTATGGATGGTGAAACAGTTTTGCAGGAGAAAGACAAGATCCTGGACAGATTTGCAGACCACTTTGACCAACTACTAAACAACCCTGGAGATCTCACTGAAGAGGCTAAAGAAGCTCTAGTGCAGCGACCAGCTGTATCAAGTCTGGATGAATCACCAAATTTTGATGAACTAATGGCAGCTATCAGGACAACACAGGATGGTAAAGCTCCAAAAAGGGATGGAATTCCAGCAGAAGTGTGGAAATTTGGTGGTGTTCAGCTGACCAACTGCCTGCACAAGCTCATCCAAGAGATATGGGATGCCCAGAAAATACCTCAAGACTGGAAGGATGCAAGTATTGTGCCTTTGTTCAAGAAAGGTGACAGGAAGGATTGTGAAAATTACCGAGGTATATCACTACTAGCCACTGTTGGTAAGATTCTCTCACGTGTACTACTTAACAGACTCAGTGAACACATTTCGCAGAATGTACTACCGGAAACCCAGTGTGGCTTTAGAAGTGGAAGAAGCACAATGGACATGATTTTCTGCTTGAAACAGGTTCAAGAAAAGTGTGTCGAACAGGACATGCTGCTTTATGTAGTCTTCATAGACTTCAGTAAAGCCTTCGATACTGTTTCACGACAAGGACTTTGGCAGGTACTCAAGAAATATGGTTGTACAGAGAAGTTTGTCAGCCTGATCGAGGCACTCCATACAGGTATGCAAGCAAATGTGGCAATGAGTGGTTCAGTATCTAAAGACTTTTCAGTAAGCAACGGGGTGAAACAAGGGTGTGTGCTGGCACCTACACTCTTCTCGCTATATCTGGCAGCCATGCTTGGGGTGGCCTTCAGAGACACTTCAGAAGGAGTATACATTCAAACAAGGAAAGAAGCAGACTTGTTCAATGTGGCACAGTTTAAAGCCAAGAGTAAGACATCGATAAAGATAGTAAGAGAAATTCTCTTTTCTGACGACAGTGCTCTAGTTGCACACAGCGTGGAAGATATGCAATCTTTAGTGGAGACCGGCACCGCTCTCACACCCTTCTTCTTCCAGCGGCTCCGACAGTTACTCCTCTCCCCTGGGAAGTTATAGTCCTTACTGTCCCGTCTGATACCCCCTGGTGACACCTCCTCTTTCAGTCCATTATTCCCCCCTTTCCCAGCTGCCTTCTCTGGGTGGAGAAGTCCCACACCATGCCGGCGCCCCCCCCCCCCCCATCCTTTGGGCTTGAGCCGGCGCCCATAGCGGCTATAACGGGGGTTGCCCATCCAGTCGAACCACCCTGCTGGTGGGGTATACAGGATGGCATGTCAGTCTGTGGAGGGAAAAAGGGAGGGTGAGAAAACACATTAGCTTCACAAGCACAGGTCCTTGCAGAGGGATCACCAACTTGCAGAGCCACCAACAGTGGGCGTCCGTGCCGGGGAGCTTGGGCCAACACCACCTGCTCATCTGCCAACACAAAAGCGGGCTTCAGCCTGTCGATGCAGACGGTCTCCCTACGTCCCCCCAAGTCTAACACAAAATGCTTCACCCCAGGTTCCAACACCCTGAACGGTCCGTCGTACAGTGGGCACAGCAGGATCCGGTGCGCATCATGCCTGACGAAAACAAAACTGGCGTTCTGTAAGCTTTTTGGGACAAAAGTGTGGGGAAAACAATGGTGGGCCAGGCCCGGTACGTTATAAGCCTCCGTACTGTGCAAAAAATTGCACGGGCGGATCAGCCTCAGGTGCGGGGTTTTCCGGTAAAAACTCTCTGGGGATCTGCAGCGGCTGAGAAAAAACAAGTTCTGCCAGGGAGGCTGCCAAATCCTCCTTAGGTGCAGAGTGCAACCCTAAAAGAACCCAGGGCAGGGGGTCGACCCAATCTGTATCCGTGAGCGAAGCGCTGAGGGCTGCTTAAAGTGACCTATGAAAACGCTCGCATAAGCCATTAGCCTGGGGGTTGTACATGGTAGTGCAGTGAATTTTGACCCCCAGGCTCTGGGCAATCATGGACCAGAGTTCCGAAAAAAATTGTGGACCCCTTTCAGAAGTGATGTCCGACGGGGATCTGAATAGTGCAACCCAAGCTGACAAAAAAGCACGAGCCACTTCTGCAGACGTGGTAGAAGCCAGCGAGACCACTTCAGGCCAGCGCGTGGTGCAGTCCACGATTGTTAAAAGGTGCATGAAACCTTGCGACGGAGGGAGGGGTCCCACCAAATCCACGTGGATGTGGTTGAACCTCCTGGCTGGGATTTGGAACACCAAATCACAGCAAAGCACACCAGAGGGTGGGTCTGGTGTGCTTGTGCACTTCGGCGCGCTGGCACACGACGCAAGCTGTAGCCCACTCTTTCACGTCCTTGTGCAAGTGTGGTCAGACGAATTTCGCCCCCACTAGCTTGACCCAAACGCACACTCCTGGATGCGAAAAGGAATGGACCAAATAAAAAAATGTGACAGCACCAAGAGCTCGGAACCACTGGGTGCTGGTGGCTGGTGGACACGTTGTAGAGCGGGGGGGGGGGGACACCCCTCTTGCACCACCCTGCTCTCCAGCCTTAAACCAGTAGATGCAGACTGGAGTGTGCAAATGTTTGCGTCCCCAGCTTGCTCTGTGGCCATCGCAGGGAAATCTATTCCCATATAGACCGGGGAGACTAATGCGCGCAACAGCTCAACGTCGGCCATGACATTGAGCTTACTGGCGACGTGTTGAATGTTGGTAGTCAACTCCGAAATCGCGGCCAAATGCCGTTGCTGCCGGGCCAACCACGGTTCCGAGACCGTGGACATCGCGTACATCAGTGACTTATGGTCCATGAACGCGGTGAACTCGTGCCCCTCTAGCCAAAACTGGAAATGGCGTGTTGCCAGGTGGAGAGCCAGCAATTCTCTATCGAACGTGCTGTATTTGCGTTCATTGTCACGCAAAGTCCAGCTGAAAAATGTGAGTGGCTGCCACAAACCTGAGACGTACTGCTCCACCACTGCCCCTGTGGCAACATCAGATGCGTCTGTAGTGAGCACTATCCATGCAGACAGATCCATGTGGGCTAGCAACGCGGCTTCCGCAAGTGCTGTTTTAGCATTTTTAAAAGCTTGGATTCACTCGGGAGTCCAGTCGATGGTTTCCGCGGGCTTCCTTTTTTAACCACGGCATACAACGGCTGCATCAGCTGGGCTGCCCGGGGAAGGAAATGATTATAAAAATGAGCCATTCCCAAAAACTCCTGTAGTGCTCTCACGGTCTGTGGACATGGAAAGTCTGACACAGCACACACCTTATCCGGAAACGGAATCGTGCCCTCCGGCAAAATGCAATGGCCCAAAAAATCAATCACTGGCACACTGAACTGGCACTTCGCCATGTTAACTATCAGCCCGTGCACCTCCAACCTCTGGAAAACTGTCTTGAGATGGGCGATGTGCTCCTCCTCGGATGCGCTAGCTACCAGAATGTCGTCTAAGTAGACAAAAACAAAGGACAAGTCCATCATCCTCTGGAAAGTCTGCGCTGCGCCTTTTAATCCGAACGGCATGCATAAAAACTCAAAAAGGCTGAAAGGAGTTATTACCGCTGTTTTTGGAACATCTTCCGTGCACACTGGGACCTAATGGTATCTGCAGACCAGATCCACTTTCGAAAAAACACACACCCTGGCCAGGTGAATGGAAAAATCCTGGATGTATGGAATGGGATAATGATCGTGTTCCATGGCGTTATTCAAGTGCCAGAAATTGCGGCACAGTCATCACAACCCGTCGGCTTTCGGCACCATGTGTAGCAGGGATGCCCACGGGCTGTTGGAGCGCCTGACGATGCCCAACTGCTCTAAGTTGGCAAACTCCTCTCGTGTGCTTGCCAGTTTAGCTGCATCCAAGCATCGAGGTCATGTGAACACCGGCGGGCCTTTTGTTGTTATAAAGTGTTTGACCCCGTGTTTCATGACTGTAGCCGAAAAAGTCGGGACTGTGAGTGCTGGGAACTGCGTGAGCAAATGTTGGTACTTACCCCCTGGAGCTATAACGTTAGCCAGTGTTGTCGACCCAGCTCCCCGAGCTGTACAGGGCAGTGAGGTGAAAGAGACAGCATCCACTAACCTCCTATTAACAACAACGACTAACAATCCATGAGCACATAAAAAATCTGCACCTAAAATGGGGCCGGAACATGCAGCTACCACAAAGTCCCACTGAAAGTTGCGTCCATGTAAGCATATCGTCAGTGTCTGCTCCCCAAATGTCCTGATGGTTGATCCGTTGGTGGCTGTGAGCTTGGGACTGCTGCTTCCTGCCACCCTGTCTGCGTTGACCGGCAGGATGAGGCTGTTCTGGGAGCTGGAGTCCACCAAAAATCGTCTCCCCGAATGTGTGTCCGTGACATAAAGCAGTCTGTTCCTGTTGCCATCAGTTGCAGCTAGCACTGAATTCCGAACTTGCCTCCTTCCCAGCTTCTTGAATTGGCATGGCGACAGGCAGCGTTGGGCATTTGAGCTGAAACGGCAATGATAAAAACAGATCGCCCCATTCTGTCGTCTCCTGGTGTCCGTCCTGGCTACCACGAATGGTTCCTCGACCTCACTGGAGTCCCTCATGGATGCCGGTGCCACTGTCTGCATGCTGAGAGTTCTGGTTGCCAAAATAATGCAGTTCGCTTCCTGCGCCAGGGTGCGGTAGTCTTTGGTAATCAGCCTCAGCGAGGTGGCTAGGCTCACCCTCGCTGTAGCCAGTAGATTCCTGAGGAACAAGTGGGCAAACAGGAAAGATTTCTTGTCCCTCCCCCTCAGCGCCAACATGCTTTCCATGAGCTCCACTGCTGATCTGTCCCCTAACTCCAAATGCGTTAGGAATCTCTCTGCCCTCTCACTGTCAGAAATGGTATAGCGCTGGAGAAGCATCCTCTTGAGCACTTCATATTTTCCTTGGGCCGGTGGCTCCTGGAGCAGGCTCGTCACCTGTTGCGTGGTGCGCGCATCCAGAGCAGCGACTACATAGTAATACTTGGTATCGTCATTGTTATCCTGTGGAGCGTGAACTGGGCTTCTATGTGCAAGAACCATGCGGTTGGGTTGTGAAGCCAGAAGTCTGGGAACTTGTCTGAGACAGTGTACGCGGTGCTGGTGTTCTCCCTCCAGGTAGTCTCCAGGGCAGTGCTTGGCTCGTTTTCCATGGCACGTCTTAGGGTCACCAATGTGGAGAAAGGAAGCAGGCGAGGCAACGAGCTAGACAACACAGAAACTTTATTCCATCTCCAACATACAGTACAGTAAAAGAGCTCCCGGGTCTCTGTGCATTCCTCTTTTATATCTTTAATACCATGCATTGAGACCCGGAACTTCTGACCATAATACATTGTTGTTTAGAACAAAGCCTGTGTGGCACATTAACATGATGTAATGCGGGCGCTGCTCTCACACCCTTCTTCTTCCACCGGCTCTGGCAGTTACTCCTGTCCCTGAGGGGCGCGTAGTCCTTACTGTCCCGTCTGATAACCCCCGGTGACACTTCCTCTTTTGGTCCATTGTTCCCCCCTTCTCCAGCTACCTTCTCTGGGTGGAGAAGTCCCACACCATGCCCCCACAAAACCCATCTTAATTTGGGTCAAGTTTTCAAAGCAGCTAGCTCAAAAATACTAACTGTCCGGAGGCTAACTTCAGATAGACCACAGAGTCCTGACTGCCTGCCCTGCTGGAAAAACCAGCATAGACCATCATAGAAAACCTAGCATAGACCAGCATGAAAATGCTGGTCTATGCTGGTCCGCTAGCTAAACCAACACCAAACCAGCATAGTATGCTGGTATGACCAGCCTCAAAACACAACAAATCATGCTGGTGACCAGCATGGTGGTCCAGAAAACGTGAAAGGACCAACGGAGAGTGGAGCTTGCTGGGAATACAAACTTTATTACAAAAACCTTATTATGGTGGTATAGAGGTGCTGCCGGTTAGGAGGTTGAGTGCCGAAGAAAGGGCAGAAAGAGGGTGTAGAATGGCTGTCCTTTACGTTTATATGTTCGGCGTGATGACATCACCGAACAGCCGCGTCATTACACTGACTCTGACGAAGTCTGTGGTTTCAGAACACCACAATTACGATTAAATGATTATTAGTCAGTTTAAGGGTGTTTCTTACCATTTTTACGCAGATGACATTCAGCTTTACTGCTCTTTTAAAGAAAATGAGTTGAACATTTTATCAAACTTAATCTCTTGCCTGTCTGCCATTAACAAATGGTTAAACAATAACTTCCTACAATTAAATCTTGACAAGACAATTATCGCTCCAGACAGTAAAATTCTCTGATAAAACAACGCTTAGGTCACCTAGGCTCTTCTGTCCAGCCCAGCCTGCGTAACCTGGGAGTTGTTTTTGACAATGCTGTGTCACTGGACTGCCATGGTCGGCAACTAGTCAGAAATTGCTTTTTTCATCTGAGGAACATAGCAAAACTTAGACCTATGGTCTCAACACCTGAACTGGAAATGATCATTCATACCTTTATCTCGTCTCGCTTAGATTATTGTAATGCCCTTTTTATGTGTTTGCAGAAAACTCCTGTTGCCCGCTTTCAGACTGTGCAAAATGCAGCAGCTCGGCTTTTAACCTGGATGAAGAAAAGTGAACACATTTCCCCAGTTTCATGTCCCTTCATTGGTTGCCAGTTGCTTTTAGATTTCATTTTAAGATTTTAATTTTGACTTTAAAAGCTCTTAATGGCCAAGCCCCTTCATACAGTACATCTCAGCCCTCTTGACTCCTTATGCAACGATGCGATCACTAAGATCACTAAGATCCTCAGACCAGAGACTCCTGGTGGTCCCTTGGACCAAATTCAGAGCCCATGGAGATCGGGCTTTCCAGGCCGCTGCACCACGGCTTTGGAACGCACTTCCTCTGTCCTTGCGCTACCTTGAGTCTGTTGACTCCTTTAAGAAGGAATTAAAAACTCATTTGTTTAGACAGGCTTTTAGCTCTCATTGAATGGCTTTCACTTCTTCAATGTTTTCTCTTTTTATCCCTATTAATATGTATATTTTATCTTATTTCTATTGATTTTATTTTCTGGGTATTTGTAAATTTTAACTTGCTGTGAAGCACTTTGTGATATATATCGGTGAAAAATGCTGTACAAATAAACTTTGTTTGCTTGCTTTGCTTGCTACAATATGTGTCACCAAAAACGCCTTGTCTAAATTCGTCTTTTTTGCACGTGCAGCGCAATGTTGTCCCGTCTTCAGCAGCTCATTTCAGTGTCTCTTCTTCTTCCATCACTGCTGATGTCTGCTGTTGACGCCATGTTGCTAATGTTAGCTAGCTAGCGCCTTTACCAAATACGCACTGTTGCAACTTTTTTCTTAAAATTTTGAACTTTGTTCTCATAAACTTGGACATTTTTCTTGTAATTTTTTGGAACTTTTTTCTCATACATTTTCAACTTTTTTCACATCAATCTACTACTTTTTCCTCATAAATTTGCAATTATTTTTCTTGTGAATTTTCAACTTTTTTTCTTGTAGACTGGGAACTTTTTTCTCAAAAATTTGTTGCTTTTTTCGTCATAGGTTTGGAACTTTTTTCCTGTAAATTTGCAACTTTTTTCATAAGTTTGCAACTTTTTTCTTGTAATTTTGTGTCTTTTTTTTCTCATAAAGTTGCACATTTTTGAGTAAATTTTCAGCTTTTTCACATAAATCTACACCTTTTTCGAAATGTTGCAACTTTTTCTTATCCACCTTATTCCTAGCCCCCATGATGCCTTGCATGAATTATGGGCGCAACTTCCGGTACTAGTTTAGAATGTATGATTGTCACTGAAACGGGACACTTTTCCTTGTTAAAAAACAATGACTTTGGCACCCAAAATGAGGGAACACAGCCTTTTGTACCTCAAAAACTAATTTGATCATACCACTTCCCACGACTATGGAGGGATGGGAAGATGACCTTAAAAAGTGGCCTCGTAGACAGAAGCTCTGTTTGTTAGTGCTGCTGCTAAGATGCTAATGCTGCAAACAAATAAAAGCTCTGAGATATAACAATGTCTCCAGCACAATAAAGTCTGATGCATTTTGTTAAAATATGTTGGACATAATCAAATTTACCTTAGAGAAGACACAGAATCTAGTTGGAGCCACAAAGAACCACAACACTATGCTTGGGTGTTTTAATGTTGGGGTAAATACAAACGGCTGCAGCTGTAATATTTTGTGATAATTTAAAAATTAATGCATGCTGAAGTCCATATTGTTTCAAGGCAGTGCAACGAATGCCGCCTTCCCCCCCAAAAAAAAACTATTTGATATCTTTCTTAAATCGTTAAGCCTTAGGAAGCAAACTGTTCCTATTTTTTTTTTATTATTTTACTTCATGCAGCCTTGCATCTGGTGACATATATGATGCATAAATGTCAGATCTGTGACATTCATTCAAGTGAAAACATACCTGGTGTTCTTACTGTACATCTGTACCACCGATCACACCAACAGTCCTTTTTCGTATTCAGTGCATGATCTATGCATTGCTGGTGAGAAGCCTCCATTTATACAGTCTATGGCACAACCGCAAACACCAGCAACAAGTACCAGAACTACATCAAAACATTCAAAAAATACAAAAACTAGAAGAGCTGAAATTAGCGGCCACTTGAGTGCAAAACACGTTTGTAGACTATACATTAAAATGAATTTGAAAAACTTAAAAAAATGCAATTTTAAATGTCTCACTACTCCACTCTTACTGACTGATTTGAGACTGCAGCCAAAACCGGAAGTTCCGCCCATAATCGTTCCTACAGCGCCACCTCCAGGAATAAGGTAGATAAATTTGTAAATTTTTTTCTTGGGAATTTTCAACTTTTCTGTCGTAACATTTGCAAGTTTTTTTTTTTCCTCAAAAATTTGTGGGTTTTTTCCTGCCATAAGTTTGCACCTTTTTTCCCTGTAAATATTTAACTTTTCTAAAATAAGTTTGTGACTTTTTCTTGTAAATTTTCACCCTTTTTCTCATAAATTTGCAAATTTTTTCTTATAAAATTGGAACTTTTTTCTTTAAATTTTGTGACCTTTTCCTAATAAATGTGCACGGTTTTTCTTGTAATTTTTTGAACTTTTTTCTCATAAATTTTCAACTTTGTTCACATAAATTTTAAACTTTTTTCACATAACTTTAAAACTTTTTCTCATAAATTTTCAACTTTTCTCCATAAATTTGAAATTTCTTCTCATCATGTGTAACATTTTTCTTAATATTTTGTAACTTTTTTCTAATAAATTTGCAAATTTTTTCTTGTAAATTTTCAACTTTTTTCTCTTAAATTTTCAACTTTTTTTCCAAACAAATCTGCAACTTTTTCCTTATAATTGACATTTTTTTTCCTCAAGAATGTGTCTTTTTTCTGTCATAAATTTGCAACCTTTTTCCTGTAAATTTTCAACTTTTTCTCATAAATTTGTGACTTTTTTCCCTTGCAAGTTTTCAACTTTTTTTCTTTCTGGAACCTTTTTTGTAAATAAAATTAACAATTTTTTCCCCCTGAAAATTTCTGACCTTTTTCCTCATAAATTTTTAGTGCTCATTTCTTTGCTGGTTAAGTTTTTATTCTGTGTAATTTAAAGGTAATTTATGACTTTTTAATTTTAAATTGGCATCTTTTTTCATATCTTTGCCCCTTTATTCTTGTAAATTTGTACTCTGTTTTATTTGATTGTGATGACGACAACTAACTCATTTCCGGTGCTCCTAAACTCTAACTTGACTATCCTCGGCGCTACACCAGATCCCAAAAAACTCAGCGGGAGCGAGCATCCATGCCCTGCGCGTTCCTGGGCCCCTATTTCCTGTCCTGCCCAGCCCAGAAATCAGCCTCAGCCAATCAGCGCCCATTAGGTTTTTCTATTCTATTCTATTCTATTCTATTCTGTGTGTGGGTAAAATATCAATCATATTTCTAATCTCATGCCCGTCTCATGCACACGCAGGCGCACCTGCTCCTCTTTTTTCCACTGAAGGCTGCCATCTAGCGGTGCAGGCGGATATAGGTTAATGTCAGTGATGCAAACAGGCCTCACGTGTTCATCAACCACAGAGTAACAAAGGCAGGATGTACTCCAGTACGAGCGTCAAAACATGTGTCTGACACGTTTAAAGGAGTCATTGACTGCATTTTTCCACATTTTCAAAAGCTCACTCATGTCTTAATGAAGTGCTTGTGACATATTTTGTTCACATTTTATGTAATTTTTAAATTATTAAAGCAAATATGTTTTTTATTTTTTATTTTTCTTGGCTTTCTTGAAATACTGTGATTTTAAAGCCTGTCACTTTAAGAAACATCCTTCAGCTGTTCAACTCCACCCTCCCTCTTACATCAGTTAGCCATTAGCTGAGTAGCTTCTAGCCAACTCCTTCCAGCATGGATGAGCAGTGTTGGTTTACCGATCTGCAGTCATTTGTGCATCTCCGCTGCGAACCCCGCTGCGACCGCCTTATGACGGACCCTTCAGAGTGCTGGAAACGGGGGACAAGCAGTTTTTGCTAGATTTGGGGGGTAGGGAAGAGAAAGTTGGCATAAACAGACTCAAACCCACTTTTGTGGTGGCAGATGAGCAAGTGCTGTTGGCGAGGGCCCCGCGGCGAGGCAGAGCCCCGCGGAGGGCTTCACAGAGTAATGTTTCCCCAGAACCCCCACAGGTGCTGACAAAAGGTTTCCACCCCCAGACGGCAAACCCCCAGCGTGACAGCGCCGCAGAGACGTCCAACCCCAGCTACAGCAGATACGGCAGGAGACGGAAGCCCAGACAGCTGTTGGACTAATGTGTATTGATACTATCGCGGCATGCATGTTGTTTTTCCCTTGTTTGTTCTAAAATGCTGGGGGGGCTTTGTGTGGGGACACACATTCTTGACCTGCTTTTGGACTCACATTTTAGACCAGAGCAAGGGCAGAGCTTCTGTGGTTATTACAGGAAGCTGCAGGAGAGTTAGCTTTGGTATGCAAAGCTTGAGACTGTGGGATATAATGGGGGGATGCATTGTAGATAGTGGTGTGATATCATGCAGAGAGGATGCATTGTTGCTGTCTTTATAATGCAATGGCTTTGTGAGACAGGATTAATGAGAGGATGCATTATAGATAGTGGTGTGATATCATGCAGAGAAGATGCATTGTTGCTGTCTTTATAATGCAATGGTTTTGTGAGACATGTGGCCTGTTAACTGTAAGAGTCCTGGTATTTAAGGACGAGAGTTCCCTTTGTCGTTCTCTTTTTATTCTGCTTCGTGATGTTGGAAGATGTGAATAAAACTGACTCGAGAGATAAACTCTGCCTCGTCATTTTCACATCTCCACACTGGTGACCCTAAGACGTATCATGAAAGAGGAGAATTCCCCCAGGCCAGCCTCGTCAGGAGCCCCCAGCCAAGAGAATGCCGCTACAGTCCAGCTACCGGACTTCTGGCAGAACAATCCACGCTCCTGGTTCAACGCGGTTGAGGCGCAGTTCAGCCTCCGGGGGATATTGGTAGATGCCACAAGATTCTACCACGTAGTCGCAAAGCTGGACAACAACACGGTCCAGCATGTGGAGAGCCTGATCGACCAGCCACCAGACAACGACAAATACGGCACGTTGAAGGCTGCACTCATCCAGCAATTCACCCCCTCGGCGGAGGAGCGAGCAGAGAGGCTCCTGGGGCTGACGGAGTCAGAAAATGACATGCCCGCAAACCTGATGGAGAAGTTGTTGAGGTTGAAAGACTCTGACGACGATCACTTCATTTTCACCCACCTCTTCCTCAGGACTATACCGTCAGCAGCGAGAGTGACCCTCGTCTGTTCGCCACTGTTGGCCCAACGGGACTACCGCGCGCTGGGCCGAGAAGCGCAGCGGATTGTCAATGCCACCAAGCGGTGCGCAGCCGCGGCCGCTGCAGCAAAACTCAGCGCGGCGACCGGAGACGACAGAAGGCCAGAGGCAGCGGTATCAGACTCATCGACGGCGGCGGCAGGGGCCAGGGAACGCGGATCGGACGTCCTCTGTTTCTACCATCGCCGCTTCGCAGAGAGGGCACGCAAATGTGTACCACCATGCCAGTTCGGGCGTTCGGGAAAACGCCAAGACCGGGGGTTGGTAGCAGCCGCGGCCCTCGGGGAGGAGAACAAGCTGCTATACTTGTCGGACGCACGCTCGGGGAGGCAGTTCCTCGTCGACACAGGCTCCCAGTTGAGTTTCATCACGCCTTCCTTCGCGGACAGACTAGCTGGTTCCGGAGGTCCCCGGGTGTCAGCAGCGAACGGCTTGGAGATCAAGACTTTCGGTGAGAAGACTCTGCTTCTGTCTCTACACAGCCGTACATTTGAGTGGACTTTTGTTGTAGCAGCAGTAAATTTCAATATGTTGGGGGCTGATTTTCTGTGCTCGCATGGTTTGTTGGTTGATCTCACTAACAAGCGCTTGGTTAATGCACTTTCTTTTGATTCTCTCCCCTGCACAGCGCGAGTGGCCCCGCCTACAGCACAAGCCAACGTCACAGCTGCAAGCGGTAAGTTCCACACACTGCTCACCCAGTTCCCAGCACTCACGGTCCCCACATTTTCGGCAACAGTCGCTAAGCACGGGGTGGAGCATTTTATTACCACTACCGGACCGCCCGTTTTTGCAAAAGCTCGGCGCTTGGACGCAGCTAAACTAGCCATAGCGCGCGAGGAATTTGCCAACCTAGAGAGGTTGGGCATTATCAGACGTTCAAACAGTCCGTGGGCTTCCCCGCTGGACATGGTCCCGAAAGCCGACGGATCATGGCGACCTTGCGGGGATTTCCGCAGGTTAAACAACGCTACAGCTCATGACCGCTACCCAATCCCACATATCCAAGATTTTTCCATTCATTTGGCAGGGGCGCGCGTTTTTTCTAAAATAGACTTGGTCCGCGGTTACCATCAAGTCCCAGTGCGCGCTGAGGACATACCCAAAACAGCGGTAATAACTCTGTTTGGCCTCTTCGAGTTTTTATGCATGCCATTCGGACTTAAAGGGGCGGCTCAGACGTTCCAACGCATGATGGACGCGGTGCTTCGTGATCTCCCTTTCGTGTTCGTCTACTTGGACGATATTTTAGTAGCCAGCGCATCCGAAGACGAACACGAAAAACACCTGGCCACAGTTTTCCAAAGGTTGGGAGATCACGGGTTAATAATCAACCCAGCAAAGTGTCAGTTCGGGGTGGCACAGATCAATTTTTTAGGACACCGCGTCTCCCCCGAAGGAGCAGTTCCGCTTCCTGATAAAGTGCGCGCGGTGGCAGATTTTCCCTGGCCACAGACGGTCAGGGCGTTGCAGGAGTTTTTGGGAATGGTGAATTTTTATAACCGTTTTCTCCCCCGCGCGGCGCAACTCATGCAGCCGCTGTATGCCGCGCTCAAAAAAAAAGAAACCCGCGGATAAGGTCGAGTGGTCCCCGGAGCGGGACCAAGCTTTCTCGGAGGTGAAAGCAGCCTTGGCAAGGGCTGCGTTGTTGGCACACCCAGACCCAACGGCCCACATAGCGCTCACCACTGACGCATCAGAGGTGGCCATAGGGGCGGTTGTGGAGCAACATGTAGCCGGGGTTTGGCAGCCCCTCGCTTTTTTCAGCAGGACCTTGCGCGATAGCGAACGTAAATACAGCGCGTTCGACAGGGAGCTGCTCGCTCTCCATTTGGCCATTCGCCACTTTCAGTTCTGGCTGGAGGGACGCTCTTTCACCGCGTTCGTTGACTACAAACCGCTCACATTCGCGATGGCCAAGGTTTCCGAACCGTGGTCAGGCCGGCAGCAGAGACAGCTGGCCGCGATATCAGAGTTTACCACTGATATCCAGCATGTGGCGGTCAAACTCAATGTAGTTGCAGACTGCCTCTCGCGCGCCGTAGCGGCCTCAGTCAGCGTGGGAATAGATTACGCAGCCATGGCCGCGGAGCAGGGTAGTGACGCGGACTTGCGCGTGCTCCAGTCTGGACCAACAGGGTTAAGGCTGGAGAACAGGGTGCTGCAAGACGGTATGCCCCCCCTAATCTGCGATGTCTCCACGGGTCGGCCGCGACCAGTAGTACCAGCTGCGTGGCGCCGCCGCGTTTTTGACTCGATTCATTATTTGGCGCACCCGGGAGTGCGCACGTTGGTCAAAATGGTAGGAGAAAAATTTGTGTGGCCGAGCCTCTGCAAGCAAGTGAAAGGGTGGGCAGCAGCCTGCACGGCGTGTCAACGAGCCAAAGTACACAGGCACACTAGAGCTCCTTTGGAGCCGTTTCACATTCCGGCCAAGAGGTTCGACCACTTTCATGTGGACCTCGTGGGCCCCCTCCCGCTGTCACAAGGGTGCACACACCTTCTCACAATGGTAGACCGCACCATGTGCTGGCCTGAAGTGGTTCCGCTGGCATCAACCACGGCCGAGGAGGTTGCGCGAGCGTTTTTAACAGCTTGGGTGGCGCGCTTTGACGTTCCATCGGATGTTACATCCGACAGGGGCCCTCAATTTGTTTCCGAGCTTTGGTTGACAGTGGCCCGCAGCCTGGGTGTCACAATTCACCGCACCACCGCGTACAATCTGCAGGCTAACGGGTTATGCGAACGTTTTCATAGGTCATTGAAAGCAGCTCTCAGGGCGTCACTGACGGGTGCAAATTGGGTAGACAAGTTACCGTGGGTGTTGTTGGGGTTGCGTTCTGCGCCTAAAGAGGATCTAGAAGCCTCCCCAGCAGAGCTCGTGTTTGCGCAGCCACTCCGGCTCCCTGGGGAGTTTCTCCCAGATAACCCTGCGCTAGACACCTCCCCGTCTCAGCTGTTGCGGAGTGACATAGAATCAAACACGCTGCCCGGCCCCGCGCACCACAGTTTTCCGCGCGTTTTTGTGCCTAAAACTTTGAAGAACGCAGAGTTTGTTTTTGTCAGACACGATGCGCACCGAACCCCACTGCGACCGCCTTATGACGGACCCTTCAGAGTGCTGGAAACAGGGGACAAGCAGTTTTTGCTAGATTTGGGGGGTAGGGAAGAGAAAGTTGGCATAAACAGACTCAAACCCACTTTTGTGGTGGCAGATGAGCAAGTGCTGTTGGCGAGGGCCCTGCGGCGAGGCAGACCCCCGCGGAGGGCTTCACAGAGTAATGTTTCCCCAGAACCCCCTACAGGTGCTGACAAAAGGTTTCCACCCCCAGACGGCAAACCCCCAGCGTGACAGCGCCGCGGAGATGTCCAACCCCAGCTACAGCAGATACGGCAGGAGACGGAAGCCCAGACAGCTGTTGGACTAATGTGTATTGATACTATCACGGCATGCATGTTGTTTTTCCCTTGTTTGTTCTAAAATGCTGGGGGGGCTTTGTGTGGGGACACACATTCTTGACCTGCTTTTGGACTCACATTTTAGACCAGAGCAAGGGCAGAGCTTCTGTGGTTATTACAGGAAGCTGCAGGAGAGTTAGCTTTGGTATGCAAAGCTTGAGACTGTGGGATATAATGGGGGGATGCATTGTAGATAGTGGTGTGATATCATGCAGAGAGGATGCATTGTTGCTGTCTTTATAATGCAATGGTTTTGTGAGACATGTGGCCTGTTAACTGTAAGAGTCCTGGTATTTAAGGACGAGAGTTCCCTTTGTCGATCTCTTTTTATTCTGCTTCGTGATGTTGGAAGATGTGAATAAAACTGACTCAAGAGATAAACTCTGCCTCTCATTTTCACATCTCCACAACGTTAACGATTTCCACAAAAAAGTCAAACACATTTCTGGCATTTCTGGGAGAGAAAAATGTGATAAAGGCTCTGTGTGTGTGTGTGTGTGTGTGTGTGTGTGTGTGTGTGTGTGTGTGTGTGTGTGTGTGTGTGTGTGTGTGTTTAAGAGAATTGACTGTTTTGGAAAGTTTTGGATAATTAGGTGACTAGTAGATTCATTTCAGACAGTTAAAATCTACAAACACACAATTTTTCAGTCAATGACCCCTTTAAAGGTTTCACATCATGCGGTTTTCACACCCTCAAAGACAAATGTGTAGATTTAACCCCCTCCACCAAAAAAAAAAATAATTTATGTTGTTTTACAGTTCATCAGAAGGACTCTGTGCAGCTCTGTTTGAAACGATTGCCTTCCAGCAGCAGAAATTAAGGGAAAAAAAGCTGCAAATTTACAATGATAAAAGGTGCAAATTTATCAATCAATCAGTCAATCAACCTTTATTGTCATGATGCTATGCATACAACTGTAGTACAAGCAAGATGAAATTGCATTTCTCTAGGCATCCATATTGTAAAAAGAACATAATTTAAAGACACACTCACACCCCCCACCCCGACAGCTATTCACACATCCCTGAGACACATTTGGATATTTTTTTTTTTTTTTTTTTTGTACTTATTTTGTACCCGTAGGTAGATTTGTTTGGCAGTCTGGTGACAAGCCACCAGCTGCCAGTCGCTGCGTGCGCAAGCGCCCCGTATCCCTAACCTGCATGTTTTTAGAGTAGAAGTGTAAGAGTGAAGAGAGAGAGATGAGGAAGAGCCGCTCTTTTATACCGTCATACAGACAGAGAGACAGTGACACGAGCAACGCACAGAAACAGCATGAACAGGGAAGACCATCGGCGCTGACTGCGTTGATTTCCATCAAGCTCCCTGACCCTGACTCACCTCTCGGCAACAGACCTTCCGCGCACAGAAGCCACGCGCGCACACTGCAGGATTATGAGGACAGTGCAACTGGAAGCTACGTGGCCGCAACGCACGCTATGCACCAGGGACAAACCAGCTCCATTGTTTGTATGGGTTTCTCAGCCGCGGCACACAATGGGGATTTAGCTGATTGCTGTCCCTTCCGCATCTACGGCCACACCGCCAAGTCCCTCACATAGCTACAGTTGTTTCACAGCCACTACATATCCTCGGGGAATTTGGCTGCCCGCCTTCCCCACAACTTCGCAGGACGAGCTGCGAGAAGAGTCAGAGATGTAAGTTTTCTTTTTTTTTTCCACAACCACCGGCTTTTCCATCCCTCCCCTTTCCCCTCCACAGACTTACAGGCCCTCCAACACTCCTCACCAGCAGGCAGTTCAACCGGAGCGGCAACTCCCCATCCCCCCCTTGCTGCAGCCTCCACTGGCGTTGACTTGAGCCCAAATGACAGGGGGGGTCACAGCCCTTTCTGGGTGTTCAGCGGGGGGGATGGGGGTGCTGGTGTGGTGACACTAAACATAGCGGGGAGACATTCCTCTGGGACATTCTTCTGGAACTTGCCTCACACCCAGCAAGGGCTCGGAGGAAGCAGAGGACAATTGACACACGACCAAAAGAACCACAGGAGACAGTCAGACGGGACTGAATGCGTACATCTTTGTGCCAACCAATGTCATGCTAATCATGTGTATTGACCAATGGTATTAGATGACAATTGATATGCTAATGTGCCATGCATTCTCTCTGTCTGTATGACGGTATAAAAGAGCGGCTCTTCCTTATCTCTCTCTCTTCACCCTCAGCTCTTACACTATGCTGTCATCACGAGTAACCAGGCCCCAGCGGCCACGCTGGGGCCAGCAGGCTATACTCATATTAGAGGGTAAATAAAGAATCTGTGCTGACCTACGCTCGTGCCTCGCCTCCACATCCTTTTCCTTCACACCCTCTACATCGGTGACCTGACGTGAGATGGACCATCTACTTCCTTTCATCTCGCTGTGGACTCCAGAGTACCAGGGATCACCTGCATCCTTTTCATTCACACTGGAGCACGCGCACCTGTTCCTCTCTCCACATTGGCGACCTCAAGGGCTGGAGAGAGCGAGCAGCATGGGGACCGAGATGCACCAGGATCAGCAAGATGAACACACCACAGAAACAGCCTGAAAGGGGAAGATCAGCACTGTCTGCGTTGTTTCATCATGCTCCCCCTCCCTGGCTTCACTTCCCGATAGCGTCGTTTCGGCACACAGAAGCCCCGTGCGCACAGCGCAGGATTACGAGGATAGCGCAACTTAAAGCTACATGGCCATGGATGCACGCGCCACGCACCAGGGACAAACCGGCTCCAAGAACTTATACATTGTCCTCAGCCGCTGCACATACCCAGGGAACAGGGCCCATCGCCATCCTCGGATCCTTTAGGCTTGCACATCACACCTAAAGGAGTCAGGCAGCCTCACCCACAGGACATGTATTTGTTTCTCAGCCGCTGCGCACCCACCGGGAATTAGGCCGATTGCTTTCCCCGGAGCCTTTAGGACTGCCCCCGCACCTAAAGCAGAATTGCCAGTTTCCGTGACACAGCTTAAGTTTTTTTCACAGCCGTGATGCACCCTTGGGGAATTGGGCCGACTGCCTTCCTCACACCCTTGCAGGACTGGGCTCCGTACGAGGAGGAGTCGACAGAGACTTATTTTTTTCACAGCCGCTGTGGATCGCCGGAGGGTTTACCGGAAAAGTCCCTCACCCAAGGCTGATCTGCACTCAATGTTTGCGTGGCCCAGAGGCTTTTAACGTCACAGGCCGGCACTCCATTGTTTTCCCCACCTTCCCCTCGTCCTCCACAGCGCTTTCCTTGCACCTCCATCCCAGAAAGCCTGCCGATTGCCGGCTTTGTTCTATCAAGCACGATGTGCACCAGACCGCGTACGCCCACAAACCACGGCCGTTCAACGTGTTGGAACTTGGAGCGGAGCAGAAAGTGCTTTTCACCCCTCCCCCCTTCCCCCACAGACTGTCATGCCCTCTGACACACTTCACCAGCAGGACAGTTCAACCGGAGCGGCGACCCCCCACTGCAGCCGCCATGGGTGCCAACTTGAGCCCAAAGGACTGGGGGGTTACAGCCACTTCTGGGTGTGCTGCGGGGGGGGGGGGGGGGCTGTGTGGTGGACACAATACACGGGTTTAGCATCATCTCACACCCAGAGAGACTGAATGGTGGACCAAAGGAGGAAGTGCCTCTGGGAGGTAGCAAATGGGACAGTAGTCCTACACACCTCCCGGGGAGAGGAAAATCTACATGTAAGTAGAGCAGACAACGAAGTGCCTTTCGTCCCCCACTGCACCAAGCTGCAGCGTGAAGTGCAGGGGGATGGATTATTGTAATTTATGTAACAAGTGTTATGTTAATGTGTCACACAATTCCTTTGTACACACACAATGCATAATGCACCAGCCTAGCTCTCTATGCATGATTATTAAAGCTATAAAAGCAGAATGCAAAGAGAGTTGGAGAGGCTTTTTGCTCAGCCCCAACAGCCCGTGCTGGGGCCAAATGGCTGTACATGTTGTTAGAGGGATAATAAAGATCTGTGTCGTCCTACGCTCGCGCCTCACCTCCACATCCTTTCCTTTTACCCTCTACATTGGTAGAGGGTAAAAGGAAGTGTACCCTCTACACTACAACCCTCAACTTTTTTCCTTATGAGGAAAAAAGCAGAAAATTTATGAGAAAAGCTGTAAATTTATAAGAAAAAAAGTTACAAATTTAGAAGAAAAAAGCTGAAAATGAGCAAGAAGAAACCTGCAAATTTACAACAAAAAATTGCAGATTTACAAGTCAAAAGCTGCAAATTTACATGAATAATGCTGCATATTTAATAAAAAAGCTGCAAATTTATAATGATAAAAAAATGTAAATTTATGAGGAAAAAGGTAAAAAGTTTGAGACAAAATGCTGCAAATTTACAATAAAAAGTTACAAATTTACAAGAAAAAAAAAGGTGCAAATGAGCAAGAAAAAGCTGCAAATTTACAAGAAAAGCTGCAAATTTTTATGAAAAGTTAGAAATTTACAATGATGAAAGAAGCAAATGCTCAAGAAAGCTGAAAGTTTACAAGTCATAAGTTGCAAATTCACATAAAAAAGCTACAAATTAAGAAAGAGTTGCAAATTTACAAGTCAAAAGTGTCATGAACCTGGGTTTGGTGGTACCAAACCCAATTCTGACACCGTGGCTATTTTGTCCTGCTTACTATTTATTTTCCATCAGGCGTTTTAGGGAGCCCTTTGGGTCCTCACTCCCTGACAGCTCAGGCACACTCCCTCCTCTTGTCAGTGTCATCAGCTGTGTCTTGTTATTGGTGCTTCACACACATGCACACACACTCCTCACTCACTCTCGTTCACATGCTCTGACACTCACCCATGCACACATGTTTTCCATTTGTTCTGGCCACGCTCCTTCACACCGGCGATCTCTTCCCTCATTTGTATTATGGTTACTTAAACGCTGTGTTTATGAGAAGAGATCGCCGGAGCATTGTGCTTCATACACGGCAGCGTGTTCCTCCGTGTATGCTAGTCGTCATTACCTACGTTTACTTTCAGCCTGATGTCGTTGTCTTCTCTAACGCTACAAGATTGTGTACTTCTTTGGTGTTAGCAGCTGTTTTTGCTCTACCCTTATCCACCGGACTGCACGGACAGCCCCAGATTGCTCCAGCACCATGTTTGCCTTTCTCACGGTGCCGCCAGTAGCTCTGCGGCACTAAGCATCCCCTCCCTCGGGCTGTTGAGCATCCAGGTGGTGTCCCTGTATGTCTGGTGGCCTTAAGCTCCATCATATCAACGCTCTGTTCATTGTGTGACTGTTGCTGGACAAGGTTTGGAGTTTTTGTTAATAAAGTGCACAAATCTACTCCTGCTCTTGGGTTTTTCATTCTGCCCTCTGTGCGCTGCGTAATGGCGCACAAGGGATCATGACAAAAAGTTGCCAATTTACATGAAAAAAGCTGCAAATTTTGAAGAAAAAAGCTGCAAATTCACAAAAAAGTTACAAATTTACAATGATATAAGGTGCAAATTAATGAGGAAAAGGGGAGAAGATTTATAAGAAAAAAAGCTATAAATGCACAAAAAAGCGGCAAATTTACAAGAAAAAAGTTACAAACTTACAAGAAAAAAGGTGCAAATGAGCAAGAAAAAAGCTGCAAATTTACAAGAAAAAAGCTGCAAATTTACAAGAAAAAAGTAGGAAATTTTTTATAGATAGATGTATTTTATTGATCCCAAACTGGGATGAAAAAAGTTAGAAATTTACATTGATAAAAATAGCAAATATATGAGAAAGCTGCAAATTTACAAGTGAAACGTTACAAATTCACATGAAAAAAAGGTGCAAATTTACAAAAAAAAATTGCAAATTTACAATGATAAAAGTAACAATTTTTCAAGAAAAAAGTTGCAAACTTACAAGAAAAAGGGTGCAAATGAGCAAAAAAACAGCTGCAAATTTACAAGAAAAAAGCTGCAAATTTACAAGAAAAAAGTAGGAAATTTTTATAGATTGATGTACTTTATTGATCCCAAACTGGGATGAAAAAAGTTAGAAATTTACATTGATAAAAATAGCAAATGTATGGGAAAGATGCAAATTTACATGTCAAAAGTTACAAATTCACATAAAAAAGGTGCAAATTTACAAAAAAAATTGCAAATTTACAATGATAAAAATAGCAAATTTTCAAGAAAAAAGTTGCAAATGCACAAGAAAAAATGTCATAATCTGCCCTCCCGGCAGGTTTAAAGGCTGGACCCATGAGTGCGGGCAGGACGTAGGTGAAAACAATGCTTTATTTTTTTTCCCAAAATTTCTTTATTGAAGTTTTTGTAGTATACAAACAAACAAACAAACTTACATACAAATGGCTGTGCACAGCATGTCAGATGGTGTCGTAGTCAGCACAGATCCACATTATTCAAATTGGGCATCCACTGCACACCAGCCACACACACACACACACACACACACACACACACACACACACCGGGACCGGGGGGGAGGGGTATTAAATAACTAATAAAAAGTAATATTTAATAAAAATAAACAAGTTCAAAAAAGGAGCCTTTCAGAGAGAATCTGATCCTTTCCAGAGTCAGACAATGGAGCATCTCATGAATCCACCTATTATGAGTCGGGGGAAGGGGATGGGTCCACTTCAGAAGGATAAGCTTGCGTGCAAGCAAAGTAGCGAATGCAAGGATGTGTCTCGAAGTTTTAGATATCACATTCGAGGGGGAGGTCCCAGAGAGGGCAGCAATAGGGTTTGGGTTTATAGTTTGGCCAGTGACCAGACTGATTGTGTTGACCCCAGCCTCCGTCCAACAGTGATCTGTGTGGAGTTTGCATGTTCTCCCCGTGTCTGCGTGGGTTTACTCCGGGATTTCTCCGGTTTCCTCCCACATGCCAAAAACATGCAAGTTAGGTTAACTGGCATCAAACTGGGGATTCTAAATTGTCCTTAGGTATGACTGTGAGAGTGAATGGTGTTCTGTCTTTCTGTGTTGGCCCTGCGATGGACTGGCGATCTGTCCAGGGTGTACCCTGCCTCTCGCCCAAAGATGCTGGGATAGGCTCCAGCCCCCCCGCGACCCGAAAAGGATTAAGCGGAAGAAGGTGAATGAATGAATGAATGAATGAATGAATATCAGCCCAGTACTGGGTTATATTTGGACAGGACAGGAACATGTGAATATAGTTAGCAGGAGATAGATTACACGTGTTACATAAGTTGGACCTACCAGGATAGATTTTGACTAGCCAAGCGTTAGTGAGATGAACTCTGTACAAGCTTTTACATTGCAAGAGGCCATGTCTAGCACATATAGATGATGAATGTACATTCTTTAATATCTGGTCCCAGCCTTCATCTGACAGAGCTGTCCCGTGTCTTGGGCCCATGTAGCTCTCAGAGTAGTTAACTGGTTCTCAGATAAGAGTATGTACAGCGTTAGATATAGTTGTAGTAAGTTTTTTCTGTCTGTAGTTAAGAGATAGAAATATGTCCATCGTCAACTCCGGTGGACGGTTAGGAAAATGGGGGGATTGGGACTTCACAAAATGTCTAATCTGAAAGAATCAGAATAAATACCTGTTTGGAAGGTTAAATTTACTGGATAGGTTAGTAAAAGATGGGAAAATGTTATTAATATAAAGAATATCTAACATCGTTAGACCTTTGTCGTACCAAGTCCGGAAAGCCAAATCAGAGCAGGAAGGAAAATGATTCTAAAAAATCGGGGAGAGGCTCGAGGATGCATGCAAACCAAAAACCTTCCTAAATTGACCCCAAATCATCAGTGTATTGTAGACTATTGGATTAGAACTGATTTGTCTAGGAGAGAGAGGAAGTTGAGAACAAATGATTGATCAAAGTGATGGGCATGCGAGGAGATTTCGAGCTGAACGATCTTCCTGTTTTTTATTCGTATTCCAATGAAGGAATTACCAATATTGCAGGCCCAGTAGTAGTAATGGAGATTCAGGAGACCCAGCCCACCTCTACTTTTTGGTAGCTGGAGAGTTAGTCTGCTGATTCATGCCTGTTTTTTTCCCCATAGAAATGAATTTATTATCTGATCTAATTTGGAAAAGAAGGATTTATGGATTAAGATCGGGATATGTTGAAATAGATAAAGAAACTACGGCAATATAAGATAAGCCTTTATTAGTCCCACAATGGGGAAATTCCAGGATTGCAACAGCACAGGGATAGCAACACTCAGAGCAACAATCAGAAGGCAAGAAAAAACAAGAGCAGCTAGTATACATATGTACATATTAATATAAATATATATATATATACAGTATATACAGTATATACAGTATATATATATATATATATATATACAGTATATATATATATATATATATATATATATATATATATATATATATATATATATATATATATATATATATATATATATATATATATACAGTATATATGTATATAGACACACAGTGCGGAGCATTGTGGTTGGTGGATGTGCAGCACCAGCATCACTTCCGGCACTTCAGAGAGAGCAGACGCTTTCTTCCCCTCTCCCTCCTAATCCTCTCCCCTCTGATTCCAGCTTGCAATGTTGCGTTTGTGTCTGTGTTTAGTCGCTCTTCTTCTGCTGAATCTTAATCTAAACGGAAATTATGGATTTGGAAGCAGCTTAAATGTGCTATTGTCACCACTTTCAACAAGAACCGGGCCGAGGGGGAGCCCAAGAATTGGAACCTGCTGAGTGTATGATTTGACTGGAGATGCAGAAGACATCTATTGGCTATGATCACAGGATTTCTATTTTTGGCTCTGGAGTTTCCTGGTGTTTCAGAAATTGAGGAAGGTGGAGAGCTGTTCAAAATGCGGATCCAGGCAAGCTCCTTCACCAATTCGACAAGTTGGGGAGTGCACGAGGCGGCATGGTGAACTGAATGGTGATTCAGATGGTGGAATACATCTTGAAGTCGCCAGTGCTCTCCAGAGAATGTTAAAGTTTAAGCCTGTACATGGAAATTATGAAGCACAGAATTGCACGGGTGAGGAAAATTCTATTCTCTGAGTGCACTGTGCAGATTTGACCTTGTCTTTGGTGCCCTGTTTACATTTACATTGTAAAGGAGCAGCTCTGCTAACCCAAACAATCGACACAATCGCTGTTGTTTCAACAGAGTGAACTCTCTCAAGGACAGTGCACCATGTGTCTTCAACTCGCCGCCTGCAAGCAAGAGAGAGAGACTCTGGACTTGCTTATAGATCACATGATTAACATCCATCCACTGCCAGGAGGCGCCCTCTGCTGTTCACTAGCGATTGACACACCTACACTACACTGCATACAACATTACAGGACTGATACATACACTGATATATAAACATACACTGACTCTCTCAACTCTTGTTTTGTGTGATCTATTGTCTGCTGATTTATATGTGCATTAGAGAGTTTTTTTCTAGGTAATCACAATTTTGGTCATATAATGAGCTTTATATAAGCTCATATAATGAGCTTTATTTTGATTAACAATGCTTTTTTCTCTCTGCCACTGTGTTTCCCTACCCCCCCTTCCCCCCTCCCCCTCTTTACCCCCCACTGTATGACAGGCACCTTGCATGGCTGCCGCGTCATTGGGTTGCGCTTATCTAGCGCGCCCAATGTCAAGTCAAATTCCTCGTATGTTTACTTGTGTTTCCTTGTAAACGTGCTTGGCAATAAAGTTCATTGTGATTCTGATTCTGATTCTGAAAGTCTAAGCTCTCTCTCCGCAGATGCGGCGGGCCAGCTGGATGTCTTTGGGCATGATGATGACCCCCTTGGCATGGATGGCTCACAGGTTGGTGTCCTCGAAGAGACCCACCAGGTAGGCCTCACTGGCCTCCTGCAGAGCCATGACGGTGGAGCTCTGGAAGCGCAGGTCGGTCTTGAAGTCCTGAGCGATCTCCCTCACCAGGCGCTGGAAGGGCAGCTTATGGATGAGCAGCTCCGTGGATTTCTGGTAGTGACGATATAATAATTTTTATCAAGTTTAAGGGGCCAATCAATGAGAGGGGGAGGATGGACCACCTTGCAAATTGGGATTTACAGCACTTGAAAAGTGAGTTGAAGTTTTTAGAGAATAACTCAGTAAATGACCTTGTCACCAGTATTCCAAGATATTTTAATCCATTCGCTGCCACTTTGAAGGGAAAGGAGCTCTGAGGAAGTAGCTCAGCTGCACGGTAAATTGGGATGTAGTCACTCTTTCCATAATTGACTTTGTAGCCAGAATATTTTCCACATTTTTCTAGTATGTTCATAATTGTTGGTAAGGTAGTGACAGGATTAGAGATAAACAAGAACAGGTCATCAGTGTACAATGAAAGCTTATGAGTTATACTATCCGTTGAACTCAGCCTTGCTGCCAAGCCATATAGACAGTGGCTCAAACGGTTAAAGCAAACAGCTGAGGAAATAGGGGACAACCCGGATGGGTGCCCCTGTGCAGTGGAAACAAACCAGATTTTAAGCCGTTTGTGTTAATTGAAGCTACTGGAGATGAACAGAGAAGTTTAATCCAGGTTACAAAGTCAGGGGGGAGGCCAAATTTGGCAAGTATATTGAAAAGATATTTCCATTCAATCCGATCAAATGCCTTTTCTACGTCTAAAGATAACACAATTTCAGGTGAATCAGAGGGGACTGAAAAGAGAATATTAAGTAGTCTTCTGGTGTTTGAGGAAGAGTGCCTACCCAAAATGAAGCCGGTTTGGTCTGGGTTAATCAATGTAGGGATGACTTTCTGAAGGCGGCCAACTAAAACTTTGGCCAAGATCTTAAAATCAACGTTTAAGAGAGAAATAGGCCTTTAACTGCTGCACAGGAGCGGATCCTTGTCTTTTTTTAAGTAGCAAGGTGATTGAGGCCTCTGATAAGGTGGTGGTGGTGGTGTGGTAGCTGGCTTTTGTTCAAGGTGCCATTAAACATTCTTGCCAGGATTGAGGCGAATGTTGTGGAGTAAATGTTGTTAAACTCTACAGTTGGGCCCAGGGGATTTGTTACTCTGCAAGGATGATATTGCTGCCCGGACCTCAATAATTGTTATTGATGCGCCTATGCTGGAAGAGACCGCAACATCAACGTTTGGGAACATTAATGAGTCGAAGGGGTTGGGACACCTCCCATTCATGTGGTTCATGACATGGTAGTTGGACCCAGGGGACAGAAGACGGACTCGAGTTACAGTTTAACAGTTTTATTCACCCAAGTGTGTAGTGATGGTGCGTGTATGTGTGGATGTGTGAGGTGCTGGGTGCGTGCTGGGACTGAGTGAGCCTTGCTGCTGCCTGGCAACCCTAGGGACACAAAGCAGAGAGATTACTACTGCACCACAGCGGGGAATGCAATAATGAACGCTGCTTACTTGCAGGTGATGCTGTGGCTTCCCTGCTTGCTCTGGGAGTGTTGGCCAGGAGGGGAGCTCGCTGCATGGCACCGTGAGGCGGAGGAGTGATTCCGGTGAGATGGAGGAGTTGCACCGCCGCCAACGAGGGCTGATCCGCCGCCTGGAGGATCCATCTGTGCACAGGGGAGGATAGCTGGACAAGGTGAGTGTGAGGTTGGCTTACGTGACGAGGCGTGGAGAGCTCGGTCAGGCGTAGCATGGGTCTGTGGCTGAGACCGTGGGACGTAGCTCTGTGATGCTGACAGACGACTCCGTGCTGAGCTGTCAGTGGGTCTGGCTCTTATAGCTCGCTGGAGATTGATGGCAGGTGTGCGCGCAGCTGGAGCTGATGACAGCCCAGCGGCCGCCATGACAGTACCCCCCCCCTCTAGAGGTGCCTCCAGGCACCTGCCCCACCCTACCTGGATGCGCCGATGGAAGTTGCGGATGAGCTGCTTATCAAGGATCAACGCTGGGCGAGTCCAGGACCGGTGTTCAGGGCCGAATCCCTCCCAATCCACCAGATACTGTAAGCCCCAACCCCGCCTGCAGACGTCCAAGATGGCGGTAACCCCCCATGCCGGGTGGCCGTCGATCATCCTGGGGGGGGGAAGGAGACGCCGCAGGGGGCGAGCAGAGGGGATCGGAGATGAAGGGCTTCACCTGGGAGACGTGAAAGGTAGGGCAGATGCGCATGGAAGGGGGGAGAGCTAAGCGCACAGACACAGGGTTGATTATGCGAGTAATAGAGAAGGGACCAATGAAACTCTTAGTCAGCTTGCATTTCTCGGCCGGCACCTTGATATTGCGTGTGGAAAGCCAAACCTGCTGACCCACCTTGTACTCCGGTGCTGGCCTCCTGTGGCGGTTGGCTGTCCTGGTGTTGCGCTCCATGGTCCTGAGGAGAGCCCTGCGGGTGGTGGTCCAAACCCAGCGACAGCGCCTGACGTGAGCCTGAACGGAAGGCACTGCCACCTCCTTCTCCTCCTCTGGGAACAGTGGCGGATCATACCCCAATGATACCCTGAGGGGGGACATCCCTTTCGCCGAGGACACCGTGGAGTTGTGAGCGTACTCGATCCAAGACAGAAAAGTGCTCCAGGAAGAGGAGCTCGACGAGATGACACAGTGAAGGGCAGCCTCCAGCTCCTGATTCGCCCGTTCGCACTGGCCGTTACTTTGAGGGTGGTACCCTGATGACAGGCTTACCGTGGATCCCAATGCCTGGCAGAACAACTTCCAAACCTGGGAGACGAACTGAGGGCCCCGATCCGAGACAACATCAGAGGGGATGCCATGGAGGCGGACCACATGCTGCACCAGAAGATCCGCCATCTCCTGTGCCGATGGCAGCCCCTGAAGAGGCACGAAGTGAGCCGCCTTGGAGAAGCGGTCTACGATCGTCAGGACCATGGTGAAGTGGTTGGAAGGGGGAAGACCTGTCACAAAATCCAAAGCCACGTGAGACCACGGGCGAGTAGGCACTGGCAAGGGGTGGAGCAGACCGGCTGGAGGAGACGATGAGGATTTACCGGTGGCGCACTGTGCGCAGGCCCGGATATAGTTGGTCACACCCCTCCTCAGCCCTGTCCACCAGAACACCCTTTGGAGAAGTGCAATGGTGCGAGAAATCCTAGGGTGACACGCTAGTTTAGAGGCATGAGCCCACTGGATAACCTCACTTCTGACTGCTGTGGGCATAAACAACTGCCCCGGGGGGCCACCCCCCGGATCGGGCTCTGCCTCCTGAGCCTTCCTCACTCTGTCCTGGATCTCCCATACAAGGGCGCCCACAATACAGGATGGCGGAAGGATGGTCTCCTCCTGTTTCTCAGACGTCTTCGCCGAGAACTGCCTGGAGAGGGCGTCTGGCTTCTGGTTCTTGCTCCCTGGGCGGTAGGTGATGGTAAAGTTAAATCGCCCCTCAAAAAAAGGGACCAGCGGGCCTGGCGGGAGTTCAGTCGTTTTGCTGTCCTCAGATATTCTAGATTTTTGTGATCGGTCCAGATAACAAATGGCTGAGCAGCCCCCTCCAACCAGTGTCTCCACTCCTCCAGGGCGAGCTTCACCACCAGCAGCTCCCTGTCACCAATGCCATAATTCCTCTCGGCGGGCTGCAGACGGCGAGAGAAGAAGGCGCACGGCCGAATCACCCCATCAACAGGCGAACGCTGTGAGAGCACCGCTCCTACTCCAGAATCAGAGGCGTCCACCTCCACCAGGCACTGGAGATTCGGGTCCACCTGCGTCAGGACCCGGGACAAGGAAAACTCCTCCTTCAGTTTCTTGAATGCCGCAGCAGCCTCCTCGGTCCAGCAAAAGGGGGTCTTGGGGGACGTGAGGCAGGTCAGCGGATGGGCAATAATTCCAAAATTGGGCACAAAGCGACGATAGAAGTTAGCAAATCCCAGAAACCCCTGCAACTGCTTTCTGGACGAGAGGGTGGGCCAGTCCACCACCGCCTTGACCTTGGCTGGGTCAGGGAGCACTTGATTATGCGAGATCATGAAGCCAAGAAAGACGTCTCCCTGACGTGGAATTCACACTTCTCGGCCTTGACGTACAGCTGGTTCTCCAGGAAGTGCTGAAGGACCCGCCTAACGTGTACCTGATGCTCCTCCAGAGATCGCGAGAAGATAAGGATGTCATCAAGGTACACGAACATGAAGGAGCCCAGGAAATCTCGGAGGACGTTGTTGATGAGGCGCTGGAAGACGGCCGGAGCGTTGATCAACCCAAACGGCATCACCAGATACTCAAAATGGCCGCTTGGGGTCCGGAAGCCCGTCTTCCACTCGTTGCCCTCCTTGATCCACACCAGGTGGTAAGCGTTACGGAGATCCAACTTGGTGAACCAAGAAGCCCCCTGGAGAGCGTTGAAGGCCGAGTTCATGAGGGGCAGCATGTACTTATCCTTGATAGTGATCTCATTGAGACCCTGGAAGTCGATGCAAGGGCACAGGGAGCCATTCTTTTTCCCTACAAAAAAAAAAATCCTGCCCCCACCGCAGATGAAGATGGTTGAATGATCCCAGAGCTGAGTGATTCCTTAATATAGGCGTCCATCGCCTCCCGCTCCGGAGCAGACAGGCTGTATAACCGGCTCGACGACAGCTGGGCGCCAGCCCGGAGATTAATTGCGCAGTCATAGGGGCGGTGGGGGGGAAGGGACAGCGCCCGTGACTTGCTAAAGGCAACCCCCAGATCGTGATAAATCTCTGGAACCCTAGACAGGTCACGGGGGACGAAGCAGGTGGGGTCACAGATACCGATGGGGTACACGCTGCAGACTGAAGGCATGCGCTAAGGCAGAACGGGCTCCAAGAGATGACGCTCCCCGCCCTCCAGTCAAACGTGGGATTATGTAGTCGGAGCCAGGGATAGCCCAAGATGACAGGGGAGGTGGAGGTGGACAGCACCAAAAAACCGAATGTCCTCTCAGTGGTTTCCTGAGATAATAACAGACACGGGGTCCGTCTGTTGAGAAACAGCTGTTAGTGGGGTCTTAAACAAGGTGAATAGATTGACAGGTGGCCGGAGAGTTTGGCAGGAGAGACCCAAGCGGGTTGCCAGGTCTCCTGATATAAAACTCTGCTTAGCCCCTGAGTCAATGAGTGTGTGAGTGGAGTGTTCTATGTGCTTAGAAATGAGCCGAATGGGAATGAGACAACTAGTGAGGGGCTTTGACTGGGCTACGTCCGTGAGTCCCCCTACTGTGACCCACGGACCTCCTCTTTTCCCCAATTCGTACATTCGGCTACTTCATGGGAAGCACTACCACAATAAAAGCACAACCCCAGATCCTTGTGGCGCTGTCTCTCAGCAGCCGAAATCCCCGAACGCCCAATTATCATATCCTCCTGCCCCGGAAGTTCCTCCATTGAGGGCAGGGCCAGTTGGGGTGGCCGAGAGGAGCGGGCATGCAACGCCCTGGAGCGACTAGAGGCTCTTCTCTCGGCGGCGCGCTCCTTCAGCCTGTTGTCTAAGCTTATGGTAAGAGAAATTAGTTTGTTCAACTTATCAGGTTTGTCCCGTGTTGCTAATTCGCCTCTTAACTCAGGGCTTAGACTGCGGATAAAAATACTGCATAACGAGGCGTCCTCCCACCCGACCTCTGCTGCAATTACCCGGAAATCGACAGCAAAATCGGCAGCAGCCCTGCTGCCCTGCCGAAGGTCTAACAACCGGGCAGTTAACACAGAGTCCCGATCGGAGTGGTCAAAAACCTCGGTAAAATCCGCTAAGAATTGTTGGTAAGTTAAGTGGGCATAGCTGGGCTTTGCCATTACTGCATAAGCCCAGGCTAGCGCTCTACCTTCTAGCAGGTTAGCGATATAGCCAATTTTGCTATGGTCAGGGGAAAATCCCTCGGAACCCGGTGGAAAACAGTCTCACACTGTAACAGAAATCCCCGTGCCTCTCCTAGCTTCCCGCTGAAACGGGCAGGTGTCGGCACGGGGGTGAGACGAGTTAGGGGGGGTCTGGCTAACCTGGCTAGTTGGAGGATTAGCAGGGGCAGGTGGAGCCCCGGCGGCCAGAGGAAACGCCTGGTGGCCTTCCAAACGATCCAACTGGCCGTTAATCTGTGCTAATTGGGTGAGAATGACTGTTTGCTGATAAGCTATTTGGTCTACACGAGCGTCTAAGGTGTTAAGACAGCGCATCAGCGCACTGTCCGCTGGGTCGCTTTGACAGAGTCGTACTGACATGGTGGTTGGACCCAGGGGACAGAAGACAGACTCGAGTTATAGTTTAACAGTTATATTCACCCAAGTGTGTAGTGATGGTGCGTGTATGTGTGGATGTGTGAGGTGCTGGGTGTGTGCTGGGACTGAGCGAGCCTCGCTGCTGCCTGGCAACCCTAGGGACACAAAGCAGAGAGATTACTAATGCACCACAGCGGAGAATGCAATAATAAACACTGCTTACTTGCAGGTGACGCTGTGGCTTTCCTGCTTGCTCTGGGAGTGTTGGCCAGGAGGGGAGCTCGCTGCTTGGCACCATGCGGCGGAGGAGTGACTCCGGTGAGATGGAGGAGTTGCACCGCCGCCTGGAGGATCCACCTGTGCACAGGGGAGGATAGCTAGACAAGGTGAGTGCAAGGTCTGGGGCTGAGACCGTGGGACGTAGCTCTGTGATGCTGACAGACGACTCCGTGCTGAGCTGTCAGTGGGTCTGGCTCTTATACCTCGCTGGAGATTGATGGCAGGTGTGCGCGCAGCTGGAGCTGATGACGGCCCAGCGGCCGCCATGACAGTTCAGTCTTAGAGGTACTGTATATAAATTATTGTAATAGTTAAAGAAGCAATAACTAATTTCAGTAGGGTAAGTTGTAATGACACCAGAAGCCAGTCCAAGTTTAGGTGTAAGCCTAGATGCTGCTGCTGCATGGGCCTGATAGGCCAGCAGTTTGCCTGCCCTGTCACCATGTTCAAAAAAGGTTTGCCTACTGTGTAATAGTTGTCTCTCGACTTTACCAGTAGATAACAGATTATATTGTGACTGAAGCTGTAAGCGTTTCTTATATAGCCATGCAGAAGGGTTAGCAGAGTACTTAACACTGAGTTTTGAAATCTCATCTGATATCTCTTTTAATTTGTCATGTTCAAACAATGATTTATTTAACTAAACTCAAAGAGAAACAAATGACAGCACGGGACCTGAAAACAACACAAGAGATCATGAGACAAAATAAACTCAGAGGGAATCAACTGGAGAACAGTGGGACCACAGATAATAATGGGAATGAACAAAGACAAAGCCAGACAGAGCACAAGCAAAAACTGACATAAATAGGGGAACTGATTAATACAAATGTGAGACAGCTGTGCAAATAATCAAGGGCAGCAGGGAAGAAACCACAGGTGAGAACAATCAAGGGCAAAGGAGACAGCACAGGATGGGCGGGGCAGCAAAGACAGAGCACACAGGGACCAAAATACAAATAATAATCGCAGCACAGAGAAACAAAGGGTGAGGACGTGGGATGACAACAGACTGGGGAACATCAAAGACAATAACAGAGGATGGAAGGCGAATAATCATAATAATCATAATGATGAACACAGAGAGGCAAAAAATGAACACAAAATGTGGACAAAAAGCTGCAATTTTATAAGAATAGTTGTAGAAGAGCTTGAAAGAACGAGGCGATGTGATATATAAACCAAAGTTTATTATCAGCTCCTCTAACAAGTCTCATCTAAGTGCAGCAGCAGAAGAAGGAAAGAGAGCGAACACCTTTGGCTCTATGAACTTATACTCGCATATAACAAAAGACATGCATATCAAAAGCTGACATCCCTCATTATCTTAATCCCCCCATTGTCTTCGTACTCCTCCTCTTGGCCCTGGGGGGTCAGGGCAACCCATCCGGTCTCCACCGCAGTGCCTGGGAAGCTCTTTGATCTTCACTGGCGGTTGAGACTCTTTGTCCTGTTCTGAGGTGTGAAGTCGCCTTACATATGTAATCACCAAACATTCTCACATGCTTCAACATATGTAGGTTATGGAATATATGATTAATATAGACCACAGCCCCCCCCAAACGACTAAGAAAAGGACAATAGAAAAATTCACAGTTTAAGATAATTACTGTGACATACTAACTGCTACACCTCTTGCCACAGAAGAAACTTTCCAGCAGCCATGCTCCTAAGAGAGTTCAGTGGTAATCATAACAGCATAGTAAAATCACAAGTCAGTCCTAAACTGTTACAGCACAATTAGTGAACAACTGTTGAGTAGCTTGCATCAGTCTCTGTGCCGTCTGGGTTTTAATCTTCTCCCGAAACTGCTGTGGGTCCGCTTGGGCGTCCTGCTGGGACCTTCCTGTAAGGAATCTGCAGCCTGGGAAGGAGAGTGATTATTTGTTCCCTGCAGGGGGGCTGAGTCTTTTCTCTTGGGGGGTCTACCCTGCCGAGGTGCTCTCGCCAACCGTGCAGGCTCGTCTCTCAACAAGAAGGCAGGTTTAAGTCTGTCAATGCTGACTGTTTCTTTTCTATCCCCAAAATCAAGCACAAAGTGTTTATCACCAGGTTCCAGCACTCTGAATGGCCCATCGTATGGTGGGCGGAAAGTTGGTTTTAAAGCTTCATGCCTAACAAAAACGAATTCAGCGTTCTTTAAAGCTTGTGGGACAAAAACCCATGGAAAAGAGTGATGTGCCGGTCCGGGGAGAGAGTCCGGTCTGTTGCTGCCTAAAAACCTCGGGGCTGGAAGATGCCCTGGCTCTGGGTTCTCTGGTAAAAATTCACCTGGGAGCCTGAGAGGTTGTGCAAAAACTAATTCTGCTGGAGAGGCGTCTAGATCCTCTTTGGGTGCAGCACGCAACCCCAATAAAACCCAGGGAAGTTTATTTACCCAATTTGTATCCGTTAGTGAGGCTCTGAGGGCGGCCTTTAAAGATCTGTGAAAACGCTCGCATAACCCATTAGCCTGAGGGTGATAAGCGGTGGTGCGGTGAATTGTCGCCCCTAAGCTGCTGGCCATGGCTGACCAAAGCTCCGAGACAAATTGAGGCCCCCTATCGGACGTGATGTCCGATGGGACGCCGAAACGTGCCACCCAGTTTGTCAAAAAAACACGAGCGACTTCCTCCGCTGTGGTTGACGCCAGAGGGACTGCCTCTGGCCAGCGCGTGGTGCGGTCTATCATTGTTAACAGGTGTGTGAAACCTTGGGAGGAAGGTAGTGGCTCCACGAGGTCGACATGAACGTGGTCGAACCTTCTAGCAGGGATTGGAAAAGGCTCCAGAGGGGCTTTTGTGTGTTTGTGTATTTTGGCGCGCTGACAAGAAATGCAAGTTTTTGCCCATTCTTTTACGTTTTTGCGCAGGCCAGGCCACACAAACTTTTCGGCGACCATTTTAACCGAGGCGCGCACACCTGGGTGCGCGAGGGAGTGAATTGAGTCGAAAATACGGCGGCGCCATGTAGCTGGGACTAACGGGCGCGGTCGGCCGGTTGAGATGTCACATATTAGGGGGGGCACACCGTCGCGTAAACCCCTTTCCTCCAGCCTTAACCCTGTTGGTCCAGACAAGAGTGCGCGCACGTCCGCGTCACTACTTTGTTCCTCTGCCATGGCTGCATAATCTATCCCTGCATGGATTGGTGCTGCGTATGTGTCCGCGTTGGCGAAGAGTTCTGCGGCTGAGGTAGTATAATCTGTCTCCTCGCGCTCTGGCGATGTCACAGCGCGAGAGAGGCAGTCTGCTACCACGTTAAGTTTGCCTGCCACATGTCGAATGTCTGTGGTGAACTCTGAAATCGCAGCCAGCTGTCTTTGTTGCCTGCCTGACCACGGTTCGGAAATTTTAGCCATGGCAAAGGTGAGCGGTTTGTGGTCTACAAAAGCCGTGAAACTCCGCCCTTCTAACCAGAACTGGAAGTGGCGGATGGATAAATGAAGCGCTAGCAGCTCCCTGTCAAAAGTGCTGTATTTACGCTCAGTTTGGTTTAGTGATTTGCTGAAGAATGCCAAAGGTTGCCAGATTCCACTGACATGTTGTTCTACAACTGCCCCTATAGCTAGGTCCGAAGCGTCTGTGGTTAGCGCAATGCGGGCCGAGGGATCGGGGTGAACCAACAATGTGGCATTAGCTAGGGCGCTTTTTACTTCCGCGAAGGCGTGTTCGCGCTCCGGGGTCCATTCGACCTCGTTGGAAGCTTTTTGTTTTCTGAGCGCGTCATATAGGGGCTGCATGAGCTGAGCTGCGTGGGGGAGGAAACGGTTGTAAAAATTAACCATTTCTAAAAATTCTTGCAGTGATTTGACCGTTTGTGGCCGTGGGAAACTTTTTATCGCGTGAACTTTGTCTGGAAGTGGGACTGCCCCCTTCGGAGAAACTCTGTGTCCTAAAAAATCAATTTGTGACACGCCGAATTTGCATTTGGCTGGATTGATTATTAACCCGTGCTCTTCTAGCCTCTGAAAAACCATAGTGAGATGCTGCTCGTGTTCTTCCTCAGACGGGCTGGCTACCAGCATATCGTCGAGGTAGATGAAAACAAAAGGGAGGTTGCGTAATACTGCGTCCATCATCCGCTGAAAGGTTGGAGCCGCGCCTTTGAGGCCGAAAGGCATTCGCAAAAATTCAAAAAGGCCAAAAGGGGTTATTACAGCTGTTTTAGGAATGTCCTCTGCTTGAACTGGGACTTGATGATAACCGCGGACCAGGTCTATTTTTGAAAAAATGCGCGCACCCGCCAGATGCAGTGAAAAATCTTGAATGTGAGGAATTGGGTAGCGGTCATGCGCTGTCGCATTGTTTAATCTGCGGTAATCGCCGCACGGTCTCCAAGAACCGTCGGATTTCGGAACCATGTGAAGTGGTGAGGCCCAGGGGCTTTTCGAGCGTCTGATAATGCCTAATTTTTCGAGGGAAGTAAACTCGTCCCGAGCTATGGCGAGCTTGGCTGCGTCTAAGTGCCGAGCTTTGGCAAATACGGGTGGGCCCGTTGTGGGAATAAAATGTTGTGGGAATAAAATGTTCAACCCCGTGTTTAGGTGCTTCCCACCTCAAAGACCTGAACAGCTACAGACCGGTGGCCTTGACGTCCCACTTGATGAAGACCCTGGAGAGACTGCTCCTTGCTCACCTCCGCCCCCTGGTAGAACCAGCGATGGATCCACTCCAGTTCGCCTACCAGCATGGCATTGGGGTGGAGGATGCAGTGATCTTCCTCCTTCACTGTTCTCTGTCCCACCTGGAGAAGCCCGGGAATATGGTGAGGATCATGTTCTTTGACTTCTCCAGTGCTTTCAACACCATCCAACCGATGATCCTGAAGGACAAGCTGCTGCGCGCAGGGGTGGACCAGCACCTGTCATCATGGATCCTGGACTACCTCACGAACCGGCCTCAGTTTGTGAGAACCCGGGACTGTGTGTCCGACACGATCATCAGTAGCACGGGGGCCCCCCAGGGAACGGTGCTGGCTCCCTTCCTGTTCACCCTTTATACTGCGGACTTCTCACACAACACAACACACTGCCATCTACAGAAGTTCTCTGACGACTCTGCGATCGTTGGCCTCATCTCCAATGGAGATGAAGCTGAGTACAGAGGGCTTATCCAGGACTTCGTGGACTGGTGCCATCGGAACTCCCTCCAGATCAACGCAAGGAAAACTAAGGAGCTGGTGGTGGACTGCCGCAGGCATGGGCAGCCCCTCACAGCACCAGTAAATATACAGGGAACAGACATCGAGATGGTGACATCCTATAAGTACCTGGGTGTTCATCTGAACAATAAACTAGACTGGTCACACGATACTGACGCACTCTACAAGAAGGGACAGCGCAGGCTGTTCCTGCTGAGGAGACTCAGGTCTTTTGGTGTACAAGGGGCGCTGCTGAAGACATTCTATGACACAGTGGTGGCATCAGCCATCACTTTTGGAGTGGTCTGCTGGGGCAGTGGCATTACTGCAGCCGATAGGAAGAGACTGAACAAACTGATTAAGAAAGCTAGCTCTGTCCTGGGGCAGCGCCTTGATCCGGTGGAGGAGATAGGAGAGAGAAGGACGGTGGCTAAACTGTCATCTCTGCTGGAGTCCAAGTTCCACCCTATGCAAGACATACTGAATGCACTGAGGAGCTCATTTAGCAGCAGACTACATCATCCCAGGTGCACAACCGAGAGGTTTCGTAGGTCCTTCCTACCAACGGCTGTCAGACTGTACAACCTAAGCAGGGCTGCTCGCAGAGATAGCAAAAAAACGTAACAAACTAATAGTTTTTTGAATGCAAAAGATGCAATAGACTTACACAATGGTTCCCTCTGGCATACAACTAGGAAAATACCGGTTGCTATGGAGGGTGAGAATATGTATGGGCACATAATCATACCATGTAGGATAACTAAGTAGACGGTTATGCTGTTTCATCCCATCTAGCAACAATGCTCTGCACTGTGTGTGTTTATATATTTACATATTTATTCCATCTAGCTACAATGCTCAGCACTGGGTGTGTTTATATTTATATATCTATATATTTATTCCATCTAGCTACAATGCTCCGCACTGTGTTTTTATATATCTACATATTATTCCATCTAGCTACATTGCTCCGCACTGTGTGTGTTTATATACTTACATATTTATTCCACCTAGCTGCAATGCTCCGTACTGTGGGTGTTTATATATTTACATATTTATTCCATCTAGCTACAATGCTCTGCACTGTGTGTTTATATATTCATATATTTATTCCATTCAGCTACAATGCTCTGCACTGTGTGTCTGTGTGTGTGTGTATATATATTTTATAGTAATATGTACATATGTATATTAGCTGCTCTTGCTTGCTTGTTGTTTTTCTTGCCTTCTGATTGTTGCTCTGAGTGTTGCTATCCCTGTGCTGTTGCAATCCTGGAATTTCCCCGTTGTGGGACTAATAAAGGCTTATCTTATCTTATCTTATCTTATCTTAGCCACTGTGGCTGAGAATTTGGGAATTGTGAGTGCTGGAAATTGGGTGAGGAGTTGATCAAACTTACCTCCTGCTGTGGTGACGCTGGCCTGCACGGGTGGTGGAGAAACACGAGCTGCGCAGGGAATAGAAGCAAAGGACAGTGCATTAACCAAGCGTCTGTTCGCTAGATCAACTAATAACCCATGTGCACACAAAAAGTCTGCGCCCAACAAGTTAAAACTCACCGCCGCTACAACAAATGTCCATCTGTAGTTGCGGCCGTGGATGCGGAGGTGCAGGCTCTTTTCGCCAAAAGTGTCAATGCTGGAGCCGTTGGCTGCCACCGCTCCATTGCCCCGGGTGCCCATGGCTCGATCTGCTTGGGAGGGCATGACAAAACTTAGTTGAGCTCCTGTGTCAATAAGGATCTGCTTGCCGGTGTGACCGTCCGTCACATATAACAGCTTACTTTTTTCGCCGAGAACCGCTGCCGTTAACGGCTCTCGGCTTTGGCGTTTCCCGAAATCGTAAATTTGCAGGGGGGAATGCATTTGTGAGCCTTCTCGGCGAAGCGGTGGTGGTAATAACAAACGTCGCTCCGTCTGTTACGTTTTGGCCGTGTCGCTGTCACCGCGGGCTGATTCTGCTCGGTGGTTTGCGGCTCCCCGTGGCTCTGGGCATCAGCGTTGAAGTCTGCGGATGCTGCTGTGGGTGTCTGCTCCTTGCAGGCATTGACGAGCCGTTGAGCTTCGTGGGCCAGCACGCGGAAGTCTTGCTGGGTGCTGCATCGCATGTTGGCGAGCGTCCCTCTCATGTGTGGCAGCAGCGTACTGAGGAATATGAATTGAAAGAGGAAGTTGTCATTGTCCTCTTCTTTAAGCTGCAGCAAGTCCTCCATGAGAGCCTTAGGTCTGCATCCTCTGTGGCCGTAGACCGCCAGGATCCTCTCGGCTCTCTCTTCGGCTGAGGGGATGTAATTTGCCACGATGGTTGCTTTCAGTACTTCATATTTGTCTTGGGCCGGCGGCCGCCGGATAATGCTCCGCACACACCTCGAAGTGGCGGCGTCGAGTTTGGCGACGATGTGATAGAACTTCGTATCGTCGGCCGTGATGCCCGCCAGTGTAAACTGGGCTTCAGCTTGCTGAAACCACGAGGCGGGGTCTTCCTGCCAGAAGTCCGGCAGCTTGACAGCGACGGCGTTTGTGTAGACCGTCACTGATGTGTCCGCAGGGTAAGAGTGCCTTGCTTCGGCTCTCTCAGCGGCGCTGGTGCTCAGTTGAGCCCTCTCTATCACTTCTGCCGGGGGGGAACGTCGTCCATCTGTTCCCCTGTCTGCGTGGGCGCCGGCGTCTGCCTGGGTCGCCACAGATGAGTCGATCGCGGGGGAACGCCTCTGGTCCATACTCGCGTCAGGGTCACCAGTGTAGAAGAGCTTGAAAGAACGAGGCGATGTGATATATAACCCAAAGTTTATTATCAGCTCCTCTAACAAGTCTCATCTAAGTGCAGCAGCAGAAGAAGGAAAGAGAGCGAACACCTTCGGCTCTATGAACTTATACTCGCACATAACAAAAGACATGCATATCAAAAGCTGACATCCCTCATTATCTTAATCCCCCCATTGTCTTCGTACTCCTCCTCTTGGCCCTGGGGGGTCAGGGCAACCCATCCGGTCTCCACCGCAGTGCCTGGGAAGCTCTTTGATCTTCACTGGCGGTTGAGACTCTTTGTCCTGTTCTGAGGTGTGAAGTCGCCTTACATATGTAATCACCAAACATTCTCACATGCTTCAACATATGTGGGTTATGGAATATATGATTAATATAGACCACAATAGTTACAAATTTACAAGAAAAATGCTAAAAATGGGCAAGAAGAAAGCTGCAAATTTACAACCAAAAGTTGCAAATTTACAAATCAAAAATTGCAAATTTATATAAAAAAGCTGCAAATGTTGAAGAAAAAAGCTGCAAACTTACAAAAGTTACAAATTTACAATGATAAAAGACAAACTTTCAAGAAAAAAGCTGCAAATTTACAAGAAAAAAGGTGCAATTTTTCAAAAAAAGCTGCGAAGATACAAGAGAAAAGTTCCAAATTTAAATCGATAAAAGTTGCAAATTTTCAAGAAAAAAACTGCAAATTTACATGAAAAAACTCCAAATTTACAATGATAGGTAGAAATTTATGAACAAAATTGGAGAAAATTTATGAGGAAAAATGCTGCAAATGCATAAAAAAAAGCTTCAAATTTACAATAAGTTACAAATTTACAGGAAAAAAAAGCTGAAAATTAGCAAGAAATTGCAAATTTACAAGTCAAAAGTTGCAAATTTACATGAAAAAGCTGCAAATTTTCAGGAAAAAAGATACAAATTTACAATGATAAAGGTGCAAATTTATGAGGAAAAAGTAGAACATTTATGAGAAAAAAGCTGCAAATACTCAAGAAAAAAAGCTACAAATTTACAATAAAGTTACAAATTTACAAGAAAAAAAATCTGAAAATGAGCAAAAGCTGCAAATTCCCAAGTCAAAAGTTGCAAATTTACATGAAAAAAGCTACAAATTTTGAAGAAAACCCCCCTGCAAATTTACAAAAAAGTTACAAATTTACAATGATATAAGTAGCAAATTTACAAAGCTGCAAATTTACAAGAAAAAAGCTGCAAAATTACAAGTCAAAAGTTGCAAATTCACATGAAAAAAGCTGCAAATTTACCAGAAAAAGTTGCAAATTTGCAATAAAAAGCTACAGTTTTAATATTTAATAAAAAGCCACAAATTTATTGAAAAAGGTGCAAATTTTTGGGAAAAAAATTTATGGGAAGACATTTTATATTTATTCTTGCTGTTGGTGCTTCAACTACATTTTATTCAGTCATGTAACATAATATTGAAAATGTTTATGATGATACTAGTTTAACGTTTTTCCAGGTTGGGGGTGTCGGGTTGGTCTGCCACCCCCTGATTTACCCTCATGGATCCAGAACTGTGCAACTGTGTTTAAGCTTGCTTCAGGCTGTGAGACAGAGTGGGCTGTCACCTTTTTACAGACATAAATCACTCAGTTTGTTCGATGGTGGAGGAAGCAGCTGTAAACCACAGAGTGACACTAGCACATGCACGTGTGTCACTGAGTGGGATGGGGGGGGGGCAGAAGTCATCAGAGCCTCATGGGTGTAAATCATTTAAAAAATCCAATGCCAACACCTACATAGAGGGGAAAAAGCATTTATTCAAACAGGGGGAGGCAGCTTTAACCTGGTGATGCACTCTGCAGGAGTGGGACAGCCCCTATTCTTTTACAGTAGAAAGATGATGAAAAAATTTTCTACTGCTTGTCTCTGTTGCCATATTTTTTGTTTTCAGTGCCCAACAGTCTCTAAACAGCTGATCAAAAGGTATGTGGCAGTCGGAGAACTGAGACGAGAAGCGTTTTAGGCCTGTCAGCAGACACAAGGAGAGGTTTTACCATGGGACAATCCCACGCTGAGCAGCTCTCAGAATGAGGCTTATAAAACCAGGGACTGGTGACTGCCTCCAGGCGCAGGTACTCGGCTGGCTGCCATTAATCTCCCTCCTGGCTCCTGAAGAGACAACACAGAGCAAGATGGTGCAGTGCTTACCCAGATCCACGAAAGGAAAAGCAGCAAATTTATGAGATTGGGGGAAAAGTTGAAAATTTATTAGTGAGTACATCTGTGTTGAAAGATGCATTCTACGAGGCGCTCGAAACCAGGATCCAGCAGATCCCTGCCAAGGAGCACCTGTTTCTGCTTGGTGACTTTAACGCACGGATAGGGGCAGATCATGACTCCTGGCCCCGCTGCATTGGCCGCTTCGGCATCGGCAAGCTCAACGAGAACGGTCAACGCCTCCTTGAACTCTGCTCCTTTCATGACCTCTGTCTGACCAACACATTCTTCTCCACCAAGCCTTGTCACCGTGTGTCCTGGAGACATCCAAGGTCTCGCCACTGGCATCAGCTGGACTTCGTCATCACCAGGAGATCCCTGCTGAACCGAGTGCTGGTCACGCGCAGTTTCCACAGCGCTGACTGTGACACCGACCATTCCCTGGTCGCCACTAAGGTACGTCTCTGCCTCAGACGTGTCAACCGCTCCAAGCAGAAACCCCGACCCCGCATCAACACAGCTATGATTACAGTACCTGAACTGCGGGAACGCTATGCTAAAGTCGTAAATGAAGCCCTGGTGGACTGTCCCACTGACTGTGCTTCTGCAAGGTGGAACCATATCCGTGAGGCTGTGTTTGAGACCGCCATAGGTACCTTTGGGAAAAAGGTGGGGAAGAGTGCGTATTGGTTTGAAGCTGGAGCCGCTGAGATGGAACCTGCAATCGCTGCCAAGCGTGCAGCCCTAATTGCCCACAAGAAGGAGCCCTCTGTGCAGACGCTTGCTACACTGCGCGCTGCGAGGAACAATGCACAAAAGATTGCAAGGCGATGTGCCAACGACTACTGGCTTAACCTCTGCCAGGACATTCAGCTTTCTGCAGATCACGGAAACATGCGCAAAATGTACGAAGGCATGAAGAAGGCTTTCGGTCCCAGTGTCATCAAGACCGCCCCACTTAAATCAGCTGCAGGAGATGTCATCAAGGATCGCGGTAAACAAATGGAGAGATGGGCTGAGCACTACCAAGAGCTCTACTCGAGAGTAACCACCGTCTCGAACATGGCCCTTGAGAACACCCCTCTACTGTCAGTCATGGATGAGCTTGACGCTCCACCCACCATCGAGGAGCTCAGCAAGGCGATAGACTCTATCTCAAACGGCAAGGCTCCGGGCAGTGACAACATCCCCCCTGAAATCGTCAAAACCGCAAAGGAGAGCTCGCTCTTGAAACACCTCCATGAGCTCCTGTTGCAGTGCTGGGAGGAAGGGGCTGTGCCCCAAGATATGCGTGATGTCAAAATCATCACTCTTTACAAGAACAAGGGGGAGCGGAGCGATTGTAACAACTATCGCGGTATCTCACTCCTAAGCATAGTTGGCAAAGCCTTTGCCCGTGTCGTCCTCAACAGACTACAACTACTTGCCGAACGTGTGTATCCAGAGGCGCAGTGTGGATTCAGAGCAACCAGGTCAACCATAGATATGGTCTTCTCTATGAGGCAGCTGCAAGAAAAGTGTCGGGAGCAGAGACAACCCCTCTTTTTGGCCTTTATTGATCTGACCGAGGCTTTTGACTTGGTCAGCAGGGATGGACTGTTTGCCCTCCTCCAACGAATTGGATGTCCCCCCAAGCTTTTGAGCATGATCAAGTCATTCCACCAGGACATGAATGGCATTGTCCAGTTTGATAGATTATCCTCAGACCCTTTCCCGATCAAGAACGGTGTGAAGCAGGGTTGTGTTCTGGCTCCTACCCTATTTGGCATCTTTTTCTCCCTGCTTCTGTGCTACGCCTTCCGGGGCTCTGAAGACGGTGTCTTTCTCCACACCAGGAGCGACGGAGGCCTCTTCAACATGGCACGCCTCAGATCAAAGACCAAGGTGCAAAGCATTCTAATCAGGGAGCTGCTCTTTGCTGATGATGCTGGTCTTGTTGCCCACACCGTGGAAGCGCTCCAGCGTCTCATCAACTGCTTTGCTCGTGCCTGCTCTGAGTTTGGCCTCACCATCAGCCTTAAAAAGACCGAGGTCATGGGCCAGGATGTCAGCAGTGCTCCCAATATCAATATCGGCGACCACACACTTGCGGTGGTGGACAAGTTCACCTACCTCGGGTCGATCATCTCCAGCAATCTCTCCCTAGATGCCGAACTGAACGCCCGTATCGGCAAGGCATCGACGGTGATGGCCCGTCTGGCGAAGCGAGTCTGGGACAACTCTATGCTAACCATCAACACCAAGATAAGAGTCTACATGGCCTGTGTACTGAGTACTCTCCTATACGGCAGTGAAGCGTGGACCCTCTACTCCTGCCAGGAACGCCGACTGAACGCCTTCCACCAGCGCTGCCTTTGCAGACTACTGCACATCACTTGGCAGGACCGTGTCTCCAACATCGATGTCCTGGCCAGAGCAGATGTGCCCAGTATGTTTGCCATCCTGACAAAGAGACGCTTGCGATGGCTTGGCCACGTCAACCGAATGGAGGATGGCCGCATCCCCAAAGACTTACTGTATGGGGAGCTGGCTACTGGAACTAGATCAAAGGGACACCCAACTCTCAGATTCAAGGATGTTTGCAAGCGTGACCTCAAGGCTGGAGGCTTTAACCCCTCCGACCTGGAGTCAGCCGCCTCCGTCCGCTCCAACTGGCGGACCATCACCCAGGATGTCATCCGAACAGCAGAGGAAAGAAGAGACACCCGCTGGGGGGAGAAGAGACGCCGCAGACAAAGGAGACTGTCGAGACCCCCACTACACTGTGAAGAATTCATCTGCAACGGCTGCGGCAGGACCTGCAGATCCCGTATCGGCCTCTACAGCCACGCCCGATGGTGCAGCTCCCTGAATGATGACCCAAGGCACAAAACCCCGCCATGATCTTTCGAGATCGATGGAGCCAATGATGATGACATCTGTGTTACAGAAGATACACACACCTCCACCACCATGGAAACAGTTAATTTACTCTGTAACCAAATAATAATAATTTATTAAGGTCACAGAGTACTATTCACTTTCACTTGCACTTAAAAAAAAACACAATAAAGAAATTCTTCAAAGTACTGGCACCATTTTGCTCCACATCCCTAACTGTAACATTTTTCTGATTATTGACATCATATGCTGTGTTTAGCCATTTATTATTTGTTTTTTCTCTTTGGTACAGCTAACCACAGCACCCAACCACCTGCTGTAGCTATTGCAATGGTGAACACTTCTACCCTTAACATGAGGTGCATCTACACCACAAACAATGTCTGGAAACGCCACCTAACTGAAAGGGTTAATGTATAGTTAGTGCCAGAATAATAATTCTGTAGGTGATCTCCCATTATGCTCTACACATATTCCATACAAATTCTGTTTGCATGCTTATGAACAAGTATGTTATGGTATATTGATAACAGGAATGAGACAAAGGTATAGAGCCCTCTCTGTCTTTTCTCTCTCTCTTTTAAGTCAGGTCTTTAACATTAGATACACACCCAAACCCAACACCCACGCACACTGTTGATAGCACATTCTAGAATGAAGAGGCGTGTTCAGTGGATGGCCTGTTCCCGCCATAGGTAGATTAGCCAATCAGATAGTCGCGTACAAGCCCATCCCATTGTACTGGCTCGCCCAACCCGAGGGGATAATTGTAACCTGCACCCGGAAGTCGGGGTTCAGTCTGACCAGCTCCAGAGGGAGTTGTGTCACGCTGCACCCAGCGCTGCTTGCTTTACATGTGACTTCTAAATAAATTTACCATCCTTTAAACTGAAGAAATCTCCGGTTTGTTCTTGGACCTTTCAATCAAAGAATCGGGTATTTTTCTAACAATTGGTGCCGGTGACCCGGATTGAATCACGTATTCCGAGACGAGCCTGAAAAAACTACATCGGAAGGACCCTTTTTAGTCGACTGTGGCGACGCCTGAATGAAACAAAAAGGTAAGCAGAAAGCCTTTTTACGCAAATTTCTGCAGTTTGGCCATTCTAAATTTACAGTCGTCTGATTAAGGGGTATATCCGATCTCGACATTTATCATTTGGTTGGGAGTCACATGTAAAGTTTAAACAATAGTTTGAAAAGTTAAAGAGAGTGCACGTGTTCTATGTTCAGTCTGAGATAGAACGGCCGCGGCCCTGGACATGTATGACGGGTGCATGGTCCGCCAAATTTTAAAACGTTTTGGATTCAGTCTGAGCCAAAATGACGAGACTTAGGATGCCAGGGTGACTAATAATCACCCAGGTTCGTCTCCCAAATGAAAAGAGCCAGGTTTTAGCAACCTGATGCCGGGGGGAGCCATTGAAGCGTTCGACCCGATGCCACTCTGGGAGTGAAGCCGCGATCATTTAATTTGCTAAACACAAGACACCGCTTGTTCTCGTAGTCGAAAAGAGGCCACGAGAGAAAGTGTCCGCTGTGATTAGAGTTAATCACGCTACCGCTCGTACAAGGGGACTTGCCGAAGCCTTTGTGAAAGTAGCCTCTGTTTAACAAAAGATTAAATGGATCGGCGAGGTTCTGGGTTGCAGTCTGTACCCAGAATTAATAAGACAATAGGAGGCAACGGCCGTGCCTGTCTTCCAAATTGATCTCCAGGGTTAAGCCTGATGCCGGGGGGGTTAAAGAATCGACCCGATGCCGTTAAAAGGAACGATGCCACGTAGGTGAAGTATTTCGGAGCAGTCTGTTGCGAAATAAATACGAGACTTAGGGAATAGCGGGATCACCTGCATTCGTCTCCCAAATTGATCTCCAGGGTTAAGCCTGATGCCGGGGGGGTTAAAGAATCGACCCGATGCCGTTAAAAGGAACGATGCCACGTAGGTGAAGTATTTCGGAGCAGTCTGTTGCGAAATAAATAAGAGACTTAGAGAACTGCGGGATCAGCTGCATTTGTCTCCCAAATTAAAGGCAAATTTCAGTTACAGTCTGTGCTGGAATAAGAGACTTAGACGTCTCCCAAATTAACCATCCAGGGTTAGCCTGATTTCGGTTACAGTAGTGAGCATGTACTGTATAAAGGTACTCTTAATACGTTATAAGAATCTCAGACTACAGTATGAGTGAGTAACGTAACAAGCAGCCACAAGAATCATTTTTCCACTTTTAGTGAGGGTCTGCTCATAAGTATAAAATAATAGCTTACAGAATTGCATAAGATTCTTTTATTCCAACAATAGTGAATGCATTCATAAGAATAGAACTGATTTTTGTAAAATTTTGTGTCCTTAGGGGATAAACGTGTGGGTTGGGAAATACCGGGAGCTGAGAATATTTAGTAAAAAATTTTCCCACAATGATTTAACTAATGGCGGGCTCCGGACCGCATGGTCAGAACAAAGGAATGGACCCACCACCGAGTGGAGGTGAAATTGGTAAAACAGGTTACTGAGGATTATTTGAGGTAACGGCATTAAAATGAAGCGCTAAATTAAAGTTGTAAAGCTGTGGTAGTGTGTGTATAGCTGGGATTAAGGAGGCAGTGCTCCATTTTTCTTAAACTTAAAAAAAAAAAAAAAAAAAGCACATGGTTTGTGAACAATAGGCTCAGGGGCCATTTTGCACGTGTCCCATTTACTGCGCATGCGAGGGCGCCATTTTGAATCACCTTCAAGCTGTGGCACAGTGCCTCCATCGTGTGGCCAAATATAGGAAGTGCACTATTTCACAAAATTACTGCCAACAAAACTTAAAACCTTAAGAATAAATCTGGAACTTTATCTCTCTGGTTGAAAGGAAGGCTTTAAAAATTCCATGCATGGTGAAAAAACAAAAGACCTCAGGGACCTGCTAAAATGCAGGTTTGCCCATAATGAGGCAAAGCATACCCGTTCGGCTTGGAGAGATGAAAGGTTCAATTTTAAATTAGGCAGAAGGAGGTTTACAATAAAACTGGAGAATAAGGAGATTTATTTCTCAACAAAACTAGGAAATCCTAGGTGGACACTATAAAGGTGAGAGAATTTAAATGAAAAATTGCAGGTTGGTGCAGATAAGTAAAAATATAAATGAATTAAATTATAAATACAAAATAATTGAATAAATACAATAAACTAAAATGAATGAATGAAGTAAATAGGAGTTATTGTTGTGGAGATGAGAGTGGGCAGAATATGGAAAAGGAAATTTGTTTTTGAAGAAAATTGAAAACTGATGAAATGTTAAAGTTTTGTGCAGGACGCAAGACAAAAAATTATGGAGAAACGATTGGAGGAAGAAAAAATGTAAGAATGAGAGACTTATGCTGCAACGGTGAGAACAAATGCAAAATAATCAATAAACACGATATAACAGAAAAGGACAAAAACACGCTGTTTAATAGCTTGTTTCTCTCCATTAAATTTGAGACAGTGTTGGCTGTGGACGACCCCTCCCCCAGCAGCTGCCTCCTCCTTCACGCCATCAGTGACCCCCCTCCTCCTTCCACTTCGCTGTCCCACTCCAGCAGTCAAGAAAGCAACACAATGGATCAAAAGAGGAACAATTGAGCACACCAGCAGAGTGAGTCCTCACACATCTGATATTGTATAGTATTCCTGTGTAACCAGTTGACACTGATTAACACCTATATGAAATGTCTCTAGCCTGTAAGCCCGGCTCCCTGGGTTCGGCACTATCCTAGACAAGGGCTAGATGGTTGACAAAGGTCCCAATCACAGATCAAAAGAAAGGAAGGGAGAAATTTGCCAGATGGGTCAAACAAATGCAGGACAGAGGAATGTTCGCAGGATGTGAAAACAGCCCCCCCACCAGGGAGACCTAGCTATACAGTATTGTTGCCTTCCATATCAGAGATGTGCCAAGACCACATACTGAGCAGACACAATACATGACCAATCTTCAAAAAAGCCATACCCATGCCCCATCTAAGTTGACCTGTCAGTATCGGCTGCATGACCACAGGAGGTCAGAATAGTCAGAGGCCCCCGTGGGACTAATACTTCCTATGTTAAGCAATTTGGCCACTGAGCTCAAACACCCACAAGGGCCCCCAAGGGGTCCCCCAAAATTAGCAACACAACAGGTATCCTTCCCTACAGGATGTTGAAAAAGAACCGGCTTTGATATTAAGCCGTTCTGTTTCAAGGGGGGAGAGGTCAAGATGAGAGGTCAAGACAGGAACAGATAGAAAAGTTACTAGTCCACTAAGCTTTGAAGGCTCCATTAAAGGAATAGAACAATGTATCAAGGAAGAGGAATCCAACGGGGTCAAATTAAACAATGGCTCCTCTGATTGCACAATTCAACATAAGTTATCCAAAAAGCGTGATGGCTGAAGCTGCAGCTTATATTGCCCACCCATTCTCCATCTAAGAAACATCTAATAAAACAAAGGCTAGCAACTAAGACCAAAATCTGAAAATTTCTTGACCCTTGAAAGGTCATTATTCCACAGAATATCAGGCAGTGGGAACTTTTGCTACAAGAAAACTAGCCACCTAGTGACCAAGAGAAATGAGGCAGGTTTAGGGCTCCTTAATATTTAAGGGCCAATACATATTTGGAGGTTCCCAGACCTTCCTAACTGTATTTTTTGCACATCTCTACAAATCTGGTGAAATCTAATAACATTGTTAAAGACTTGCAATAGACATTTTAACTTAACATAAGATTTGAGCATGGAGGTGCAAAATATGATAAAAATGCTGATTTACAATCACAAGTTAAGACGAGGGTTGAAAATTTATGCAAAAAGGTATAAGGGTAAAGCTGCAAGGTTTGGAGGAAATTGCACAATTGAGGAAATTTGCCAAATATTACAAAATGTCACAAATTCCTGAAAAGGAACTTGCAAATTTACAAGGAAAAGATCTAAAATTTGTTAGGAGAAAATAACTATTAAGAGAAAAGGTTGCAAAGTTAGAAGGGAAGTGTTTAAATTTGAGAAAAGCTGTAAGCTTACATGAAAGCCACATTAAAATAAGCTGAGCCTTTATTGGTCCCACAATGGGGGAGATTCTAGGATTGCAATGGCACAGGGATAACAACACTTAGAGCAATAATTTAAAAGATAAGAAAATAAGAGCAGTGAATATACATATGTACACATAAATATAAATACACGGTGCGGAGCATTACAGATTTCCTTACACTTTGTATGGAGATGGGGGATGGCAGCGTAACAAGGGTTATGGTTTTGGATCATCCAGAGATGAGTAAAAAGCATTATGGAAGAAGATGAATTAAAACAAACACAACCAGAGTAGACTACAGAAACAAGATAATTTGGGGTAAAAAACAGCAAACACTCGGCCGAATAGACTCAAGAATGAAGCATATACATACATATAGCTGTGTGCACACCAGCCCTATCCAAGGGATCATCATAGAGCACGCACAGAGCGGAGGTGGAGCATGAACAAGGCTTTAATGTCCTGTGCACATAGATCTGCAGCTCTGGCACACACAAGACAACCAGTGTAGCTTGACAAACAAACCAGCGGTTCACACCCGCATGGTTTGTGTGTCACATGGTTAAGTCCTGATTTAAATGTTATTTAGAATTGTTTTTGGAGGCTAATGAAAGCTCTATATTTTTGTATCTAAAATTGTTATAGTTTTGTAGGCATAGTGTTAGTTCATCTGGAGGTTATCTGTTCAGAAGAAAAAAGACAGAAGACTCCACCACACCAAGATACAGATGACTCTGTTAAACTTAAGTTTTCATAATAATCAGCAGACGTCTTAGTGTAATACATTCCTTGAAAGGCAGATGTTCAGACCCAGCGACATTATTTAATTCCAAAACAAATTCAAAAGGTCAGTAATTAAAAGGCATCCAAGGCCAGGGTATAAATCAAGAGATGAGTGTTGTCACAAAACAGAATTTTGAATTGAGCCATGTTGGTTTATTTATAAAGCTGACTTTTCAGAATGAAACAATCACTTTTATGTGCAGGATCTTGCATGGAGCATTAGCTGTGGACAGTAGTCAGTAGTATGAACGACGGGACAGTGAACAGAAGGAAGTTCCAATACTGAAAGAGATTATAGATGTGAGATGTTTCATCAGCTAGTCCAGGGAAAGGTGAAGTCTTGTACACAGATGGATAGTGGTTGGAAAAGAATTGAGTGTTTCTGATGGGAAAAAGTACTTGGGGGAAGAGAAGAAGAACGGTGGATTTAGCAAGTGTAGAAAATATTTCTGATGTTGAGATGGAAATGGAAAAAGAAATTAAAGCAGAGCATGTCTAACCAAAGAAAATAAAGATCCACGTAAGATTTGCAGCTGTAGCTTTAAAAACCAACCAAACAGAAAACCAACAATAAATAAATTAAATTTTTGGCTAAGAGTGTCAGGAAGAAGGCACAAATGCAGGCAACCATCTTAGATGTTTCCAAGTACTTAAAGCAGCAATGAGACATTAGGTGTCCATTCTTTCAGTGCATTTCCTTAATTGTGAATATTAACATTAGTTATGTTCCTCCCCAACAGAGGGTATGCATTTGATGTTACTCACCACATAATGGTGTGATATGTGATATATGATACATCATATTTCAGGAATATGACAGTAATGAGGAATGTGATTTTTCCTGATTCGGCGGTGGCCAAGCTGGGTCAGGGTAAACTACATTCACTCCACACTTTACCAAGGAATATATAAAATGAGGCATTCAAGAAAATTTAAATCAAATTCTAATTAGGCAAAACGTCCACCTTTCGCTTGACTGAAAGTGTGACACAACTTTTAATCATTTATTTAAATTCAACTGGACAAACTGATCTTATTTATCAATGCTGAAGCATATCAAAATGCACAGGGGGTTATTTTGTTTTTCTTAAATGAAATTTGTAAACTAGTTAAGCTGTGACTATTGAAACCATATTGAACAGAACTCTTGGAAGACAAAGGTCCGCAAGGTTCAATTACAGTAGTGCAGATAGTATCTGTTGGCATGGTGAAGAGTTAATCTTATTATCCCATCTTGTATTAATTAGGAAAATTAAATGAAGACTTTGAAGCAGTTCCTTTCTTGACTCAATGTTGGAAATCTAGATAAGAAGGGAAAAGAAAATTTGGAGAAAAACTGAACTTATTTATGGAATGGCTGACACAAGGGGAGCCTGAGGCTCCCCATGAATCTGTTTCTCTTATAAAAGGAGGCCAAGAGGACAAGGGGGGAGGACAGCGAGGAGGAGGAGAGAGCACGCCCCACAATGGCCGCTGCTGGCAGGAGAGGGGTCCACCTCCACCACTGAAAACTGGACTGCATACTTAAAGACTAGAACAGATAAGTGGACTCACTTCTACACGTATGCAGAAAATTAGCAAAAATTAAATTATTGCATGTAAAGTAAGAATTCTGGGTAATGACATACAGGACTCTGAGTCAGAAAAATAACGATCAAATTCTGCAAATGACAAGCTACCAGTAGAACACCTATCAACATCTGTAAAATTAGCATTGTACCCAGTGTACTATAGGCAATTGAATGGATCTGATCCAAATTGTGAACTACCATCATTTGTAAATCCATCCTCTAGATTGGTCATAAAATTAGACTGATAAACAAGGAAATGTGTGGAAGCATCCATTGTCCTAATTGAAGAGGATAAGAGGCATTTCAACCAATGGGGGGTTCCACACATCCCGCTGGTTAGACCCAAACACATGGATTGGAAAATGTTGGACATATTGTCATCTCTAGTGCAGAATAGAGCCATCCATGGAAAACCAATACCTGACCTTAACATAGAATATTCTCCCAAAATAAAACCATAAGCATCAGCACAAAAGGCGGCACAAAGATGCCCAGAAATCTCCTATATGACCAATCTTAACATTAACAAATGAGGGGATGAGGAAAATTTGAATCAAATTCCAAATTGGTTATGGTAAAGGGATAACCAAATGCAGATCTAATAAAAGGAGCAGAGTACGACACTATAGGCCATATATTCAGAAGCCCAGAAGGGCGTTAACAAATGCAATTTTCCACAGTGGGAGTCGTCAGCAAGTCTTAGACCAGCTGCTGGGTCAAGAGGAAGAGCTGAGGACCCCAAGACGAAAGATGATGACGAGGAAGACCATTCTGCCATCACAGATTATTTATAAACACAGTGTGCTAATGATAATACATAAATCATACATAGCTCACCACACGGATGTAGGGGTGTGAGACTTATAGGGTTCTTGCGTTATTTATCTCCATCATGCTAATTACGGTTAGGTAATCTGAATAAGGGAGAAGGTTAGAAGCTCTGAATACAACAATGCATGGATATGGATGTCTCCTAACGTTGAATAATATTGTTTACTACCTACCCACTGAACATATAGGCCCCATCACCCAACACACACACCACAACACAAACACCACATGCAGATTTCATATAGTCAACAATCACACACTCAAGGTTACTGGGAGATAACTTACAACAACACATAGATAACTACAGTTGTAGTGAATAAGGATAAAACTTTACAAGCTCCATGCATTGTGATGGCAACCCCTCAGACCATTATTGGTCCTGCCCCAGCTGAGCCCTTTGTGTCGACACTTGACCAAAGGTGTAGGGTAGAGGGAAAATGCACGCCGGAGAGCACCAGACCATCACGACGTGTGCCCGTGACATTGAAAAGGTCGTAGGGCGAGTGACTGTATGACTTCAGTCCCCAGAAGAAGAATGGACTGGTACCCGAGCGCATCCACCGCACCTCCAGCATCCAGGGTGGAGCCAGGAGCTCGAGCCTTACCAACACCAGCGTGTCCACCTCTTTCCAGCGACAGGGGGGTGACATCCCTGGGACAGCATCACTGAGCTGTTCACTGGCTGGACTGGATGTTACATACCCTCTGCTGCACCCACCAGACTGTCCTGTAGACCTCATGGGATGAGGTGTGCCTCTGAGAGCGGGGACACAGTTGTTTCGTTCCTGTGTCACCAAGATGGAACTGTGCTCCACAGCTGCAGATACGGGAAGCAGACACAGAGGAAGGTCAAACCTCTGTCGCAACCGTGTGATGAGTGCAGCTGAATGATGTGAGCCCTGGCAAGGGTCAACTGGTGGACAAGGGTTTTGTGGACCGATTCTATTCGACCCTGTGACCCCTACATGGTCCACTCCACTGGACAAAGAACAATGATCATTAGGAGACCTCGAGGAGGGTATAGGACCTGGTGACAGTTCACCTCTTAGACATCGCTGCACCGTGCTAAGGTGTCCACAAGGGGGGAGGCACGGGTAGCAGAACCAATGGTGCAAGCCTCTTGGGTTGACACACAATGCAGGGACCTGCCTTATTCACCATCTGTTAATTGCTAGAGTCTCTCACACCATAAATGGTTGACATGATAAAATCATGTCAAAGGGGGGATTGAAAGGGTTAATGTATAGTTAGTGCCAGAATAATAATTCTGTAGGTGATCTCCCATTATGCTCTACACATATTCCATACAAATTCTGTTTGCATGCTTATGAACAAGTATGTTATGGTATATTGATAACAGGAATGAGACAAAGGTATAGAGCCCTCTCTGTCTTTTCTCTCTCTCTTTTAAGTCAGGTCTTTAACATTAGATACACACCCAAACCCAACACCCACGCACACTGTTGATAGCACATTCTAGAATGAAGAGGCGTGTTCAGTGGATGGCCTGTTCCCGCCATAGGTAGATTAGCCAATCAGATAGTCGCGTACAAGCCCATCCCATTGTACTGGCTCGCCCAACCCGAGGGGATAATTGTAACCTGCACCCGGAAGTCGGGGTTCAGTCTGACCAGCTCCAGAGGGAGCTGCGTCACGCTGCACCCAGCGCTGCTTGCTTTACATGTGACTTCTAAATAAATGTACCATCCTTTAAACTGAAGAAATCTCCGGTTTGTTCTTGGACCTTTCAATCAAAGAATCGGGTATTTTTCTAACATAACACTCATCTTTTTAAAAAAAATCATTTCATTCAATGTAGATGACATCATCATTTTTAATTTTTTGTCAGATCAAGTTGACACATAAACTCCTCCCACATACCAAAAAAACATGCAAGTTAGGTTAACTGGCATAAAAAAAACTGGGGATTCTAAATTGTTCTTAGGTATGACTGTGAGAGTGAATGGTTGTCTGTCTCTCTGTGTTGGCCCTGCGATGGTCTGGCGATCTGTCCAGGGTGTACCCTGCCTCTCACCCAAAGATGCTGGTGTAGCAGTCTTAAGAATAAATATGTTCCTGCAGTAATGAACTTCCCAAAATGTCCGTGTTGTAAATATGTCAAGTGTTTCTGATGGGGCGATAATTAGTGTGACAC